>CAWUFW010009519.1:0-600000 GCA_963921515.1 Calotriton arnoldi
TCGGGCATGTCTGACCTACAGAGGGGCAATAGGTCCATGGACTCCTCCCTGATGGCAGCAGTGTCCCTCCTCAGACAGTCCCTCACCCCTCCTGCCTCTGCTCCATCCACACTCCCCAGCACCTTACCCGTCCCAAGCACACACACACCGGCACAGGCACACACCAGCACACACACGTCCAGCACACAGACACACACGCCACAAACAAAACGCACACGCACGCACAGTCAGGGGACTGAAACCAGACTCACAGGGGATGGGGCCCTGGAACACACACACGCATCCACGAGCACTGCGCAGTCCTCAGTTGCCTCTCCTCCAAAGCACCCTCCCTTGCCTCACCTGCAACCCCAAAGACCCAGCGGCTCTTCCTCAGTGACCTCGGCCTCTTCCCTCCGATCCAGCTGATACAGCATTCAGGGGGAAGAGGTAGCCCACCCACACGGAGCAGAGTGCCCCTCACCCCCGGACACCCTCCCCCAGGCGCAGACAGACTGAGGCCCCCACCCGCAAGTCCCCCGGAGTCGTAAGAGCAAGACCCCGCCGCCGCCCTGCAGCTCAGGCACCAGGTCTCCTTCCTCCATCCCTCAGGCCCCCACTCCACAGGTGCCCCCACCACACCCTGCCCCAGGTTCCCCCACCCACAGATATACCATCCCCAAGAGGATCCGGCCTTCTCCCCCTGCCACTTGCTCTCCCGGCACCACACCCCCGCTGCGCTTGTCTGTGCCACTGATGTGGTGAGGGTGTCCTCCCCCTCTGTCCAGCCCACCTTGCCTGTTCCCCATTCTCCTCCCCTGGTGGTAGGCACTGCAGTGGAGTCCACTACCACCCTGTCTGACTTGGGCACTGCAGTGGCGGACCTGTCCACTCCATCTGCAGGGTCCACTGCAGTCGTGCCGGCACCCACAACATCTGAGTCATGCCCCCAGTTGTGCCGGCACACACCATGTCAGACACCTCCACTGCAGTTGTCAGTGGCTCTCCAGCACCCACCACCCCTTCCCTGCTTCCTCCTGGTGAGCCCTGATCCTGTCCCTGCGGTGCCTGGCCTGACCCCCCGGTTGCCCCTCCGAGTGGATTGTCCCTGGTTTTGTGCAGTGCAGGCATGCGTAGGGTGACATCTGCCACTGTCACCCTGTTTGGAATTTGACAATGGACTGGCCATTGGCCTTTGTGTTTTTTCTGGACTTTCAGTTTTTAATACAGACATATGCTGAATAAAGCAACTTTCTGTTCTCTAGTGCTTATGCTTCTGATGTACATGTTGTTGATGATGCTAACCATGCCCTTGCTGCAGTGATGGTGATATTTGGTCTCATGATAATGAAGTGTTACTGTGCAGGAACCCATGTGGTCCAGGGGGAATGTGTCCTATCCTGTGGTGTATCCATGTCATCCATTGCAGCATCTGAGGGTGTCATGTGTTCAGTATTTGGCAATGGGATTTCCTATTTACATTAGCAATTTCACATCTGTGGCTTCCACCCCTGCACATCTGTTGTGCCTGCCATTGTTCAATTCTGTCTACTTCCCTGACCGTGTGGCCATCTCCACTGGACATGCAGGTTTGGGCATCAATGGGGAAGGACTCATCTGTGTTGTCAGTGCAACATTGCTATACAAGTGTGTTGGATCTGTGCTGATGATTTCGTTGGCACTTCCATGACCAGGCTGATGTGACGGGAGCCTTCATTTGGTGCTAATTGTTGATTGTGTGACCAAGTGCTCAGCTGACATGATGGGGCCCTACTGAGGCAACATATGGCACAGCTTTCCTCACACAGGAGTGGAGTCCCCTCATGGCAGTGTGTACTCCTGTGACATTGCCTGCACCCAAGGTGTGTGTTGTATGAGCATGTCTGTGTGTTCACTTCCGTTTAGCTGTGCATGCTGTGATCCCTAGTGTTGTACCTGTTTGTGATGCTTGCTGAGTTGACCTATGTTCCCCCAAAGTCTTCTCCTGGGTTCTCTGTGATGTGGGTGCATGGCACATTACTGGTCATCAGGGTGTCACCCATAGGTGTGTTTGCTGTCAGGGCTGAGTTTGTGTGCAGACGCAGATGGGTCACAGTCAGGTTTCCCTTGGCACTTGTTGTTTGCCCCTGTCATGTGATTTCCAGTTTGTGTTATCTTTCAGTGATTGTGACACGTTGTGTGTGTGACTGCTGGCACTCCTCAGGGTCCAGGCTGCAATGTTGGTTGTTGTCTATGTGTGTTCTTTGTGGGTGACCTTGGCTTCTTCATTGGTGTGTGACTGTGGCTGGGATCCCATTGGTTGGTGTGGTATTGCCGTCATGTCCATGTACAGCGTAGTGTGCAGTGTGTCAGACATTCAGGAGTCTTGTTGAGTGGCCATGTGTGATGTGTTTCTGCACCTTGGTTCCCACCCACCACCCTGGAATAGTCATGGGTGCATGTGCAATGTCACCAGTGCATGTGTGCTTCACTGCTGCACATTGTTGGAGGTCGAGGGGTGTGGTGTTGAGTGTGTGCAGATGAGAGTTGTTGCCCGGCTAGAGCCCCTGCCTCCATGTTGGCCTTGGCTTACTGGCCGTGCTGATTGATTTGTGCTTGTGTAGGTGTGATGGTAGTTTGTTGCTCAGGACACATGACTGTGGTTCACAGTGTGAACGACATTTAGCTTTGTCATCACAGTGGGATTGTAATGCAGCCCAGGGTCACCACATTGTGGGGGCCCTGGGGGTAGTGCTGTGGTGTGTCTGTGTCTTGCTGTGTCAGTTGCTGTTCCTACGTGCCTGTGTGACATGTGTGATTTGTGCTCCCTCTCATCTGACAATGCCTGCTTGCCCACATAGGGGATTTGGATCCATGAGTTACCTTTGTGTGGCACTGTATGCACATCTGTTTGATTGGTATTCAGGTCTCCTCGTGTGTTGTGTGGTTGCCTGGGGACACTGGCACCCCCCCCCACCTCACCTGTATGATGTGCAGTGTGGGTCTGCCTGTTTGTGTTTGTGTATCTGCACCACTGCATTGGCATATCTTGGGTGTGCCATTGGCTGTATGTAGTTTGGTGGGTTTCCCCTGCTGTCCCTGGGACTCCTAGGTCATCGGTCAGCACAATGATCATGGTTTGTGTGTCCCATTGCTGCCATGGTTTGGTATCTGTTCACCTCACATCTACAGTCTCCACAGGGTATCTGCATTTGTGTGCCCATTGGTGCAAATATGTGGGTCTGCATTCTGATGGTCACTTCTGTCATTGTGTCATTGATGAATGTTGACAGTGTCAGCCCCCATGGGTGTTGTTTGTCTGCACATGGCCAAAGGTATGTCTTATTTGCACTGCAGTATTTGCCTCCCCCAATTTATGTTGCAATGGGACACATGCACTACTTTGCCACTGATGTGTTTTATGTTCTGTGACCAGGAATCATCCATGCAGTTTGGCAGTTGCAGCTTTTTCTTTGTCAACACTTACATTTTGGTCACTGTGATGATGGGGTTTGGACCCCATTGCCACAATGTTCAAAATGTGCTTCAGCTATGGACCCCACACTTACATTTTGGTCACTGTGATGATGGGGTTTGGACCCCATTGTCACACTGTTCAAGATGTGCTTCAGCTATGGACCCCACACTTACCTTTTGGTCACTGTGATGATGGGGGTTTGGACCCCATTGCCACAATGTTCAAAATGTGCTTCAGCTATGGACCCCACACTTACATTTTGGTCACTGTGATGATGGGGGTTTGGAGCCCATTGCCACACTGTTCAAAATGTGCTTCAGCTATGGACCCCACACTTACCTTTTTGGTCACTGTGATGATGGGGGTTTGGACCCCATTGCCACAATGTTCAAATTGTGCTTCAGCAATGGACCCCACACTTACATTTTGGTCTCTGTGATGATGGGGGGTTTGGACCCCATTGCCACACTGTTCAAAATGTGCTTCAGCTATGGACCCCACACTTACATTTTGGTCACTGTGATGATGGGGGTTTGGACCCCATTGCCACACTGTTCAAAATGTGCTTCAGCTATGGACCCCACACTTACCTTTTGGTCACTGTGATGATGGGGGTTTGGACCCCATTGCCACAATGTTCAAAATGTGCTTCAGCTATGGACCCCACCCTTACATTTTGGTCACTGTGATGATGGGGGTTTGGACCCCATTGCCACACTGTTCAAAATGTGCTTCAGCTATGGACCCCACACTTACATTTTGGTCACTGTGATGATGGGGGTTTGGACCCCATTGCCACAATGGTCATGGCCTGCTTGCATTGTGGGGGCCACACACATATGATAGGGGGTCACATTGTATGTTCAAAGTCATGTTCAGTGTTGTAGGCATTTGACACAGTCTACACACGCTTGTCATGGTTTTGGGGGGGATATCTTTTTCTTGCATTCCCTAGGTTGTGGTGTGCTGGTTGTGTCATGCATTGTCCATCCTATGAGTGGGGGTGGTGTTGGTAGTAGGCATCCAGCCCCCCATGGGTAGAGGTGGTAGTAGTGACAGGCATCCAGCCCCCTGGGTAAGGGTGGTAGTAGTGGTAGGCCTCTGGCACCCCCTGGCTAAGGGTGGTAGTAGTGGTAGGCATCCAGCCCCCCTGGGTAAGGGTGGTAGTGGTGGTAGGCATCTGGCACCCCCTGGCTAAGGGTGGTAGTAGTGGTAGGCATCCAGCCCCCTGGCTTAGGGTGGTAGTAGTGGTAGGCATCTGGCACCCCCATGGCTAAGGGTGGTAGTAGTGGTAGGCATCCAGCCCCCTGGGTAAGGGTGGTAGTAGTGGTAGGCATCTGGCACCCCCATGGCTAAGGGTGGTAGTAGTGGTAGGCATCCAGACCCCCCTGGGTAAGGGTGGTAGTAGTGGTAGGCATCTGGCACCCCTGGCTTAGGGTGGTAGTAGTGGTAGGCATCTGGCACCCCCATGGCTAAGGGTGGTAGTAGTGGTAGGCATCCAGCCCCCCCTGGGTAAGGGTGGTAGTAGTGGTAGGCATCCAGCCCCCTGGGTAAGGGTGGTAGTAGTGGTAGGCATCTGGCACCCCCATGGCTAAGGGTGGTAGTAGTGGTAGGCATCCAGACCCCCTGGGTAAGGGTGGTAGTAGTGGTAGGCATCTGGCACCCCCTGGGTAAGGGTGGTAGTAGTGGTAGGCATCCAGCCCCCTGGGTAAGGGTGGTAGTGGTGGTAGGCATCTGGCACCCCCTGGCTAAGGGTGGTAGTAGTGGTAGGCATCCAGCCCCCTGGGTAAGGGTGGTAGTAGTGGTAGGCATCTGGCACCCCCATGGCTAAGGGTGGTAGTAGTGGTAGGCATCCAGCCCCCCTGGCTTAGGGTGGTAGTAGTGGTAGTCATCTGCCACCCCCATGGCTAAGGGTGGTAGTAGTGGTAGGCATCCAGCCCCCCCTGGGTAAGGGTGGTAGTAGTGGTAGGCATCTGGCACCCCCATGGCTAAGGGTGGTAGTAGTGGTAGGCATCCAGACCCCCCTGGGTAAGGGTGGTAGTAGTGGTAGGCATCTGGCACCCCCTGGGTAAGGGTGGTAGTAGTGGTAGGCATCCAGCCCCCCCTGGGTAAGGGTGGTAGTGGTGGTAGGCATCTGGCACCCCCCTGGCTACGGGTGGTAGTAGTGGTAGGCATCCGGCCCCCCCTGGGTAGGGGTGGTGGTGCGCATTCAGGCCCCTGTGTGCATATGTGGCATTGGTGATGGGCATCCCGCCCCTATGGTGCTGCTGTTGCTGGTGTAAGTAAATTCTGCATCCCTCTGTGTGTGTGTGATGTGTCGTGTACGTGTTGTATGTGTTTTGTGGTTGGTGTCTGACTTACCTTCTGCGCCGTACGCGTCCGTGCCTGTTCCGGTAGTAAATGTAGAATATTGGTATGATCGGGACGAAGGGATTCATGGTTGGTTCATGTCGTTCGTCTTTCTCGTTGCTTCGCGTCGTCCTCGCCGCTTCGCGTCGTCCTCGCCGCTGGCATGTTCGCCTCGTAGCCGTGGATCGTGTTGTGGCGCGAATCGGAGCTTATGTGCGCCTCTCCCGGATGCTTTGACGTGCCGTGCGTAGCGACGGGTTCGGGCGCGTACGGAAAGCGCATCGTACTTGTTCGGCCGGACGGGGCTGCATTTTCCCTTCCGTGCGACTCGATTCTGCGTTTCCGGATTCGCCTCGGTCGGAGGACAGGACCTGGATTGGGTGAGTACGACTCGGCCGGATTCTGTGCTGTTGTGCGCATCGTACTTACTCGCTCGGTATGTTGTACGGATCGGTCGGGAAACAGGCATTCGCATGGCTTTTTTCCCGACCGAATGGTATTGGGTGCGCCTCCGACCGAGATCGGAATCGGCCCTCTGTGTTTGAAAATACCACTTTTAGAAAGTGGGTATTTTCTTGCCTAAACTTCCAAGCCTGCCTCTGCTAGGTTGTGTATTCCTTGTCTGGAGATTGAGTGACAGGGGCTGGGGGTGGCTACAGGAGACAGGGTGAGTCAGCACAGGGCTGAATAGAAAGATCTGCATCCAGAGTGGAGGGAGGAGTTGCACCTGGGTCTGAATAGGGGTGTGCCTGCCTTCCACAATGCTGGCTCCACCTCCTGCCGGGCGGCTGAGCACTCTGCCCCACATTCTGAAAGGAAAGAAGGAGTCAGAAAAACAAAGTGCTCCAGGACTGACCAGAACTGGTTTTGGGCTAGGCAGAGGCCTCTCTGCCTTCAGAGAACAAAGAGAAACTGTGTATAAAAAGGGGACCCAGACCCCTAGGAAATTAGATCACTTTGGGAAACAAGAAGAAACCTTTGCTGAGGAGCGGAACCAAGAAGAAACTGAGGAGAAGACTATCCCTAAGCTAGAGGGATCTGCCTGCAGTGGTTGCCTGACTGCCAAAGGAAGGAGAAAGGACTTTGTGTGCACTTTTATTCAACTTGTGAAGGATCTCCAAGGGCTTGAGAAAAGAGCTTGCCTCCTGCTGAAGTCTCAGGGACAACAGACTTCAACCACCAGCTCCCCAAGAATCCTTTGGAAGTGCCTGCTGCTGTTTTGGGCCTTCTGAAGGGACTGCGTGTCGCAAGGAGCTGGAAGCGCGACTCAAGAGGGAGAAGCATGTCGCCGTCGCAGCCGCTGCCGTCGCATCACGGAGATGACGCCGCTGTAGCTGTCGCATTGCACCGCATCTCAAGAAACGTCCCGCAACACCGAAGAAGCGTGTCGTCGCCGCAGCCGCTGCCGTCGCATCGTAGATGTCGCCGCTGTAGCTGTCGCATTGCACCGCATCAAGAGAAGAGTCTCGCATCGAGGAAGAAGCGTGTCGCCGTCGCA
Organism: Calotriton arnoldi; assembly: GCA_963921515.1. Classification (NCBI taxonomy): domain Eukaryota; kingdom Metazoa; phylum Chordata; class Amphibia; order Caudata; family Salamandridae; genus Calotriton; species Calotriton arnoldi. The sequence goes on from CAWUFW010009519.1 coordinate 7,284, forward strand.
GCCGCTGCCGTCGCATCGTAGATGTCGCCGCTGTAGCTGTCGCATTGCACCGCATCGAGAGAAGCGCCTCGCATCCACGGAGAAGCGTGCCGCCGTCGGAGCTGCTGCCGTCGCATCACGAAACAAGGGTGTCGCCGCTGCAGTTGTCGCATCGAGCGGAAGCGTCTTGCAACGTCGGAGAAGAGTGTCGCCGCCAAAGCCGCTGTCGTCGCATCACGGAACAAGGGTGTCGCCGCTGCAGCTGACGCATCGAGTCGAGACTTCGCAACATCGGAGAAGCGTGCCGCATCAGGAAGAACTTGACGTCTTTATTTCTTTGCACCAGAACTTTGTCGCATCTCCATCTCTGTAACACTTTCGTTGTAGAAACGTGACGCATCGTAAGGTACATTGACTCAAAGTGTCGCATTTTAAGAACTTAAGAGAACTAAGCTAAACCTACCATTTTAAGTACAGTATTGTGGATTTTTGTCGTTTATGGTCTTGTGTTAAATCTATATAAAAGATACTTATTTTTATAATACAACTTGTGTGGTGTCCATCTGTAGTGTTGTCACTAGATTACTGTATGTGTTCACGAATGCTTTACACACTGCCTCTGAGATAAGCCTGTCTGCTCGTGCCAAGCTACCAAGGGGGTGAGCAGGGGTTATTTTAGGAGTGTACCCCCCTACCCTGACTAGAGGCGAGGGTCCCTATTTGTCACAAGTACCTACCTGTGCCAACTAGAGACCCCCAATTCTAACAGTAGGACAAAAGAATATACCTACAAATGTCCTCATAAGGAATAAAGTGTCATCAAATGTTACATAATCAACATATTGCAAGTTAACTCGAAGTTCAATTACCTTAAACAGGAACTCTACCTTTGGACTCCTGCCTCTATATGGTCATGCAAATCCTTGGTGACTGGGAATATACTGATTAGTACAGCTGGGACTACTTCATCCCATATATTCCGAGCTCTATTAGTATACAAGACAACAAATTATATGAACGCTTTGCAAATATAAAGAAATATCCAAATGTGATACACTGCATTCATTGAACTGTGATGTGTCTTAGCTGTCGAGCAAAAAACATGATACTCTCCCTGAGGCGAATTTGCTGTTATCAGGTTTACTCATTTTTATTCAATGTTCATCGTAATTTAATGATAACCATCTCCGCTTAGGAACACAATATCTTGCGGGAGATGCCTTGCTCCCACAGGACCATCTAACAAAACATATTTAACATATCATACACATCCAAAACTGCCTAAACACACTTTTAGCTGTCTGTCATGTGCCACACACATACATCTAATACAAAACACATGTTATGGGGCTTATATGGTAAGGGAAACTAGAATGTCATGAGGGATAGAATGTAGAATGCGGGAAGGAATGTTGGGGAAGAACAGCCATGGTTTGGAGATAATTAACGGGAGTGGAGTGTCCTGTGTTACCGCCTCAGGATATAAAGGGTTTTTCCTTAATCTGTGCAAGAATAGACTTTATACTGTGGCGACGTGCTGGTCGTGCCTGAAGAGTGTGAAGATCGCACCACGCTGATGTTACTGTTCTGAGGATCGACATTCTGGAATTATCATTTGACGGTGTTCAAAATAAGACATCTTACCTGTGAAGAGTGGGCGAGCAGGCGCAATTCCAATACGAGCCTGAGTGGATTTTGCCTGTTTTCTTTTTATTTATTTGGACGCTTTTGCTGCTGCTACCTATTGGCACGTGAATCGATGAGAGTGCTACTGCCTGTTTGGCGTGAGGTGGTGTATCCGACGAACTGCAAGCAGCACACAGTTATGAGCCCCTTGCACCACCGAAGCATCACTTTTTTTGACACTCCGGCGGCGCAAACTACAAAATCATATCTATGAGGTCACACAAGGCCATTTTGCGTGGCTTTGAATGGCCTCATAGCTATGGGGTAAGGTAAGGCAGCGCAAATCTCTGCGTTGCCTTACTCTGCGCTCAGGAGGCGTTCCATGGGCGTTGCAGTGGGTGTTCCCACGCAACACCCATGGATTTTGACGCTTCCCTAGATTTACAAGACCATGTAAACATAGGGAAGCGCCATAACCTTACGCCTCCCGATGGGAGGCGTAACGAGGAGAAAGAACAATTTCTCCTCGTTTATTCCTCTTTCTATGTGCTGCTTTCTGCAGCACATATAGAAAGAGGACAACGCCTCTCAGGATTGTTTTTGTGGAGAAAGGTGCCCATTCCTGCACAAAGACAATCCTGCCGAAAACACAGGTATCCTTGCACCATGGAGATTTTGTCGTTTGCACCGCCAGAGCGTCACAAAAAGTGACGCTCCGGAAGCGCAAGGGGCTCATAAATATGCCCCTAAATATCCGCTATTTTGCCCCTGTACACCCTGGCTAAAGTTGTGCATTCAGTGAACAAGTCCAAGCTTTCTTGGTGAAGATTGGACACTTCACAAACATGAAGGGGCAAAGTTGTATTACCATCTCACCCTCAAGCCTTCAGGCATTCTGGTTTTAAAAGCTGGAATGTGTTGGGAGGTGTGGAAGGACTAATTTATAAATTACATTTTCACAAATGAAACCATGGTAATATGGCCTTGGAACAAAAGAGAAGAATACCATTACATTCCTTGGGCCCCCTAAGCCTAGGTGTGTGCAATCAGTTGACTTAGGGGCCTATTATGATGGCGGGCGGACATAGCCCGCCTGCCACCGTAACGGAGCGCAGGACCACCCGCCGATGCTGCGGCAGTCCCGCCATGCACATTAGGATGCGCCCGCCACACTGGCGGGCGCATCCAGGGCCATATACATTGCGGTTGGATTTGCTGGCTGCAGACCCACTCGCAATGTAAACAGACTGTGCGAAGCATTGCCATGCACTACATAGCAGGCACCACGTGGTGCCTGCCACGTAGTGCAGTGCAATGACGGGGGGTACCATAGGTACCCCCCATGTGCACCCCCCAACACCCTGGGGGCCCGCAACGGGCCCCCATATGCAGGAACCGCATGCCTTTTCATGGCGGCAACGCCGCCATGGAAAGGCGATTCACCGCCTGAATCATAATATGGATGGCGGTGTCTTGCAGACACTGCCACCATGTTATGCCCTTTTTCCGCCCGGTCGACGAGTCGACTGGCGGAAAAGCGGCGGACGGTCTTTCCGTCCGCCGCGGACCCCCCAGCCATACTAATATGGCGGTGGGTCAATCAGGCAAGGATGGCGGGCGGATCGCCCCCGCCGGGCCAGCGGTGGCTACCGGCGGGGGCGATCCACCCGTCATCCTAATGGGCCCCTAAGTCGGCTGTTTCGGGGGATATTAATGTATTCAATGCAGCTATTAATGATTTGAATAAGCATTTTGCTACTATAGTCTGCATTGGTATTACAAGGTTCAATTGTTTTCAATGAAAACAACAAAAATATGAAACAATTGATAAATATATTTCTGACTTAAAGAATTTGGCCTTTGATTGCATGTTTGGGGGTGGTTACAAGACGAATTAATCAGGGCTCTGGTGGTGATGCAAGCCTGAAATCCTGCAATCTAAGAGCATCTTTGGGTTAGTGGGGATTCAGCACTAGATGAAGTGTAGGCAACTGTACACAACGCTGACATTTCTGGTAGGTGCAATAATGTGTTAAAGAAAGACGTTAATGGTAATGAAATTGTGGGAAAGGTAAAAAGTGGTACACCTAATAAGTTATTTAGCAGACCAAATAAGAGTACGTTGGATTCCAAGGAAAGTTGTGCTACAGTAAAGACCATTTGGCTTACAGTAAGTTGTGTCCAGCTGCTAAGGAAAAATGTGGTGTGTGCTGGTTGATGTGACATTTTGCTAAACTGTGTACAAAATACAAGGAGTAAGTTAAATGTGTAGAAAAAGTGGATTGAAGAAGTTGTCAGATGATTAAAGTGGAGTGGAGTCTAAATTGTTTAAGAGTGTTGAGTTTGGGTGATTTCTTGAAATGTAAGACTAAACCAGACAGATGGCTATTGGAGGAGAGGTGGTGAAATTGTTTGCTGATTCCAGTTCTCTGCATACCACATTAAATGAGGAAGTGTAGACGGACCTGTTAGTGGGCAAGGACCTATTAGTGGGCATGGTTGGAGATAAACATTTTCCCTCTAATAGAACTCTTGAAGGTTACACAGGTAACAAAATAGACATGTTAGTTTTTTGGGTGTTTTTCATTCAAATTTAAAAGCAGGTGTGCTCGAGGAAAATTGCATGTTGCAAAAAAGGAACGTCTGTTTTGAGATGAAGTGATTTTAAACATCTGCACATAATTTTCGATCCTAACAGTCAGGACCAGGTACTTGTTGAAAATGATGGTACTGAAGTGGGTGGTTCCAATCACAAGAAATGTCCTGGTGTGTTGATTTATTTGGTACTTTAAAGGTGTTGAGCATAAAACCATTTTAATGGACGATGCTGATCCCAACGTTCATGGGGTACAGAATATTCCAGTGGTACTAAAGGAAGAAGTAAGGAATGAGCTGGAAAAACTAGTTGTTTTTGTAGTAATAGAACCCATTAAGGCCTCAGACTGGATATCTCCTTTGCTAGTGACCAGAGAGCACAATGGGAAAATAAGACTATGCATTGACCTTTGACATTTAAATATCATCATTGATCAATTTCTGTTTCCAAATATTAATGAAATGGTATCATCAGTTAAGGACCCAAATTGGTTTTGGATGAAAAGTCTGTCTGTCATCTGCTTACTATCAAGTTCCATTAGATCCAGATTCTATTAATCTGAATGTATTCATTACACCATTTGGATGTTTCCAATTCAAAAAATGCCTTTTGGACTAGCGTTACCCACTGTAATATTTCAGTGGTAGATGTTTAATCTTTTGGGCAAAGAAAAGGGTATAATGTTGTTCGAGAATGCTATTCTTATTTTCGGAAAGAACATAAGTGAGCAAGAGGAGAGATTAAAATGAGTATTAAATATTCTGGAACTGAATGGTTTGACTGTCAATTATGACAAATGAAAGTCTGCTGAGAGGGATGTGACATATTTGGGTCATATTATTGATTGTGAAGGTGACAAGTCGAAACCAGTTTTTGTGGATGCTATACATAGAGCACCAGAACTAGCTTGTAAGGATGATGTGCAAACCTTTGTTAGGGCTTGGTGAATTATGTGCTAAATTTTGTATCAAATTTTCCATCAAAGGCATACAACATCAGACAGTTACTCAAAAATAAAGCAAGTTTGTTTGGTTGGAAGAGTGTGAACAAGATTTTCAAGTGGTTATGGAAGCACTGGTTTGGAGTATGGGTGGCATGTGAGATCTTGGTTTGTGGAAGTGTGGCATGATGGACTGCAGTTTTGGACCCCCTTCTCTCAGTGGCCTTTGTTATACTGTACAAACCACCTCCTGCATCTCAGAAAAAGTTGGAGAACATAAACATTCAGGGTGACGTGTGACTAAACATTTGCCAGTGTAATAGTCGGGGAATGAATACAATGGAGTGGTCTTCGTTGTATCCAGTTGGACTCAAAGTACCTCTGTCAGTTGCTGTCATAATCTTTTCCATGCACCCCCATCTAAGCTGGTGGTGACAGTGGTAGATTCCGTGACCGCCCACCCCTGCCAAGAAGCGGCTGGTGAAGGCAGTGGTGGCTTCCCTGATGTGCCGAGCAGGCCATCCAGATCCTGTTTTAAGAAGGGGGAGAGGTTCTTGGCAAACAGTACCTTGGCAGGTGGAGGGTGAGTGCATCCTGCTTGAGAATGATGAAGTTGTTACAGAGATTCTTTGTGTCTACATACAGCAGATCAGGAGTTTGTGATCCAAGAAAGTGGGCTCTTGCTGGGAGAGGCTTTTGTGATTGCATGCTGCAGTTTAGGTTTACCAAGGACTCTTTCCTCTTGCAGTCACTAGAGGATTTGAATCCTTTTGGACACAAATTATCTTTCAGTGTATTGTTACATATGATGGCAATCCTGTCTTTGTTCAAACCGTAGAAGACTTTCCTGTTAGTGCCCCATCTAACAGACTAACATATCCACCGCTCAAATTAATTACATATTTCACTATACTAATTCACCACAAATCCATTTGGGTTCCAGAGTAGCGTGCTACTCACCGAAAAAGCGATTTGACGCCTAGTCAGGGGTAGTAAGTGCTATATAAATGCAATTACAATTTGTCAAATTAACATCTTTGAGTGGGTTTAATCCCACTGCAGATAGTATTATTACTACTAATGCCAACAATAAAGGTTTTGGTGCGGTTTTCTCTCAATGGGCTAAAAACTTTAAGGAGGTTGTTATTGCCTATGCTCTGGATCATTGTCTCCCAGTGAAGAAAGGAATTGCGTTATTGAATGTGAAACCTTGGCCTGTGTGTGGACTTTGAACCATTTTAGGGCGTTTATGTGGGGTAAGCCAGTCACCATAAGATATAACTTTTAAACTATGGTAAATTATTTGCAACAGAGGGTACGTTTAAAGCTCCAGATAGATTAGTCAGGTTGTCTTTACGTTTAAAACACTATTGTTAGAAAATGTAATATGTGCCAAGTAAGGAGAACTTGGTTGCTGATTTCCTTTCAAGAATGCCTAAAAAGAAGGAGGAATGTGAGAAAAAGTATTGGAATGAGTTCCACGTGACATAGGTACATGATGACAAACAGTCAACCTTCACTAAAGAGGAATGGTGGAAGGCGTGTGAGGAGGACAGAGAATTGCAATTGATAATGAAGTGCATTATGGATGGGTGGACACATAAAGAGGTATTGAAAAAAAGTCTACGACCATTTTGAGAGATTAGGTCAGAGCGTTCAGTTGATGAAGGCGTGAGCAGGTGTGGTGATAGAATAGTTCCTGTATCAGAATTAAGGAAGACAGTGTTTGATCTGGGACATGAAAGACATTTTGGAGTAGTCACAACTAAATTGGCGATTAGGAGATTGTACTGGTGTTGATCTTGTGATTGAGAGAGGGGTTAGGAATTGCACTCATTGCTATTTGGCAGATAAAATTACCTTCAGTGGTCGGTGGTTGTTCCCTCGAGTCCTTGGGAGTGTGTTGCTATAGATATTATCAGACTTGTTGGTTCGTCACAAAAGTTTGTCATAACGCTAATAGATTTGTTTTCATAATGGCCAGTACTGCGAATTGTAGAAAGAGCAAACAATGATTAAGTTTTAGGATTTTTAGATGATGTTTTCTCTAGCTAAGTTATACCTGCTTCGCTATTTAGTGACAATGGAGTGCAATTTGTGTCTGGAAAGGCAAAGAGTGATTGTGAAAGATTAGGAACTACTTCATTTTACCATCCCAATGGAAATAGTCTCATTGAATTATTTAATCGTGTGCTTAAGCGAGCTATTCCAGTAACAGAGAGAGGTATTTTTAATTGGAAAGTGCAGCTGATGAAAACGGCATTGGCTTACAGAGTCACATGCAAAACTGTTACTTTCTTCTCCATTTGTGATGATGAAAGAGAGGAATCCTAGTCAAACTATGCTCCTGGGTGTTTTTTTTTTTTTAATTCGGTGTAGAACAGTGATCCAAGGAGTGTGTATGGGATAAGTTGGGAGAAGATCAAGACAAGAGTAAAGTGTGGTAAGAAAACCAGAGAAATGCACATGAAGTTAGTATTCAAGTCAGACAATGGGTTCGAGTTAAAAAAACAATAAAGATACCCAAGAGAGAAAGTCTTTTTTTTTAACCTATGGAGGTTATTGACGTTTTACAGAAATCGGTTAGGTAAATCGATGGCAAGGTATGGAATTTGAATTGTGTAGCTCTTGGTAATTAGAGCATGTGGAAGACAATAAGGGTGGAAGTGATTTGGATACTCACTTGGGTTTTGATTGGGATGATAAGGCATGCCTGATGAGCATCACAAAACTGTAGCCACCTTGATCATTCAGAGCTGCCAGGAAACCACTGTGGTGGAACAGAGGATGGAAGTAGTGTGGATAATTCTAATTCTGATTTCACTGAGCATTAGGAGGGGTGTGCAGAATGTGGTAGTGCAAGTAGTAAACAGAGTTCAAGACAGAGTTCAAGATGTTAGTTCTAGTGGAGTAGGTTTGTGGGTGATATGGTGAGTGAGGAAACAGATACTGATTCTAAGAAGTAGATAGTGGTGTGTGATTTAGTCTTCTTATTTTAATGTGCTGCTGTCTTCTTATGCAAGTTGCAGGCTTCTTATGCAACCATGATAGTTGGAATAGTTTTCTTTATTATAGTGTAAGGTTAATTATTTTTTTAATTCATGTATACAAAAGGGGATTTGTTATGGGGCTTATATAGGCTTACATGGTGAAGTGCTAATAGAATGTCATGAGTGATAGAATGTAGAATGTGGGAAGAAATGTTAGGGAAGAACAGTTATGGCTGGCAGATGATTAACGGGCACTAGGGCTGAGTAGAGTGTCATATGTTAGCTCCTAGGGCAATAAAGGATACTGTCTTAAGCCGTGCAAGAACCTCCTTTACAATGGACACCATGGAGTTGGCTAACTCCACGCTCACAGGAGTCCTGCTATGACAATATGCCACACACAGACTCCAAAAGAACACATTTGACATACCTCAACATAAAACCTACACATCACCGAAGTGCCACACATTTAGCTCTCATGATACCCAGAAAGTCTAGCTACCAAGAGACACCAGATTCACATTTTCATTTACTGGACAACGAGCATCTCCGACGGCCTAGAAGATGTGCAGACGCAGCTCTTTCCCACCCAATTCAAACACCCGTAACTCAGCGACTGCCACTACCCCCAACCTGCTAAATACACCAGAACACAGTACATTTAACACATCATCACTAGTTAAATCAGATTCTGTCTGTGAAGAAAACATCAGAAGCATGAATGAAAGGCATGTGGTCTGACAAACCAAGGCCCTGCCAAAGCCTATCTGACAATAGAATGCAGCCTCTTTTGATCCACCCCGCTCACATCCAGATGGGATGTGTTACTCCCATGTTGAAATGAAATGAAATGAAATTTGTACTTGTAAAGCGCACTTATACCCCCAAAGGGGTGTCCTGGCGCTGTACGCATACCGCTGTGGAACCCTTCCTGGCTTTTCCCTGTGAAATGTCCACTCCTGGGCACCCCCAAGGTGAAGCCAGGCATCCCAGCGCTGTTGGGGCCGTTGTGGAGATTAAGCAAGCTATTGCCCAGAGTTGCAGAGTGGGACCCATGATTAGAATAGGCACCGAGGCGAGAATTATCAGGTCCGAGGAAATTGAGCCCAAGACCCACCGAGGCGGGAATTGAACCCTGGTCCCGGGCCAGATCTCTGCATCAGGGTCTGCCGCTCTAACCATTGAGCCACACTTCTCCACTGTGCTCCTATGTAAATGTAGGGTGCCTTTATTTGTTCCTCGTCCTGTTATTGTGATCAACATCCATCAAAAAACAAAATATCAAGAAAGAAAGTGCATGTGCGTAAGTAATGGGGATTTACTATTCTCAAGTCCACATGTATATACCTTAAAGGTGTATATATCGTAAATGTACATATATGTGGAGTTAGGTGTAGAAAATCAATATATACTTACCTGTCGATATTTTAGTCACGATATGGTGGCCACTTACCATTCCGTCCTCTGTATTCCAGATCTGCACTGTAGGGGATAATTCACAGTGTCCCCAATCTAAATATGACATCTAGGTAACCTCTGTGCTGCTCTCTCTCTCTCTCTCTCTCTCTCTCTCTCTCTCTCTCTCTCTCTCTAGCCCGATAAATAGTTAAGACTTGTAGTGGGCTGGACAAACCACAAACGAAGTTCTAAAACCTCACGAGGGGCAAGGAGCAGTTGCGGCTCCTCCGCTAAGGTATAGGAGCATCGCCCCACTGCTCTTATGCAGTGTGACGAAAGGAAAAATAAAATGATAGTAACTTGTTGTTATTATCATTTTATTGTTTCAGCTGCTTTGCAGGTGGGAGGGCAGGCGGGGCTGACCTGCTCTCAGAGCAAGGCAGGGAGGAGTAGTTTGCCCACTTCAAGTGCGCATGCTTGGCCGGCCCTCTGAAGCTGGCAAAAAACAGTCATGTGTACTTTGCATGTTCTCCACGCAGGCTGCATTAGAACATGCCCCAGCCCCAGTCTCCGTCTGAGTGCTGAACCACGGTGCTCAGTGATTGGCCTGGGGAGCCTGGGAGCTTACCAATCACAACGCTGCATTGCAGCGTTGTGATTGGTCAGGGGAGCCTGAGTGTGCTTCCTGGTTGCTATTCGGCCCAAGTCAGACGGAGGAGAGACGGAGCAGAGACGCGGGACGCGGCGATAAGGTAAGTGTTTTTTTTGTTTTGTTCTTTTTTTTACATTCCCCTTCCTCCCCACCACCCCCAATCCGTGCCGGCCGCCACTGGCGACGAGGTCTGGTTTGTGACTGCTACTGAACACCAAGGCCCAGATTTACTAAGGGCTTGCATTGCCCTTGCATCACGCATGGGAAACACAAGCCCTTAAGTGAGACTTACTATGCCACGCATAGCCACCTTGCATGGCTCTGCGTGGCATAGTAAATCTGAAGTAACACAAGGAAGCACAATTTGCTGCCTTGCGATACTCTGCCCTGGTAAGGAGTTCCATGTGTGGAGCATGAGTGTTGCCACACATCCACCCATTGTTTTTGGTGATTTCCCAGATTTACTAACACTAGCAAACCTGGGAATGTGTCAAAATGCTACGCCATCCAAGGGGAGACGTAACGAGGAGATGTATGTTTATTTCTACTTGTTTTTCGTCTTTCTACATATGCACACATAGAAAGAGGAAAAAGCCTCAGAGGATTGCTTTTAAGCAGGTAAGTGGGGGCTCCCTTCCTCCACAAAAACATTCCTGCCTGCCACACAGGCACCCTTGCACTATGATGCAAGGCTGCCTTTGTTGGCGCTTGGCAGTCACTAGTGCGCCGGCGCAGATATCTTAGTACATATAGGGCATTCTTGCTCTCTCCATTTGACACAGCACAGCAAGTTGTCTTGCTGCCTTGCGCAACGAATATTAGTACATTTGCCCCGCAAGCCCTTTTGGTGGTCCACAAGGAAGACTGCCACGGTTCAGGTAGACTTGAGCTGCCCATGTCTGATTAATTTCTTCCCCCACAGGAGCCATTTCTCCAGCTCTATTGGAAAACGTTTAGCCAAAAAAACTCTTCTGCATTAGGGCCTGTCCTGCACGCCCTCCGTCCACGCACACTATCCATAAAAACAATAATGAGAAGGCATTCCAAGGGCGTGGGGTGGCATATAATCCTTCTAAAGGAAGGGGAAGAATAATAAAACACTCCGAGGGGCCCCTGACCAAGTCCTGCTGGAAAGGGACCAGCTCCCCGTTTTATTTCACTTTCCAGGCACAAAGGGGAGCGCTTGTAAAGTGCCCGATCACTGGCCAATCTGCATACTGCTCGCTGAGATCAGTGGCTGCCCCCTGGGGCCGTGGGGGGCCCGTGACAGAGACACAAAGCCCGCTATTGCCAATCACAGCCGAAATAATTAAACCAATTAAGTCAGTACAAACAGAAACAAGATGGGTGAGAGCTGTGACCCTGGGAGGGGAGGGCGCTCGGCTTCCCCTGCAGCAGATGTGTTTACCCCAGAGACATATGTGTGTGCATTGCTAAATGACAAGCCAGGCAGGGACGTACAGGCCGGCTAATGGTGACAGAGGGGCCAGGGCTGAGGAGGTGGGGGAGGGTCAGTAGAGCCCGGTGAAGGGACTCTGGCATAGCAAGGGGAAGCTGGGGGGGTGGGGGCGGTAGCCCTGCCACTTTCTTCAGGAGGGGGCGCAGCACGAGTGGGAAGAGAAGAAAACGAATCCAGAATCGCTACAAATTAGTTATGACACACAATTATTCCCCAATTATCCTGGTTTATTTTAAAACCACAGCGGCTCCTTTCAGATTCAAAGCCTGCGAACATCCCCATTCAAATATAAGATTAATTTTCTATTTACCGCAAGGATCTAGCTGCCTTTGTAGTCATTTGCACTTTGTTCAGACTCTCCACTATATATTTTCACTTATACACCCATTCCTTTCTCAACTCACCCTCCTCTCTTCGGTATTTCTTTCAGTAGAACTAAAAAACTTAAAAGAACAACTTAAAGATGTACGTGAACAGAATTGCTGATTCTGTTTGCTGGGTGACATCGTCAATAAGGTAGCTCTGTGGGATAATGCGCATGCTACCAAACTCTGCGTGGAATCTGATGGACACAGATTTGACCCACAGTGAGGCAGGCTCCGGTATTTATCTTCCCTAATTTTGATAAAAACGAGTTCTACTTCGGCAGTAAAATAAGCAACCGACAATGCTCCGAAGTTACAAGACTATGACAGCAAGAGCTTTGTATTTAATATTCGGTATACGACCGTTTATCCTTTTGATGTCGATAAAATTAGTTGTATGGTGTTGGGCAAATCCCTTCGTGTTTTACTAGGACTTAAAAGCAGCAAGAGCCATGTGGTAAACAGCTTATTATAGTTCTTGCGGGTAACATTACAACGGGTGGTGCCCGGAAGATCTCCCTTCCACGCACGCGTCTAATGCCACATGTACGTATGGCTGTCACGAAAGATTGAAGCCTGCACGCTTCCTGCGGCCTTCTCAAAGAATCTGTACTTTTATTAAATCTCTGGTGCGTGCTCCTCGGATCAAAGCTCTCTGCTAGCGACACACTCCGCGCAGTGTCACGAGCAGAGCTTCCAAATCTGTCTCCGCTCAGTTATAGGCCATTTTTAAATCCATTTGACAAGCTCGGGCTATAACCGGATTCGATTCATTAGCGATATGATCTTGCAGGCAATAGAAGTGCTTGGTTCAAGCAAATTGTTTCTCTGTCATAAAGGAGGGGATACAACCTTCTCCCACAAGTCTTGGCATATTTTCCTGGCTTTGTGAAAAATGCAGCTCAACTGTGCCTCCTGGATTCACGGCTTCTAACTGCAACTAACCCCAAGAAATGTAAATGGGGGTTCTAGCGAATATTTTTGCACACACCATCTTTCAAGCGAAACCAGAGATTTAACTCGCACAACCACAGGCAATAAAATATCACAGAAAGGGAAAATATCACAACTTTAAAGCACATTTTAAATTGTGTGTATCTTTTTATAGACAGGAAATGGTAAAGTTTCTCAACCTTCCAGATGAAACTATTTAATCTCGGCCATTACCTGCTATCCAAGGTCGAGGGTGTCAGCTGCTTAGAGGTCACTTTTCAATAATTCACCTTGAAGTTTAGACAGCCATGAAAGAACATGTTGGATTCATTGCTCCAATGATAACACGCTGGTGAAACGTTTTATAGTAATTCAGAAATAAATAACTAAATCACTTTTATATTTTACAAAGCCCCACATCCCTTCTGCTGTAAGTTTTTTCGTCCATCTTCATTTCCTTCTTTCCTCCGCCCTTCCCCCTTTTCTGTTTCTTTCTTTCTTTCTTTCTTTCTTTTGTGTTCACCGTCTTTATTGCTTTTCTATTTTTCGCTGTCCATCGTTCTCTGTATTCCTATTTTACCTTTCCTTTCTTGGCTAATTTAATTCTTCTTCCACTTCCCTCTCTCAACCCCTATTTTTTTAATATATATTATTTGCATGCATCACCCCATTGTTCTGCTCTTTGGGCCCATTTCAAATATCTTTGCCCAGCTGATTTCCTGCACCGTGAACTTACTTTGGACTATTCTGCCTATGGCCGACTAATGTTACTTACGAACAAACCAAACATGTTTTGGAGCACTGCTGGCGCGTCACGCCCAAGAGGAGTGCTCACAGGAGGACACCGTCAACCACAACACACAGAATGAGCAGGGGAGTCTCCAGAAACAGACACAACGTGCCCGAATCAAGCCGTGTGAGTGTCTGAGGGTGCTCGCTGGCCCCACTTCTGCAGCCGGTGTTTGATCTGCAGACACGAGTGGATTATTCTATATTGTTGGCGACCGAGCAGGTGATCCCCGACACCTCCCCCGTTACCCCCAGCACAGATTGAAGCAGGCAGCTACAGGGGGGAGTGTATTAATTTCCAACAGCATCAGAGGCCAGGGTCTATTAGAGAGAGCTATTCTTCAGGCCCCCCTCCACTTCAGAATTAATCATGGATTCTTAATTTGAAGCTCAGACAAGTTGCTGTTAATTTAGTGCAGGGAGGCAGTGCTGGCAGAGGAGCCGAGGTGCTGGCCGGGCCCTCCCGGGTCTCATTAATCAGCCGACTGAGACGGCCTGGCTTGATTACAATTTGGAAAAAAATTCATTAGGGCCCGGGCGATTGACAATTTTTCTCCCTGGCTGTGATGCGAGTCATTAGGCAGGCAAATGGAAGGTGCTGATGACAGACACCCCCCAGGCCCCCTGCCTTGTTTGTCTCCCCCCGCCCGTGCCCCCAACCCGGCAACTCTTCCCGTAGAGGCTTCTGCTGGACGCAGCATATCGTCGACCTCCGACTGGTAATATAGCTCGGCCGGTTTAGGGTCTGCTGCACAGAATTGAGTGTGTTACCTGCAGGTCAAGGGTCGGAAACCATTGAATGACGATCACATGAGGACCATTGCATCGTTTCCTAATACCTTCTATTATTTAGGTTCCAAAACACAATTCCGTGTTCGTGACTTATATGTAGATGGATATTATTGTAATAATTATTATTCAGACAGCATTAGCAATTCTTTTCACATCCATCCTTAAATTGTTCTCTTCATTTTTTATGCAAATACGCATACTCTAGTCTTTCTTTCCTGCTTCCAGGCTGTAGAGAACCCCCGCCCCCAGCCCCACACGCCTCGCCAGTGTCTTCCTCTCGGTTGTTTTAATGACATGCATTTTAAAACCTTTCCTGGCCTTCCATCTTTAGGCGCATAAATTTACTATCAATTTCAAGTGACAGCATCTCCATTTTGGTCTTGCGCGCCCCTTCTTCTTGAACACCCTTAATACCTACACAAGCCAGTGCAGAGTGTCTCCAAAACAATATATTGAGCCATCTATAGACAGATAATCTAAAAACATATATAGTTTGTTACATACGTCACCCAAGTGAAAATGGCAAAACACTGATGCACCCATAGGTTTATAGACCAGTAGTTGGATAAATAATCAAGCTATATCAATATATAGGGCACCAATAGGCTTATACATCAATATTTCTTTTCATAAATTGCTACAGCAATACATGATGCACCAGTTCAATACAACCCGTCTCTACATCAACATATTGATAGATTATACACTGGGAAGTTATTATATTAATTGTTCAATACATACTGTAAGTACATCAAATAGTTCATATATTGTACGCCCATGAGTTAATACATTAATAGTTCGATAAATGCCGTACCTACATCGATATTCCTTACCCTAATTGGTTGATAATTGAATATTCGGTACTACATCAACTACAACTACATCATATTCAATTCATACATTATAAACTGGGTTAATACATCAATAGTATGATATATAAAGTTGTTACATCAATTCACTGTACACCTAAAATTGATAGATTTAGTTTATTTATTTATAGTGTGCAGCAAATGCCAGAAACCCCACCTTCAAGGCACAAGATAAAACAAACAACATATACATAATAAAACAAAAAATATAAAGTCCATGCGATTCAAACATCTTAAAAAGATAAACGAAACCGAGTCTATACAGGACAAAGCAGTAAGTGCTGTTTAAGCATTTTTTTAAACATTTCCCATTTTTTATATTTTTTATATTTTTAGCGAGAGCATTTCAGTTTGACTCCTGGCCCTGTCTCCATTCTTCCTCCGAATTTGTTAGGGCTAACAGTTTTTGCTCTTTGTTGGAGAAGTCTGGGTAGGTGTTGATACACAAGGAGAACTGAGGGATTTGACGCTTTGAGATTCACTGATTTCCAAACTAAGCAGAATGTGCAGTTGTCCATCACTGCCGTCCTGCTCTCCGCCACAAAGCATTATTTTTTTTAAACTTGCAAAATAATAAGCTTCAATGCATTTTGTAGCTTTTGGAGTTTGGAGTTAACCTTCGTTGGAAGAACAAGGAAGACCTTTAGACAGTATTAAACTTTGGATAACACAATGGTTTGGGCTAAAAGTTTACAGTGATCCACAGACCAGACAGATAGAACTTTAGACAAGTCATACAAATGGTAGTTGGCTGACTTGACGCCCGCTTGCACTTGCAGAGCAAAGCATATCTCATTATTGAACAAAACCCTAAATAATGGGCCACCTGAACAGGGGTAGATGCAGGAGCAAGGTCTTCAAGACAAATCAGTAAGGGAGCAGCATCACAGTCTTTGCTCAGAAGCACATATTCTGTCTTGCTACTGTTAATATTGAGGTTATTAATATGCACCCAGCTTTTAGGCAGTCAGATAAGATGACGTCATCATTAGACTCCCCACTCAGTTCTACCAGTAGTTGGTTACCATCAGAATATATCTCACCTCCAGTGTCTCTGCCTTTAGTTAGTTGTGCTGGAGGGCGCATATACAAATTGAAAAGAAGGCATGACAAGGCCGAGCCCAGAGGTAAGTAACATTGATAGTGCCTTGAGAGTTACATGCTGTATCTACATCAACGCATTGATAGACTGTACACCTATAGCTTAATACACCAACAGTTCAATAATTATTGTAGGTACACCAATGCTTCGCACACCAACAGGTTGATACACTAGTTGTTCAATAAATACAGACTATCAATGCAATAATAGATTATATACGGATAGATTAATGCATTTACTGTAGACACGTACTCTATTTATGTCAACTCTTCGATAGTTTGCATACAAATCAACCAATTGTTCGAATCCTGTGACTATCATAAAACCATAATACACTGACACCAATAATGTGAACACTTCAATATTCCAATGAATACTGTAGCTACATCCATACACTGCTGCATTGTGCACCAACAGTTGAGTACATCAATAGTTCAGAACTTACAGTATTTACACAAACTTGTTCATAAATTGATTTAAGTATAGTTTGATGCATACTTATAGTTGCAGTAACAAGTTCAGACACCGATTATTAACTCACTAGTTTATTATTTATTTAGTTTTTTTTGTATAGCGGGTACAAGACATCAGAGCACTTCATAAAGACAGAGTGGAAAACAATAGCATAAAAAAGAGCAAAAATTAGTACTAAAAGAATGTGTACAACAGTATCTATGCTGGGAGGTACACAATTACAAATAAACACGAATACAATGAATTATATACAAGTCAAAATAGGAAGGATATAAACAATATTGTCAGGAGACATAAAATTACTAAACACACCATTATCCAAACCCCCATGCCTGTTAGAGTCCAGCGGGGCAAGAAAGCCAGTGAACATCATAGAAATGAAGACACGGTGGGAGGGGGTTCATTACTGATCTAACATTATTTATTATTGAATGATGAAAAGGACGTTGTTGTATGTATGGGAGGTGGGGTAGCATCCTAGTAAACAGGGCTTCTCTAAACCTATTTTAAAACACTTCCATCACTCTACTACACTACTCACCACAGCCCAAACACCCTCACTCACCTTATGGCTTTATCCAAAATAACTCCGCTAAAGAGCCCCTTCGCGGGTGCCGTCGGGCATTGCAGCGCCGGCCCAACGAGGAGCACGCCCAAATGATGAAGCATGACACCTCTCGGGCTGTGTGAGGGCACTTCCTCCACTGGGAGGTTATTCCACAGACCTGACTATCACTATCTGTCCTTAGGAACTACACACCTGTATATTTAAACAGGTGGAGTAGCATCCCATGTTCTGAGGGCATATCCATAAAATAATTGAGAGTATGTTTCTCGCGAAAGGTAGGAATTTCCAAGAGGAGGGGTTCAGACCCATGGAGGAGACAGCAGCCCCCTGTGATTTTCAGTTTCAGAGCCAGACAGTGACAGTGGTCAGAGTTAAAAGTTTGTGTACCAAGCAAACAAAGCCAGCATGGGGAGTGTAGGATCACGGAAATGTGTTCAGAGCGTTTTTTGAATGCCACAATGAATGTTTATGCCGTAATTGAGCCTGGAAAGAACCAGTGCTTAGGTGACATCTTTAAGATCTTGTTCGACCAGGAACTGTTTAATTCCACAAATCAATCCAGGTTGGCAGCTAGCCCCACTTCTAAGGGTGCAGATACGTTTGTGGAGATTAAGATGAGAGTCTTGACATCATCAATGACAGATGGAGAGCAAACAGGGAAATTTAGAGTGGATCCATTCTGAACCTGGGAATGATCAGCTTGTGAGAAGATAAGAAGGAGCTCAGTTTTATTGACATTAAATATGAAACCATGAGAAGTTATCCCGGTTTCACTATTGTAAAGTGTGAATACGGCCAAGGAGATCAGGCTGTGAGGAGATGAGAAGGAGCTCAGTTTTATTGTCATTAAATATGAAACAATGAGAAGTGTTCCAGGTTTGACTATTGTCCAGTGTGAATACAGCCAAGGTGAAGTTTTCAAGGGAGGTTACCTTTAAGTAGATGAGGCAGCCAACACCATTTTGGTGGTGAGAAATCTCAGGTTGTCTATAGTTTCCCCCATGGGTTCAAGCTAGAGGATGACAAGTCCTCGGGCTAGCACAGACCCCTGTGGAACACCTTGAGACAGCCACATGGAACATGAGTAAAAGTTGTCTATTTTGATCACTTGGGATCAGTTAGTAAAGTAAGATGTAAACTAGTCAAAAACGTTATCGCTAAAGCCCAGGCGTTCTTTCAGAGTGAGAATGAGAATACCATGGTTCAGAGGGTCAAATGCCACAGAGAGAGAGAGTATTAGAAGGCGCATCATTAATAATTTGTAAGAGGAACTTTCATTACTACACCCAACCAAGAAACCAGATTGGTAATCACCCAAGAGCTTTTTCTCTGAAACAAACCAGTTCATTTGATTAATCCCACAACTTTGTAGGAACTTGGCAAAAAAGTTGGGCAGAGCTGCAATGGAAGTTGTTTAGGTACAGAGGTGAGCTTTTTAAAAAATATTTTGGAAGTGGAATGATTTGATCCCGCTCAAACAATAAGGAAACACCCCTTGAGAAAGGAGTGATTAATCAGGATCACCAAGTAAGGATTCATGCTGAAATTCATGCCTGCAGTGAGGTGGGAAGGCATGAGATCGTAAGCTCGGTTTGAGTTTTTTTTTTCTTATAACATTTTATTCAGTTTTAAAAGTGAACAAAAAGTGTTTGCACGGCACACCAGAAGGTTATCATCATACAAATAAAACAATATCTGCAAACACCTATCAAGGTGAAGTTCTTCATCTCACTTAATAGTTTATAATGCCAAGTTGATTCTACCGGCATCCCCAGATCCTTTTTGTTTTGTGGGGACAACCTATAGCTTTGCGAGTGGGTTCCTCTATTTTTGCACATCATCGTCATCCATCCTGTTATCAGTGGAGCAGTTGTGGATTTTCAATACCTGGCGATGTCTTTCTTGGCCACTACAGTTCTAATGCCCACCAAAGCACTTTCTCCCGTTACCACCAAGTTCTCCAATATCCCCAATAAGGAAATACGAGGAGATACATCTATTGGTCTACCCAAAACTTTTGAGAGGATTGAGAGTATCGAATCTAAATAAAGCTTGGTCAGTAGGCAAGATGTGCCCCAGAAATGCAGAGATAGACATCTCAAATGCACCAAATATCGTGGGCACAATAACAAAGGTCAAAATATCGAAAGGTAAGTAAGCAAGCATAGATTTTCTATACCTAACTCCACATATAAGTACCTTGAATATATCTATATATATTCACTGAAAAAAACCAAAGGTTAAAGTGAAGTTATAGTTAGGTGAAAATTTCAGTGATAATGTAATGTTTTAAACCCCAAACACCATTGAAATTCACTAGTTATAGTTACCCCTAGTAACTATAATTCGCGCCCCTGCCATGCACAGTCTTGTCATCAATGATGTAATTTCAAATGCTGCAGTGATGTTATCAATGATGTTATAGAACATGTCACGAGTGATGTAATTTATGGGGTAATTAGCTGTGCATGGCGTAGGGGCAAGTTTTATTTACCTTACGGCACGAGTTATAGTTACAAGAGATAGCTGTAACTGGTGAATTTCAGTGTTTTGTGAATTCAAAACGTAATGTCTCTGAAATTTTCATCCAACTATAACTTCACTTTAACCTTTGTTTTTATCAGTGAATTTCTAGATTTATTTTTTAAACGTAAAGTCATATTTTATTACCATACATAAAGCCAACCCCCCTGCCAAGCACAGCCTTTGGCTATGGGGAGCAGGAGGGCTGGCCTGCAGCCACGCCCTGCAGCCAATCACCCACCACGCATAGCCAAAGGCCATGTGCACTGTGGGGTTGGTCACACTCAGGCAGACCTCCCATCCCCCGATTTGTAAAAATAAATTGGAATAAAAAGAGGAGGGAGGGTCACAAAGCCCCCCTTTCCGAGTGTCACGTGGCCCATAGGGACATTATCGTTTTTCACTAACTTAGCATGAGCGCGTTGCAGCTTGCCTGCTGCTTTGCACACGTCACTACGCGTCTTTATTTTTTGCAATATTTTCAAAGACTGCTTTCACATGAGAACACATCGCTGTGTTCACTCTCCGCATGCTCCTGGGATTTTGACTGAACATTATGTGCAAGGTCGAACAACAATGCCCCTTGTTATTTTGTTCTGGCCAGTCCTTAGCCCATAGACAAAACATACCGATGCAGCTGTTGTTTGGATAGCGTACTTGAGTTTTTAGTGGGGTGCACGAATAGAGGACACACACTTGGAGAGGGACCTTTCCAGGGAGAAGAGCACCTATGATGTAGATCTACCATCTTTAGGCTAAGGTATGGGGTCTGCTGACAAAGCCGAGAGATCTTCTATTATATAATAATATTTCTTCTTAGCAAGGGGAGGGAGGTTAGGCACTATAGTCCTTTCTCCATTGTTTTTCTATGATGACATCTCCCTTCATGATTTGTGGACGGACTGCTATGCTGACAATAGTTGTACTATGCATTTTCCTGCTTGTTGTGGCAAGTATACTGCATGTTAGGGCATTTTAGTCAAAATAAATATTTTAAACTGTTTCGTGTCTCCGTCAGATCTTATTGTGGACAAGTACAAGAAAGTGAGCGAAAGGGTGTGTCTTGTTACCGCAATTCCTGAGAGATCTGGGAGTGTTGTGTTCTGGGGTGTCTAATCATTTGCTTCTCTGCGAGTGAGTAGGAGAGCAAGTGAGACACTATAGCTAGTCGGTCCTGGGTTCGTGGGTATTAAGGTGGTAGGAAGACTCAGTCCCTATACACCAAGGTCCCATTTCCTGCGCATAGTTCTGTATTTGTACAGAATCCCTGCAACATGGCGCCACCAACGATTGGTCTGGTACTTATTCACGAGACCCCTGAGTAGCGCTTGTGCTTGTTCACAATCTCCTCACACCGGTTTCTGGAGACGTATGGGGTGTGAGGGTGTAGCCTCCTATATTTATGTTTTATAGATTTTTCAAGCTTGAAATTTAAAAGGTCATTCTTTCTCTGTTGACCCGCTTTTGCGCTACCGTTCTTTTGATTTGTTATTCTGCATTTGTTATGGCGGTCGCTATTGCGGCACCTAACCGCGCTGCGGTAACAGCGTATTTGACTCAACGTGGTGTCCCTAATGCGGGGGCCGATATTATCTTTGTTGTTGAGACGGATGCAGCATACTGCTTCGAGGTTTTCTATTCTTGGGTTACATTTCCAGCAGTGGATGGGAATGATAATTTGGTTCATGAATATACTATATCGATTACTTGAAGTTCCGTTGACAGCCTGAGAGCATACCATATGGTTTAATGGCGCCCTTCCTCACCCTGTTTCTGTGGTCCGTTTAGGCCCCTTATCAGTCGATGGGGCCACGTGGACGGTTTTGGCTGGTTTTACACCACATCCAAATTATCTTAATGTTCCTCTCGCAGAGCTACGTCAATTACATACATCATTGATTCATATACATAGAAGTGTCATACAGTTTATGTCGCGTAATATTTAAGTGGCTCTGGCTGGAGCCGCCCCTCAACCACCTGGTCATGGTGGTGGTCTTGTCTTCAGTCCCATCATGATTAATTCAGTGATGGGCAATCGTCCTCAGAATAGGGATGATTTCCCTTACTAGCTTGCAGAAAAATGTGAGCAACTCGAGGCTGTTTTTCCCCATACTACACCTGTTGAGAAACACAGGATCCTTACGATGAGTTTACCGAGTGGTATCGTTCGCACTTTAGCTGATTGCACCACCTGGGGGACGGTGTTTGCTGCGGTGTATACACTGTGCTTTGGCACCCCCTCCATGAGCATTCTCCCGAGTGTTCTATAAAAGGTTCAAGATGAACACGGGGCTGGTCCAGCCCTGGAATTGGGGATGAGATTAGTGGGCATGTTCCCTATTGTCTCCAATATGATTTTGGCCAATATCAAAGGTGAAGCAGTTAGCTTGTAAGTGCGTCAACGCCTTTCGGCGGTGGTGGACGTTGATCGGCAGCGGCAGTTACAGATCATTATTGCGGATGTATATACATCATTGGGTCGCAATAGTTTGAGAGTCAAACCTTATACTCGGGTACAAAGTAAACCCCCTCCGGACAAGGAGGGTCGTCCGGTCTTTCCTAAAAAGACATGGAATAAAAATCAGCAGCAGCAACAGCAGAAGCCGAGTTCTCATGCTGGTTCCCCAACACCGTACGCTTTTGACCGTAGATATGATTTACGTGACCGCTCAAAAATTAAAACACCCAAGAGGTTTCAGGTTTCTGATCCTCGTTCTACTTGTTTCTTTCAGGAATCGTCATATCAACAGTTCGGCAGGGGCGGACATCAGGATCGCAGAGAAGGCGAGTCCACGCAGCCACGACATGACCCGCAGCGCCAGTTTGATATAAAAACCAAACAGGAGAGACCACCTCAATTTCGTGCCCCATTTCAGAAGAAAAAAGTTGCCGCTTTGACTGCAAAGTATGCCTCAGATGGTGAGAACCCTGCTCCTCGTTTGGAGATGGGCGGTAACACTCCTTGACAGCGCGGCGGAAGTTACCATAGTGCGGGAGGCACTCCACCAGTGTCTGGAGGCGAAAGCAACTGACACATTCATTACAGAAGAAACGGCTGATACACGAGTTGCACCCCCTGATAGGCTTTATGAGATAGGCTTCCAAATTGAAGGTGATATTAAACGCACAATCAAGACGGTCTTTTGGGACAACATTACTTCTTTTCTTATGATATTTTACTGGCGGAGGTTGATTGGCCTCCCCCATTTGTTCTGGCTTCTTCTAGAGGGGAGGATGTTATTCGCCCGAGTTTTTCGCGTTATGTCTCGGAGGAGGCTAAACAAGCTTACGCGTCGGAGTTGGCGCTAGCGCTTGATCCGGCTATGTATCGTAATCAGGTGGGTTGGGATATAGAGTCCCCGGCACATGAAATTCCTTTGCGATCACTGCCGCAACCCTAGCCACAATATCCAATCAAACACGAAGCAAAAGCTTCCGTCAGTGAAATCTTGACACAATTAGAATATCAGGGTGTAATTGAACCCTATGTTTCATCCATGAATAATCCTCTTTTTCCGAGATTGAAACCGGACGGTTCATATCGTATTGTTTTGGATTACCGTCATTTAAACAGTCATGTTTGTACCTTTGCAGTGCAGAACACCCATAGCTCTGCGTTAGTCGATACCATTGTTCGTAAAAAATATAAAACGACTCTTGATATCTCCAATGGTTTTTATAGTCACAATTTGGCTCTTGAGAGCCGTGACTTGACAGCCTTCAGCGCCCTCGGCAATCACAAAAGGTATACAGGCTTGCCTATGGGATATAAAAATAGTCCTGGCGCTTTTGCGGTGCGCATAGTGTTTGTTTTACATGAAATTGACCCTGACGCTTTCTCTTACGTCGATGACATATATTTGACAGATGATGAATTGATACCACATCCTGTGCATGTGGACCGCATTATAATGTCTTTTGCTGACTTGGGATACAAATTCAACTTTGCTAAGTCGCAAATTGCCTGTCTGGCAGTTCTTTTTCTGGGTTATGAACTCACCAATGAAGTTAGGGGGTTGGTCCCCACTTTCTGGAGAAATGTGCTCAACTGCAACCTCCTTCTACTCTTAAAAAGTTACAATCTTTGTTGGGTTTTTTGAAATTCGGGAGGACATACATTCCTGATTATGCCCAGCGTATCAAACCACTTTACTCTTTTTGGCTTCCTGTTGGCGTCCGGAACATACCGCAATTCTTCGGTCTCTGCAGTCTGATTTGCTTGCGACCAACTCCCTGTTAACACGTGACAATTCTACAACTTTGGTCATAAGGATTGTACCAGGACGTTAGGTTTCACTTACTTGACGTTCAATGAGGGGGACATGGTCCCAATTGCATATAAATCACGTTTGTACACTTCGGCTGAGATGCGTTTCTCTTCTACAGGAAAAATTTGACCGCTGTTCAGATGGCTATTCTGAAAGAACGCTCTTTGGCTCAGGGTAAACACATTTTCATGGTCTCGCCGGTACCTGCTTTAGAAGCGGTTACGAAGGCTAGTGTCCCGAATTCAAATGCCTTGCATCTCCATTGGATTCAATGGGCTAGTTCTTTGACGTTGGCTGATGTCAATTTTATCTTTGACCCGTCTTTGCAGACACAGCAGGTTTTACAATATGAGCATGTTCACCCACCTCCTCTGTCATTACTTCCTCTTGATCAGTACACATGCATTATTTACACTGATGGATCTGCGCAGCCAGCGGTTGGTTCTAAACACGCTTATTCGGCGGCATGCGCAATAGTGACTGGAAAAATTGTTGATGGGGATTTTAAATCCTCCTTGGTGCACACACAGTCTCTTGGTGACTGCACGGCTCAAATGGCGGAGCTAAGTGCTTTGGTTTTGGCTCTTGAATTTGCTGATCCAGATGTTCCTATGCTTATAGTGTGCGATTCGTTTTACTGTGTACAATCCTTCAATGACAACTTATTCTTTTGGAAACAAAATGGTTTCCGTGATTCTAAAGGTAGCGCAATTAAGCATAAAACGCTTTGGGTCCGGGTGGCCGCTCTTAAGGAGCGTTTGCCACTCACACGTTATCCATACTTTGGGCCATCAACGTGTGGGAGCACATGCTGTTGGTAATTCACTGGATGATGAGGCAGCCAAATCTGTAGTAGCCACTTGTTCTGTAGCAGCAGTCACAAGGTCCATGACTAAAATTGATGATGACATTTTAGCGGCTATTGCTGTGACAAAGGAGGGAACAGAATTTCCCCAAGGTTTTCCTTCACGTTATACATACCACTTGTCGTCTGATCAAATTCCATTTGCAATTATTCCGTCCGTTGGGGATCGGCTGATTTCCAACGAGGACCGCAGACTTTCTTTGATCATTGCAGCTCATGAAGGTGTGGCCTCTGCCCATGCCGGAGTAAATGCAACAGTTTCTCTTTTGCAGCAATGTTTTTGGTGGCGTGGTTTATACCAACAGGCACGTAAATATGTTCTTTCTTGTGACATCTCTCAACAAATTAAGCCTTCTACTGTTGCACGTCCACTACATACTCAGCTTTACATCTCTAATCAGCCATTTGGCTGTATTTATCTTGATCACTGTGGTCCTTTGACATCTGACACTGCGTTTAAACACATCTTGGTTGCAGTGGATTCGTGCACTAGATTCCTTTGGGTTTGGCCTCAAAGTAGTGCTGACGCTCGAACTGTCATTAAATATTTGCGTGTCTTTGTCGGGGCGTTTGCCTGTGGCACCTTCCATTCTGACCAAGGTCCTGCGTTTGCCTCTAAGGCTTACCGGGATGCGATGAAGTCTCTGGGGGTGCAGGTGCAATATTCGTCTCCATACCGGCCCGAGGGCAATTCAGTTGTGGAGCGAATGAACCGTGACTTAAAGCAATCTTTGACAGTTAGAGTCTCAGGTACTGGCAGGGGTTGGTTGACTCATTTGTATGGAGTGCAACGTGTACTAAATAATCTCCCTAGAAGATCTCTGGGTGGGCGGACCCCATACAAAATGCTCTTTGGCATTAAAATGTTTGTGCCAGACCTTGATGGTCTAGACGCTGTGGCGGCTGCTGCAACCTTTGCCGTACATAAACATAGTGCTATGTTACAGGATCTACAAAAAGCTTGTGATTCACAAGCAAGAGCCCAGCTGCCCTCTTCTTCAGATCCAGCGGTGCTGATTCCTGTTTCGGGCTTGCTTCCTAAAGTTGGAGATCTGGCCCGAGAAAAGCGGAGAACAAAAAAGAATTTAGTCCATCCTACCGTGCACCGGCCAAAGTCCTTGGTTTGAAAGGCACCCACACCGTGATCCTGCCTCCTTTACCTGGTTGTAAGGAGAATCGTTACATTTCAATCGAACATGTCAAGTTACACCATATGGCCGATACTGAATAGTATGCCTCAAAGCATTCCATGTCGAGATATTTCACTGAATCTGATGGCTTCTGTTTCTTCGGCTACTCCCCAGAAATCACAAGGGGAGATGGAAACTTCAATTGATTTATTGCCTGTTTTTCCTTCTACATCTACATCTGCGGATATTGAGTATGCTTCCCCTCCAGTTGAAGTCATAGTTGACATTCCTGAGAGTACCATACCTGAAACATCTGATGCAGCACATCCCCTGTTGTTTCAGCTGGGGTCCAGTGATTATTATATGGATCGTAATAGCTTTTCCTCTGGCACATCTTCCTCGTCGTCTTCTGTGCAGGAAACCCCTACCTGTACCAGTATTTTCATCTCCTGATTCTAAAAGACTTACTTGGTCCCCCCCTGGACATATATCTGGATGGTGCTTATGATGATATTCCTCTTCATGTGGATCAGATTTGTAACTGTGTTTTTCCTACTCATTAATGGCCACTATTTACCTGAACGCTCTGCTGTGAACTTTGTTGATGGAATTCTGGCCCCTCACACATCTTCCCACATAATGAAAAGAGACCGAGCCCTTGTCAATATATCAGCATTCCCTGTTGTTGATGGTATAGTCTGGGATAAAGTTGCATATGATATCCATGGCCGGACCGAAATTTTGAACATTCCATGACCTGTTGTTGTTGGTTTTAGGACTCTGGGCACTTTACCACTGCTAATCAGTGCTAAAGTGCATATGCTCTCTGTGTAAATTGTAAACATGATTGGTTATCCATGATTGGCATATTTGACGTACTGGTCAGTCCCTAGTAAAGTGCACTAAGTGTGCCAGGGCTGGTAAATCAAATGCTACTAGTGGGCCTGCAGCACTGATTGTGCCACCCACATGAGTAGCTCTGAAAAGGTAACTCAGACCTGCCACTGCAGTGTCTGTGCGCAGTTGTTAACTGCCATGTCGACTTGGCAAGTGCACCCACTTGCCAGGCCCTAACCTTCCCTTTTCTTACATGTTAGTCAACACTAAGGTAGGCCCAAGGTACCCCTGTGGGCAGGGTGCGGTGTATGTGAAAGGTAGGACGTGTGTTGCATGTCCTGATAGTGAAATACTTCCAATTTCGTTTTTCACTATTGTAAGGCTATCTGTCCCCATAGGAAAGCATGGGAGTTAATTTATAACATCTTATAAATATAACTTACCATTGGGACCAGATAGGAAAATAAAGTTTAATATGCCTGAACTCAGAATCTAAAGATGCATCTTTTAGGAAAGGTGATTTTTACATTCTGAGTTTGAAAATACCACTTTTAGAAAGTTCAACCATCCTGTGTGCCTCTGCCTGTTTGTGGATTGACTGTCTGGCTTTGGAGTGACAGGGGCTGGGTAGGTGCAGTGGCTCCAGGAGTCTGGATGAGTCAGCACTAGGTTGAATAGGCCTGATCTGCATTTGGAGTGGTGGGAGGAGTAGCACCTGTACCTGAATAGGGCTGTGCCTGCCTTCCACAATGCTGGCTCCGCCCCCCTGTGGTGTGTCTGGAGCCAAGGCTCACACTGACAATGCACTTGCAGAGTGTCCCTCAGAACTGGTTTGAACTGGGCTCAGAGCCCCTTGCACAAAGAGAACAAAGACATTTTGGGGTATACGTATTAGACCTAAAACCCCTGAACTTTAGACTACTTCTGGAATCAAGAGGAACCTTTGCCAAGGAGAAGAGCTGGAGAAACTGAGGAGAAGTACTGCCCTTGCTGTGCGTCTGGGGTTGGCCTGCATTTGCTGTTTTCTGCCAAGGAAAGGAGAAGGACTTTGCTGTGTGCTGTGTCCCCTGCTTGAGGAAAGTCTTCAAGGGCTTGAGTAGAGCTTACCTCCTGTTTTGAAGTCTCAGGAACACAAAGACTTCACCCCAGCTCCCCTGAACTTCCTTGCTGGGAGTGCCTGTGACTGTGTGTGTCCTCTGAAGGTTGTTTCTGCTACTGGGAGCTGGAAAGCAACGCAACAACAACGAAAATTGACACATCGCTCTTCTTGCAACAGTTTTTCCGACGCAACGCTGCGCCGCTGCTGAAACCAACGCAGCACCTGTCGCCGCTGCAAGAATCGACGCATCGAGGGATCGCGGCTGAAGAAACCGTCACAGCGCCACTTGACGCCGCCGCATCGTTTGCCGACGCATCCCGAATTTCCACGCATCGTCCCTGTGTGGCAAGCTTTCCCCGACACATCACCCGCGGATCGGAGTCGTCTCAGAATTGACGCATCGCTTTCCCCTACAGGCCGGACCCGACGCACCGCTCCCCTGTGTCCAGCGGAACTGTTGCATCGCATCCACGAAGGTCTCAAAAATCGACGCATCTCTTTGTTTTCGACGCTTCCCATCGGTGCGACTGTTTGGCTTGGTGAATTTTGTCGCAACGACAGGTACTTTGCAAGAAATCACGCATTCTTAGTTTTCTATGGACTCAGTTGCTAAAACCTTTTGAAAGTCATTTTTCTTAATACTTGTATGTCGGATTTTTGTCGTTTTGGTCTTGTTAAGCTTAGCTAAAGATACTTTATTTTTCTAAACCGGTGTGGTGTCCATTTGTGGTGTTATCACTGTGTTACTGTGAGTGTTGGTACAAATACTTTACACATTGCCTTTGGGATAAGCCTGTCTGCTCGTGTTAAGCTACCCAGGGGGTGAGCAGGGGTTATCTAGAGTGTGTATCCCCCTTACCCTGACTAGAAGCAAGGGACCCTATTTGGACAAAGGTACCTACCTCTGCCAATTAGAAACCCCCATTTCTAACATCCCTCCATTCCATTCTTAGCTCCATATGATACATGGCAAATGCACACTAACTACACAATTGAAGACTTGGCTGTCTTACTTCAAAATGGCACACTTAACTCTTCCAATATTGACCCCTTGGGATGGTTAATGTGGCTAACAACTTCAAATGCATGTCAATTACGTTTTTTAAATACTACCAAAGGTTTTACACAAAGTAGACCTGATCCACGTTTCCCACATTCGCATACAGTTACCACATATTCGGTGGGTAAATTATGTCAGCAGTGGTTGGAACATTCCACACTGTTGTCTGTGAAACAACACCTTTCGTATTTGTCAGGTGACATCAATTTGGCTGATTTTCTTTTAGGTCCAATGTCTCCTCGAACAAAACACTTCATTTATTCTGCATATAATGAATTTTTGAAATTGTCGCAGATGGAAGCTGTGGTGCGTCTCCGCCAAAATGACCAAGCAAATTTAGAAAAAGTCCTTTCAGTAGTACATAACAGCATTAATACACTGTCTTCCCGTATATATACTTTAGATAATATTGTATCATCTGTCATTGACATTGTGCAACATGAGGTGTCTGTTTTGTATCATGGTCAAAATCAGTTACGTTCAGTAATGCAGTTTGTTTGGATGTTGCAAACACTCAAAAATGGAAAAGTAACATGGGATTATTTGAATGCTTCTGCACTGTTTTTGCTGTTTAATTTGACTGATAAACAGAAATTGATGTCCATGGAAGATGCCACATACACATTGAACAATTAGAACAGTTACCGTTTTCGGTAGCAGAGACTGATTCAGCTGTGTGGTTAATACATGGGGTTATTTCACTGCCTATCTCACTTTTTCAGTTCACAGCATGCATGAAACATCATCCCGTTGGGGGATATGAGTCCCTCAGCAATAATGTTATTCACAACGCGCAGAAACGTATGTTTTCCTTACAGGGGAGGACTGTGATTCCACAGTAGGACATTCCCTAGTGTGTAAACAAGTTAAGCTTCACGGAGCCTGTAACGTGACGGCTCCTAATCTGGATTGTTTTTTTTTTTGTTGTTGTTATTCCTCATTTGCCTCAGACCACAGTTGACAAAACATTAGGACATCTGTTACCGTTACTCAGCTATAAGGAGACGTAAGCGTCAAGATGGAACCGTGGGACAACACACGCCTACCGGTAAAGACTCTCCCACATATTGTCACTGATCCCACTTATTAATTGGGATTGATCTTGCTCTCTTCTGGTATCCCATAACCCGAGACTGTTTTTGTTGGCCAGTTAGAGTATTAGGACCTCAGAGGGGGCCCAACACAGTCAGAGAGCATCCGGGAGGCTTAATCATAGGAACCAGGTAGTTGTTATTGAAACAATCAGTGCGACTGGGTTCACTTCACCAAACAATCCCATACTACTCTTTTCTTGCTGCTCTGCAATCTGGTCAAATCCATCTGTGAGATTTTATATAAGGAGGACAGCCATTCTGCGTGTGTAGGCGGTGTAGCCTCTACCCATTTCTTACAGATTTCTCGCCTGGCTAGCAGTATTGCGTAAAAAAGGCACCCCCTGGCAGGCCCTGTTACTGCCCCAACTATACCAAAAATAACCAAAGGGAGAGAGATGTTAACGGGAAGCTCCAGAATGTCCGATATAGTTGCACCAATTCTCTCCCAATATTCAATTATCATGGGACAGTCTTTAAACATATGGACATCTGAAGCATCCACCAAACCACACTTCTTACAGTTAACCGGGGACCCTTTGCTATTTTAGAGAGTCGTGCTGGGGATAAGTAGGCCCTATGGATGGTAAAGTAGTGATTCCTTCTTAACCAAGCCGGTTTTACCGTGGCATATAAAGTATTGAAGGAAATTTGCCATAGCTCTTCCAGTTGATCATTTGGTATGAGAGTTCCCCATTGTTCGTCAGCGAGTTTGAAAGCTCCGTCAATGGCTTCTTCAATGGCCCAATAAATAAGGAGACCTCCTTCCTCCCCATTGGCTTGGTTACTAATTGCTCCTCCAAGATATTCCCCAGACCAATAGGTTTTTAAGATTCTGGAACCAACTCTGAAGTTGCAGATATTTAAATCTAGACATACCTCCTCTAGTCTATCATAGAGTGATGACCAGGATTTTAGGGCACCATCAGAAGCCCAGATCCCTCCACTCTTTCAATCCCGCTGTCCTAAGTGGTGTTGCTAGTTTATCTTTTAAGCAATCAGGAGCTCCTGGAGAATCCCACAGGGGGCCATGCTTGAAAAGTAGTTTAGGCCAGTACATTGTTTAATCCTAACCCACATACGAGCCGTCCCCTGTAAAACCTTCAGTCTGATCTTTTTAAAGAACTTCTGGTCCCCATATTTAAACAAAAATCCATCCTGTGGGAGATTTCCTCCTTTTAACATGGCAGAAAACATGGCCCCCATCCCTATTTGATCTGGAGTCTTTAGCAACATTCTTGAATGTGTCAACTGGAATGCCCAAGCATAATATTGCAGGTCTGGTAGTGTTAAACCCCCTTCTCCCTCCTGCGCCTGAGCTTCTTCCAAGCTATCCTCGTGGCCCTATATGCCCAAACAAATGAGTTAATTGCCTGTTGGAATTTATCAATCTCCCGCTTGTCAAAATGTAAAGGTATGGTGTCAAAAAGAAAAGTAATTTTTGGGAGTATGGCCATCTTGATCAAATTAATCCTGCCCAAAATGGTCAATGGGAGATGAGCCCAAGATTTCATGAGCCTCTGGCATTCTTTGGAAACATTAGCCAAATTGGTCCCTGAGATCTTATCAATGTTTTGAACAATCCTGACCCCCAAGTATCTTATTTCATGCTTAACTTGGTACTGACATTCAGGTAGGTTCCACGCCATAATCTCTGTCTTTCCGGCATTAACCTCATATCCAGAAACCCGTCCGAAGAGTGCCACCTTCCTCTCCCATTCCCCAAACCTAAAAGGCAAAATACCTGGCTCATCCCTCAAACGCTGAGCAAATGGTTCAATATAAAGTTCAAAAAGGAGCGGGGAGAGGGGGCAGCCCTGTCTTGTTCCTCTGGTAATTTTAAATGAATCAGTCAATCTACCATTGACTAGGAGCCTAGCCGAGGGATCCTGATAGATGAGTTGAATGACACAACAAAATTTGTCCCCAAAGCCAAACCTATCCATCACTGCCGAAAGATATACCCAGTTAACCATGTCGAACGCTTTAGTAGCGTCGCGTGTCATTGCAGCCAAAGGTAACGAAAAAGTTGAGGCCAGGTCGATAGCGCCAATGAATTCATAAGTGAGATCAGATAAATTCCTGCCCCTCACAAAACCCTTCTGATCAGTATGGAGTAATCCCCCAGCCACTGACCCCAACCTGTTGGCTAGAATGCTTGTAAAGACCTTATAGTCTGTGTTTAAGAGCGAAATGGGTCTATAAGACCCACATTCTGCTAATTTTTCCCCGATTTCAGGATCAGTGAAATGGTGGCTTCCCCCCATGAAACGGGAAGCTTAACGCATTCAACTAAGATTTTATTAAAGAGTGCGGTCATGGTCGGGATCACTGCTTCTCCTAAAGATCTATAAAATTCGGCTGGCAGCCCATCCGGTCCTGCAGCCTTACCCCCTTTACAGGCTAAAATTGCCTTTCTGACCTCCTCCTGTGAAATATCTAATTCCAAGTTTTCTTGCTGGGAAGAGTTCAGAGAGACAAGCCTGCTACCCATTAGCCACTCCCTAGCGCTAGTTTTATCGATCACATTGTCTTCATCATACAGATCCTGAAAAAAGGCAAGAAAAGCAACTCCAATTTCTTCATCAGTGAACACCGAGGTACTGTGATCCTCTCTGTCTATTCTTTTTATCAAGTTTCGTGTCTTATCAGCTTTGATCTTCCAGGCTAAAAGTTTACTAGCCACCTCCCCATATTCAAAGTGGGCAAGCTTGCTAGCTTCCCATCTTTTAATACTCCTTAATTGAACAATGGTGTCTAACTGATCCCTCAAAGCGATACCAAAGGGGATGATGGACGGAGCGTTTGAGCTAATCAAACACTCACCCCCAGTCAACTGATCTGGGTTTAATCCATCATCATTCTTTAGCTCACTCACCACCCCAGTTCAGACATGGCCATATGCAAATCAGTCTGACCCTGTGCCTCATGGGAACAGTCCAGCCCGAACTGCCAAGCCATGTCTTCCCTGGACCGGAAACAAGCATCCTGGGACCGGTTTCTGGCCATTCAGCCGTCATCAGCCAGGCTAGCTTGAATCCAGTGGCAAAGTGAGCAAGGGACCCACGTCTGGGCATACCCTGCCAACTTAGGGCGAACAAAGCGATACCAAAGGGGATGATGGACGGAGCGTTTGAGCTAATCAAACACTCACCCCCAGTCAACTGATCTGGGTTTAATCCATCATCATTCTTTAGCTCACTCCACCACCCCAGTTCAGACATGGCCATATGCAAATCAGTCTGACCCTGTGCCTCATGGGAACAGTCCAGCCCGAACTGCCAAGCCATGTCTTCCCTGGACCGGAAACAAGCATCCTGGGACCGGTTTCTGGCCATTCAGCCGTCATCAGCCAGGCTAGCTTGAATCCAGTGGCAAAGTGAGCAAGGGACCCACGTCTGGGCATACCCTGCCAACTTAGGGCGAACAAAGCGATACCAAAGGGGATGATGGACGGAGCGTTTGAGCTAATCAAACACTCACCCCCAGTCAACTGATCTGGGTTTAATCCATCATCATTCTTTAGCTCACTCCACCACCCCAGTTCAGACATGGCCATATGCAAATCAGTCTGACCCTGTGCCTCATGGGAACAGTCCAGCCCGAACTGCCAAGCCATGTCTTCCCTGGACCGGAAACAAGCATCCTGGGACCGGTTTCTGGCCATTCAGCCGTCATCAGCCAGGCTAGCTTGAATCCAGTGGCAAAGTGAGCAAGGGACCCACGTCTGGGCATACCCTGCCAACTTAGGGCGAACAAGCGATACCAAAGGGATGATGGACGGAGCGTTTGAGCTAATCAAACACTCACCCCCAGTCAACTGATCTGGGTTTAATCCATCATCATTCTTTAGCTCACTCCACCACCCCAGTTCAGACATGGCCATATGCAAATCAGTCTGACCCTGTGCCTCATGGGAACAGTCCAGCCCGAACTGCCAAGCCATGTCTTCCCTGGACCGGAAACAAGCATCCTGGGACCGGTTTCTGGCCATTCAGCCGTCAACAGCCAGGCTAGCTTGAATCCAGTGGCAAAGTGAGCAAGGGACCCACGTCTGGGCATACCCTGCCAACTTAGGGGCGAACAAAGCGATACCAAAGGGGATGATGGACGGAGCGTTTGAGCTAATCAAACACTCACCCCCAGTCAACTGATCTGGGTTTAATCCATCATCATTCTTTAGCTCACTCCACCACCCCAGTTCAGACATGGCCATATGCAAATCAGTCTGACCCTGTGCCTCATGGGAACAGTCCAGCCCGAACTGCCAAGCCATGTCTTCCCTGGACCGGAAACAAGCATCCTGGGACCGGTTTCTGGCCATTCAGCCGTCATCAGCCAGGCTAGCTTGAATCCAGTGGCAAAGTGAGCAAGGGACCCACGTCTGGGCATACCCTGCCAACTTAGGGCGAACAAAGCGATACCAAAGGGGATGATGGACGGAGCGTTTGAGCTAATCAAACACTCACCCCCAGTCAACTGATCTGGGTTTAATCCATCATCATTCTTTAGCTCACTCCACCACCCCCAGTTCAGACATGGCCATATGCAAATCAGTCTGACCCTGTGCCTCATGGGAACAGTCCAGCCCGAACTGCCAAGCCATGTCTTCCCTGGACCGGAAACAAGCAACCTGGGACCGGTTTCTGGCCATTCAGCCGTCATCAGCCAGGCTATCTTGAATCCAGTGGCAAAGTGAGCAAGGGACCCACGTCTGGGCATACCCTGCCAACTTAGGGCGAACAAAGCGATACCAAAGGGGATGATGGACGGAGCGTTTGAGCTAATCAAACACTCACCCCCAGTCAACTGATCTGGGTTTAATCCATCATCATTCTTTAGCTCACTCCACCACCCCAGTTCAGACATGGCCATATACAAATCAGTCTGACCCTGTGCCTCATGGGAACAGTCCAGCCCGAACTGCCAAGCCATGTCTTCCCTGGACCGGAAACAAGCATCCTGGGACCGGTTTCTGGCCATTCAGCCGTCATCAGGCAGGCTAGCTTGAATCCAGTGGCTAAGTGAGCAAGGGACCCACGTCTGGGCATACCCTGCCAACTTAGGGCGAACAAGCGATACAAAGGGGATGATGGACGGAGCGTTTGAGCTAATCAAACACTCACCCCCAGTCAACTGATCTGGGTTTAATCCATCATCATTCTTTAGCTCACTCCACCACCCCAGTTCAGACATGGCCATATGCAAATCAGTCTGACCCTGTGCCTCATGGGAACAGTCCAGCCCGAACTGCCAAGCCATGTCTTCCCTGGACCGGAAACAAGCATCCTGGGACCGGTTTCTGGCCATTCAGCCGTCATCAGCCAGGCTAGCTTGAATCCAGTGGCAAAGTGAGCAAGGGACCCACGTCTGGGCATACCCTGCCAACTTAGGGGCGAACAAAGCGATACCAAAGGGGATGATGGACGGAGCGTTTGAGCTAATCAAACACTCACCCCCAGTCAACTGATCTGGGTTTAATCCATCATCATTCTTTAGCTCACTCCACCACCCCAGTTCAGACATGGCCATATGCAAATCAGTCTGACCCTGTGCCTCATGGGAACAGTCCAGCCCGAACTGCCAAGCCATGTCTTCCCTGGACCGGAAACAAGCATCCTGGGACCGGTTTCTGGCCATTCAGCCGTCATCAGCCAGGCTAGCTTGAATCCAGTGGCAAAGTGAGCAAGGGACCCGCGTCTGGGCATACCCTGCCAACTTAGGGCGAACAAAGTGATACCAAAGGGGATGATGGACGGAGCGTTTGAGCTAATCAAACACTCACCCCCAGTCAACTGATCTGGGTTTAATCCATCATCATTCTTTAGCTCACTCCAACACCCCAGTTCAGACATGGCCATATGCAAATCAGTCTGACCCTGTGCCTCATGGGAACAGTCCAGCCCGAACTGCCAAGCCATGTCTTCCCTGGACCGGAAACAAGCATCCTGGGACCGGTTTCTGGCCATTCAGCTGTCATCAGCCAGGCTATCTTGAATCCAGTGGCAAAGTGAGCAAGGGACCCACGTCTGGGCATACCCTGCCAACTTAGGGCGAACAAAGCGATACCAAAGGGGATGATGGACGGAGCGTTTGAGCTAATCAAACACTCACCCCCAGTCAACTTATCTGGGTTTAATCCATCATCATTCTTTAGCTCACTCCACCACCCCAGTTCAGACATGGCCATATGCAAATCAGTCTGACCCTGTGCCTCATGGGAACAGTCCAGCCCGAACTGCCAAGCCATGTCTTCCCTGGACCGGAAACAAGCATCCTGGGACCGGTTTCTGGCCATTCAGCCGTCATCAGCCAGGCCAGCTTGAATCCAGTGGCAAAGTGAGCAAGGGACCCACGTCTGGGCATACCCTGCCAACTTAGGGCGAACAAAGCGATACCAAAGGGGATGATGGATTCAAGATAGCCTGGCTGATGAGGGTTTTGAACCCAAAACCGGTCCCAGGATGCTTGTTTCCGGTCCAGGGAAGACATGGCTTGGCAGTTCGGGCTGGACTGTTCCCATGAGGCACAGGGTCAGACTGATTTGCATATGGCCATGTCTGAACTGGGAGTGGTGAAGTGAGCTAAAGAATGATGATGGATTAAACCCAGATCAGTTGACTGGGAGTGAGTGTTTGATTTGCTCTAACGCTCCGTCCATCATCCCCTTTGGTATCGCTTTGTTCGCCCTAAGTTGGCAGGGTATGCCCAGGCGTGGGTCCCTTGCTCACTTTGCCACTGGATTCAAGATAGCCTGGCTGATGAGGGTTTTGAACCCGAAGCCGGTCCCAGGATGCTTGTTTCCGGTCCAGGGAAGACATGGCTTGGCAGTTCGGGCTGGACTGTTCCCATGAGGCACGGGGTCAGACTGATTTGCATATGGCCATGTCTGAACTGGGGTGGTGAAGTGAGCTAAAGAGTGATGATGGATTAAACCCAGATCAGTTGACTGGGGGTGAGTGTTTGATTTGCTCTAGCGCTCCGTCCATCATCCCCTTTGGTATCGCTTTGTTCGCAATAAGTTGGCAGGGATATGCCCAGACGTGGAGTCCCTTGCTCACTTTGCCACTGGATTCAAGATAGCCTGGCTGATGAGGGTTTTGAACCCGAAGCCGGTCCCAGGATGCTTGTTTCCGGTCCAGGAAGACATGGCTTGGCAGTTCGGGCTGGACTGATCCCATGAGGCACAGGGTCAGACTGATTTGCATATGGCCATGTCTGAACTGGGTGGTGAAGTGAGCTAAAGAATGATGATGGATTAAACCCAGTTCAGTTGACTGGGGGTGAGTGTTTGATTTGCTCTAGCGCTCCGTCCATCATCCCCTTTGGTATCGCTTTGTTCAGCCTAAGTTGGCAGGGTATGCCCAGACGTGGGTCCCTTGCTCACTTTGCCACTGGATTCAAGATAGCCTGGCTGATGAGGGTTTTGAACCCGAAACCGGTCCCAGGATGCTTGTTTCCGGTCCAGGGAAGACATGGCTTGGCAGTTCGGGCTGGACTGTTCCCATGAGGCACAGGGTCAGACTGATTTGCATATGGCCATGTCTGAACTGGGGTGGTGAAGTGAGCTAAAGAATGATGATGGATTAAACCCAGATCAGTTGACTGGGGGTGAGTGTTTGATTTGCTCTAGCGCTCCGTCCATCATCCCCTTTGTATCGCTTTGTTCACCCTAAGTTGGCAGGGTATGCCCAGGCGTGGGTCCCTTGCTCACTTTGCCACTGGATTCAAGATAGCCTGGCTGATGAGGGTTTTGAACCCGAGACCGGTCCCAGGATGCTTGTTTCGGTCCAGGAAGACATGGCTTGGCAGTTCGGGCTGGACTGTTCCCATGAGGCACAGGGTCAGACTGATTTGCATATGGCCATGTCTGAACTGGGGTGGTGAAGTGAGCTAAAGAATGATGATGGATTAAACCCAGATCAGTTGACTGGAGGTGAGTGTTTGATTTGCTCTAACGCTCCGTCCATCATCCCCTTTGGTATCGCTTGTTAGCCCTAAGTTGGCAGGTTATGCCCAGGCGTGGGTCCCTTGCTCACTTTGCCACTGGATTCAAGATAGCCTGGCTGATGAGGGTTTTGAACCGAGACCGGTCCCAGGATGCTTGTTTCCGGTCCAGGGAAGACATGGCTTGGCAGTTCGGGCTGGACTGTTCCCATGAGGCACAGGGTCAGACTGATTTGCATATGGCCATGTCTGAACTGGGGTGGTGAAGTGAGCTAAAGAATGATGATGGATTAAACCCAGATCAGTTGACTGGGGGTGAGTGTTTGATTTGCTCTAACGCTCCGTCCATCATCCCCTTTAGTATCGCTTTGTTCGCCCTAAGTTGGCAGGGTATGCCCAGGCGTGGGTCCCTTGCTCACTTTGCCACTGGATTCAAGATAGCCTGGCTGATGAGGGTTTTGAACCCGAAACCGGTCCCAGGATGCTTGTTTCCGGTCCAGGAAGACATGGCTGGCAGTTCGGGCTGGACTGTTCCCATGAGGCACAGGGTCAGACTGATTTGCATATGGCCATGTCTGAACTGGGGTGGTGAAGTGAGCTAAAGAATGATGATGGATTAAACCC
Organism: Calotriton arnoldi; assembly: GCA_963921515.1. Taxonomy (NCBI): domain Eukaryota; kingdom Metazoa; phylum Chordata; class Amphibia; order Caudata; family Salamandridae; genus Calotriton; species Calotriton arnoldi. The sequence goes on from CAWUFW010009519.1 coordinate 46,260, forward strand.
AGATCAGTTGACTGGGGGTGAGTGTTTGATTTGCTCTAACGCTCCGTCCATCATCCCCTTTGATATCGCTTTGTTCGCCCTAAGTTGGCAGGGTATGCCCAGACGTGGGTCCCTTGCTCACTTTGCCACTGGATTCAAGACAGCCTGGCTGATGAGGGTTTGAACCCGAAACCGGTCCCAGGATGCTTGTTTCCGGTCCAGGGAAGACATGGCTTGGCAGTTCGGGCTGGACTGTTCCCATGAGGCACAGGGTCAGACTGATTTGCATATGGCCATGTCTGAACTGTGGTGGTGAAGTGAGCTAAAGAATGATGATGGATTAAACCCAGATCAGTTGACTGGGGGTGAGTGTTTGATTTGCTCTAACGCTCCGTCCATCATCCCCTTTGGTATCGCTTTGTTCGCCCTAAGTTGGCAGGGTATGCCCAGGCGTGGGTCCCTTGCTCACTTTGCCACTGGATTCAAGATAGCCTGGCTGATGAGGGTTTTGAACCCGAAACCGGTCCCAGGATGCTTGTTTCCGGTCCAGGAAGACATGGCTTGGCAGTTCGGGCTGGACTGTTCCCATGAGGCACAGGGTCAGACTGATTTGCATATGGCCATGTCTGAACTGGGAGTGGTGAAGTGAGCTAAGAATGATGATGGATTAAACCCAGATCAGTTGACTGGGGGTGAGTGTTTGATTTGCTCTAACGCTCCGTCCATCATCCCCTTTGGTATCGCTTTGTTCGCCCTAAGTTGGCAGGGTATGCCCAGGCGTGGGTCCCTTGCTCACTTTGCCACTGGATTCAAGATAGCCTGGCTGATGAGGGTTTGAACCCGAAACCGGTCCCAGGATGCTTGTTTCCGGTCCAGGGAAGACATGGCTTGGCAGTTCGGGCTGGACTGTTCCCATGAGGCACAGGGTCAGACTGATTTGCATATGGCCATGTCTGAACTGGGGTGGTGAAGTGAGCTAAAGAATGATGATGGATTAAACCCAGATCAGTTGACTGGGGGTGAGTGTTTGATTTGCTCTAACGCTCCGTCCATCATCCCCTTTAGTATCGCTTTGTTCGCCCTAAGTTGGCAGGGTATGCCCAGGCGTGGGTCCCTTGCTCACTTTGCCACTGGATTCAAGATAGCCTGGCTGATGAGGGTTTTGAACCCGAAGCCGGTCCCAGGATGCTTGTTTCCGGTCCAGGGAAGGCATGGCTTGGCAGTTCGGGCTGGACTGTTCCCATGAGGCACAGGGTCAGACTGATTTGCATATGGCCATGTCTGAACTGGGGTGGTGAAGTGAGCTAAAGAATGATGATGGATTAAACCCAGATCAGTTGACTGGGGTGAGTGTTTGATTTGCTCTAACGCTCCGTCCATCATCCCCTTTGGTATCGCTTTGTTCGCCCTAAGTTGGCAGGGTATGCCCAGACGTGGGTCCCTTGCTCACTTTGCCACTGGATTCAAGATAGCCTGGCTGATGAGGGTTTGAACCCAAAACCGGTCCCAGGATGCTTGTTTCCGGTCCAGGAAGACATGGCTTGGCAGTTCGGGCTGGACTGTTCCCATGAGGCACAGGGTCAGACTGATTTGCATATGGCCATGTCTGAACTGGGGTGGTGAAGTGAGCTAAAGAATGATGATGGATTAAACCCAGATCAGTTGACTGGGGGTGAGTGTTTGATTTGCTCTAACGCTCCGTCCATCATCCCCTTTGGTATCGCTTTGTTCGCCCTAAGTTGGCAGGGTATGCCCAGGCGTGGGTCCCTTGCTCACTTTGCCACTTGATTCAAGATAGCCTGGCTGATGAGGGTTTTGAACCCGAAACCGGTCCCAGGATGCTTGTTTCCGGTCCAGGGAAGACATGGCTTGGCAGTTCGGGCTGGACTGTTCCCATGAGGCACAGGGTCAGACTGATTTGCATATGGCCATGTCTGAACTGGGGTGGGAAGTGAGCTAAAGAATGATGATGGATTAAACCCAGATCAGTTGACTGGGGGTGAGTGTTTGATTTGCTCTAACGCTCCGTCCATCATCCCCTTTGGTATTGCTTTGTTCGCCCTAAGTTGGCAGGGTATGCCCAGACGTGGGTCCCTTGCTCACTTTGCCACTGGATTCAAGATAGCCTGGCTGATGAGGGTTTTGAACCCGAAACCGGTCCCAGGATGCTTGTTTCCGGTCCAGGAAGACATGGCTTGGCAGTTCGGGCTGGAATGTTCCCATGAGGCACAGGGTCAGACTGATTTGCATATGGCCATGTCTGAACTGGGGTGGTGAAGTGAGCTAAAGAATGATGATGGATTAAACCCAGATCAGTTGACTGGGGGTGAGTGTTTGATTTGCTCTAACGCTCCGTCCATCATCCCCTTTGAGTATCGCTTTGTTCGCCCTAACTTGGCAGGGTATGCCCAGGCGTGGGTCCCTTGCTCACTTTGCCACTGGATTCAAGATAGCCTGGCTGATGAGGGTTTTGAACCCGAAACCGGTCCCAGGATGCTTGTTTCCGGTCCAGGGAAGACATGGCTTGGCAATTCGGGCTGGACTGTTCCCATGAGGCACAGGGTCAGACTGATTTGCATATGGCCATGTCTGAACTGGGGTGGTGAAAGTGAGCTAAGAATGATGATGGATTAAACCCAGATCAGTTGACTGGGGGTGAGTGTTTGATTTGCTCTAACGCTCCGTCCATCATCCCCTTTGGTATCGCTTTGTTCGCCCTAAGTTGGCAGGGTATGCTCAGACGTGGGTCCCTTGCTCACTTTGCCACTGGATTCAAGATAGCCTGGCTGATGAGGGTTTTGAACCCGAAACCGGTCCCAGGATGCTTGTTTCCGGTCCAGGGAAGACATGGCTTGGCAGTTCGGGCTGGACTGTTCCCATGAGGCACAGGGTCAGACTGATTTGCATATGGCCATGTCTGAACTGGGGTGGTGAAGTGAGCTAAAGAATGATGATGGATTAAACCCAGATCAGTTGACTGGGGGTGAGTGTTTGATTTGCTCTAACGCTCCGTCCATCATCCCCTTTGGTATCGCTTTGTTCGCCCTAAGTTGGCAGGGTATGCCCAGACGTGGGTCCCTTGCTCACTTTGCCACTGGATTCAAGATAGCCTGGCTGATGAGGGTTTTGAACCCGAAACCGGTCCCAGGATGCTTGTTTCCGGTCCAGGGAAGACATGGCTTGGCAGTTCGGGCTGGACTGTTCCCATGAGGCACAGGGTCAGACTGATTTGCATATGGCCATGTCTGAACTGGGGTGGTAGAAGTGAGCTAAAGAATGATGATGGATTAAACCCAGATCAGTTGACTGGGGTGAGTGTTTGATTTGCTCTAACGCTCCGTCCATCATCCCCTTTGGTATCGCTTTGTTCGCCCTAAGTTGGCAGGGTATGCCCAGACGTGGGTCCCTTGCTCACTTTGCCACTGGATTCAAGATAGCCTGGCTGATGAGGGTTTTGAACCCGAAACCGGTCCCAGGATGCTTGTTTCCGGTCCAGGGAAGACATGGCTTGGCAGTTCGGGCTGGACTGTTCCCATGAGGCACAGGGTCAGACTGATTTGCATATGGCCATGTCTGAACTGGGGTGGTGAAGTGAGCTAAAGAATGATGATGGATTAAACCCAGATCAGTTGACTGGGGGTGAGTGTTTGATTTGCTCTAACGCTCCGTCCATCATCCCCTTTGGTATCGCTTTGTTCGCCCTAAGTTGGCAGGGTATGCCCAGACGTGGGTCCCTTGCTCACTTTGCCACTGGATTCAAGATAGCCTGGCTGATGAGGGTTTTGAACCCGAAACCGGTCCCAGGATGCTTGTTTCCGGTCCAGGGAAGACATGGCTTGGCAGTTCGGGCTGGACTGTTCCCATGAGGCACAGGGTCAGACTGATTTGCATATGGCCATGTCTGAACTGGGGTGGTGAAGTGAGCTAAAGAATGATGATGGATTAAACCCAGATCAGTTGACTGGGGGTGAGTGTTTGATTTGCTCTAACGCTCCGTCCATCATCCCCTTTGGTATCGCTTTGTTCGCCTCCTAAGTTGGCAGGGTATGACCAGACGTGGGTCCCTTGCTCACTTTGCCACTGGATTCAAGATAGCCTGGCTGTTGAGGGTTTTGAACCCGAAACCGGTCCCAGGATGCTTGTTTCCGGTCCAGGGAAGACATGGCTTGGCAGTTCGGGCTGGACTGTTCCCATGAGGCACAGGGTCAGACTGATTTGCATAATGCCATGTCTGAACTGGGGTGGTGAAGTGAGCTAAAGAATGATGATGGATTAAACCCAGATCAGTTGACTGGGGGTGAGTGTTTGATTAGCTCTAACGCTCCGTCCATCATCCCCTTTGGTATCGCTTTGTTCGCCCTAAGTTGGCAGGGTATGCCCAGACGTGGGTCCCTTGCTCACTTTGCCACTGGATTCAAGATAGCCTGGCTGATGAGGGTTTTGAACCCGAAACCGGTCCCAGGATGCTTGTTTCCGGTCCAGGGAAGACATGGCTTGGCAGTTCGGGCTGGACTGTTCCCATGAGGCACAGGGTCAGACTGATTTGCATATGGCCATGTCTGAACTGGGGTGGTGAAGTGAGCTAAAGAATGATGATGGATTAAACCCAGATCAGTTGACTGGGGGTGAGTGTTTGATTTGCTCTAACGCTCCGTCCATCATCCCCTTTGGTATCGCTTTGTTCGCCCTAAGTTGGCAGGGTATGCCCAGACGTGGGTCCCTTGCTCACTTTGCCACTGGATTCAAGATAGCCTGGCTGATGAGGGTTTTGAACCCGAAACCGGTCCCAGGATGCTTGTTTCCGGTCCAGGGAAGACATGGCTTGGCAGTTCGGGCTGGACTGTTCCCATGAGGCACAGGGTCAGACTGATTTGCATATGGCCATGTCTGAACTGGGGTGGTGAAGTGAGCTAAAGAATGATGATGGATTAAACCCAGATCAGTTGACTGGGGGTGAGTGTTTGATTTGCTCTAACGCTCCGTCCATCATCCCCTTTGGTATCGCTTTGTTTGCCCTAAGTTGGCAGGGTATGCCCAGGCGTGGGTCCCTTGCTCACTTTGCCACTGGATTCAAGATAGCCTGGCTGATGAGGGTTTTGAACCCGAAACCGGTCCCAGGATGCTTGTTTCTGGTCCAGGGAAGACATGGCTTGGCAGTTCGGGCTGGACTGTTCCCATGAGGCACAGGGTCAGACTGATTTGCATATGGCCATGTCTGAACTGGGGTGGTGAAGTGAGCTAAAGAATGATGATGGATTAAACCCAGATCAGTTGACTGGGGGTGAGTGTTTGATTTGCTCTAACGCTCCGTCCATCATCCCCTTTGGTATCGCTTTGTTCGCCCTAAGTTGGCAGGGTATGACCAGACGTGGGTCCCTTGCTCACTTTGCCACTGGATTCAAGATAGCCTGGCTGATGAGGGTTTTGAACCCGAAACCGGTCCCAGGATGCTTGTTTCCGGTCCAGGGAAGACATGGCTTGGCAGTTCGGGCTGGACTGTTCCCATGAGGCACAGGGTCAGACTGATTTGCATATGGCCATGTCTGAACTGGGGTGGTGAAGTGAGCTAAAGAATGATGATGGATTAAACCCAGATCAGTTGACTGGGGTGAGTGTTTGATTTGCTCTAACGCTCCGTCCATCATCCCCTTTGGTATCGCTTTGTTCTCCCTAAGTTGGCAGGGTATGCCCAGACGTGGGTCCCTTGCTCACTTTGCCACTGGATTCAAGATAGCCTGGCTGATGAGGGTTTTGAACCCGAAATCGGTCCCAGGATGCTTGTTTCCGGTCCAGGAAGACATGGCTTGGCAGTTCGGGCTGGACTGTTCCCATGAGGCACAGGGTCAGACTGATTTGCATATGGCCATGTCTGAACTGGGGTGGTGAAGTGAGCTAAAGAATCATGATGGATTAAACCCAGATCAGTTGACTGGGGGTGAGTGTTTGATTTGCTCTAACGCTCCGTCCATCATCCCCTTTGGTATAACTGATCCCTCAAGCTTAATAATTTCGCCCGATGTTCTTGACATATTATGGGGGTACTTTCCTTATTCAAACTCGTCTCCACTGCCTTCATCTCGGACTCTACTTTAGCCACCTCTTCCCTATACCTCCTGTTCCTATAACTGACCCTACTCATCACCGTGCCTCTTATAAAGGCCTTCCAGGCATCCCATACCATAGGAATCTCAGCAGAGCCTACATTTGTAGTGAAGAAAAACTCAGTTTCCTGTGAAATATACTTAACTTCAGACTCATCGCTTAATAAAGAGCGATCAAAAGTCCATGTCTTGGGATGTCCTTTCTCTTCTAGGGCTAGATCTAACCATACAGCTGCATGGTCAGATAAGTGTGGGGTCAAATAGCCCAAACCCTTGATTTTACCCCTCAAATCGTGACTAACCAATATGTAGTCGATTCTGGACTTATGCCGATACTTATTATTATAGAAAGACACCCCTAACTGAGAGCCCGATCTCTCCCTCCAAGCATCGCACAGTCCAGTCTGCGCCATCATCGTTTGAAGATACGCTCGGGATTTAGATGATGTGCTCGCTCTACTACTTGGAGCTTTATCTAGCAGTGGATTTAAAACAATATTAAAATCGCCTGCCATTATGATAGGCTCTGGAAATTCTAATAAATTTGAAAAGACGGCTTTCAGTGCAGTAGGGTCATCTTGATTCGGGCCATAATAACCCACCACTGTCATCAAAGAACCCAAGATGGACATTTTGGCAATGACCCACCTTCCACTTGGGTCTACCATAGAATTTAATATTCGAGCCTTGGCTTGCCTTTTGACCAAAATAGCTACCCCTCTGATATTGGCGCTCTGACTGGAACTAATAAGATGTTCAACCCATTTTGCCTTTCTACAAATTTCAGACATTTCTTCTTTCAGAAGATGAGTCTCTTGGAGAATAATGACCTGGGCAGGAGAATCTTTAAGATACTGCAAGATTTTCACCCTTCTGGATTTTACTCGTAGGCCATTTACATTCCAAGATAAAAACTGAATGTTACTCATGATGGTTTGAATTTCAACCCCTTAACATGCTGCATCTCCCACCATATTAATCGCAGAACAATCACTTCAAACATGGCCAACCTGACAAAAAATTTCCTTTTTATTATCTGTTTAATAGGCCAATGAGGATTTTTTTTTTCTCTTTTTTTACCCCTATGCTCCCCACCCCGTGCAGCCTCCCTTATCCTGCCTAACCCTACCTCCCCTATTCCCTCCCTGGAGAACCCAACCCCCATTTACCTGGACTAGTAGTCCAGATTCTGCTACCGGGGCACCCATGGAGTCCCTCTATATTCAAAAACAAAAGAAAAACATAGGGCGATAAACGAAGATTCCCTTAAATATGGCCCTTTCTCCATTTTTCCTTGAAATTTAACCTAAAAATTAGATTTCTAAATACACCGCCCCAGCTTAACCCTAACAATGAATATCCAATAGGTTATTTCATTCTACTTATTCTGCCTATTATGGAATCTAATGGGATCGAATCTCACAAAAAGCCCATACGTTTATAACCGGATTGAAACAGAGATAACCCCCAAGGAAAAGCACCCTTGTGTAATAATAATATAAAATTCCAGAGCTCAATTACTGAGCTACTTTGTAATCTTGCCCAGATCTACTAAGAGTTCATCCGCCTCATGTACTGATCTTAGATTGTACATCTTGTTGTTGTGCATTACTTTCAAGAGCGCGGGAAACTTCAACTGGGCAACTGCTCCGATTTTTTTGAACTCGTCCATTTTTCTCCCCAGCTCCCATTGCCTGTCTAGCGTGACACGAGCCAGGTCAGAGCGAATTTCATAAGAGAAATCCCCAGACTTCAAAGACTTTTGTTTCAAGGCACAATTCAAAATCTTTTCTCTTATAGAAAACGTAAGAAAGTTCACGAGGATTTTTCTTGGTTTGGGTCGATTCAGTTGTTTCCTGAAAGGATCCCTATGAATCCTCTGTATGTCTTTTTTAAGTCTTCTTCTGATTCCTCTAGCTGTAATGAGTCTTTTATTAGAGTCACAATGAAAGACTTAATGTCATCACCTTCTCTGCCTTCCGAGACATTCAGGAGACGCAAATTATTTCTTCGTGAGTTGTTCTCTAACGTCTCAAGCCTATCCCGTAGTAATGTCTCGTCTTTCTTGAGCTGTGTAATTTCAGATCTAGCCATTCCCAGATCATCTCTTATCTCCTCCACTGAACTTTCCAAGACCACTGTCCTGGAATTTAAAAGATCAATTTTTTTTTCCAATGATTCACAAAACAGCCGAATCTCCCCTTGATTCACTTCGGATACAGAAAAACCCTTCTTGATATCTACAGATAAAGAGGAAAAAAGAGCCTCCATAGAAGCTGCTGAAGGTCCTGCGTTTCCCTGACTAACAGGGGCTATAGTTTGTTCTGTACACTCCTTTTCCACTCTTACTTGATTTGTCTCTTCTGAGGCGCCTATGCCCAAAGTTTTAATTTGGGCTGGTACCGAGACTGCCAAAGCCGTCTCAGACAAAGACTGCGCAACAGAAGGAGAAAAAAGGAGGCGCTGTTCAATGTCTCCATCTTGTCTTGAGGGACTACTAATTCCTGGTGTCCCTTAAAGTTTTTCCTTAGAAAGTCTCCTGTTTAGCTACTTCTAATACTGGTGGCTGAATTTTAAAATAGGACCGCAGGGATGGAGTAATTTTGACCCTTGCATCCAGGGAATGTTTTTAGCTCTAACTGACTTTGCACTCCTGGCTTTAACCTCACAAGAATAAAAGGTGGAGTGACTCGTGGCAGTTTCTATATCTGAGGTCACGCCGTCTTTCTTCTTCCTTCCCTGGCTTGAGTTATTACTATTAGTTATAGCCGAACCTCCTTCCGGAATGTATTTATCGGTTATACTGACCGGTTTTGCCTTTAACCCCCCTCCACCTCGCCTCTTGCCTCTCTTATTACTTGTCGTTGACAGAGCTATGGGGGCAATTGTATTATTAAAAATACTGATACCGGTGTCCCCCCTCCTCTGCCTCTCCTGCGCCTGAACCTGCTGTTTAATCCCCTCCTGACTACACCCCGTCTGTGACAGGGGCTGTACTCGAGGTGGTGTAAATAACAGCTTGCCTCCCACCGAGGACAACGTAGTACTTGCCGGTCTCACAGCCTCCCCATCTTGCCCGCCCAGCACCTTATTTGACCGATCCTCCTGCTGTAGGGGTAGCTGCTCCGGGGATTGTATCTGTGACGGTGGTGGCTGTGGCTGAGGCTGAAAATGCAGGCTTTCCTCCTCCAGAAGCGATGGTATACTCAGCCGCGTCAAAGGAGCCCCTTGCAGTGCCGGGAAAAACTGTCTTGTGCTGCCTCTGCCCGTGACGGCCCGGAGGATCCCTCGAGCTGCCGCTCTGCAGCTCCTCCTCAGCTCCAGGGCGGCGGAAAACCAGCGCAGTGGATCACAAGACGTACTAACACACATCCCGTGAAGGAAAAAAAAAAAAGGAGTTTCAATGCATCAAGAAGAGATCAGCAGGCGCTAGAGAAAGAATACTGTAAGCCTCAGCTTCGCCTCATCTTTTACTCGGGACATGAGTATCTCCGGTAGCAAGCGACCGCTCAGCTAGCGGCCGCCATGTTCTCCCCCCATCTGGATTGTTTTTTAAGAGGTACCCCTGTCCCGGCTATTATTCCCATATTAACTTTGCTTTCTAACGGTAGTTATCTTATTTTGAATAACCATGATTGCTGTGGCTTGAGAGCTGCCATCCCGTATATAGTAACAGTTTCTCAACAAGTTACATGTTGCAGCAATGTCCTATTTCCACCCCCGTATGGGATTGTAGATAGTTCGCTTTGGCCTTCCATTCCGACTTTGAAAACAGATTTCAATAAACTAAGCAGACTCAAAGCGCTATTGTTTCAACATGAAGTGGCTCTCACATCGGCTCCAGAGACGTTCGAATTGCAGGTGGCAAGAACCGCAAGCGAGATACACTCGCTGCTAAACACAAATCTCCCCCTCCATTTTGGAGAATTAATACACCAAATATTTATTGCGTCTGGTGCAGAGGGCCTTGCTCACTTTTTTAAACTTGTGGGATCCGGCCTTGTTTCTTCCTTTCAGACTATTTTGGAGTAATTCGGCCTTTATTCCTTCTACTTTTACCAGCGCCTTCGGAGAGTTTCCCTTGTTGCTCCTGTTGGTTTGCGGCGTGCTGGTTCTCCTATTATTGCTTCGCAATGGATGCTCGATCTGTGGAGCTGCCAGACCTGGTCCAGTTGCAGCTGTACCGTGATCGAATGCGGCAGCTTTTTGGTTCTATGCCAGTGGTGTCTTTTACCATCGATTACTGGCGGACCTTCCGTGATGCCTACTTCACCTGAGTGCAACCTGTGTTTCACTGCCTCCAGTGCCATTTTCAATGGGCCATGGATGTCTGCTTGTCCAATACCACACAAGCTGCCCTGGATTACGATCTTTTAATGGGTCCGTTGAGGGCCCATGACCAGGTATGTGCTAGGGGTAGGCGTTTGGTGTGCGACCCTCTACTCGGACCAACGGCAGACTTGAGTACCTGTGCTCTTGCGCAGCGCCTCATAGACCCCAGTTTCATCGAAGTTAACGCAGGTTGCCCTGAGATGCTCCTAACGGCTTCTGGATATGAGGAGCATGTGTGCTCATTCAATCTACTCAACTGGATGGCATACCTTTTCACAATGGAAGGTACAGACAACATTTTGGAATTCATGGCATTCCGCTTTTTCCGCAATATTGTTATCTCTGACGACTAACCATGAATGGATAGCATTTTTTGAGCGCCCAATTGGCAAAATTGTTGAACATTGTGACCTGACAATACACCCCAAAAATGTTTTGGGCTTCTAAATTACACAAATTGGCCTTCGACTAAGATGCTTTGCCTCTGCTTACCACTGATTTTTTTTTTTTGCACAATGCTAACGCCCTGGCCAAGGGGAGGGTGTCACGTGGCCCATAGAGACATTGTCGTTTTTCACTAACTTAGCATGAGCGCGTTGCAGCTTGCCTGCTGCTTTGCACACGTCAGTACGCATCTTTATTTTTTGCAATATTTTCAAAGACTGCTTTCACATGAGAACACATCGCTGTGTTCGCTCTCTGCATGTTCCTGGGATTTTGACTGAACATTATGTGCAAGGTCGAACAACAATGCCCCTTGTTATTTTGTTCTGGCCAGCCCTTAGCCCTTAGACAAAACATACAGATGCAGCTGATGTTTGGACAGCGTACTTGAGTTTTTAGTGGGGTGCACGAATAGAGGACACACACTTGGAGAGGGACCTTTCCAGGGAGAAGAGCACCTTTGATGTAGATCTACCATCTATAGGCTAAGGTATGGGGTCTGCTGACAAAGCCCAGAGATCTTCTATTATATGATAATATTTCTTCTTAGCAAGGTGAGGGAGTTTAGGCACTATAGTTCTTTCTCCATTGTTAGGTCTCGCCTACGCAGCGCGCATGCGCTGCATAGGCAAAAAGACCTTTTGCAATCGATTCGGCTTTTCAGCCAAAACGTGCACGCGTTCCATTGCCTTCAATGGCAACGCGTGCACGTTTGGCGATTCACTTGCGGGAGCGAGCAGCTGGCGCCATATGGTAGCAATTATCGCTCCTGGCACTGCTCGCTCCCGCAAGTGAAACGCTTTCACTTTTGCCGACACTTGTCAAGCGCGTGAAATTTTCACAGTTGAAATATTACCGCTTTCCAGCAGTAGGTGGCAGCAAAGCGCCATGCTATGGTTTATAACTAATTGTTTAACCCCCTCCAAAGCTCAGTCGTGGTGCGTTTGTTCTCTTTCAAAAGCAATCAATCCCTCGAAAGTCTCGCTGAAGTATGGATTTGCTTTCTCTGATGGAACACAGGTTGACATAATACAAGGGATTATAATTACATAACAGTTACATTTCCCTTTTATTAACCCCCTTTTTATCCCTACCAACTAGGAGCAGGAATAAAACAATAGCTCACTAGTTAGGTAAATTTTTAAAACATCACTTACACCACTCCCCCCTACACTGCACAATACATAGCCTCACAAGGTAAGTGCTCCTACGTAAATCCGCAAGTCGCAGCACGCCCCAATCAGTAGATGTTTGGGATGGCCCCAATGATGAAGCATGTCACCTAGGGGCAACCCTGGGTGAGTGAGGGGACACAAGAAAAGAAAAAAAAATTATTTTCAACCAGTAGAGGTGGCCTTCACCCCAATTGGTGAACCCGCCCTTGTTTCTTGGCTAGGTTCTTTTGATCCGTCACCTACGGATTTTTTTGATGTATTCTGATCACACAGGAGGGTGAGCCTAGCCCAATCCTCCTCCTCCCCCTTTTTCTGATTTATGTTTTAGTATAGTCTAGTTTGGACATCAAAGTGCCTCTGACACAGCCAGCAAACCGTTTCAGATTACGCGTGTTTAAATGAATTATGAGATCGCCATTCAGTCCGTTCTTCTGAACTATTTAAATAGTCATTAGACTGCAAGACACTTATGGCGATATGTTTAGATTTGCCATGCGAGGGTTCAATTCAAAAAGCAAGAATCTATGTGCATATTACCACACACTCTTTTGAAGTCACATTCAAAAGTGCTGCAAGTCAAATTTAAACACCGGAAAATCATAATATTTCTTTCACAGTAAAAATCCCACATTTATATTTCATATATGCAACCATGCTTAATCTTTCATAAGAATAAGAAGCACAGTGCCAAGCATGTAACAGAATTTTAGAGGAAACCTGAAGGTGTGTCCATAAATTATAAGAACTACAATACCAGCTATTTAATGCTGTCTGGATATTGTAAATCACCTCTGAGGTTCAAAATCTTACAAAGGAATTCAGGGCTCTACCTCATTGCACTGTTTCACCTCAGAACTCAGTGTCTTCTGTAGCCTTATAATGCACACCATGTGGTATTTTATCTGCTATATCATTGATAAAGTTCCCTCATTCATCATTAATTACCACATTAGCTGGACTAGACATGGTGGGGTATGAAGGAAGGGTTCGAGCAAGCTAGATCAAAACAGGGGTAGGTTGGGAGCAAGCTAGATCAAAACAGGCAAACAAACAAAGTTTGTGGGTCCCGGTGCAACACTGTAGTCACAAAGCATTGCTTTGCTGCCAACAAGGGCGCTTGCATAAAGCTGTGTTACCCAACAATGCCACGGGGGCACCATTCATAAGAGACGTGCATTCATCCACATGAAGAATGTTCAGCATGTGAGTGGGGGCTGTGCGGACCACTGACAATCCCTAGACAGAGGTCTGCACCACCATTACTGGGTCTGTGTTAGAAAGCAGCCAATGGTTCCAAAGGGATCCGCTACCATGCTGAGATAGGCCACCTCTGGCCACAGAGTGGATGTGGTTTACCCTACCTCACACTGATCTGTGAATAGTTGATCCCTGTCTTGGAAAAGGCAGTGTGCCGTCTTAATGCATGGTCAAGCTGGGCAGTTGCCCGGGGGCCCTACAAACATATGTTCACCATGCAGTCCCGACTTTAACACTAATTTTCCGTTAAAACATTTTTATTCCTGTGAGTGGCTGTGTAGGCAGGGCCCAGTGCACTGCTTTGTCCAGGGGTCTATAATGCTGTTAAGACGGCTCTGGGAAAAGGCAAGGACTGTCACAGTCACCACATGCCACAGGTTAATATTAGAATGACGGCCAAAGCCCTTGTCGGTAATGCAGCATGACGCATCCTTAAGTAATCACAAAGTAATTTTCAATTTGTAAACTGGGTTCATGCAATGAATATTGAATTGCAATAATGTAAATCCAGACATTCTGAAGAGTGACTAACTGATACAAAAGTTGCTCTGCAGAAATCTATCCATAGTCGCATATCCAGCATCCTTAATTTTCAACATTGAGAACATTCTGATGCAGGTTTGCAAGTCGTTATTAAGCTTGTTAGTCCCTCCTTGGTACAGCCTTTTCTGCATTTGTAACCAGTGCAAGTACAAACAAGCATTGGCATAGCCAATAGGTCTCGCTTTTGGGACCTTATAAGTATTTAGTTTTGCAGCACAATATCCTTGGTGCAACAACATCAGCTGTTGCATGGCTAAACCTTGTACCTTATAAGTGTTTAGCCATGTCAACAGTTGATGTTGTTGCACCAAGGATATAGTGCTGAAGTTATCCAGCACAATATCCTTGGTGCAACAACATCAAGTGTTGCATGGCTAAACACTTATAAGGTCCCAAAGTCGAGACCTATTGGCTATGCCAATGCTTGTTTTTCTATGATGACATCTCCCTTCATGATTTATGGACTGACTGCTATGCTGACAATATTTGTACAATGCATTTTCCTGCTTGTTGTGGCACGTATACTGCATGTTCGGGCACGTTAGTTTACATAAATATTTTAAACTGTTTCGTGTCTCCGTCAGATATTATTGTGGACAAGTACAAGAGAGTGAGCAAAAGGGTGTGTCTTGTTACCGCGATTCCTGAGAGATCTGGGAGTGTTGTGTTCTGGGGTGTCTAATCATTTGCTTCTCTGTGAGTGAGTAGGAGAGCAAGTGAGACACTATAACTAGTCGGTCCTGGGTTCGTGGGTACTAAGATGGTAGGAAGACTCAGTCCCTATATACCAAGGTCCAATTTCCTGTGCATAATTCTGTATTTGTGCAGAATCCCTGCAACACGAGTCTCTTCAGACCTCAGCGACCCCCATCGCCCAGGGATTTGGTTTTTCTTTTTAAGGGGAGGATTTGCACGGCCCACCTTCCCGAGCCACTCCTGGCCCCAAGACCCGCATCGCAGAGTCCGACTTCATAATATCGGGGATGGGAGCATGTGGCCCCCTCCCTGTGCCGCTATAGGGCCCCTGGGGACACCATCCCCGGAGCCTTTTTATTTGTATTATTTATTTTTTTAGCGGGAATGGGGTCACGTAGCCCCTTCGCCCAAAAGCCACTTTGGGCCCTGGATCCACAACCGAGAGGCCTTTGTTAATTTGTAAATGGGGAGGGGTTTCGTCTCCCCTCCCCGAGGCAATAGGGGCCCCAGGGACCCAATCCCCGGGGCTTTAGGTGGGTGGCACGGTCCCTACCTGGGGCATCCACAAAACACTAAGATGGAGGGTCTGGGAGGAGTCCCAGGGCCCCTGCTGGCTCCCCTGCCAGCATCATACTGGGTGCTGAGGGGAGCCGGCACTTTTCCTTTGCTCCCGCTTGGGCAGGAGCAGCATTTTTTAACTGCCAGACTGGAGCAAAGGGAAGTTCCCTGCCCGGGAGAGAGCGAGGAGGGTATCCCTGCACTCTCCCGTGCAGGGAACAGAGTGTTCCGGGGGTGGGCTCCCTGGGACACTCCAATACTGGAGAAGTACAGTTACAGGTAGGTAACTTAGGGCCAGATGTACGACCATTGACTTTTGCGACTCGCAAATTGCGAGTCGCAATTTGCGAGTCACAGAAGTCAATGTACAACAGTGTCTAAGACACTGTTTGCGATTCCCAATGGGGTCGCAAATTGCATGCCTCATGAATATTAATGAGGCTGTCGCAATTAGCGACCCCCTTTGGGAATGGCTGGCACTCCCAGGGATGGTGGCCTGCTGGGGTCAGCAGACCACCATGTATGGGACTGCTTTTCAATAAAGCATTTTAATTTTTTTAAATGCAGCCCATTTTCCTTAAAGGAAAACGGGATGCATTTAAAAAATAAAAATGAAACTTTTCTGTTTCATTTTTTAAGGGCAGGCAGTGGTCCTTAGGACCACTGCCTGCCCTTAAAAAATATTTGCGCATGCATTCACAAGGGGGAAGGGGTCCCCTGGGGACCCCTTCCCGTTTGTGAGTGCTTTACCACCCTTCTGAGAAGGGTGGTAAACTGCGAGTGTTTTGCAACCGCAATTGCAGTTGCAAAACATTCATACATTGGTTTTGGAGTCGCTATTGGGAAGGGACGCCCTTGGAACGCCCCTTCCTAATAGCGAGTCGCTAATCCCTATTTTGCGAGTCACAAATTGTTTGCGACTCGCAAAATAGGGTTTGTACATGGCCCACATGTGTTTTGCGGTCGCAAACAGGCCTAAAACCCCTTTGCGACCGCAAAAAACGGTCGTACATCTGGCGCTTAATTTCTTACTCCAGTACTGGAACTTTCATGGATTCACATGCTTGAATAAGATTAAACAACAATTGAATAGCAAATTTTTCCACAAAATACAAACTATATCCATTGAGGAAAAGCAATATACATATACATATTTATGAAGGGGAATATATATATATATATATAGGAGCGGCGGAGGTGATGTACTGTTTCAAAAATTAAATTGACCGCCAGCCCGGGGACTCGAAATGAGGATATCGCCGTGATATTCACGGCGTTTACAAAAAGGAAAAACAAACGGATTAAAGGGACGCAAGACTTCTATTCGCCGGCGAGAAAGGGAGGTGGATTCTGAGTGTTTACCCGGGAGCCGCAGTGCCGACTTGCCGGTGAGTGAGCTTCGCTTGTTCCATTTACCAACATTAATCGAGTCCCAATCCCGAGGATATATGTTGTTTGTGCAGACCCCCAGTTTTTCTAAAAATATAGAAACTGTGCCATAATCAGAATCGTTTCAAAATGTCAAGCCTGCAAGAAAGAGAAGAAGCGGCAATGGACATTTTTAAGCAAGGGACAGGGGCTAAGAAATTGCAGTCGAAGACAGACATAGTGCCAAATTCCTCTCCAACTAACCTTGTGATCTTGTTTCAATCATTGGAGAAGGCACAGGAGAGAGAATTACGTAAATGGTGGGAAGCCACCTCCTTACATAGATATATAGACTGCGACCGAATACCAAGGGGCCTTCGTATTTTTACGGTCCCATCGTATGAAAACCCCAACCTACAGCTCCTCACTGAGTGGGCAGAGCATACTACGGAATCGGCAAAAGGAATGGTGAAAATATTGATCAAATATGCATGGAGTGATCATGAGAAGTTTCTAACCAAAATTAAAAAACTAGAGGATCTAATAAGTAAAGAAAAAGACGCAGAGCGAAGATCTGAGAAATATAATGATGAAACGCCTAAAGGACTATGAGGCTGTGATAAGACGTCGAAAACAGATAAAATTTCAGAGGGATGAACAGGACTACGCTACGGGCCGCATCCTGACGTTTGCCCGTAAATTTGATGGTCCCCGAAAGAAGTTGAGCCAACAGAGCGCAACAGCAAGCGGAACTAAAGACACCTCAGAATCAGAGGTAGAAACCTCAGAGGGGGAACAATCCATCAGTAATGAAGATGGAAGAATAAATCAAGAATCCCCTTATTTTCAGGAATATCAAATAATAAGGGAGACACAGCAAAGACCCACCCAACGGACCCACCCTCCGCAACAAATGAAATCGATAAACGCAAAAAGCGGAAAACAAGGAGGGGTAAGAAACGAGGGAGAAGAGGCACCTACCTCAAGGATTACACGCAGCAGAGGGAGGAGGGGCAAATGGTGAACTGGACAGAAGAGAGAACTGTGATTAATCTTTCAAATAAAAAATTAACTCAGGACCAGATAAAAATATTACAACTTGGTCCTACCTTCTGCCCAACATCAGGATACAACTAAACAGAGATTCGAATAGATCTTTTTAAATACATTAGAAAACTAAAATTACAAAAGATCTTTTTACTTCATCCAGAAAGAAGACCGCAGACAACTGACAGTAATGAGTAAAATAAGGATGACGTCGAATCCGACCTTTTAATAGGCCATGATCTTCAGACTCTATTAACGCTACAGACCTTGGATACGTCCACAGAGGAGGGAAACATCAATGTTGATGACTGCCAAGAAGGGGCTGGTATAAAGCAAGTAAGTGGCAATAGCAACTTCAAAAGAAAGTCGCGAACAATCCCACAGACCGCCTTCGATGCAATAGATGTATTTAATGAGGCAGTCACTATGGATTTGAAAAACTTGGCCAAACAAAGTACTCCTCAAAATCGGGATTATAACCTCTCAAGAAAACAATGGGAAGCAATGAAATCGCTGAAAGAAGATACCAACATAGAAATCAAACCCTCAGACAAAGGGGGAAACATGGTCATCTTTAATAAAGAACACTATCATAAAGAGGCCATGAGACAATTGGATGACAGGGAGTGCTACATTCCAATACAACGGAAGGAATATGTGAATTGTATCAGTGTATACCATCAACTACTGCAAGATTGGCGAAAATATGGGATGTTGGGACAAGACGAGTATTTGTTCTTACATTGTGAAACGCCAATCTTACCCACCTTCTACCATCTGCCGAAAATCCATAAAGATCGAAATAATCCACCAGGTAGGCCAATTGTGGCCTCTATTGGCAGTCTTTTAGAAAACACAGCAATATACATTGATTCTTTCTTAGCACCCCTGGTCAGGGATCTTGCTTTGTATGTCCGAGACACCCAGGACTTCTTGAGACAGATTGAAGGCATCATGTGGGAAGAAGATATGCTCCTTATAACTTTGGACATCACCAGCTTATACACATGTATCAAACATACAGATGGACTCAAGGCTGTGGAATGGTTCCTTAATAAGAAACAATTGAAATTTCAGAAGCACAATAAGATGCTTTTAGATATGATCACTTTCTGCTTGAACAATAATATTTTTACTTTTGCAGGTCAATTTTATTTACAGCAACGCGGGACCGCGATGGGCACGTGCTTCGCCCCCAGCTACGCGAATTTGTTCGTGGGCTGGTGGGAGAAGCACGTGGCCTGGGGGGAAGAGAATGACATTTGGATTGAAAAAATAACCTTGTGGGCAAGGTACATTGATGATCTTTTTGTTGTTTGGCGTGGCAGCCGCGCCTCGGCTGAGGAGTATGTTGCCTCGCTTAACAACAATGAATTAAATCTCAGATTCACGAGTAATATCAGTGACATCTCTGTTACCTATTTAGATCTAGAAGTATATATTGAAGATAGAACCTTATTGACCCGACTGTATAGAAAACCAACGGCGGGCAATGCGGTCTTACATGCAGGAAGCCATCACCCAATAAGCCTCATAAAAAATATACCATTTGGGGAGCTATTGCGTTTAAAACGCAATTGCACCACCATGCAGAGCTATAAACAAGCGAAAGAACAGGCTCTACAACGATTTAAAGAGAGAGGCTATACAAGTGCAGATCTAAAGCAGGCAGAAAACAGGGTAGAAAAAGTGAACAGAGTAGAATTACTGGTAGCTAAAGGACCGAAGAAATCCACACAAGATGGTCCAGTAAGGATGATAACTAGCTACAATGAAAAATCAAGCAGTATTCTACAAATCTTTAAAAAGAATTGGCATATCCTACAAACAGACCATATACTAAAGAAGAACCTTCCAGTACGCCTACTGGTAACATGCAAACGATGTCCCTCAGTCGGGGACCATCTGATCCACAGTCACTTTAATATTACCCCCAAAGTCCAAAATCGTTTAAGCGTCGCAGGTTTCTTTCCATGCAAACGATGCCAGGCCTGCAAATGTAGCAGTAAGGTTACTAACTATCCGGGGAGACCAGGGGATCCTAGGCCTGTCCGTATGATTAAAAAATTCCTGAACTGTAATTTCGATTTTACGGTATACTGCCTGACGTGTCCATGTCAAAAACGATATATTGGCAGTACGATCCACCCTACAAAGAAGCGCATTCTTGAGCACATGCGTGCCATTTCTAATAAAGATGCGACTTACCCTGTTGCTCGTCATTTTGAAAAATTCCATCAGAGCAACAGGGACCTCCTCAAATTCTATTGTATAGATCAGATGGAAAGACATGAGAGAGGAGGGGACAGGGTGCGAAAACTTCGGACACTGGAGTCCAAATACATTATAGATCTCCAAACTAAGGCTCCGACAGGGCTCAATAATGATGAGGAAATGTGGGTACACCTAGAATAGATGAAGAAAATGATTAAATAAGTTTTCATATATAAAATTCCCTTCTTTTGGAAACATTAATGTTCAGAATACCGCCATTGCAAGAGCCTTTACATTTTGATTGCCCATTTAGGGCACAATTATGAATGCTAATAGATGACGCTTAAATTCGGTATATTCAAATAAAGACAAATATTTATTTTTCTAAACAAAAATCTGAGAATTATGAAAATTTTTAATTTTTAATGAATTAGGAAATAAATTAGAAAACGATCAATTAATGTATATACATGAATTAAATTTGTTATGAAGTCCACATAGACAAAACCATAGATCAAAGGGGTTTTTTAGCTGAAATTTCTATATATTTTTTAGAATGCTAGATTTTGTATTATGTGTGCATATAAATTGAAGTGTCATCTTGGTATATTTGCAACAAAATGGTTTTTAACTTTGCACAGCACTTAGCACTTTGGGTTATAGCACTTTTGTAAATAACATGTTTTAAGATGGCCGCCATGAATTTTATATCGAATGTTGCGTAAGTCCAACTTTTATGTTTAGTGTGAAAAAACACGTGATGTATGTGGATTTTAAATACAGCGTGAAATGTTGAAAATATTGACATTGAGAAAGCCGTTAGGGGAAACACGTCTGTCAGGGGGGGTCTGCACAATAAAGCATCCAGCAAAACAATCTATCCGTGTGTGCTCTCCGATGTTGTAGCTGAAGTGTCTGCCTAGTTCGTGGATATATATATATATAAACACACATAGAAAATACCATCATAGAGATTCATAGAAATACAATGCAAAATGTGTGTAACAGGTAAGAGGATGGTGGGGACAAGGGGACGGCTCACCTTCACTGGATGTCATAACACCGCTTGGCCCACTGCTGCTTCACTGTGAACTGCAGACTCCAAGCTGTAGTGCTGCGTAAAGGTGTGTCTATTCTCCCAGGTCGCTGCCCGGCAAATTTCTGGAAGGCAGACACAGGCAAACAACGCCATAGAAGTAGACATAGTCCTTGTAGAATGATCACACACCGTTTGCGTAATGGTCTGCCAGCTTTCTGGTGACAGAATTGAATGGCGCTAGATATCCGTCGAGAGATGCTTTGAGAGAGGATAGTCTTTTCTTGGAGAGCTGAATGCTACAAATAGTTGACTGGATTTGCAAAAAGCTCTTAGTTTGGTCCAAACAGAACTTTAAGCATCTTTTGACGTCTAAAGAGCATATGCTGTTTCAGCTAGTGTCTTGGGGTCCGGGAAAAAAGACTTGAGAACCTCTGGTTCACTGAGGTGAAAGTCTGATGGGGCCTTAGGAATAAATTTGGGGTATGTGCGGAGAATAACCTTATTGTCCATGAATTGGAGGAAAGGTTCCTGAAGGGAGAGAGCCTGTATTTCACTGACTTTCCTGGCTGAGGAAGGCCAGGAGGAGAGCTACTTTCCAGGAGAGAAATTTGATATCTGATTTATGGGTGGGCTCAAAGGGATCCTTCATAAGTTGTGAAAGTACAGTGTTGAGTTGCCAAAGAGGAGGAGGAAACATCACTGGTGAGAATGTCCTGAATTATCCTTTGCGGAATTGTTTAATGAGCCTGGTAGACCATAGTGATGGTGATGTGGAAGATCACCTGAAGCAGGAATTGGCTGATAAGTGTACTTTAATGGATGCGTGAGCCAGACCTGACTGAGCTAGAGGTAGAAGATACGGGAGGAGAATTTCTTCCAGTGTAGAGGAAAGAGGATGCATCTCAGCCCTTTGGCACCATATGCAAAACCTTTTCCACTTGAGGTGATAGGTTTTATTAGTACTGTCTGCGCAGGTTCTGGCTAGTATGTCCCTGCAGTCTGGTGGAATATTTAAATGCGCAAATTAGTGGAATCCAGGAGCCTGGCAGACAAACTAAGTGGCTTGGGGTCTGGATGCAGAACTTGGCCCTGGCTCATTGTCAGCAGAGAAGGGAAAGGTTTCAGCTGAATGTGACGCTCCTATGAGAGGAGGAGTAACTCTATAAACCAATGTTAGCGTGGCCATGTTGGAGCTATGAGAATTATTTTGCATGGTTCGGCCTTCATTTTCATGAGTACTCTTGGCAGGAGAGGAATCTGAGGAAAGGCGTAGGCAAAGCTTTCAGACCATGCAATCAAAAATGCATTCCCTATGACCCTGGTATTGGATGCCAGCTTGCGTAGAACTGGCATTTCGGGTTCTGGTGGGGAGGGGAGGGGTCGCAAAGAGGTCCAGATTTGGTTTGCCCCACCGGAGAAAGACGCTGTCCAGGATTTGATCGAGTTCCCACTCGTGGCAAGATTTCGTCAGTCTGCTGAGAGTGTTGACTATAGTGTTCTGCTTTCTGGGCCATGTTCTGCTCGTAGAAGCACCTTGTGATGGATGGACCATTCCCAGATCCTTTGTGCTTCATGGGATAGCAGTTGAGATCTTGCGCCTCCCTGCTTGTTGATGTAGTGCATCATGGTCACATTGTCCGTGCAGAGGAACACTACAGAATTGCATATTCTAGGAAGGAACGCCTGCAAGGCTAGATGTACTGCCTTGAGTTCTAGCAGATTGATGTGTAGATGAAGCTAAGAAGGTTGCCATTTGCCACTGAGTTGAAGATTTTGGAGATAAGCTCCCCACCCCTCTAGGGAAGCGACGGTGGTGATGACTAAAGAAGTCTGAGGAAGAAAAAGACAGGCCAATTGAGAGATGTCCCTGCCGCGTCCACCAGGAAAGGGTGTTGACCATGCCTGGAGTTACCTGGATGAGGTTGTCGAAAGCTCCAGTCACTTGACTTCATTGCCTGTCCAATTCCTCTTGCATTGGACACATCCGCAGATGGCAGAATGGAACTAGAGGAATGCAAGATAACATCATCCCAAGGGACTTGTAGCGGCGAACAGAAAGTGACTTTTTTCTTTGTACTAACTTTGCAAGAGTCATCAATTTTAATTGCCTCCCTGCTGTAGGGTACACTTTGGTGAGCATTGTTTCCAGTGTGGCCCCTAAAAAATATGTTTTGTGATAGATGAAGAGTAGACTTCTCTGGGTTTAGAGTGAGGCCCAGCTCTGTGAAGAGATTCATGCAGGCTGCTGTTGACGTTTGTGTGGCCTGACTGGAAGGTGCCTTGACCAACCAGTCACCGAGATAAGGGAACAGTTGATGTTTGTGTTGTCTCAGAAAGGCTGCTACGGGTGCCAAGCACACCGTGAAGATGCAAGGGGTGGATTTCAGACCAAAGGGAGCACCTTGAATTGATAGTGGCAGGCGGCTACTGTGAATCTTAGACATTTCCTGTGTTTTGGGTGTCTGGGAACATGAAAATACACATCTTGGAGATCAAGGGTTGACGTAGAGTCTCCTTGGCTGCCCAAACAGGGGACTCTGACAGTATGCTTATGTATTTAATTTGGAATTACAGGATGCGACTGGTCTGAGCAGGATTTTCCTGTGCATGAAGGGCTGTGATGGAATTGCCCATTTTCATGTTGTTTGGGCTCGCAATGCAGTCTGCTTGGAGAGTTATGAATGCTCCGCTGATGCCTATGGTGACATCTGAGATTAGCTGATAAGCAGAGGATTTGTGAAAATTGTTTTGGGATATATTTTTAATGTCCTCTCACATTCAAAGTTTACATCAATTTTAGTGCTCAATCTTTCCCTTTATGTTCCACTCTTTGTTCAGCGAAATACAGCAATACATTATTAACATTACTAAGGATCTCCGAAAGACTCGTAATCTTTGGACACTCTCCAGTCTTCAACTCTTTTTGTTCCAGGGTTACAGAATAGGTACTTGGGTCTCACTGTTCTTTACTTGTTTGAGGTACTAATTTATGGAACATCGGGTTAAGGATAACCTCATGGGGTGGAACTGTTGTTACTGCATGGCTTTGGTGGCACATTGAATATCGGGCACAATGGACAATATAGGTGTACTAGGTGTTTTTTAAATGTGGCCTTGGGAAGTGGAACACAAATGATATTAAATTTTTTTTTTATATTCAGTCGCTAGTAGAATCAAAGAATGGACCAATTCATATTTGTGTTTACACTTCTACTTACTAGCATGGAACAGACATTTACAGTCTTGGTATGACGAGGCCATTTACCCAATACGCGAACATTGCCGACTAATAAGCACTGGTAAGATATTGTAATTTTTATGCGTGACTCTGAGTTTTTGATACAGTACGTCAACAGCTCATGGGCATGTAGTGAGCACTATTCTCTTCTTTTGAGGTTCCTTTTCGAGTGCACCAGTCAGATACTGGATTTTGGATATATGTGCTATCCTTGTCCTTTATTCTAGTTATTTTTTACTATCTTTTTTTACTGTTTCTCTCCTCCTTTCTCTTTATCATTTCTGTGGGGCTTTGTAATTTTCAGGCTTGTTCCGGTAACTTTTCCTTTTACGTTTGCTGCTCAACTACTTGCTTACAGTTTGAACACTAGAGAAATGGAAAACCAGGAGAATTCAATTCGTAAAGTGATGATTATGTTTGGGTTTTAACTGTTATTTGATATAGATGCTTGTCTATTATGTTATGTTGTTTAACCAGTGTGGTTTTGTTTGTTCTACCCCCTCTTGTTTCATTAATATATGCTTTTTCTAGGTGAAAAACTGTTACTGTAGATTAATTTGTCTGTATCCACAAGCACTAGGTCCTTTTCTCTACTCGTATGGATATATGGTGTTGGGTGTGGCACTTTTTGTTAAGAGCCTGTTCTTACAGTCATTATATAAGTTTTAGATAAACAATTTATACGTACATTCTTGACATGTTTGCAGCCCTGAAGAAGTCTTTGTTTTGAGCGAAACGCGTTGGCTGCTTTTGTTTGTTTGACTGAAGAAAAAAAGAAGAAAAAGAAAAAGTCAAGCTACAACCAACTTGTCTTATTTGCTCTTCATACTTCAGCAAAGAACTTTGATACTATCTTGGATTTTTCGTTGCCTCTCATTTGTGTGTTAAAATATTCGGTGTACGAGTTCACCAAAATGCTGCAACATGGTTGTGCGCAATAGCAACTGTACTTCAGAGGAAGACCTTGCAATTTGAAGATCTAAAGTTTCTCGAGTAGATGTTAATGCAATGTCCTTTTGAAACAATAAGGTCTTCAGTCAGCTTAACTTATCAAAGTTAATGTTAAATTAGGAATATAGGGCCATACAGTAAGTTTCCTAATCTTGTGTGTATGTGGAAACAACACGTTGTTATTACAACAAGTTATGACCCTAGAAACCGTCACCACATAAGGCACTCCCGGTTTCATCCCACAACAACCTTGGTCGTTCACAATCAAATAATTTCCATTTGTAAGTAAATTGAGCACTGGTTGAATTAAGGAGACTGGGACCCTCTTCAGATAACACACATAATTGGCCTTAGATGCATTGTATGCCCCATGAAGTGTCACCTCTTTACAAACTAATGAATGACTGAACGTAGTTTCACATTAGTCTCCCCTAATGAACTCTTCAGTTTCACCCCTCAAACATTTGTATCAAAGGGTAAACCTCAAGTTTCGTGAATAAAACTCTCCCCTAAGGCTTCATATCTGCGCTTCATATCTGCCTACTTGAAAGTGTTTCAGACAAGATGTAAACTGAAATGTCGATATTGGTAATGTAATAAAACAATGGATCAGCCATACAGCAGATGGTGTCTCCGGTACTGTAAAAGGCAATTTTGCTAAGCTCTCTATGACTAGCATTGTGTGTGTGTTGCATCTTTTTTTGTCATCAGTCTTTGTGTGTATGTTAAATTGTAAGGCAAAAACAATTCTGTTGAGTTCAGATATTTCCAAGATTCACGGTTTGATTTTAAAACCTGCAACGTTCAACTCAGTTGCATGATCGATCTCAGCTGACTTTGCCCATGCTGGAGGAGAGACATGTCATTCTGTATTATATAGAATGCAGATGATAAAATATTACTCAAAAAATAAATTTGCACCGACAATGTAGTCATGCCATTATCTACAACAGACAATGCTTTTTCCAAATTAATCCTGTCAATTTGTCTTAATCGTTCAGTAGCTTCTTGCAGAGAAATTTTACATAATTCATTGTAAGGGGCATATATTACCCTTTTAGAACGTGTTGATCTAGGACTCAACAAGAGAAACATGTCATCGGAAAAGAGAGAAAGATGTTCTTTTACTACAGATAAGGTGGAATGCTATGATAATTGCTGGCATAACGTTGCTACTGTATAGGTGGTAACCTCCCTGAATGTTGTGACTGCATGCAAGGGGGTCGGGTCTGCTAGCTTTAAAACCCATTGAGGAGTTTAAAAAATGTGTGTTACAACCATTAGTGTCAACTGGCCACACTAACCACCCATCTGAACCTGAAATTGAAGAATTATATGTACTATTCTGCACCATACTACTGAGCTGTTCTTCTGTAAAATTTGCACGGTGTTGCCAATTGTCACAACGTGCAATAGAGGGAAAGCTAGGTGTGGTAATTTCCTTAATCTTAGCCAAACCTAGGCAAGTAGCTCTGCTGCACTGTTTTGCTCAGAAAGATCATTTGTCTAGGGATCAGACAGGCTCTAAATAAAGCATCAAGGCCCTGTACTTGACATTATCGTGTTCCCCAAATTGATTTTTTTCCTTCCAATATTCATAACCTTGTATGACCAACCTGGAAATAGTTGAGTCTGAATAGATTCCTTTTGTTTAGGTTAGCATATTTTTCTTCAATGGGGACATAATAAAATGAACCTGGGTCTAAAGGGTTGTGACCAAAAAAAGATGTAAAGTTTTTCAAATATGTCAAACACTGGTGGTGTCGGGCAATGTTCCCATTGTGCGTATTTGAAAGCTGTACATGGAATACTAGCTCTGTGTAAATATTGATGGGCATAGTGATGATAGCAAAACATTTCACCATAATTAGCAGAATTTAAAAACAAATCTTCAGTTTCCAATACTGTATAAGATTCCAGTTCAGAAAGCATGCTCTTGACAGAATTCACATCCCAATCATCAGAGATGGATCCAGGAGTAATTATCTTGTCCATAGCTACCTTAAACAGATAAGGAATCTGCAAAGTTTCTGTAGGACCAAAAATATCAAATGAGACATCCCACCCAATTTAATCACAGACAGAAAATGCAGAAATGTTCACAAGGGACAGGACTCTTCAGACTTTATGTAAAGAAGTATTAGGCTTCAGTACCTCAGCTACCAGTTCTGCAGGAGAGTGTTCTGGAAGGTAATGTCCATTTAGAAGCAAGAAAAATACTATAACAAATCCAATCTAAATGAATAGGAAAAGCAGTGAAATGGAAATCCAAATATAGGACCATGGAGGAATCAGATAAGTCTGTTTCAGACAAAGAAGAAATGCAATTGCACCATGCAGTGTAATATGCAAGGAATCAATCAATGTCCGCAAAGTAACCAGAGGCAGTCTAATCAAAAACAGGAACCTCTTGCAGTAATGGAGAACTGGTAGACACCTCCAAAGGTATTTGGCATTAACAAATCCGTTGTTAGGAATAGCAGTAGAAAACTGTAAATTCACATCTGATGTGCATCCTGTATCAGCAGTAGTAACACTTCAGCATCTGAAGTCCCCAGCTGGGGAGAAGCAATATGTGTATTATTTAATGCATGTAGAGGGATTTCCTGTATGGTAGCGAGACGAGGCAGGTAACTACCAACGAGCCCTCGTGGCCTACTGCGTAGGACTGACCACCTGGTGTGGTACGATCAGATCTATGGAAACAAACTGTTTGTTTCTACAATCAGCAAGCGGTGGCAAAATCACAGTTCTGGTACCTTGAATGCCAAGGACTGGCACTGGTGCTGTGTATGATGGGCCAAATTCTTTTCTGTCAGTAATCTTCTCTCGAACTATATCCCCAACTTTAAGGATCCAGCCAGAAGTTGCTGGTTGCTCCTTCACTTCGTCAGTGGCAGAACGTTTGGAAATGTAATTTGAGCACTCATCTCGGAAGTCTTGTAGTTCTGTAAGATAGCGAAATGTTCATTGATGTCAAAAGGCATATCTGGCGCCACTGCGCCAGGGTTGTCGAGATCTAGAACGTACATCTTGACCCCAAAGAGGACTTCGTAGGGAATCCAGCCACCCAAGAATCGTCTAGGCAGATTACTTAAAGCTCTCGGCACTACATACAAGTGATGGATCCAACTCTGACCTGAACCTAATACTCTGGCTGTTAAAGATTGCTGTAAGTCACGGTTTTTCCTTTACATTATTGAATTTCCCACAGAACGATAGGGGGAGGAGTAATAACAGCAAAACCCAGAGTTCCCATGGGTTCCCGATAAGCCTTTCAGGCAAACACTGGTCCCTGGTCAGAGTAGAATGCTGCTACTACATATGTCCTGATAAAGACTTGCAAGACCTTAATAACAGTTCGAGCGTCAGCTGATCGCTGTGGCCACAGCAAAAGAAATCTAGAACATGAATCTACATCCAAGAGAATACATTTAAACGCACCATCTGATTTCGGAGGTCTGCAGTGGTCCAAATAGACTCAGGTGAGAGGTTTGTTTGAAATTAGAAGTGGTGTCTACCGTGGGCGAGCTGCGGTTAAACTTTTAATTTGATGACAAATGTTACAGCTAAGGACATATTGTTTATTCTTCTTGTACAGACTTTGCCACCAATAGCGTTTCTGTAGTAAGGAAACTGTAGCCACCACACCTGCATGGGCAGACGCTAATTCTTCATGAGCAGCTATAATTCTAGCCAACGGTTCTGGTTGGGTATCACTCGATCACCCACCCCAGTAATGCGAACATAAGGTATGTTTTGAGCACTCAATAGATAGGAGTATTTTGCTGGATAAGTTTAGGTAATGGAATGTTGTTACGTGAAGCATTGCCAGCTACCATGAGGTCTTCTTCCACCCTCGTGTGTGAATGAGTAATTGCAGCAACAACAGCAGTTTGAACCACTGATTTGGTGGCTTGATCAGCCAGTGAGTTCCCTACAACTTGGATTCCAACACGCTGATGACTCAACATATGAATTACATGAGCCCGTGGCAAACAATCTAAGAAGTGCCACCTTTCCCCAAAGCAGTTTATGCTTGGTAATGTTTCCTTTAGAATCTCTGAATCCATTCAAGCGCCAATAATGTAAGTTTTCATTAAAAGACTGGGCACATTAATATGAATCACACACTATGACTGTGGAAAATTCAGGATCAGCATTTTCTAGTGCCAGAATGAAAGCGTTTAGTTCAGCCAGCTGATCTGTACCACCCCCTAAGGATTGTGTAAATGTTTTTTGTTGATGGAATTCTCCATCATTTTTTGTGACATTGCGACCTGCTGCAAATGCAGCTGAATATTGTTGCTTAGTACCAATTGCATGCTGAGCTGAAGCATCACTATATATTATGTAATTATAGAGGCAAAACATCACTGGGCACAGGGTATTCTCGTTCATACTGGAGAAATGCTTGCGTTTGCAAGGTAGAGTCAAAATCAGTAGCTGTTAAGGAGGTGGTCCATTGCATCCATCTTGGATGTAAGGCTTGTGTGTTAGGGACGCTTGCCTTGGTGACAGACTCGAAGGCTGGAACGAGAGTAACCACAATCATGAGTTTCCCCTGAGCCAACCTTTTCTTTATAACAGATGTCTGAACTGCAGTCAGTTTTTTTTCTGTCGATGCAAAACGCATGTCAGCATTAGAATATAAATGTGATTTATATGCAATTAGTACAGTATCACCCACCTTAAAGGTGACATATGTATATCCAGTAGATCCCGCAATTATGCAGATCACAAAGTTCATTGTGTTGGTATGAGTGTGTAAGTAGCTAGATGCAAGCATGTCTGTTTGCAATGTTCGCAAAATCTGTGTGTGTTCTGATGTCCAATGTATACTGGAAATGTCAGGATTATCAATTCATACAATGGTTTAACCCGTTGTGCATAGTCTGGTGTGCATGTTCTACCAAAATTGGCCTAGTGGGCCAACATGGTGGATGCTTGCTAGCAAGGCTCCCAACAGTCGCTACAGTAATCCGTAACTATCCTGCCCACAGCTACTTATCATCATCGCCATCACTGCCCGGGACACAGCGTGGATTTGAGAGCACAAATGAGAGCTGGGAGTTGGCTGCACGGGGCTCACTGGGTCGGAGGAACGCCCAGCGGCTATTGGCGGCTTGCGCCATGGCTCTGCGGTGAGGCCTGACCTGGTGATAGGCGAGGCCTGAACTGGACCGCAGTTGAGGCCTGCAGTCGGAGCCTGGAGACTGGCGCTGCCACCCCAGAAGAGACGTCGCAGGACTTGGCCCCCCCAGAGCGGTGACCCCAATGGATTGGGACCTGGGCACCCCGCGGTAATAACCCTGACGGGCCAGGAGGCCGGGAGTGGGAGTTCCGGTGCTGTAGTGAGCAGCCCAGTGGGAAGAGAGGCACGGCATGGGAGTGGCCGGAGCCTGTTGCCATCGTGTCCTGGCCTAGATCCTTCCGGTGGTGTGTGTTGGGTGTGGCCGGGCCCTCCCCCACTTCAGGAACTGTACAATTTGTAGCTTGGGGGTCTGTGAGCACTGGGGCATGCCTTGGCCTCTGAGGGCCTAGTCTTTGGGGCCCTAGGTGGTGAGTGAGCTTAGGCCTGGTGGTTCGGGCCCCCCTAGTGGTGGGGCGGGCCCTCGAAGCCTTTCAGACTTGGACCGTGAGACTGCCATGGGCTGTGCCCTTTGGACCCCCCCACGATGATTAAGCTCATGGTGTCCCCTCGAGGCCCTGGGCTGTAGGGAGAGGCCCGATTGCTGCTGTGGGGTACCCTGGTCCCCAAAGTTTAAGGCGGATAGGAGTAAGCTGCCCTTTGGGGCTTCTCAATATTGACATCCCTTACTACTGCGAGCAGGATAAGGGGGCAGACGAGCTCTCTTGGGCCCTGGTGATACAGTTATATGTTGCAGTAATGACTGGCCACATGCAAAACTATCATTTGGTGCACAAGTAAGGGCCACTATGGATCGGTGTCGATTTTCCCTTTAGGGGAGGCTACTCTGCAGTGGGTCCCAGCGTTGCGGAAACGGTCAAACCAGTTTATAGTGCGGCTTGCGGCCGGGTATTGCTGCCTCAGTCTACCTACATATGCTCGGCCCTCGAATCAGGGTCACTGACTGCTCGGGCCGCCCCTCAGAGATTTGTCAGGGGGCCTGGCAGGTCATGCGCAAACTGCTGTTGATGTTCTCTCGCAGAGGATCAGGTAACTACCTGCTTCGACATGACTACAGACTAACTTTCTGGTGCTGCAGCCAAGCAGAGCACCATTGATAAGTTTACCAGTGCTGGTGCGGTGGCTATGGACCCGAGTGACGTGGCTGGACCCGTCCCGGACAATGCAGCACTACTGATGGTCATTACGCAGTCTAGAGACATGCTCGATGCCAAGATAGGGGCTCCGAGGTCACCCTACTGCACCAAGATCTCCGAAATGCAGTAGATTGGATTACTGAAGCAGAGACCAGGGTGTCAGGTGTTGAAAATTCAGTGGCGGCCCTAAAGCAGAAAGTAGATAAGTTGACATTTGTGACAAAGGAATTAGTGGCACAAGTAGAAAATGCTGAGGGACTCGCCCGCTGCAATAACCTGTGCCTAGTGGGCTTCCCTGAGGGGTGCGAGGGCTCCTCCATGGACAAGTTTTTGACATAATGTCTTCGATCCATCATGCACGCAGAATCCTTCTCGCATTGTTATGTAATTGAGTGTGCTCATAGAGCCTTGGTAAGAAGGCAGAATCTGTGATCCTTCTTAAACCGGGGCGCCGGCCTGAGGACCATTCCTCATATCACCCTATCTCTCTCCTCAACATAGAGGTGAAGCTCCTCGCTAAAACACTGGCTAACAGATTAATGACATTTATGGCTGACCTAGTCCACCCAGACCAGGCGGGCTCTATGCCACATAGAGCCACACGTCACAATATTCATTGTGTTTGTAATGCCCTAGCCATATCCAGCCGAAAAGAGGCCAGGGTGGTCTTGTTGGGGGATTTAGACAAGGCCTTTGACTCAGTGAGCTGGGCATATATATACGCCCTCCTTCGGCATCTTAATTTCGGCCCGTGATTTTTATCATACATTCGCCTTCTCTATACTGATTTGAGTGCCTCAGTCTGAGAGGCTGGTGCGGTCTCGTCTCCATTCGAGATTCATAGGGATACCAGACAAGGGTGCCCACTGTCCCCCCTGTTGTTTGCCCTTGCCATGGAGCCCCTGGCTGCTTGGGCGAGGGTGGACGCCCAGTTGAGGGGCTTTGAGTGATTGTCTGTAGTGTCTGATAGGATAGCATTATATGCTGATGAAGTCATATTCTTCCCTATCAATCCAGAGACTTCAGGGCCCTGTATCATACGGATCATGCAGATCTTTGGCGAGACTTCCAGGCTATATATGAATATTGAGAAATTGGTGGTATTCCCTGAGGGTAGGGCCAGAGGCAATATGTGATGGATCACCGGGTTAACACTGACTACCACTGGGTTCAAATTTTTTTTAATCTCCTCATACTCTGCCGTCTCGTGGGCCTGCAACATTGGCCTACTATTGTCACGTGTCAAGGAAGAGGTGAGGACATGGTCCTCAATGCCATTGTCTTCTCGTCCGATCAGCCATTTTCAAAATGGTCTCGTTTCCTTGTATGCTTTACCAGCTTCAAAATTTCCCCCACATTATCCCAGTATTCTAGTTCCGACAGGCAAACACAGTTTTTAACCACTTCTTATGGAGTGGCGATGCGGTGCGCGTTATCCTCCGGACATGTTACCAGTCCACGTATTGCATAGGCATTGCTGTTGGGGATGTGCAATCCTACTATTTTGCCTCTCATTTATTGGTCAGTAATGACTGGTGCTGCTGTGCTCAAGACGATCCAGCGTATGCAACAGAGAGATGGGTAATGGGCGGCGTTCCACTCTTGGACCTCCTCTACAATGGAAAGGGACCGAGCTTCCTTCTTCCGGCGACGCAGGTTGTCATATTTGTCGAAGGCACTCCCTCCGACGGTTGGGGTGGAGGGTGAAATTAACGCGGGAGACTCCCTTATGGCGGGGCATCTTTCTTAGCAAAGTGGCCTCATTGCGTGGGTTGCATAGATGGGACGACATAGGAATATCCTCGCTGGGCGATGTCATGCGGGGCACTGTTTTAAAATAATTTCAGGACTTACAAAATGAGTATCAGCTTCACAGCAGCCAATTCTATAAATATCTACAGCTCCACCATGCCATATCCCCTTTAGGGCGCGATTTACAGCTACTACCAGAGTTT
Organism: Calotriton arnoldi; assembly: GCA_963921515.1. Lineage (NCBI taxonomy): Eukaryota > Metazoa > Chordata > Amphibia > Caudata > Salamandridae > Calotriton > Calotriton arnoldi. The sequence goes on from CAWUFW010009519.1 coordinate 79,445, forward strand.
AGCCCGCTTGAAGGCAAACTGTTAATGGGCAACTTAGGCACTCATAAGATCACAAAAATCTACCAGACATTAGTCATGAACAGCTCCACAAACCTACCCGCCCTTCGAGTGACATGGCAGGGCGACATTAACGATTTTGATAACGAGGACAGGACAGAGGCCTTGGGTGTCCCCAGCGTGGCGGCCATTTCCTCACACCTCCACTTGATTCAATTGAAATATCTGCATAGAGCCTACTATACCAGGCACCAGTTAGGGCGTATGGGGGGTCATTGGATTGCCCACATTCCTTCGGTGTGGGAGAGTGGAGGGCACCTCCCTCCACACGGTATGGAGTTGTTGGACATTGCAGCGCTTCTGGCAAGAGGTGACATCTAGTCTGGCGGGGATCCTCTCATGGGAGATCCCACGTTGACCCTAAATTGATCCTCCTCCACTGTACAGAGGGGGTGGGAGTTAACCGCTACAAATGACATTTGTTATTCCTTGGATTCACGCTAGCGAAGAGAGACATAGCCAGAATGTAAAAGGCGGAGTCTCCACCATCTATAGGGGCATGGAAGAAAGGTATGGACCACTACATGGGTCTAGAGATTGTGGTGTTCCAGGCTAGGAGCTGCCCATAAAAACATCCAAAAATATGGCAGCGGTGGGCTAATTATTGAGGCATTGTCTTGGCTCCCTGAGACACTGTTGACGCTCTGTTGGACACTGAAATACGAACATCTGAAGCTACAACGTGATGGCACGATGCAGGATCTAAAACCCTATCTGTGTGCAGGCTTTATGAGGGGCATGTTGGGTTGGGGGCGACTGGGAACGACTGTGCCAGTTTTGTTTTACATTTGGTTATGGGTACTCACCCTACGTTTATTAACCTATGTATGTGGGCTGTTTCGGCCTAGCTATTTTGTCAAAACCCAATAAAATTTGCTCTGAAAAATCTTTTGGGGAGAAAACCTAAAAGCGATTGTAGCTTTTTAATGGTGTTTGGTTATTGTAAGAGGGCACATTTCTCTAAGAAATGTGGTGCAAGGCTTTTGACTTCATTTGACAACTGATATTCCAAGAATAGGACACTGAGAAAAGCAATTTTTGGTTTATGAAAATTGAATTTGTAGCCACATTCAGCAAATCCCAAAACAAAGTGATCTACCCCTGCTAAGTGTCTACGTCATTGTCCATGAGGTACACGTCATCAACGTAGGACAATGCTTCCGGGTCAATGTCATGTACAATTGACGTTACTTAGCCAGAAAACAGACCTGGGCTGTTCTTATACTCCTGAGGAAGTCGGCAGAATTTTCTCTGGAATCTTAAAGCGGAAAACGCAGTAAAATCTCTGCTTTCAGTCGCTATATTTTGTCAGGAAAAGTCACTGGAAATGTCAAAGTTGTTTTGTATTTTTTGCGCACTAGGTTGTTCATTAGTGCTGTGTGTATTTTGAGTTGCAAAGGTGTGTGTGTGTGTGTGACTGTTTAAATGTCTGTAGACTATGACCAAATGATAGGAAAGATCCGGTTTGGTTACCGGAAATAATGGATTGTTCATTGCTGAAATACAAGGCTCAAGTATGTCTTGATACTCTAATTGTAAGAGAATTTCCCAAACCAGGTGTTTTGCTTCATGTTTAATTGGATATTGTGGTTGCACTTCCGGGTTGGACCTTATGGGTATAACATGATAAGGCGAGTCCTTTCTGCGGCATACACTTGTTTGACAACGTCTGGAACAGCAGCAAAGAAGGAAGTTATAATTACATCTTTCCCATCTGGGACTTTTCTAACAAACTCAGGCGGCCAATCCATTTCAGCCAAGAGAACGTCATAGGTGTTTGTTACATTTTTCCAGAATATTACTTAATAGTGTGTGTTATGTCACCCTCAATTTGGATAGCCAAATCATACAGTCTGTCTGGAGGGCTAACCGGCTGATCTGGTGTTTTTACTTGAATAAATTCATTAGTTGCTCTCGAAGCCAGAAACTCCTGAAGATTCCGGTGAACTATTGCAACCTCTGCTGAGCTGCCTAGTCTGTGAAATAAAGCACGTAGACTTTAGAACTGTGTGTCTAAGGTTCTATTTAACTTGGTAGTAATAGTCTACCTGGTCACTCTGTTAGTTTGACAATACTGTAGTGGTCCAGGCTAGGTAGTGAAAGGACCCAAGCCTTGCTTGTTCATACAGAGCTGTCTAGCAGTGTCAGTGCCCACATCTTGTTCTGAAGAAGCTTTCTCAATATGTGTGGCATGTTTAGTGGAAATACCTGCAACTTTCTTCTTTTTGAATTGGGGTTTTTGTTGTGGAAGTTTCTCTTTCTTTTTATGATGATGTTCTTTCTCAGTTTCACATACTCTTCATGCCTATGCTCCGGACATCCCCCTCTCTCCGAGCATTTGTCGGGTAAGTCTTGAAAGGAACGAGAAGGACGTGTATCAGTATACTGAAAACTATCAGGCTGTTTGAGTGTATCACGGCTACGTAAATTATAACATTTTTCAGTGGGCTCCGGTTGCAGATATCCAAGTTGTGTTTTTGTTCTATCTCCATTTTTCTGTTTGTCCCAGTGTTTTCGAGAAAACTCAGATGCCTGCTTGGAAGTTTCTTTTTCAGAATTGCCCTTAAGCTGAGGCTTATTAGGTCTGGCTCCAAAATTATCTTGACCTATAGATGTATAGGTTTCAGCAATAATCTATGATAATTTGCACTCTTGATCTGCAATGGAAACCTGCACAAGGAGTACTACCAGTGTTGCTGCCTCCCCTTTAATATTGCATAAAATAATTGGGGAAACTGTGGCATAGTTGCCTATTAATTGAATCCCTAGGTCCATGGCCTGGGCAGCCCCGTATTAATTTTGAATCTGTTTAAGCACCTCAGGCAAAACAGCAATGGATGCTGTACCGTGGTTTATGGTATATTTGGCAACAAAGACTGTGTCCCAAGTTGCACAGTCCTCTACTGGGGAAACCAAACCAAGCGGTAAGCACATTGTGAGAATTCGGTTTGTCTTGAGGTCCCATATGGGGAAACACTGGTTCAAGCCAGTTTGTTTTTTGTGCAATCCAGAACGGAATTTCCTCCCGTCTGGCAGGAATTTTACCCATAATTGCGTTGATAGTGACTGGGCTACTTGCAGGCACAGCTAAGTGTGGCTGCACAGCTTGAACAGCCCTCACACGGGTAGCTGTTATTGTACACATTACAAACTGCATTAAACGTCTATATAGTCTAGCTATACCTGATTAAAGAGCACGGAGGTCTGCAACATTTAATGGTGCTAAGTTTGGGTATGGTGTATAGCCAGCTAGGACTAGCCAGGTCGCCTCCTCATTGCTTAGGGTACCCATTGTGTAGTGTATGTGGGAGGGTGCCTTGGAACCAATTGTGATGTTCCTGATATGTTAATGGTATTTCGAAATCTTCATAAACTCGGTATTGACCTAGTAATGCAGCTGGAATGTATGCATGAAATGTTTGTGAAGTGCCATCAACTGTATGAAAATGGACCCAAGAGTAGAATACCTCTGTTTAATATGCTTTGTGGGCCTCCACCACAAAGGTAGTTGTAGTAATAGTGCTGTAACAGCAAGTCTGCAGTTAACAGGAATGATAGCTGCTAGCGCCATATTTAATGAATGGAATTCAAAGAAAGGAAAATACTATAGTGGGATAACCCTTTTAAAGTTCAAGCTTTAACCATCTTCAGAGAAAAATAGGGGTTTCCTATTAAGTTGAGGCGAATGAATCCCTAACACAACGGACGTCTCCGTAAAAGGTGATAAAGGAGACCATGGGCACATGCAAGAACTATTCAGTAGACCCATTAAATAAGTACCTGACCTAGAACCCTGGTTGCGCCGTGTTATACGGTTCCTACAAATTAAGTAGGACTGTGTATCTGGACAACATAAGCGTCAGAATATGGGAACTCAGTTCACACATACCATCAGAAAATGTTGGCCTAGTTCCTAGATAGCTCACAGTGCCCCATCTGAACTCCTAACCATACAAGGGAACCAGATGGTATCAGCAACCTTGAACATGACCGCTCTTTATTCCCCAAGGAAATCGTGGAAACAGTTCTATCTTTTCGTTGTTTACTTTTGCCTGCCCATGGCCTGTGTAGAACAGGTTATCGTCCTTTGCAGGATTGAGGTCAGAGTCAGCAGGACTGCATCTCAGTGACAGTGCTTCGCGTTCCAGGACAATCTCAGCAGAAGTGCTCCTCTCCTGAATGTAATGCAGAGGCTGTTTATATAATAAAAGCACTGTTCCAATCGCACTGTGTCAAAGGTGCAGAGCTGATGCGATGGTTAGTCTGGAGCCTTAGAGCGGTCTTCAACCGGAGAACCAAATACAAGGGCACCGCGTTCCATGTGCCTATCCTTGGAAAGAGTGTAGGAATAACATGATAATAACGCTTGCTAATAAATGAACTGCTTGTATAATAATTTCTCAGTACATTATTGTGTAAGTTTAAAGAATGTAAAATGCCACCATTAGAAAAATGATGTGAAGCTAAAAACGTGAAACTAAAATGGAGACTGAGCGCGGGCATTGTTGCACATTACAACAAGGGGCGTTTTACTCTTGATTATTGGGTGGAATCCCCCTCTCTGCACCGCAGCAGGTGCACTATCAACCTTTTTGAGGGGGTGCCCTACACTTACTTTTTGGGCCCGCTCTCTTATCTTATAAGGTAGGTATCAGCCTGGCCCTGATGAAATGCCATTGACCCTCCTGGCATCCTAGGCATGAAACATGTCGGCCTTACTCTACACGCACCATAGCTATTAGGGTAAATTACCACTTTAGATAGCCCCTCTGTTTTTAGTGTGTCAAGAGACTGCTCTATTAAAGAGCTTTTGGATCCCTTAGACTCTTTTAAATCACCTTTTTCACCACCCTATACTATCCCCTCACTTGCATTCATCATACGACTTGATGATCAGAAGATCTCTGCTAAAGAGCCCCCATTAAGGGTCCCGTCTGGCATTGCAGCGCCTGCCCTACGAGGAGCGCTTGATGATGAAGCATGACACCCAACCAGGTGTGTGAGGGCACGCTGATATGATCACTTGGATCCAGTTGGTCAGACCCCTTGATCCACCCATTAGGCTATACTTACATTTGTTTGAGGAACTGCCCCCTAGGTGCCTGTTGTACATTGACCTTGGAGGAGTATGGGTGCAAGACCTCTCTAAATATCGCTCCTTGTCCCTCTTTTTGATTATCTGGTGCTCCATTTGAGACATGAATTCATGGTGTAGTGTGTGATTGGAATGAGTGGGTGAGAGGGATGGAGGCCAAGGAGTTTCAATGCCTTTAACCAGTTGTTGGTGGCAAAGTGACACAGGGAGGATTGTTCTGTCCTACATCGGCAATACCCAGACTTGACAAAGAAGCATCCAGAGAAACTTGTAGTGTTGACTGTCAAATGGTTAGCTAACCGGCTTAACTAGGCATGGAGCAGCATGGCTCTAAGCCAAGGGGAGAGAGGAACTTTCAATGAACTGGTTCCAAAACAGAAGGTAAATATCAGGGCAATTCCCAAGGGTCCAAATAAGGACATAAGCAGAAAGGGAATTGGTTTCCAAGTTGGGAACACAAGGAGAATGGAGGGCAGAAAGGTGCTTCCAAACCCAAGGTTATTACTTGTAATAAGTACCACAAGGAGGGGCAATACAAAAGGCCCCTGTCAGGTGAAAGACCCTGTACAAGTTGAACCCATCATAGTGAGTGTGTTGGATGGGTGTAAGGCACCTAATTGCCCCGCGTTTAGTACCAGGACCATAAACCTACATGTCTTAAAACATGTCAGCTATGTTGGCCAGCACACATGCTGCACATCAGTCTTCAGAAAAAGACTGACGCCATCCCAGATTTGCCAAAACCACAGCGAGGTAATGAGAGGATCAGGGCGGACTCTGAGAAGGTACAGGTCGTGGCGTTTATCAGCAGTGGGAGAGGAAGATGAAACACTTGAAGAGGACCAGATGTTTGAGTCTTTTGTCCCTGCCAGAGCTGCAGGTATTGTTGCTGATTGAATACCTACTCAGAAGGAATGTACCAGGCACAAATATAGTTTCCTACACTTACAGGATTCGGAAAGAAGCCCAGGGATAGGTCACCAAGGGAGTAGTGGTAAGACATTATTTTGGCTGGCAGCATGGACTTTGTTACAGTGAGCCTGTTTATCCTGAGCCAGGAACAAGAAGCTAGTGGTTCCCCTAGTGCACATCAATTTCCTGCTGTCACTAGCCCACAAAGTGCCCTTAGCAGGTCGCCTGGGCAATGGAAAGACCCAGGATAGGTTATACTCTTTGTTCTATAGGCCATGGATGCACAGTTGAGTGGTAAGTCAGGAGGTAAGACCAAGGTGCGGTCATCAGTGCCACTATCAGTTGTGGGTGTTCTATTTGTGCAGATAGGAATTGAAATAAAATGTAAAAATATTTATTATATTAAAACATATCAATTACAAATAAAACAAAATAGAGGTCAGTTAATTATGAGTAAGGCATCTTAAAACCCACTTAATAGTAAACAAATTATCTTAGAGTCCCAGCGTCTGAATCATTGTGTTTGGCCTTGATCCGTTAGCTGAGTGAGGCACCTAGTTACAGTGCAAGTGTTAGTCAAAGAGGCAATTCTCAGATAAGTCAAGTCGAGATATTTTACCAGTTTACTGTTTAAACAGTTCGTCTGAAGCGCAAAACAGCTCGGTTCTTCTTTGACTGTTCAGGTCTTGCTCTCAATGATAGGATTGACGCAAGTATTTCCTTCACAAATCCAGTAGGTTCAGGCACATACATGGTATGTGTTTCAGGATTTCTGATCTGTAGCCGCATAGTCTGTAGCCAGCATGTGGGTGCCGGGCTGTTTTCCAGGAACCCTACAACTCGGCGATGGGGATGTACAAAAGACAAAACCGTAGGTGTTTAGGTTTTTTGGCTGCCTCCAGGTCCTACCGGAGATAAGGCTAATTTGTTACACAGAAGGTGGCTGTGTTTGTATTTAAGAATTGTTTTTAGGTTGTTTTAACGATTGAGCCAAAGAAGAGTGTTTCGCATTAGGCATTTACGAGTGCCTCTTTGGAGGTTAGAGAAGTTGCCCAGAGATGGCAAGTTGTCCTCTTCCAAGAGTTTTTTAATACGACAGAGACTGAAGATGACACAAATTGAATCCTTGTTAGATAGCTCCTGGAGGATCCACTTTTTAGTGTGTCCTCCTGTGCAGACTAGCATTCGAATAAGTAGTTGGAGAGAAGAGAGGTATAAGCTGCTAACAGATTTTAGATTTAGTTCCAGGCAAAGAACTGCCTGTGGACTGGAAGACCTTATGTTGAGTAGAAGTCTGACATGTTGCATGTAGATTTTGTTAAGATTATTGATCTGTTTAGCCTGAAGTGCCACCAAGGTGTAGAGAAGAATCAGGAGTTTGACGTTCAAGGCCAGAACCGAGGGCATGATTTTTTATCCGCCGTAGATGGCGGTGGAGTGATTAACTCCCTTAGTGACTCCCCTTAGTGACTCTAGAAACTGTGTTTTTTATTTTGTCAATATAAGCGAACCAGGTTAGTTTAGAGTCAACTGTGATACCCAGGTACTGATAGTTGCGATTGATGTCTACTCGATGTTTGCCAATCTGCTAAGCTGGATGCTTTACCTTTTTACCAAATACCAGAATTTTTATTTTGGAGGCGTTGTGTATCAGGCCGTTGGCAAGATTGAATAGTTCAGGTTTGTTAGTTGGGGCTGAAGGCCTGAAGGTGTTAAGGAGAAGATCACCAGATTGCCAACATAAGCATTATAAGTGATCGTCAGCTGCCCAGTTTGGATGGTAGACCATTCGAGGAGCTTAAGTAGTTGGACAGACCAGTTCTATATAGAGAGAAAACAATAGTGGTGCCAATACATAGTCCTGTTTTACGCCCTTTTTGATTTGAAATTTTGGAAAGACTTCTTTCTTGCTGGACAGAATGGCCCTTGTCCAAGTATCTGTGTGCAAGATTGTAATTAGGTGTAGTAATGACTGATCTATACCTCTGTCAGTCTGATAAAGTGAACCGCAATTTACTCAGGAATAAATAAAGGCCAAGCTACAGTCAATAAAACAGCCGTACAGGGCCTTGTTGGCCAATAAGGTTAGCGCTAAAATGTTGTCTACTGTGGAACATCCGTCGTGGAAGCCTATTTAATTCACTGCCAGCAGACTGTTATTGCTTACCCATTCACTTAGTTTGGTCAGTAAGAGTTTGGCAAACAGCTTGTCTTCAGTGTCGAGCAACATAATGGGAAGGATGTTTTTGGATCGTTCGCCAAGCCCAACCCTTTTTATGGATAGGATTTATTAACTCCCCCTTCAAAGACAGAGGTATCAAGCCAGTAAGTACAATTTGGTTAGATAGACCAGAGAGGAGTGTGCCGTATAATGCTGGATTCTGTTTGAACAGTGCGATTGGAATGCCGTGTGGGCCCAGCGCACAAGATGATCCAGAGTTTTTGACCAAGGTGATTAACTCGGTTCGGGTCACTCTAAAGCTGTTCTATAAATATATACATATTTATCTTTTTGAAAGGAGACAGATGTTGCTACTGTACATCTCCTTTAAGTGAAGTTACCAGAAGTTGTAAAAAATGAAGTAGTCATTAGTTGCTCTGCATGAAGTTGTAATCAGAGACCAACAGGTTTTAGAGTTCTTGGTTATTATGGATTCCATGATTTTTGCCCAGGCCTGGTCTTGATGGGAGTCACAGTGTTGAACCATTAAACCCCGCTCCCGCATCCAGGCAATGAGTTTATCTTGGTTGGAGTGGATCATGCCACTCGCTATCCAGAGGCGGTAACTCGAAAGAGCTCAACTGCGAAGGTGGTAGATAAATGAGAGATGTGGGAGCAAGCTGATGAACTACCACCTACAAACTAATGGGTTGGTGGAAAGATGGAAACAAGACCTTAGTAACATGATGTGAACTTTACCAGAGAATCTCAGGAGGTAGCAGAGTCTTCTCCTGCCATATCTTGTTCACCTACAGAGAATTTCCACAGTAGGGGCAGGGTTCAGCCCCTTCACATTTTAGCTTAGGCACCCAGTAGGTGGCCCACTCACTTCAGTCAGAGTAGGATGGGAAGGAGCCTCTGAGTCATCTCAAAAGGGGATAATGGTCTATGTGATTGACTTCAGAAAGTGGATGGTGCAATACATGAGTAAGTCAAAGGAAAACCTGCCAAAATATGAAGATATTACACACTACCCGTGAAGGTTTTCTATATCACATTTTGCTTTGGTGCAGTTGTCATAAAAACTATTTTGTTTTCTCAAAAACAATATGTGAAATACTGGCTAAAGCTCTCTTTTTGTCCTCTTTTTCACCAGAAACATCTGGTCTAAATGAACAATTTTTGACCAAGCTGGTGTAACATTCATGCATCGGCTAGATTGCCGACTTTGGTGCTGGAAACCAAGGTTCGAGCCTCGGGGTCGCGTCCACATCCTGTGATTCTGGGCAAATCACTTAATCTCCCCGTGCCTGAATGTGTCCTTGTGTAACGTAACCGGTGCTCATGTAAAGCGCTCCAATACCTTCAGGTCGAGTTTGCGCTATATAAATTTGCATTAAAATAAAAAAATAAAAAGATGCAGAAACACCTGAAATAAAAGGCCCACAGAGTAGACTTCAGGCTTAAAATCAATTACAGGACTGTTCGTGAACAGCTTGTGCATACCAGTCCAGGAAGGGATGTCACATTGATCTGGGAATACTGGAGTCTTATTTAACCTCCGATATGCAGAAAATACCCATTCCTGAAATAATGAAAATAAGGCATCTTTCCATTACTAACCGATCTTGATTCCCAGTAACCAAATTAGATTAAAGAACATCAATTGTTGTAACTTATTTGCTTTCATTTCATGGTGGAACACCTCAAAAGTGATAGGAGACTAACCTTTGAATACCAATTCACCCACTATTTCCTGTATCACTTTACTCTCAGCCTGCCAGAATTCCTAAATCACTGGACACTTACTGAACAGTAGCTGGCTGCTGGCTCTCAACAATTTGTACACTTTACTTGCTCCAAAGGATTGCTCTCAGATATGGTAAAAAAAAATAAAAAAAGTGGTTTCTCTTTTATAAGGCTGACCATATCACTTTGTGTAGAATATCTAATGATGCTTGCCGTTAAATTTCTCTCTACAGCAGCATTGGTAATTCAGCTCTCTAAGCAGCTAGAAGACAAAATAAAAGCTGTTCTTGAAGCAGGCTGTATCATTTTGATTACATTTCCTTGCAGGCTCTCCCTTCCTTCAGTTCCATATTCAGGTTGGTGATCTCAGTAAGCTACATCTTAGGTTTTGTCCTTCGCAACCAGGTAGCAACCTAATAATATTTAAGTGTAGACAGTTTTGCTTTCATTGTGTTGACTAGGCCCTTCTGTGACTTCGTCTTCCCTCTCAATCAGAAAGTCATCAATTATTTCAAACCCACCGTCCTTTAAACAAGAGCTCAGAGCATCATCTAGCTGGACGCTCAAGGAATCTCATATGGCACGGAAAGGAGCGGGATCCGGAGATCTTATGTAGCAAGCTATTTCTAACCAACTTACAAGTTCAATCAATAATATCTTCAGCTGGATTTTTCTGAAGAATATTGGTACACAGCAAATGTATATAGAAACATTTCCATGAGCTAGGATCTATCTCAGTTTTTAGCCAACTCTCTGACTCTGTTTGATTTCTGTATGGTAAAGGTGACCTAAAATGTTGTAATTGCTATGCACAGGAATATAAATGTATATTTATTAATGACCATCCAGCCTTCCCCAATGTTCTAGTAACCTTTTTAGAATGCAGTTCATGCCCCTTGCTGGCGCATAAAAGTTTGGTAATTGTGAATTGGATTTTTCCTAGCATCTTCTTGTCAAAGTGTCTTGGAATGCTGTCAAATAATAAACTGTACGTGGGTATAATAATATTTTTTGTTAAATTCTTCTGATTAATGTCAAAGGGATTCCTGCTCAAAGAAATTTTTTCCTAAATGTGCCACCAAATGATACTATACAAAATTATATCTTTCTTAGATATACGTTATGAGCATCCCCCCAATATCACTAATCCCTATTTATCTTAAAATATTCCAAGGCCTTCTTCTTAGTATGTTGTTCAAGTTCTAATAATAAAGTCCTGTTAATTGTTCAACTCATTGGTCCAACTGAGCTCTCTTCTGCGCTTGTGTACATTTGTACAGTTGTACGGTTTGACAAATGTGTAGGGTGATAGATAATGTCCCTAATTTAACCTGCCTTTACTTTGTAAACTAAATAGTGATCTAAACTGAGACAGACAGACAGACAAACACTTTGCTTACAAACATCCCCCATTATCAACATTCTCTAAAGCTCTAGAAACGAGGACATGAATTTTCTCATTCTGGAGTGTGATCTTGATCTCTTGGTTCCTCATTCAAGAAATTGAAATCACCAGCCATAAATGGGGAGGGCAGCTGTGCCAATTCTAACAGTTTAGAAAAATTATCTGCCTCGTCTGTCAGGGCCATATGCTGAAGGAGTGGTACGATGTAGCTCGATTGGTATCTCAGCATTGACCCACCTAATGCATGTATAATTCTTGCACCTTTATAACCATGACCCTCTTCAATGGTAATAAAGGCTTACTCCTGGTCTTGAATTGCCGAGTTGTAAACAGGTCTATCTCTTTCCACGTGGGAACTTAGCACTTGCACGTTTCAAACTGAACCAAATGGGTCTTTAAAAGTAGAATAGTATCTACATTCTTAGACTTAAAATACTCTAGAATTATCTGTTTTTTTCTGCTCTCTCCTACCCTTGACAGTCCACGACAAATCCTCAATAACGGTACATTACCCACTCTAGAAGCTAACATCATTCATTTTCAAAGTATAAGTAAACATAACTGCAGATGAGGTTATTTAGGAACTTCCTTTTTTTCGTAATGTTCCCCCTGCTTCCACTAAACCTCTACATTCTTGCTGCAATGCCTTACAGCTAAGCCCACGGGGAACCTTTTACCACTAGTCCAAAGGAATTCCTTTCAGGTTCTAGCTGCACCTAAGCATTTTCACCCTGCTTTACCCTTATGTGTTCATTTTAAAATAAAGTTACCATAACTTATCCTTTGCAACTTCATTTGATGTAAAATGGATCATGGTGGGAAAAATAAAATTGGCTTACAATGAGCGGGGCAGCTTTGCAAGCATGACTAATCTGTTTCTTTTATATCAATCACATGTAGACAATTTTCTTAATCTGCATCATCTATTCATTCATCAAAGAATCGCAAAACTTCATCTGCCTCCTGTACTGATTTAATATTTCATATTTTGTTATTCCTCATAATCTGAAAAAAAGCAGGAAATCCAAATGCATAGGTGTTACTACTTCACTAAAACCTTCCATTTTCTTACCTAATTCCCTTCTCCTGTCAGCTATACTTTTAGAAAGAGCACAATCTATAGCGAATATGAATATACTGGTCTCAAATATTTTGTCATTGATGCTATACCACCTAATAGGAGAGGAGGAGATAGAGAGTCTAGACTTAGAAGATTGGAAACCAGATACATTATCCAGCTTGATACAAAAAACCCAGCAGGATTAAATGCTACGGAAGATCTGCATACCTGTTTGGGGTGATTACAGTGATTTAAATCTAGACAAATGGCATTTGTAAAAGTGGAGCATTTGCTATTTTATCCACACTCCTTTTATACATTTTCTGGGGAAGCGATATCCATATAAATGTTATGCTCTATGATATACTGACTTTTAAAACCAGATCAAGATTTTTAATTCAATATTATGAATTATTAATTTTAATTGGATTTTATTGCATTATGCATTATATTATCAATATTTGTGTCTACATGTATTTAAATGTATTTATATATTTATTTATTTATTTATATACAATGTTAGATCTGGAGCTTGGGTCAGTAAGGAGATATACATATTGAACAACCAGATGGAGAGCTAAACTGTGAAACAGTACTTAATCATAAATGCAAAATCAAGCTATTGGGAGTACTACTTAGGCCGGATAAAAATAGTGAAAAATAGTGTAATGTTGACAAATGGGATACATCCTGAAATTACATAATCGATATACATATTCACTGCAAGGAAAACGGAACAAAGTAAGAAAAAAAGAGGAGTGAAAGGAGTAAATAAAGGATGAAATGAAGTTAATAATTACAGTTAACCATAGAGATACTGCAATGGAAGTCTCATGATTTTAGCAGTTTTTTTTAAACATTGTAATTTGCACAATCATTTTACATTTTGCACTTTGCACTTATTTATTCACATAGACTTAGAAAGAGAAAAAATTCGTACTTGATATAAATTATTGATATTACCCATAGAAACATTTATCAAGCAATTTTGCATACTAATATTAAAATGGGATACAATTAGACAGAAGTACTGAATTCACAATGGCAATGTATGATATCTGTGATATGTACAATGAACTATTGTATTTTAAACGTTAAGAGCAGTAAATCGAATAAGTATGATTTCTATGTCTATGAAAGCACGTTACACGTGATTTGAATCTTTTAGCACTTGTCACTTTAAATACTGTTGCACATACCAAGTAAGTTGTCATGTGAGCAAGGCTCGGATGAGCCGAAACGTTATGGCGGCATTGAACAAATAAAAATTACCTGAAACACTGAAAAACTGGTCTGTGTCCGTATGGAGAGCTGAAAGGATTTTGGCGAAAACGGGATCTGAGGATATTATTATCCGCTGAGTTTCAGGCGGATATACACGGGACCCCCTTCAAAATTGGACGACGCGGAAAGTGAAACAAACGGTCCGAGGTCACACTCGGAAACGCAACCTGATTTCCGGGAGGAATATCCAGCGTCTGACCCCCCTGAACCTATCACGCATACGGATTTCCGGAGAAGAATCGAGTCGGCCGAGTCGGAGGACGCGGACGGAGCGGTAACTGCACCGGAGCCAAGCGGACACAGGTACTAAGGGGTTGAAGGGACAGTGCGAGGTGTGGAACTGGTGAGAAGCCTGTAAGCCAAATACACACCCAAGATTTGTATTGGATTGTCAATATGTCGGCCGACATCTTACGAGACAGGGAGGCTGCAGCCACAAACATGTTTTCGGACAGCCTACCATTGCCAATAGATATACGAAATAAAAATAGCAAAGAAACAAGCAGAGACAGCAGTACGGTTAAAGAAAAATTCAAAATACTTGAAAAAAAGATGCGCAGTGAACAAAGTAAATGGTGGGAATCTCGTTCCCTACAGAGATATATCGATGTCAACAGAGTCCCGAGAGGACTAAGGATATTGACGGCCCCCAGCTATGAGAATCCCAATCCGGAGCTAATGCGAAAGTGGGCGGAAAGTAATCTAGAAGCCTCAAGGAGATTGGTTTTAATACTCATCAAATATGCTGATATTGATAGAGCACAACTGTTAAAGGAAATCGATGAATTAAATGATGAAATAGACAAATACAATACGGAGGAGGACAAAGAGAAAATGAGAAGTGACATGTTGCTGAGATTAAAGAAGGAGGAGGACAAAATAAAGGAGCGAAAAGCGTATAAGTTCCAACGTGATCGCAATGACTATGAACTTGGGCAGATTTTTACATTCGCGAAAAAGTATGATGCTATGCGAGTGTCTAAGCTCAAAATCGGAGGCAACAGTAAAACACACAATACAGATAAAGCTGCAGTTATTGATACATCCCAGTCGGAGGCCAGCTCAGCTGGTGGCAGCGAGTCGGAATCGGAAATGAGAAATGCAGGGGATGATTTACAACAAAAAAAGCCCTCACCGGGGGAAGAGATGAATTTTTTATGCAGCGAGAGAAGACAAACACTCCGTCCCAGACCACAAAGATCATACAACGATGCCAGAGGAACTACAAGCGGAGGCAGAGGTACAAAGCAAACCAACGCCGTACCAAGCTACAACAAAAGGAGGGGAAGGGGACAATGGCAGAAAAAGCAAGAGTAACAAATTCGATGGAGAGGACAATAGTTAACTTATTTAACATCAAGTTAACCACAAAGGAGGAAAATATTCTGCAATTGGGTCTCTCATATTCACCGGGTGCAAATTTTGATTATGCATCTACAAGACTGGACATCTACAAATCGGTAAGGAAACTCAAATTGAGGAAATTCCACATGTTGAAGAAAACTTCAAAGCAGATGCCTGGAATTCAGAGTGAATTCAATCTAACACAGTCAGACGAATCTACCATGCAGGAACTGGCGGAAATGTGGGAAACCGAAGGGGCAGGATATGGTGAATCAAACACACAAAGATCAATAAATGAGGGACCAGTCTCCAGTAACTCTAAACAAATTATAAAAATCACAACGCCTTTTAAACCTGTATCTACCTTTAACCCTATCATGCCACGCGTTTCTATAGACATCTTTCATGACGCAGTTACTGACACAAATCAAAGATTTGAATAAAGAACTCCAGACTAAACGTAATAGATACAATAAACGTAACCAGCAGTATGATGCACTGATTAAAAAATTAAGTGAAGATAAAAGTATACTAATACGAGCGAGTGATAAGGGGGCAACATTGTCTTATGGCCAGTTGAAGAGTACAAAAAGGAGGCATTCTTACAATTGAATGATAAAGAATGCTACACCAGGATAACAGGTTTGACCATTAAGGAGGCTAACAAGAATTACCATAGAAAATTATCAGAATGGAAACATAAAGGACTTATTTCCACGGATGAGCATAACTTTTAAAAAAATGACAATCCGGTAACTCCATCGATATATTTCATTCCTAAAATACACAAGGATGTGCATAAACCTCCAGGCAGACCGATTATATCGGCAAACAATGGGCCGTTAGAGAATACATCGAAATATATTGATTATTTTCTACAGGATATGGTCAAATCACTCCCATCATATGTCCGAGATACAAGTGATTTCCTCAATAAAATCAAGGAAGTAAGTTGGCAAGGGGACATGTGGCTACTGCCCCTTGATGTCACTTCGCTGTATACCAGCATTAGACATGAGGATGGTGTCCGTGCTATCAAACATTTTTTATCAAAAAGACCATCAGAGTATAATGACCATAATGACATGCTAATAGAAATGTTACAGTTTTGTTTGAAAAATAACAATTTCATGTTTTATAATATGGCCTATCAGCAAGTCAGAGGTGTAGCCATGGGGGCCAGTTTTTCTCCCAGTTATGCCTGCTTGCATATGGGCTACTGGGAGGAACTGGTCCTCGGCCAAGAGTTCAAACAAGAATTCACTGACAATGTTTTAGTATGGTTGCATTTTATTGATGACTTATTTATGATTTGGAGAGGCCCAGAGGATAAAGTGTTACGTTTTGTGGAAAAACTGAATGAAAATGTTTTAAATCTACATTTTACTGTTACCTTGAGTCAAACATCAATTAGTTTCCTAGACACAGAGATATATATAAGTAATAACAAAATGGAAACCAGACTGTTCAGTAAGGCGACATCAGGAAACTCGACCCTACATGCAAGTAGTGCTCACCCACGACACCTCATAAATAGTATCCCCTATGGAGAGATGTTGCGCCTTAGGCGCATTTGCAGCAGTGAGTTAGACCTCGAAGAGGCACAGAAACACAGCAAGATAAGGTTTCTGGATAGGGGGTACAAGGAAGAGGTGATAGACAAGGCAATGTGTAGAGCCAATCAGAGCAGTAGAGCAGAACTTATTGATAGCAAACCTTTTGAAACAACTAGCCCCAAGCCAAAAAACTCGAAACTAGAGCCAGAACAAGCTAGATTCATCATGAGATATAGCAAGCAACAACATAAACTTGAGAAGATCATTACCAAAAATTGGCCGTTAGTCCTAAGTGACCCGACACTGGGGCCAACACTACCACATAGGGCAACTATCACTTATAGTAGGGCCCCTACAATGCGAGATGCTTTGGTTAACACATGCCCTGATGCCTTGGAGAACACAAGTTGGGTATTGAATAACAAAGGGTTTTATAAATGTAAAATCTGTAAGGCCTGTCAACATGGAATTAATACCAAAACGTATAAAACACCATTTGGCGATAGAGACTGCAAAATCACCAAGCTACTTACCTGCAAAACTGAATACGCAATATACGTGCTAAAGTGCCCATGTGGCCTCCAATACGTGGGTAGCACAAAATTGGCAGTACATAAACGCATATTACAACACCTTAGGGCTATAACTAACCAGGACAATACCTACTCCGTAGCACGGCATTTTAAAGAGGTGCATCAGAGCAATAATACTGGTCTCAAATATTTTGTCATTGATGCTATACCACCTAATAGGAGAGGAGGAGATAGAGAGTCTAGACTTAGAAGATTGGAAACCAGATACATTATCCAGCTTGATACAAAAACCCAGCAGGATTAAATGCTACGGAAGATCTGCATACCTGTTTGGGGTGATTACAGTGATTTAAATCTAGACAAATGGCATTTGTAAAAGTGGAGCATTTGCTATTTTATCCACACTCCTTTTATACATTTTCTGGGGAAGCGATATCCATATAAATGTTATGCTCTATGATATACTGACTCTTAAAACCAGATCAAGATTTTTAATTCAATATTATGAATTATTAATTTTTATTGGATTTTATTGCATTATGCATTATATTATCAATATTTGTATCTACATGTATTTAAATGTATTTATATATTTATTTATTTATTTATATACAATGTTAGATCTGGAGCTTGGGTCAGTAATGAGATATACATATTGAACAACCAGATGGAGAGCTAAACTGTGAAACAGTACTTAATCATAAATGCAAAATCAAGCTAGTGGGAGTACTACTTAGGCCGGATAAAAATAGTGAAAAATAGTGTAATGTTGACAAATGGGATACATCCTGAAATTACATAATCGATATACATATACACTGCAAGGAAAACGGAACAAAATAAGAAAAAAAGAGGAGTGAAAGGAGTAAATAAAGGATGAAATGAAGTTAATAATTACAGTTAACCATAGAGATACTGCAATGGAAGTCTCATGATTTTAGCAGTTTTTTTTAAACATTGTAATTTGCACAATCATTTTACATTTTGCACTTTGCACTTATTTATTCACATGGACTTAGAAAGAGAAAAAATTCGTACTTGATATAAATTATTGATATTACCCATAGAAACATTTATCAAGCAATTTTGCATACTAATATTAAAATGGGATACAATTAGACAGAAGTACTGAATTCACAATGGCAATGTATGATATCTGTGATATGTACAATGAACTATTGTATTTTAAACGTTAAGAGCAGTAAATCGAATAAGTATGATTTCTATGTCTATGAAAGCACGTTACACGTGATTTGAATCTATTAGCACTTGTCACTTTAAATACTGTTGCACATACCAAGTAAGTTGTCATGTGAGCAAGGCTCGGATGAGCCGAAACGTTATGACGGCATTGAACAAATAAAAATTACCTGAAGCACTGAAAAACTGGTCCGTGTCCGTATGGAGAGCTGAAAGGATTTTGGCGAAAACGGGATCTGAGGATATATATATATATATATATATATATATATATATATATATATATATATATATTTCCCCACAAACGGCTCCTTTTGTCGGATTCTCGGCGCTCAGTACCAGTGCGGGATCCTCACGGTCGAGCCAGACCGTTACATATTCACCAAACTCCTCCGAAGAAGGAACAGGATCGCACAACGCCGTTTCAAACAATTTATTTTACTCGATTATTCAGCTCATTATCTGGTGCAAGCTACAGATCACAGATCAACCCGTTTCGGTCTTGGCACAAGACCTTGTTCACGATCATGCTTTGCGGCCAACCCTCATTGTTTAAATACTTTTTCCATAACATGTCATTTCCTGTTAGGTTACTCAGGTGACTCAAAGCATTATGGGATTTGTAGTTCAGAAAAATGATGTGACTATATAATAACACTTATGTGCTTAATTCGTGCAAATACTATGTACATGTGACAAATGGTGATTAAAAACAAATCCTAAGTATCAAAAAACATTTTTTGGTGTATATATGATACTGAATCGCCACTTGCTCACTCCATATGGAAAGGACGATGCGAACCCAGGATTTAGTGCAATTCTATTTTATTTTGTGCCCTGCACCGCCGCCATTACGCGTTTCAGCCCTCCAGGGGCCTTGATCACATGACATGTTAAGGGAGCGGTCTCAGCCTTTTTAAAGTGACAGTGCTAAATAACGTGACTCATAAAAAACATAGACATGGAAAACATTGTAGTTCCTGTTAACACTCTACGAAAGTTCTTTCCGACATTGTAAAGCAAGTATGTCAAAGCTAATGCTATGCAAAATGAGCAATAATGATAAAATAACATTAAATATGCAATTCATTATTTACATATAGCGCTCATAAGGATTGCCAAACAATTGTATCAAAACTGGTACTGTGCAAAAATGAGAAATAACGATATAAATATCATTAAATATGCAATTCAATAAATAAATATTTAAAAAATGTACACTTAATACTCAAAAAACTTGCCAGGTTAAAAAGGCATGAGCGCCTACTAAATTGGATAAAAGTGCATGCTAGAAAGTAAAAGAATGTATACTTTTTCTCTATGTATAGCAGCAAAGATCCAATCCTGACTGATGTATATCAATCACAGTTTGTTACCAGTTTATCTTAAAAACTAGATGCATCAAAGGGTTTTGCTCATTCTGTGTCTATGGGAAAATGTGTTCATGCATATGGCCCTAAGAGTGGAAAAATACAGCCCCAGTGGGCTTTGAACTCACATTTCATGCCATAAAATGAAGTACCAGTGCAGTGTAAAAGTGTCACCAAGAAACTATTAAATTCCAATGTGCAAAAAGTGCAAATACATACGATACATAAAATTTGTAAAAACCTTAGTAAGGCAGCAGCAAGCTATAAACATTATATATAGGGACACAAACACCTGATTATTAAAGATACGTATAAAAATCCTCACTGGAATTAAGACCATGAGGTGTTTTGCAGTCCATCTCCAATATGTATTTGGTCTCTAGTTTCCTTAAAAGTCCTTCGCGGTCACCACCCCTTCTCAGAGGGGGGACTGAGTCCACAACATAATATCTAAGCTCTTGTGACATTTTAGCATGTAGATCCCAAAAGTGCCGAGCAACGGGGTATGACATATCTCCGTTGTTGATTGCCCTTATGTGCTGGAGTATCCTCTTGTGAACCTGCAGCTTAGTGCTTCCCACATAGCGCAGGCCACAAGGACACTCCAGCACATAGACTGCATACTCTGTCTTGCAGGTCAGTTTTTTATTGATACGGATTGGTTTGTTGCTAAAGGGCGTAACATATTCTGTTTTGCTAACCCCATGCTTACACGCTTTGCATACCGCACATTTAATGAACCCTTTACTAACATTAAGCCATGATGTGTTAATTCTCACCTCGGGGCTACTTGTGGTTAGGGAATTGCTCATTGAGCGTGCCTTTCTAAATGTGATGTTGGGTGATCGAGTCATGTTGGAACCTAAAACTGGGTCATTTTTGACCAAAGCCCAATTCTTATTGACAATCCTGCGTACTATTTGATGCTGGTTGTTGTAGGTAAGAATCAGTCTAGATGGTTGAACTGATTCAAACGTCGGCTTCTGATCAATTTTAAGCTTTTGAGCCAACGCATGAGATCTACCCTGTTCATTTGCTTTAATCATGGCTTTGTTGATTACTTCGAGGGAATAGCCTCTTCTGAGAAACCTGTCTCGGCATTCATTTTGTGCTTTATGGCAATCCAAATCAGTACTGCAAATTCTTCTTATCCGCAGCATTTCCCCAAAGGGAATGCTGCGGATCAGATGTGCAGGATGGTGACTTGTCGCATGCAATATAGCATTTCCAGCCGTCGGTTTTCTATGCAATCTTCTGTGTAACTGATTATTCTGGACTACAATTTCCACATCAAGGAAGCAAATGGACTCATTGCTGATCTGGCCTGTAAATTTTAAATTTAAGTTATTATTGTTGATTTGCTTGATAAATTGTAGAGCTCCATCCTCCGAGCCCTTCCAAATTATCAGCAGGTCATCAATGTATCTATACCACCTAATTACATGGGTAGAAATTGTTTCTCCATAGGTGGGCTTGAGGACCTGTTCTTCCCACAGTCCCATATGCAGGCAGGCATAGCTGTGGGAAAAACAGGCCCCCATAGCCACGCCCCTAACCTGCTGGAACACCTGGTTTTGGAAAAGGAAAAAATTATTCTCCAGACACATTGTGATCATAGCCAATAACATTTTGTTATGCTTGAAAAAACAAATTGGTCTAGTATTTAAAAAATATTCAATCGCTTTCAAGCCATCCCTATGGTTAATACTCGTGTATAGAGACGAGACATCCAATGAGATGAGCAAGTAGTCAGAGTTCCAAACCACATCATCCAGTTTTCGCAATAAGTCTCCTGTATCTAAAGTGAAGGATGGTAGTCCCCTCACGTGCTCCTGTAAGTAAAAGTCCACATATTTACTAGCATTTTCCATAAGGCTGTTGCAGGCTGAAATTATAGGCCTTCCTGGTGGTTTCAATGTATCTTTGTGTATCTTGGGTATGAGATACATGACTGGTATTACAGGGAAGTCATTTTTGAGAAATTTAAATTCATCTACTGTCAGCAACCCAGCACTTTTCCATGCCAGTAAACTCGAATAGAAGATATTCCACGTAGCTTTCACAGCTAGCATTGTGCTGCGTCTGTAGCAGTCCCTGTCGTTGAGTTGACTCATTGCTTCATTCATGTACATATCCCTCGGCCATAGCACGACGTTGCCGCCTTTATCCGACTGACGGATGATTACATTGTCGTTAGTCTGCAGCTTTTTCATCAGCTGATAATATGTGTTGTTTTGTCCGGTATAACACTTTTTTATACATCCTTGTTTTCTGTATAGACATTTCAGTTCCTGTGATATCTTATCATGAAAAACATCGATATTGTCCCGTAACATAACTGGACAGAATGTTGATTTGGGCTTAAAGTTGGTTGATGTAACACCACCCTGTGATGCCAAATCTTGGCTAAGAGACAAATCGATATTGTCATTTTCATTCTGCAATTGTTGTAGATCTTGTAACAATCCCATATCACCAGCAGTTAAAATCGAAGGACTCGTGTTTTGATTAATAAGTGCAGCAAATTGTTTGTTTATAGGTGGCCCTTGTAACAGATGGAATTTGCGCAGTTTAAGTTTGCGCACAAATTTGTACATGTCGACACGGATTTGCGCATAATTAAAATCGCTTTTGGGACTAAAAGATAATCCAAGTGACAGTATGTTTAGTTCACTCTCAGTTAAGGTTATGTTCGTCAGGTTGATGATTGTTTGTGAATCATAGTTGTGAATAGTCGATCCTATTTGCGCCTCCATTGTTTCTTTGGTTTTCTGTTGGTTTGCTTTGTACTTGCGTTTATTACCGCATTGTCGTCTCTCCCATCTTTTCCTGCTGCGGTGCTGCTGGTATTTGCACCTGGAGCACGAGGACGAAGTGTCTGCCTTTTGTCCTGGCGCAAGCAATCGACTTCCTGGGCCAGGGAGAATTTGCGAAACCCCAAGCCATGGACCCTTAGTTGTTCGTTGTCGGACTCACTGTCAATTGCAGAGCTGAGGTCCGAAGCCGACGTGACTGCTGGTGTACTGTTGCTTACATCGTTTGAAGCAGCTAGAGGAGCAATCATCTTTCTAGATACCTTGACGTTATCATACTTTTTTGAAAAGGTGAACACTTGGCCATGTTCATAATCCAACTTATCCCGTTGGAACTTGAAGGTCTTTCTTTTTTTGATAATCTCCTCTTCACGGTGCAAGCGCGCCAACATTTCCTCTCGGTATTTAGTAGTTACTTCTGTGACTGCTAATTTCTCTATGTCGGCATTTATGGCGTCGATTTTCAATTACAGTGCTTCGCGATCAGTCTTAGCGTACTTTACAAGAATTTCGACTAATCTACGTGAAGACTCCAAATTACAGTCCGCCCATTCTGCTAGCATTCGAGGGTCAGGGTTTTCATAGCTTGGGGCAAGCATTATCCGTAACCCCCTTGGTATCCTTCCTACTTCCAGATATCGAGAGAGGGACCTGGACTCCCACCATTTGGATTGCTCCGCTTTCATGAGTTTCTCTAGATTTTTAAACAAGTCTCTAACGTTGGAATTGGGATTGAGTGGACTGCTAGTAGGTAAGTTCGTTGTACCCTCCCCACTTGGGGAATTGTCAAACATGTCGCTTGCCGCCGCCTCACGACTCCTTAACGTGTCTGTGGACATGGTGCTAAGTATCATGGGCTGAATGAAAACACAGAACACAGACGCCCGGTTGAATACCGACGTCCTGTTCAAGCACACTCCTTCACCGGACAATTAACGACCTCCTACCTCTGCAAGACGTGAGATGCTGATCGGGTCCTCCGACACACGCTCTGCCCTTCCGCTTCGCTGTAGGGGCTGTTCCGCCGTCCGGGGGCAACCACGGCTACTCCTTACTGGAGAAACTGGATACTCCGACAGCCTCCGGAATAATCGCTTCCTGCCGCACGGCCCATGAATCGAAGGAGGGGTTACGCTGGTACCGAGGAAGCCAACTCGGTAAAATATGATACTGAATCGCCACTTGCTCACTCCATATGGAAAGGACGATGCGAACCCAGGATTTAGTGCAATTCTATTTTATTTTGTGCCCTGCACCGCCGCCATTACGCGTTTCAGCCCTCCAGGGGCCTTGATCACATGACATGTTAAGGGAGCGGTCTCAGCCTTTTTAAAGTGACAGTGCTAAATAACGTGACTCATAAAAAACATAGACATGGAAAACATTGTAGTTCCTGTTAACACTCTACGAAAGTTCTTTCCGACATTGTAAAGCAAGTATGTCAAAGCTAATGCTATGCAAAATGAGCAATAATGATAAAATAACATTAAATATGCAATTCATTATTTACATATAGCGCTCATAAGGATTGCCAAACAATTGTATCAAAACTGGTACTGTGCAAAAATGAGAAATAACGATATAAATATCATTAAATATGCAATTCAATAAATAAATATTTAAAAAATGTACACTTAATACTCAAAAAAGTTGCCAGGTTAAAAAGGCATGAGCGCCTACTAAATTGGATAAAAGTGCATGCTAGAAAGTAAAAGAATGTATACTTTTTCTCTATGTATAGCAGCAAAGATCCAATCCTGACTGATGTATATCAATCACAGTTTGTTACCAGTTTATCTTAAAAACTAAGAGTGGAAAAATACAGCCCCAGCGGTTGCCAGTAGGTAGTTATAGTTAGGACATTGTTTTTTATTCAAAAAGCATTTTTTCTTTTGCCAATATCTTTGGCGCCGTTTGACGGATCTTCGCGAAATTTTCAAAACTAATGCCCCGCTCAGGTCAGCTCCTCTCTTGAAAGTTTCAGGGTGATTCCTCAAGCGGGGGCCGAGAAAAAAGGGGGTCTCAAAACGCATTTTCTCCATGTTCATTTCTATAGGAAACTGTTGAGCAACTACAGCCAGAACTGCTGAACGGAATTACACCAAATTTGGCAAAAAGGTAGCTATTGATCCAGAGTGCAGAGGACTTCATTCCCCAACCAAGAGTGCACCAGGAAGCGCGTTTGCAGAGTGGTGGGCAAAGGGGGCGTGGCCTGCTATCAGAACTTAGCGATCCTGCTGTGTGAGACTTGGTGGAGGTAATAGGAGGGGTAGTTGGCCCCCAAGGATTTCCTTGGGGGCTAACCACCCCATCTGTTACCTCTAGTAAGTCCCACACAGTGGGATTACTAAGAGGTCTTCGGAGGCCACGCCCCCCCTTTGTCCACCACTCTGCACATGCGCCTCCTGGCACACTACTGGCTGGGGGATGAAGTCCACTTTACTCCTGAGGGACTTTGGGGGCCAAGAAGCCGTTCTGGTACCTCTGTAAGTCCTACGTAGAGGAATTCCGAGCGCTGGTCGGAGGCCCAGCCCCCTTTCTCCACCACTCTGCAAACGCGACTACTAGTTAAAGAAGTATTTGCAATGCAATACGTCTTGAATTTGCGAGAGTTAGAGCTATTGGCGTTGTAAATGTAAAAGTTTTTTTACTAATGTTGTTTGGAGTGGAGTGGATGTACGTTGTGTGTAATGAAATTATGTGGTATGTTGTGCAGTGAAATTATGTGGATAGAAAGTATGTGGTATTTAGTGTATAGGAATTATGTAGCGTAGGATTATGTGTTATGGAGGGTATTTATGTGGTATGGTAGTCTGTGTTGTGGAGTGGTAACCTCAGGTTTAGTCTTCCTCATTTCCATAGAAGCTGAACTATAAACTCAATGAGACACAAAAAAAGAAGGAACTACTGAGGAGCACTTCTGGACCTAGTCAGAGGTATGAGCAGGGCCACTGGAATTATGCGACTGTTCGGCCGCAGTGATTTTCGCATAATTATAAATTTTCCGCATTTGCCACATAATCCATCATCTGCTGCATAATCTGCAGATTTGAACAAAAAAAACATTGTTTCTAGCTCAAACAGCTCAAACATTACCAAAAATGCAGCAACAAGTGTTACAGCATGGTCGAAGGCCCTTTCAAAGCTGGAATGGTCACCTGTTACTTATTGCTAAATGTGGGTGTTAAATTGGTACTGAACAAGTTACTTACCTTCGGTAACGATATATCTGTAACAAACATTAGTTAGTTATAGATTCCTTACCTTGCAATTACCCCCAGGCGTCAGACTGGATCCGGAAAGTTTTTTTGTCAGCAGCACCTCTGCGCGTCGGAAGGTGGCATTGGTCGACTCCGCGTTCGGCGTCGCCGGGATTACGTCGCGGCAGCTACTTAGACGGTGCCCTTGCGCGCTGACGTCAGTTCTGTACACGACTTTCTGCGCCAGAAACGCAGAGCCATGCAAGACACTGACCATTGGTGCACAAAACTAGGGCCCTGAAACGATGACCTTAACCCTAGAAATCAGTTCGCAGAACGGGAAGGATGGGTGGGGCGGTAAGGAATCTATAACTAACTAATGTTTTGTAGTGTAGTTCCTATTTCCCTAATAGGCTCTGCGCATTGGAATAATATACCCTATAGGTTTGACATAGGACTGAGGTCAGTATGTCCCTATCGAGTATATTAAACTTAATGACTTTTGTGCCAGCTAACTCAGAGGCCACTAGAAACTCCTTGTAAACAAGAAGGGAGTAGTTTCTGGCAACCGCATAAACATGACAACTTTGTTTCCCTTTAGAATCGGAACATTCTCAGAATCGTGGAAACAATAGATAACAGTTTCACTCAGCTAATCGTGCATGCTTAGTTTCCTCAGAGTTACACAGAAAGAATAGAGGGCGTTTCAATAAAAGGATTGATTGAACAGTCTTGTTTCTCGTGTAAGAGATATGAGCTGTTATGATCACAAGACAGTATGCAAGATATATAATGTACAGCGTAAGCAGTAGAAAGAAATAATACTGCGCTAGCATTATCTTTTAGCATATATTCACATACATAAATAACATGAGCTAAAAATGCGAGTACTCATACGATGCTTTTCTAAGCTAGTTCTACCCCAGTGTACCTAACCTAGTCTAGGTGTAGGGCAAGGTAAGAAGTAGGTGAAGTATTCTCTAGTATGGTATACTAAGAGTATGTTAAGTCTAGTATGCCAAGAGTCCCTCTAGGTTCTAGTCAGCTCCATACCTTGAGAATGAGAGAGGTGGGAATCTCCTGCCGGATCTCAAACTCTAACACCCCGCGAAGGGAGTCAAAACACTGGAAGCTGGATTCTCTGCGAGCAGGGATGACAGCGTCTTCTCAGTGTGTGAGGCCGGGATACGGGCTCCTCTGAAGTCGAGGTCTCCTCCAACTTGCTTGGGCAAGGGAAGGTATATTTATACCTGGCAGGTGCCTTGGAATGTTAGCATTGATGTGAAGTTGGACAGAGGAAGACGTCAGGAATGAACCCTTAAGGAATAGTGGTTCATGCATAATAGATGAGTTCTTGGAGAAATCAATAATCCTGTGCTGGGCTTAGGGTTTGGTTTCTAAGAACTCGTTGTGACGTTAGGGTGGATGGATGTCGGTGACCATGCCTGTATTTGGAGTGCATGGCTAATGCCTAAATAAGGACTGGGATTCTATGCCTATATAAGGGCAATGCGACATGTTTCAGGAAAACCTATATACGGACACCTAAAGCGGAATACAACACCCACTCCACTTTCGAATGAACGATAATACTAAATGCTAAACATTAAACTTGAGTACCACATATTGCTAAAAACATTTCTAAACGCATAGTAAAAGAAGTTTTTAAAAGAACTGTTGCTAAAACATGTAATGCAATAGGTACTGTACATTTTAAAGCATTTTTTCATTCTAAGCATATATTGGAAATAAATGCAACATGAATGAATAAACAGAAATATATATATGATGAAATGGTTGACAAGTTTTAAAAAAAATCAAAGCCACTTCATAACATGGTACTAAAATGAAATTATAGTAAAATAAGGTGACAATGTGTCCCTGGAAGTATTCTAAGAAGTCAGTTTTATATGAATAGTTCTACTGTAAGCAGATTGTTTTGCCATGTATTTTAAAAAAATAAAGAAAAAGAAAAAGTTCAATTTTAGGAAGAGTTCCAAGTTTTGAAAATATGAAGGCCAAATTCATTGCGTCCCTGGTACACTGTGAGCCGAATCAAAGTCAGTGTATGGGTCTGGTGTAAACATGAAATCATCTATTTCTGTAGACAAAATATCGTCGATGTTGGTGACATTTGGAACACCTCGTTCAGAAGGTTAATTGCACAGAGATGAGAAACATCATCTTCAGCAGAAGATGCTGCAGCAATGTTCGCGTCCGTTGTTACCTGTGTGCCTGTTGATCCATCTCGTACCTCAGCAGCAGCAGGAAGCGTCTGTGAGATCTCAATGAATGCCGTCATCAGGATTGGTAGCCTCTGGGACAACACAGAGCATGGGCCGTTACCGGGTCCAGCAGAGTATCCGTTGGCATGACTGATGGGAGTGTTAGACAGGTGTCTAGCACGCATTCTTCACCGCAAAGCAGGCAGCGTAGAACAGGTAAGATGCAATCTTGCCAGATTGGTCTAAATGACAGGAACCATGTTGTATTAAGTTCCCGTAGATGAGGCATGCCCAAAAGCTGCACTATGCGCTCACGGCACTTCCGTTCTAGGAGAGCTTTCTCCACATCGCTCGGAGTGATGTTGGTGGATAGGCTTGCCATAGCGTAATAGTAGGAATAGAAATAGGATTCCTGTAACAAGTGCTAGAATTAATGGCACACCACCAAACACCGAATGTGCGAAGTTTGGGATGATTCCGAGGACTGCCTGGAAGGGTGCTAACAGTCCTGAACAGATGGTCTTAAATACATGTACAATACCGCTCGTATCAGACATGTTAAAGATACGTCCCATCATTTCTGCGAAATGTATAGGGCAGTTTGTACGAATTAAAGCCTGTATCTCAGCCGAAGTCCTTGCAATTTGTAAATCATAGATTTCTTTGGCCGAGGTCAGAGGCACGGTCTGTTGCAAAAGCATGGCTTTCATTCTGCTTAAAGCATCAAAACGTATAAAAGAAACATTCAATGAAGGCCATAGAGGCGACTCCCTGACTGTGTCTATTGGGGGAACAATACTTGCATACAGCAAGTAACCCTGGAGTTGACCGTTACCAGATATGGGATGCCTGGCAATATGCCACAGCAACTCTGATCATTCAACATGAGGTAACTCCCGTTAGAAAGTTGGCCAAACGTTGGATTAATCACAGTAGCCGGTGTACCCTGCTGGTTGGCAGGACAAATTTGCCACAGAACCATTACAAGCCCCGTGTAAAGAAATGTCCTGACATATGAGTGAACCGCTTAGTGCATTTTCACAGTGTGTACCGCTTAGAAACACTTCACGATCCCCACTCCAACATCTGTATTCGTAAGGTAAATTCCAGGATGTCTTAATGTATTCTTTACCCAACCTTTCATATTTGCCTGCTTGCATTTGTTTGAGGCAATACTGAAACTGAAAAGTAGTGACAGGCAGAGTTATTTTGCCATGGATAAGCCATTCTGTAGCTGTTTTTTCTGCTACCGTAAATGGTAATTTTTCCAGTTTTCCATGCTCACCACTGTATACTTTGCTCCCCTTTGTGCCAGTTCGATCTGTTTATCAGTTAGATTGTATTCTGCAAACAGAGCCGACGTGTTGATAAAACGCCAAGGCACATAGCCCGCACGCAAAGATTGCAGCGTCCAGCCTAATCACATAATAGAACGTAACTGAGATTGGCCTTGTTGTAACATGGCTAAATCTTGTTCCAGTATGTCAATAGCAGAGGATACAATGTTGTCCAATGAATAAATTCTGGATGACAAAGTTGTTAACCCATTGTCGACCACAGAGAGAGTTTTCTCTAAGTTAATACGATCAAGTTCACGTATTCGTTCTGCGGCCTCTGCCTGTGAAACCTTCCATACTTCATTGTAAGCAGCATAAATGCCGGCATATATGAAACGTTTTTGACGCGGTTTTCTTGGTCCTAGCAAGAATTCCCTAAGGTCTGCGTCTTCTTTAAGTAAAGATAAGTGTTGTTTCACATCCTCAAGTGTAGATTTTTGTAGCCAGCCGAGGCACAATTTCCCTACACTGTACGTTGTTACTACCCCCGGATGTTGTCTTTGAATGTATCGTGGGTCTGGCCTATGGATAGTAAAGCCCTGTCTTCTATTCAGGAATCTTTCTTGACAGATGTTTGTGTCTGTAGGCCAGAGTAACCAGTTTTTCCAATCAGGATCTGTTCTGTTGGTTTGTAGTATTGTGTCAACTGTAACCGCTCCCTGTGTAGTTTTATTACTTGCAGGTGTTGGCACAGAAGGTGTTTTCATGTCTTTGATCTTTGCTAAACCAAGGCAAGATGTTTGTTGCACAGTGTCATTCAAAAACATTATTTGCTGAGGGATGATGCATGCTCTAAACAAAGCTTCTATCCCCTGTACTTGCCAATCTTTAGAACCCCAGACAGATTTTGTGTCTATTGTGTCCTTCCACAAGCCAAATCCATGTCTAGACAGTTGGGTAATAAATGCTGCAGAGTAAATCTGTTTAGTATTAGTTAACATAATTTTCTGTCCTGTTTTGTTTACATTTTTATAGTAAAATGTTTCTGGATCAGATGTATTGTAACCTAAAAAATAGGAAAACTTTTTAGCAAACGTTTTTGAACTACCTTTTGGTGGTGTAGGACAATGTTCCCACTGGTTAAACATAAACACATTTCTAGGTGTTGCAGATTTATGCAAGAAATGATGACCATAGTGGTTGTAACAATAAAGCTGTTCATAGTCTGATGAACCCTCTAAGTATTCATTGTTAGAGAATGCAGCAGACCTTTCCAGATCAGACATCATATCATTTACAGTCTCAAAGTCCCAATCATCAGAATAGGTACTGGAGGTAATAAAATCACTTAGTGAAATTTTAAATAAATATGGAATGTTCAAAAGTTCCGTAGGGTCGAAGATATCGAAATCGGTTTTGTCCCACACTATACCATCCTGTATAGGAACGGCTGTGATGTTCACTGCTGACAAGTCTCTAGCTTCACGATGGGATGATTTGTGTGGCTTCAAAAGTAAGTTCACATTTTTACTTTCAGCGTCCAAACTGATGTATCTGCCATTTATAAGCACGCTGATAGTCATAACCAAAGCTAGCCAAAGCAGAAAGAAAAATATTCCAGAAATAATCCACAGTTCAATCCATGGTGAAACCAGATAAGTCTACTTCAGAAAATGAAAAAAGTCTTGTACTTGCTGTTTGAAAGTTTTTGATGCTGGCGTCGTTTCAGGTTCACTCGGATCCTCAGAAAACGTATCAAAGTTAATGAAATAGGCAGAAGCAGTTCTGTCAATTGTTGGAATTGCATCAGGATTCGTTGAAATCGCTGGAACCAGTTGATCACTTGTTACGTTGGTGTAGACAGGTGTATCTGGACGAACTGTTACTTGAGTTTCAAGAGGGATGAGTTCCATAGCATTGTTGCTTAGTCCTTCATCTGTTACTGCTGAATTCTCGATTGTTATGAGTCTTTCAGTCTGAACCTCTTGGATAGTAGCGAGAGGAGTGCATCTGCTAGTAGGTCGGAGTCCACGAGGCCTGCTATTTAGTATTGGCCACATACTGTGGTTTGATGAGGTCGATTGACACAAATCTTTTCTCCTTTTTTCCAGCAAGGGGCGGCAGAAGTACTGTTCTTGTTCCGTGTATGGCTAGGTCAGGTACTGGTTGTCTGTAAGAAGGTCCAAATTCCTTCTTGTCCGCAATCTTCTCTCTGACTAGATCCCCAACTTTTGGGATCCAGACAGGCCTTTCTGGGACTGCCGGTTTTTCCCCAGTGGTGGTTGGCTTCAGGAACACGTTGCTTTGTTTCAATCTTAGTTCATTTAGATCCTGTAAAACAGCCAAACGATCTTTGATATCAAAGGGTTTATTTTCCACCACAGTGCCTTTACATTCGAGATCAGGAACCCACATTCTTGTCCCAAATAGGACCTCATATGGAGTGACCCCCCTAGAGAACTTCTTGGCAAATTGTTTATTGAGCGTTGGACCCCATAAAGATGTTTGACCCACCCATCACCCGAACCTAATACTCTAGCTGTTATAGACTGCTTTATGTCCCGGTTTTTCCTTTCCACAACAGAATTTCCCTAAGGATGAAACGGAGAGGAGTACCGCAATGCTACGCCCAAACTGGCCATGGCTTCTTTGTAAGCCCGAGAGCAAAACGCAGGGCCCTGGTCAGAATGTAGTTTGCCAATTGCGTATGTGCCGATAAAGACTCGCAAATCTTTTATAACAGTTCGAGCCTCAGCCGAGCGCTGAGGCCATATCCATAGGAACCTAGAGCATGAATCCACTGCGACCATTATATATTTATAGTTACCGTCCCTTTGCAAGGGACCGCAGTGGTCCAGGTAAACACAAGCAAATGGTTTGTCTGAAATCAACAGGGGTGTCAGCGCAGGACGTTTCACTGTGGAGACTTTCATCTGTTGGCATATTTCACATTCCAAAACATAGTTCTTGGTCTGTTTCCTAATGCCAGGCCACCAATATCTTTGTTTTAGTAAAGATACTGTTGCAGAAACACCTGCATGGGCAGAGGCTATCCCTTCATGTGCTGCTAGGATTAGTCCTAATCTTCGTTCCATGTTTGGAATTACCCTATCCCCCACTCCAGGGATTCGAGCAAAAGGAACGTTGTTTGCATCAATTACATAAGAGTACTTGAGTGGAAATTTCTTTGGTAACGCTGCACCACTGCCTTTGCTTGAAGCATTGACAGCCAACAATATCTCACTGTCTATTCTCGTTTTTGAATGAGTGATCACAGCTACGGAAGCCGTCTGAACAGCCCCCTTTGCGGCTTTGTCAGCCAATGAATTCCCTGCAACGTGAACGCCATCACGTTGATGACTCAGCGTGTGTATTACGTGAGCCTTTGGTAGTTCGTTTATTTATTTTTATTGATTTATTTTTCTGAACGTGTTTGTCGTCTTTTGATTTCACGCGTTCTTCTCTATGTTCTGACCGTCCTCTTCTTTCCGATGTCTGTGACGATATCTGAAAGGTACGAGAGGAACGTGTATCAGTATCTTGATACCTGTCAGGTTTTCTTAAATTATCCCTATTCCTGAGGTTATACCTCCTTTCAGAGGGCTCATTTTGAGGAGACCTACCTCGGGATTGAGAACGTGTCTCGTTTGAATTTTGTTTATTAGTTTCCCACTTCTTTTTAGAAGATGTAGGAGTTTGTTTAATAGAGTCCTTCTCAGGACTTTCAGATAGTTTTGGCTTCAAAGGTTTTCCACCCAAACTATCTCTGGTTAATTCTGCATAAGATTCTTCTATTATTCTGGGTAGTTCATGTTGATGTTCTGTAACATCAAATTCCCTTAAGCGCTGGCGGATCGCCACTGATGCTGCCTCCCCTTTAATATTAGATATTATTGTTGAGACCTGGTCGAAGTTTTCAGTAATTTCATACCTAAATTCAGAGCAGGCTCTGCCCCGTATTCGTTTTGAATTTGTTTCAGGACATCTGGTATTACTGCGATTGACGGAACACCATGTGTTTTAGTATAGATGGCAGCAAAGACTGCGCCTCAAGTGGTGCAATCTTCCAGTTGTGGTGTGATCCCCATTGGTAAACAGATTGTTAGGATTCTGTGTTTCTCATAAGGGCTAGTATTTGGAAATACTGCTTCGATTTGAGTAATTTTTTGAGCTATCCAGAATGGAATTTGCTCACGTTTTGTGGGCATTTTACCCATGACTGCGTATAAAGTCTGTGGAGTAATTTTTAGTGTATTCCCCTGTTGAGGGGTTTGATTTGGAATGGTCATTGGTGGTTGGACTGTGAAAGTCCGCATGACATATTGGACTAATTGTATGTAAATGTTTATTAACTCTTGTAGTTGAGTAAGTAATTCCTCGTCTGACATTACATCGATGTCAGGATGAGGTGTGTAGCCGGCTAGAATCGGCCATGTTGCTCCTGGTCTACCTAGTGGACTGAGCCTGGTAATGTTTTTGTGATGTTTTAGGGCGCCTTTAAACCAGAGATGATGCTCCTGGTATGTGAGTGGAATTTCAAAATCCTCGACAGGAATATATTCCTCTGGTGTTTCATCTTCTTTAAAGAAGTCAAACACTTTTGTTACTGGATGTGATGCTGGGAATGCTATCCATGAATAGAATACCTCTGTCTGAAAGGATTTGTGTGCCTCTATCACGAAAACTGCTCTACCACCTCTTGGTGATAGGCCGTGTTTTATACGTTTTAGAGTGATGGCTCTCCTAAAGTTTGGATGGATGTTTATAACACCCTCATCGGCTTCATTTAAACCGGTAAAGTTAAAAGCTGTTACGACTGGGTCAGCCGTATTTACACCGTTCTCGGTGCCATTGTCCCCGTGATCGGACATTTGTTTTTTGTAAAATGTAGTACAAGTTTCAAGGAAACAAAAGATAAGGTACACAATATTTTGGAACACCGTATCCTTCAACGTTGAACAAACCAAATAGCTAATCTATAGGTTTTTTGTCCTATTTAGCTTTGGCGGATATTTAACCCTACCCACTCCACACGTCTTATGGCGTATGTGAGTAGGGGTCTCTGAGAGAAAAGCACGACTGAGTTACTCAGTATCTAGCGTTAAATTAGTGCCTTACCAAACCGTTGGGCGCCATGTAGTATAGTTCCTATTTCCCTAATAGGCTCTGCGCATTGGAATAATATACCCTATAGGTTTGACATAGGACTGAGGTCAGTATGTCCCTATCGAGTATATTAAACTTAATGACTTTTGTGCCAGCTAACTCAGAGGCCACTAGAAACTCCTTGTAAACAAGAAGGGAGTTTTTTCTGGCAACCGCATAAACATGACAACTTTGTTTCCCTTTAGAATCGGAACATTCTCAGAATCGTGGAAACAATAGATAACAGTTTCACTCAGCTAATCGTGCATGCTTAGTTTCCTCAGAGTTACACAGAAAGAATAGACGGGCGTTTCAATAAAAGGATTGATTGAACAGTCTTGTTTCTTGTGTAAGAGATATGAGCTGTTATGATCACAAGACAGTATGCAAGATATATAATGTACAGCGTAAGCAGTAGAAAGAAATAATACTGCGCTAGCATTATCTTTTAGCATATATTCACATACATAAATAACATGAGCTAAAAAATGCGAGTACTCATACGATGCTTTTCTAAGCTAGTTCTACCCCAGTGTACCTAACCTAGTCTAGGTGTAGGGCAAGGTAAGAAGTAGGTGAAGTATTCTATAGTATGGTATACTAAGAGTATGTTAAGTCTAGTATGCCAAGAGTCCCTCTAGGTTCTAGTCAGCTCCATACCTTGAGAATGAGAGAGGTGGGAATCTCCTGCCGGATCTCAAACTCTAACACCCCGCGAAGGGAGTCAGAACACTGGAAGCTGGATTCTCTGCGAGCAGGGATGACAGCGTCTTCTCAGTGCGTCAGGCCGGGATACGGGCTCCTCTGAAGTCGAGGTCTCCTCCAACTTGCTTGGGCAAGGGAAGGTATATTTATACCTGGTAGGTGCCTTGGAATGTTAGCATTGACGTGAAGTCGGACAGAGGAAGACGTCAGGAATGAACCCTTAAGGAATAGTGGTTCATGCATAATAGATGAGTTCTTGGAGAAATCAATAATCCTGTGCTGGGCATAGGGTTTGGTTTCTAAGAACTCGTTGTGACGTTAGGGTGGATGGATGTCGGTGACCATGCCTGTATTTGGAGTGCATGGCTAATGCCTAAATAAGGACTGGGATTCTATGCCTATATAAGGGCAATGCGAATTGTGCCTATATAAGGACATGTTTCAGGAAAACCTATACACGGACACCTAAAACGGAATACAACAGTTTCTTACAGATATATCGTTACCGAAGGTAAGTAACTTGTTCATCTGAAAGAAACATGTTAGTTATAGATTCCTTACCTTAGAATAGATACCCCAGCAATACCAACCCCGGTGGTGGGTCTGCGAACCAAGATCACACCAGAAAGTCCTGGAGAACAGAACGGCCAAAGAAGCCGTCTCTCCGGACTTGACTGTCCAGACAGTAGTGTTTTGTAAACGTGTGCAGTGATGCCCACGTAGCTGCCTGACAGATGTCATTTAGAGGATCTCCTCTTCCCAAGGCAGTAGTGGCTGCCGTCGCCCTGGTAGAGTGAGAGCGTAGCCCTACTGGAGGCTCTTTTTTAGCCAGAGAGTAACAGGCTTTAATACACAACACGACCCACCGTGAAATGGTGTGTTTGTGTACGGCCCGACCCTTATTTGCGCCCACGTAGCCAACAAAAAGTTGATCATCCACCCGGAACTGTTTGTTGCGATCCAGATAGAAGGAGAGCGTACGTTTTGGGTCCAGACGGTGGAGCCTCTCTTCCTCCTTGGAAGGATGCGGAGGCGGAAAGAAGGTGGGCAAGGTAATGGTCTGCCCAATGTGGAAGGCAGTGACCACCTTAGGAAGAAAGGATGGATGGGTTCAGAGAACCACCTTATCCGGATGGACAGAAAGGAAAGGAGGTTTTGAAGAAAGGGCCTGGAGCTCGCTCACCCTTCTAGCAGAAGTGATGGCTACCAGGAAAGAAGTCTTAAGAGTTAAGAGCCGTAAGGGACAGCTATGAAGCGGCTCAAAGGGAGCGCACATTAGATAAGTTAGCACAAGATTCAAGTCTCACTGAGGCATAACGAAGGGGATTGGAGGAAAAAGATGTGTTAAGCCTTTTAAGAAACGGTTAACTACCGGGGACCTGAAAAGAGAAGGCTGATCTGGCAGCCGAAGGAAAGCAGAGATGGCTGACAGATAGCCCTTGACAGTGCCTAGAGCAGAGCCCTGCTGGGCCAAGGAGAGAAGGAACAAGAGTACTTCAGAAAGAGGGGAAGAAAGGGGATCCACAGCCTTTGCTGTGCACCATGCCACAAATTTGTTCCACCGGCAGGCGTATACCGTCTTAGTGGAGGGACGCCTGGCTGCCAAGATTACGTCACAGACTTCGGGAGGCAGGTCAAACTACGTCAATTGCTGCCGCTCAATCTCCACGCAAGGAGGTGGAGACTGGACAGGTTCGGGTGGAGGATCGTCCCCTGCTGTTGCGACAGAAGATCATCCCGAAGAGGCAGTCTGATCGGAGGATCGATGGCCATGTTGAGCAGCTCGGGATACCAGACTCTTCGTGCCCAGTCCGGAGCCACAAGAATGACTTGGGCCCGGTCGTGCTTGATCTTCTTCAGCACTCTGGGCAGAAGTGGTATAGGCGGAAAGGCGGACAACAGACCGCAACTCCACTCGCGACGAAAAGCGTCACCTAGCGAGTGCCGCCTTGGAAATTCCAATGCGCAGAATTGCTGACATTGTGCATTCTCTTCGGTGGCGAATAGATCTAACCAAGGCTCTCCCCATTGTTGAAAGAGACCTTGCACCACTTCCGAGTGGAGACGCCATTCGTGATCCATCATGCACCTGTGGCTGAGTTCGTCCGCCCTGGCGTTCAGAGAACCTGCCAGGTGTTGAACCACCAGGGATATGCCCTGATGTTCCAGCCATGTCCAGAGGCGGAGGGCCTCCTGACATAGGGTCCACGGCCCCACCCCGCCCTGTTTGTTGCAGTACCACATGGCGGTGCTGTTGTCCATGAACACCTGCACTACTCTTCCCCAGACAGAGGGAAGGAATGCCTTGAGTGCAAGACGAATCGCCCGGAGCTCCAGAAGGTTGATGTGGAGCCCGGACTCCGCCGGAGACCAGAGGCCTCTGATCTCCGCCTCTCCCATATGACCGCCACATCCCAGAAGGGACGCGTCCGTCACCACAGTGTGGTCTGGTTGGGGAAGAGAGAGGGATCTGCCATTGACCAAATCCTGGTTCGTGAGCCACCACTGCAGTTGACGTGCAGTGCCCTCCGAGATCTGGATGCAATCGGACAGATTCCCCTGATGCTGCACCCACTGGAACTTCAGGTCCCACTGCAGAGCCCGCATATGCCATCTGGCATGATCTACAAGCAGGATGCAGGAGGCCATGAGGCCCAGCAGTCTCAGAGTCATTCTGACCGAAACCCGGGATAGAGGCTGAAAGATCGGAATCATAGCCCGAATATCCCGGGCTCGCTGCTCGGGAGGATAGACCCGAAACTGCGTCGTGTCCAGAACCGCTCCGATGAAAAGGAGCTTCTGAGAGGGAATCAGGTGTGACTTCGGCACATTGATGGTAAACCCCAGCGAATGCAGGCGGTCGGCTGTAGTCTGGAGGTGGGAGACTACTGCCCGCCTTCAAAAGCAAGTCGTCAAGATAGGGGAAGACTAAAACCCCTGATCTGTGCAGATGAGCTGCGACCACCGCCATCACCTTCGTGAACACCCGAGGGGCGCTGCTAAGGCCAAAGGGGAGCACGGTAAATTGAAAATGCTCGTGGCCTACCGTGAACCGTAGGTAACACCAGTGGGCCGGCAGGACGGGGATGTGAAAATAAGCGTTCTGCAAGTCCAACGCTACCAACAAGTCTTGCGGGTCGAGGGCAGACAAGACCTGAGCAAGCGTCAACATCTTGAACTTCTTCCTGAGGAAGCGGTTGACGTCCCTGAGATCCAAGATAGGACACAGGCCCTTGTCCTTCTTGGGGACCAGAAAGTAGTGGGAGTAACAACCACGACCTACTTCTGGGACAGGAACGCGCTTGATGGCTCCCTTGGCCAAGAGAGCTGTAACTTCCTGCTGGAGAAGGGTCAGATGATCCTCCGACATGCGGTGGTATCTTGGTGGCATGGCTGGAGGGGTGGTCTCGAAGGGGAGGGAGTAGCCCCTTCGGACAATCTGCAAAACCCACCTGTCCGACGTGATGGTGCGCCAGTGGTGGAGGTGATGGCGAATCCTGCCGCCCACTGGCGTTTGATGGGCCTGAAAGGTCAGACTAGGAGGGTTTGGAGGCTGCTGCGGAGGGTGGGTTGGTGGACTGGCCCGCCCGCTGGCCCCCGGAACCACGACGGTTGTTCCCACGTCCCCGGACGCGCGAAGGTTGGGTAACTTGCTGCGGCCTGTGGCTCTGGGCGGAACGTAGTGGGGCACCCCTTCCATAGCCACGAAAGGGGCGACTGCGCAGGGCGGGTGGAGAGGCCCAAGGACTTGGCCGTAGCCCGTGAGTCCTTGAAACGCTCTAGAGCGTTGTCTGCTTTGTCGCCAAAAAGGCGACGGCCATCAAAGGGCATGTCCATCAAAGTGTTCTGGACATCCCCTGAAAAGCCAGTTGACCTCATCCAGATGTAGCGCCGAAGTGCTACCGACGTTGAAATGGTCCTGCCCAGAGAGTCGGCGGTGTCCAGCCCACAACGTATGGCAAACTTTGCTGCATCTCTCCCGGAGGCCACAGCCTGAGAGAGCACTGTCCGGGCCTCCTCCGGACACTGAGGCAGCACCTGCGCCACCGTATCCCACACAGAATGGGAATAACGGCCCAAGAGACATGCAGTGTTTACCGACCGCAGTCCTAAGCTGGCGGAAGAGAAAATCTTCTTCCCAAGGTGATCCGCTTCTTGGATTCCCTTTCCGGGGGAGCGGTAGGGAATGCGCTTTTGGAAGCGGAGGCTTGGACAACCAAGCTCTCCGGGGTGGGGTGTTGGGAAAGGAAAGTGGGGTCGCCCGGAGCCGGGCGGTGGCGTCGGACAATTATCCTATCCACGGGAGCCCCCGTGTTGGGCTTGGACCAGGTGCCCAAAAGGACATCAGTGAGGGCCTCGTTGAATGGCAGCAAGGGCTACGAAGAGCTCGCAGCCGGCTGAAGCACCTCCGTCAGGAGGTTAGTCCTGACCGCCACCGTAGGAAGCTCGAGGTTGAGAGCCTCGGCTGCCCTACGTAACACCACTGCATATGACGCTCCCTCCTCCGTAGCCACAGTAGGAGGAGACAACATGCCAAGGTCAGGGGAGGTGTCCAAACCACTGGCATCCCCCAGTTCCTCTCTCCAGTCCTGTTCACTTTCCAACTGGTCAGTTAAAGGGTCACCTGACCCCTCCCAGTCCTCTTCATCATCCTCTGGGTGCCACTGTGGTTGAAAAGGGACCCCAGGAGTGAATAGGGGCATGAAACACCCACCCGGCACCGGATCCGGCGTCGGACGATGCCGGTCCGGCTCCGTGTCCACATCAGGATGGAGGCCGGGGTCTACGCCGGCCGGGGGGCCAACCGGCATCGGACGCGGTAGTGGTGCCGTCAGAAGTGGTGCCGGTGGAGGCGTAACTATGTCAACCGGTGCCGATCCGG
Source organism: Calotriton arnoldi (assembly GCA_963921515.1). Classification (NCBI taxonomy): domain Eukaryota; kingdom Metazoa; phylum Chordata; class Amphibia; order Caudata; family Salamandridae; genus Calotriton; species Calotriton arnoldi. Next base: position 119,418 of record CAWUFW010009519.1, read on the forward strand.
ATCCAGGCCTGGATCCAAGGGGGGCCTGCGGCGTCGGGGCTTGAGCCGCCGGCAGCGAAGACCTAGGCCCCCCAACCGAGTCCACGGGGCCCGAAGGCACGCCAGCGGGTTCGGTTCGCCCAAAGATGGCATGCATCGCCTCGTAGAACGTACGAAGCTGGGCGGGAGTCGCTCCGGGTCCCGGAAAGGTGGGGAAACCTGGAGTCGGCTCTGCAGGCTCCGCGCGCGGAGCTGCGGGAGGGGCACCACCCGCGTGCCTCGTCGGATCGGCCGACCGATGAGGAGAAGTCGAAGAGCGACGATGCTTCTTCGACTTCTTCCTGTGCTTCGACTTACCCGACCCCGAGTGCGAAGACTTCGATGATTTCGAACCGGAATGGTGGTGGCTCCGCGACTGGTCCCTCGACCTCCCTCTCGACTGGGACATAAAACGGCGCGGAGCCGACTGCCGATGTTCAAGCAGCTTTCAGGACCGCTCCCACAAAGCCTTCGGCGCCATCGACCGGCAGTCGGAGCACGACTTGGGGTCGTGGTCGCACTCCAGGCAGAAAAGACACACGAGGTGCGGATCCGTCACCGACATCAGTCGGCTACAGGAACCGCAAGCCTTGAAGCGGGGCATCCCTCGTGCACCTTTTCGGAGTCGGAGACTCGAAGAAAGAAGTTGACAAAAGTCGAGAAAAAGTTAGTCAAAAAATGACTGAGGTACCGCTCTTCCCGGATCGGCGCTGGCTGGCGCGGAAAAAGAAAGAACTGCCGTCAGCACGCGAGGGCGGCGTCTAAGTAGCTGCCGCGACGTCATCCCGGCGACCACGACGCCGACGACGAACGTAGAGTTGACCGACGCCACCTTCCGACGCGCAGAAGTACTGCTGACGAAAAAACTTTCCGGATCCAGTCAGACGCCTGGGGGTAATTCTAAGGTAAGGAATCTATAACTAACATGTTTCTTTCAGATAATGGTGCGCAAACCACTCTTGCTTCTTTCTGCATCTCTCTTGCCTTTTTCTGCATTTCTCTTGCTTCTTTCTGCACCTTTCTTCCTCTTTCTGCACTTCTCTTGCCTCTTTCTGCACATCGCTTCTGCTTTCTGCACCTCCCTTCTTTCTGCACCTCTCTTGCTTCTTTTTGCACCTATCTTGCTTCTTTCTTCTGCACCTCTCTTGCCTCTTCCTATACCTCTGTTGCTTCTTTCTGCACTTCATGCCTCTTTCTGCGTGTTTCTTTCAGATAATAGTGCGCAAACCACTCTTGCTTCTTTCTGCACCTCTCTTGCCTCTTTCTGCCTTTCTCTTGCTTCTTTCTGCACTTCCATTGCTTCTTTCTGCACCTCGCTTGCTTCTTTCTGTACCCCTCTTGCCTCTTTGTGCACCTCTATTGCTTCTTTGTGCACATCTATTGCTTCTTTCTGCACTTCTCTTGCTTCTTTCTGCACCCCTATTCCCTCTTTCTGCACCTCTGTTGCCTGTTTCTGCAACTCTCTTACCTCTTTCTGCACTTCTCTTGCCTCTTTCTGCATTTCTGTTGCTTCTTTCAGCACTTCTCGTGCCTTTTTCTGCACCCCTCTTGCCTCTCCCTGCACCACTGTTGCTTCTTTCTGCACTTCTCTTGCTTCTTTCTGCACCCCTCTTGCCTCTTTCTCCACCCCTCTTCCTGCACCTCTCTTGGCTCTTTCTGCACCCCTCTTGCCTCTTTCTCCACCCCTCTTCCAGCACTTCTTTCTGCACCTCTCGTGCCTCTTTCTCCACCTCTTTTGCCTCTTTCTGCAGTTCTCTTGCCTCTTTCTGCAATTCTCTTGCCACTTTCTGCACCCCTTTTGCCTTTTTCTGCACCTCTGTTGTCTCTTTGTGCACCTCTCTTGCCTCTTTCTGCACTTTTGTTGCTTCTTTCTGCATCTATGTTGCTTCTTTCTGCACATCTCTAGCTTCTTTCTGCACCTCTCTGGCTTCTTTCTGCACCTCTCTCGCTTCTTTCTGCACCTGTCTTGCCTGTTTCTGTACCCCTCTTCCCTCTTTCTGCAGCTTTCTTGCCTCTTTTTGCACCTCTCTTGCCTCTTTCTGCCCTTCTCTTGCCTCTATCTGCACCTTGCTTGCTTCTTTCTGCACTTCTCTTGCTTCTTTCTGCATCTCTATTGCTTCTTTCTGCACTTCTCTTGCTTCTTTCTGCACCTCTCTTGCTTCTTTCTGCACCCCTATTCCCACTTTCTGCACCTCTGTTGCCTGTTTCTGCAACTCTCTTACCTCTTTCTGCACTTCTCTTGCCTCTTTCTGCATTTCTGTTGCTTCTTTCAGCACTTCTCTTGCCTCTCCCTGCACCACTGTTGCTTCTTTCTGGACCCCTATTGCCTCTTTCTCCACCCCTCTTCCCGTACCTCTCTTAACTCTTTCTGCACCCCTCTTGCCTCTTTCTCCACCCCTCTTCCCGCACCTCACTTGACTCTTTCTGCACCTCTCTTGCCTCTTTCTGCACCTCTTTTGCCTCTTTCTGCAGTTCTCTTGCCTCTTTCTGCAATTCTCTTGCCACTTTCTGCACCCCTTTTGCCTTTTTCTGCACCTCTGTTGGTTCTTTCTGCACCCCTCTTGCTGCACCCGTCTTCCCTCTTTCTGCACTTCTCTTGTCTCTTTCTGCACCTCTCTTGCCTCTTTCTGCACTTTTGTTTCTTCTTTCTGCATCTATGTTGCTTCTTTCTGCACCTCTCTCGCTTCTTTCTGCAACTGTCTTGCCTCTTTCTGTACCCCTCTTCCCTCTTTCTGCAGCTTTCTTGCCTCTTTTTGCACCTCTCTTGCCTCTTTCTGTACTTCACTTGCTTCTTTCTGCACCTCTCTTGCTTCTTTCTGTACCCCTCTTACCTCTTTCTGTGCACCTCTATTGCTTCTTTCTGCACATCTATTGCTTCTTTCTGCACTTCTCTTGCTTCTTTCTGCACCTCTCTTGCTTCTTTCGGTACCCCTATTCCCTCTTTCTGCACCTCTGTTGCCTGTTTCTGCAACTCTCTTACCTCTTTCTGCACTTCTCTTGCCTCTTTCTGCATTTCTGTTGCTTCTTTCAGCCATTCTCTTGCCTCTTTCTGCACCACTCTTGCCTCTCCCTGCACCACTGTTGCTTCTTTCTGCACTTCTCTTGCTTCTTTCTGCACCCCTCTTGCCTCTTTCTCCACCCCTCTTCCGCACCTCTCTTGACTCTTTCTGCGGTTCTCTTGCCTCTTTCTGCAATTCTCTTGCCACTTTCTGCACCCCTTTTGCCTTTTTCTGCACCTCTGTTGGTTCTTTCTGCACCCCTCTTGCTGCACCAGTCTTCCCTCTTTCTGCACTTCTCTTGTCTCTTTGTGCACCTCTCGAGCCTCTTTCTGCACTTTTGTTGCTTCTTTCTGCATCTATGTTGCTTCTTTCTGCACCTCTCTCGCTTCTTTCTGCACTTGTCTTGCCTCTTTCTATACCCCTCTTCCCTCTTTCTGCAGCTTTCTTGCCTCTTCCTGCACCTCTCCTGCCTCTTTCTGCACTTCTCTTGCCTCTGTCTGCACCCCTCTTGCCTCTTTCTGTACCCTTGTCCGTTTCTGTACCTCTCTTGCCTCTTTCTGCACTTCTGTTGCCTCTTTCTGCACCTCTCTTGCCTCTTTCTGTAGTTCTCTTGCCCCTTTCTGCACATCTGTTGCTTCTTTCTGCACAACTGTTGCTTCTTTCTGCACTTCTCTTGCTTCTTTCTGCAACACTCTTGCCTCTTTCTGCACCACTGTTGCTTCTTTCTGCACTTCTCTTGCTTCTTTCCTTCTTTCTGCACGTCTCTTGCTTCTTTCTACACCCCTCTTGCCTCTTTCTGCACCTCTCTTGCCTCTTTCTGCACCCCTCTTGCCTCTTTCTGCACCCCTACTGTCTCTTTCTGCAGTTCTCTTGCCTCCTTCTGCAGTTCTCTTGTCTTTCTGTACCCCTTTTGCTTCTTTCTGCACCTGTTTGTTCTTTCTGCACTTCTCTTGCTTCTTTCAGCACCTCTCTTGCTTCTGTCTGTACCCCTCTTTCCTCTTTCTGCACCTCAGTTGCCTGTTTCTGCAACTCTCTTGCCGGTTTCTGCACTTCTGTTACCTCTTTCTGCACTTCTCTTGCTGCTTTCTGCACCCCTATTGCCTCTTTCTGCACACCTCTTCTGTCTTTCTGCAACTCTCTTGCCTCTTTCTGCACCCCTGTTCCCTCTTTCGGCACCTCTCTTCCATGTTTCTGTACCTCTCTTGCCTCTTTCTGCACCTCTGTTGCTTCTTTCTGCACCTCTCTTGCTTCTCTCAGCACCTCTCTTGCTTCTTTCTGCACCCCTCTTTCTGCACCTCTGTTGCCTGTTTCTGTAACTCTCTTGCCTGTTTCTGCACTTCTGTTGCCTCTTTCTGCAATTCTCTTGCCTCTTTCTGCACTTCTCTTGCTTCTTTCTGCACCCCTATTGCCTCTTTCTGTACCCCTATTACCTCTTTCTGCACCCCTCTTCCGTCTTTCTGCAACTCTTGCCTCTTTCTGCACTCCTGTTCCCTCTTTCTGCACCTCTCTTGCATGTTTCTGTACCTCTCTTGCCTCTTTCTGCAGTTCTTGCCTCTTTCTGCACTTCTCTTGCTCCTTTTTTCACCTCTCTTGCTTCTTTCTGCAGCCTTCTTTCTGCACCTCTGTTGCCTGTTTCTGCAACTCTCTTGCCTGTTTCTGCACTTCTGTTGCCTCTTTCTGCAATTCTCTTGCCTCTTTCTCCACTTCTCTTGCTTCTTTCTGCACCCCTATTGCTTCTTTCTGCACCCCTATTGCCTCTTTCTGCACCCCTCTTCCGTCTTTCTGCAACTCTCTTGCCTCTTTCTGCACTCCTGTTCCCTCTTTCTGCACCTCTCTTGCATGTTTCTGTATCTCTTGCCTCTTTCTGCACTTCTCTTGCTCCTTTTTTCACCTCTCTTACTTCTTTCTGCACCTCCCTTGCTTCTTTCTGCAACCCTCTTGCCTCTTTCTACACCCCTCTTCCTGCACCTCTCTTGCTTCTTTCTGTACCCCTGATCCCTCTTTCTGCACCCCTTGCATGTTTCTACACCTCTCTTGCCTGTTTCTACAGTTCTCTTGCCTCTTTCTACAGTTCTCTTGCCTCTTTCTGCACCTGTTGCTTCTTTCTGTACTTCTCTTGCCTCTCTCTGCACCCCACTTCCCTCTTTCTGCACCTCTCTTGCATCTTTCTGCACTTCTCTTGCATCTTTCTGCACTTCTCTTTCTTCTTTCTGCACTTCTCTTGCTTCTTTCTGTACCCCTCTTGCCTCTTTCTGCACCCCTCTTGCCTCTTTCTGCACCCGTCTTCCCTCTTTCTGCACGTCTCTTGTCTCTTTGTGCACCTCTCTTGCCTCTTTATGCACATCTGTTGCTTCTTTCTGCACCTCTTTTTTTCTGCAACTCTTGCTTCTTTCTGCTCCCCTTTTGCCTCTTTCTCCACCCCTCTTCCCTCTTTCTACGCCTCTCTTGCCTTTCTGCACCGCTCTAGTCTCTTTCTGCACCACTGTTGCCTCTCTCTGCACCGCTTGTGCTTCTTTCTGAACTTCTCTTGCCTCTTTCTGCACCCCTCTTCCCTCTTTCTACACCTCTGTTGCCTGTTTCTGCACCTGTCCTGCCTCTTTCTGCATTTCTCTTGCCTGTTTCTGCAACTGTCTTGCCTTTCTGCAACCTTCTTGCTTCTTTCTGCACCTCTGTTGCTTCTTTCTGCACTTCTCTTGCTTCTTACTGCACCCCTCTGCTTCTTTCTAGACCCCTCTTGCTTCTTTATGCACCCCTCTTCCCTCTTTCTGCACCTCTGTTGCCTGTTTCTGCACCCCTCTTGCATGTTTCTGTAGTTCTCTTGCCTGTTTCTGCACCTCAGTTCCTTCTTTCTGCACTTCTCTTGCCTCTCTCTGTATCCATCTTCCCTCTTTCTGTACCTCTCTTCCCTCTTTCTGCACCTCTCTTGCCTCTTTCAGCACTTCTCTTGTCTCTTCCTGCACTTCTCTTGCTTCTTTCTGCACTTCTCTTGCTTCTTTCTGCACCTCTCTTGCTTCTTTCTGCACCTCTCTTGCCTCTTTCTGCACCTCTGTTGCTTCTTTCTGCACCTCTTTTGTTTCTTTCTGCTCTCCTTTTGCCTCTTTCTCCACCCCTCTTCCCTCTTTCTGCACCTCTCTTGCCTCTTTCTGCACTTCTCTTGCATCTTTCTGCACTTCTCTTGCATCTTTCTGCACATCTCTTGCATCTTTCTGCACTTCTCTTTCTTCTTTCGGCAACTCTCTTGCTTCTCTCTGCACCCCTCTTGCCTCTTTCTGCACCCGTCTTCCCTCTTTCTGCACGTCTCTTGTCTCTTTGTGCACCTCTCTTGCTTCTTTCTGCACCTCTCGCCTCTTTCTGCACCTCTGTTGCTTCTTTCTGCACCTCTTTTGTTTCTTTCTGCACCTCTTGCTTCTTTCTGCTCCCCTTTTGCCTCTTTCTCCACCCCTCTTCCCTCTTTCTGCGCCTCTTGCCTCTTTCTACACCTCTCTTGCTTCTTTCTGCACCCCCTGCCTCTTTCTGCACCCCTCTTCCCTCTTTCTCCACCCCTCTTCCCGCTCCTCTCTTGCCTCTTTCTGCACCTCTTTTGTCACTTTCTGCACCTCTTTTGCCTCTTTCTGCAGTTCTCTTGCCTCTTTCTGCAATTTTCTTGCCTCTTTCTGCACCTCTCTTGCTTCTTTCTGCACCCCCTTGCTTTTTCTTCTGCACCCCTCTATCTACACTTCTGTTACCTGTTTCTGCACCTGTCTTGCCTCTTTCTGCATTTCTCTTGCCTGTTTCTGCACCTGTCTTGCCTCTTTCTGCAACCCTCTTGCTTTTTCTGCACCTCTGTTGCTTCTTTCTGCACCCCTCTTGCTTCTTTCTGCACCCCTCTTGCTTCTTTCTGCACCCATCTTCCCTCTTGCTGCACATCTCTTGTCTCTTTGTGCACCTCTCTTGCATTTTTCTGTACCTCTCTTGCCTCTTTCTGCAGTTCTTGCCTCTTTCTGCACTTCTCTTGCTCCTTTTTTCACCTCTCTTGCTTCTTTCTGCACCTCCCTTGCTTCTTTCTGCACCCCTCTTGCCTCTTTCTGCACCCCTCTTCCCTCTTTCTGCACCTCTCTTGCCTCTTTCTGCACCCCCTTGCATGTTTCTACACCTCTCTTGCCTGTTTCTACAGTTCTCTTGCCTCTTTCTGCACCCGTTGCTTCTTTCTGCACTTCTCTTGCCTCTCTCTGCCCCCCTCTTCCCTCTTTCTGCACCTCTCTTGCCTCTTTCTGCACTTCTCTTGCATCTTTCTGCACTTCTCTTGCATTTTTCTGCACCCCTCTTCCCTCTTTCTGCACCTCTCTTGCCTCTTTCTGCACCTCTCTTGCTTCTTTCTGCACCCCTCTTGCCTCTTTCTGCACCCGTCTTCCCTCTTTCTGCACGTCTCTTGTCTCTTGTGCACCTCTCTTGCTTCTTTCTGTACCTCTCTTGCCTCTTTCTGCACCTCTGTTGCTTCTTTCTGCACCTCTTTTTTTTCTGCACCTCTTGCTTCTTTCTGCTCCCCTTTTGCCTCTTTCTCCACCCCTCTTCCCTCTTTCTACGGCTCTCTTCCCTCTTTCTGCACCGCTCTAGTCTCTTTCTGCACCACTGTTGCCTCTCTCTGCACCACTCGTGCTTCTTTCTGCACCCCCTTGCCTCTTTCTGCACCCCTCTTCCCTCTTTCTATACCTCTGTTGCCTGTTTCTGCACCTGTCCTGCCTCTTTCTGCATTTCTCTTGCCTGTTTCTGCACCTGTCTTGCCTTTCTGCAACCTTCTTGCGTCTTTCTGCACCTCTGTTGCTTCTTTCTGCACTTCTCTTGCTTCTTTCTGCACCCCCTTGCTTCTTTCTGCATCCCTCTTGCTTCTTTCTGCACCCCTCTTCCCTCTTTCTACACCTCTGTTGCCTGTTTCTGCACCCCTCTTGCATGTTTCTGTAGTTCTCTTGCCTGTTTCTACAGTTCTCTTGCCTGTTTCTGCACCTCAGTTCCTTCTTTCTGCACCCCTCTTGCTTCTTTCTGCACCCCTCATGCTTCTTTCTGCATCCCTATTTCTACACCTCTCTTGATTCTTTCTGCACTTTTCTTGCTTCTTTCTGCAACTCTTTTGCTTCTTTCTGCACCCCTCTTGCCTCTTTCTGCACCCGTCTTCCCTCTTTCTGCACGTCTCTTGTCTCTTTGTGCACCTCTCTTGCTTCTTTCTGCACCTCTCTTGCCTCTTTCTGCACCTCTGTTGCTTCTTTCTGCTCCCCTTTTGCCTTTCTCCACCCCTCTTCCCTCTTTCTGCACCTCTTGCCTCTTTCTGTACCTCTCTTGCTTCTTTCTGTACCCCCTTGCCTCTTTCTCCACCCCTCTTCCTCCACCCTTCTTCCCGCACCTCTCTTGCCTCTTTCTGCACCTCTTTTGTCACTTTCTGTACCTCTTTTGCCTCTTTCTGCAGTTCTCTTGCCTCTTTCTGCAATTTTCTTGCCTCCTTCTGCACCTCTCTTGCTTCTTTCTGCACCCCCTTGCCTTTTTCTGTACCCCTCTTCCCTCTATCTACACCTGTTACCTGTTTCTGCACCTGTCTTGCCTCTTTCTGCAACCCTCTTGCTTCTTTTTGCACCTCTGTTGCTTCTTTCTGCACTTCTCTTGCTTCTTTCTGCACCCTTCTTCCCTCTTTCTGCACCCCTCTTCCCTCTGCACCCATCTTCCCTCTTTCTGCACCCCTCATGCATGTTTCTGCAGTTCTCTTGCCTGTTTCTACATTTCTCTTGCCTGTTTCTGCAACTCTGTTCCTTCTTTCTGCACTTCTCTTGCCTCTCTCTGCACCCATCTTCCCTCTTGCTGCACGTCTCTTGTCTCTTTGTGCACCTCTCTTGCATGTTTCTGTACCTCTCTTGCATGTTTCTGTACCTCTCTTGCCTCTTTCTGCAGTTCTTGCCTCTTTCTGCACTTCTCTTGCTCCTTTTTTCACCTCTCTTGCTTCTTTCTGCACCTCCCTTGCTTCTTTATGCACCCCTCTTGCCTCTTTCTGCACCCCTCTTCCCTCTTTCTGCACCTCTCTTGCCTCTTTCTGCACCCCCTTGCATGTTTCTACACCTCTCTTGCCTGTTTCTACAGTTCTCTTGCCTCTTTCTGCACCTGTTGCTTCATTCTGCACTTCTCTTGCCTCTCTCTGCACCCCTCTTCCCTCTTTCTACACCACTCTTGCCTCTTTCTGCACTTCTCTTGCATCTTTCTGCACTTCTCTTGCATCTTTCTGCACTTCTCTTTCTTCTTTCTGCACCTGTCTTGCTTTTTTCTGCACCCCTCTTGCCTCTTTCTGCACCAGTCTTCCCTCTTTCTGCACGTCTCTTGTCTCTTTGTGCACCTCTCTTGCTTCTTTCTGCACTTCTCTTGCATCTTTCTGCAACTCTTTTGCTTCTTTCTGCACCCCTCTTGCCTCTTTCTGCACCCGTCTTCCCTCTTTCTGCACGTCTCTTGTCTCTTTGTGCACCTCTCTTGCTTCTTTCTGCACCTCTCTTGCCTCTTTCTGCACCTCTGTTGCTTCTTTCTGCTCCCCTTTTGCCTTTCTCCACCCCTCTTCCCTCTTTCTGCACCTCTTGCCTCTTTCTGTACCTCTCTTGCTTCTTTCTGTACCCCCTTGCCTCTTTCTCCCCCCTCTTCCTCCACCCTTCTTCCCGCACCTCTCTTGCCTCTTTCTGCACCTCTTTTGTCACTTTCTGTACCTCTTTTGCCTCTTTCTGCAGTTCTCTTGCCTCTTTCTGCAATTTTCTTGCCTCCTTCTGCACCGCTCTTGCTTCTTTCTGCACCCCCTTGCCTTTTTCTGTACCCCTCTTCCCTCTATCTACACCTGTTACCTGTTTCTGCACCTGTCTTGCCTCTTTCTGCAACCCTCTTGCTTCTTTTTGCACCTCTGTTGCTTCTTTCTGCACTTCTCTTGCTTCTTTCTGCACCCTTCTTCCCTCTTTCTGCACCCCTCTTCCCTCTGCACCCATCTTCCCTCTTTCTGCACCCCTCATGCATGTTTCTGCAGTTCTCTTGCCTGTTTCTACATTTCTCTTGCCTGTTTCTGCAACTCTGTTCCTTCTTTCTGCACTTCTCTTGCCTCTCTCTGCATCCATCTTCCCTCTTGCTGCACATCTCTTGTCTCTTTGTGCACCTCTCTTGCATGTTTCTGTACCTCTCTTGCCTCTTTCTGCAGTTCTTGCCTCTTTCTGCACTTCTCTTGCTCCTTTTTTCACCTCTCTTGCTTCTTTCTGCACCTCCCTTGCTTCTTTATGCACCCCTCTTGCCTCTTTCTGCACCCCTCTTCCCTCTTTCTGCACCTCTCTTGCCTCTTTCTGCGCCACCTTGCATGTTTCTACACCTCTCTTGCCTGTTTCTACAGTTCTCTTGCCTCTTTCTGCACCTGTTGCTTCATTCTGCACTTCTCTTGCCTCTCTCTGCACCCCTCTTCCCTCTTTCTGCACCACTCTTGCCTCTTTCTGCACTTCTCTTGCATCTTTCTGCACTTCTCTTTCTTCTTTCTGCACCTGTCTTGCTTCTTTCTGCACCCCTCTTGCCTCTTTCTGCACCAGTCTTCCCTCTTTCTGCACGTCTCTTGTCTCTTTGTGCACCTCTCTTGCTTCTTTCTGTACCTCTCTTGCCCCTTTCTGCACCTCTCTTGCTTCTTTCTGCACCTCTTTTTTTCTGCACCTCTTGCTTCTTTCTGCTCCCCTTTTGCCTCTTTCTCCACCCCTATTCCCTCTTTCTACACCTCTCTTGACTCTTTCTGCACCACTCTAGTCTATTTCTGCACCACTGTTGCCTCTCTCTGCACCGCTCGTGCTTCTTTCTGAACTTCTCTTGCCTCTTTCTGCACCTCTCTTGCTTCTTTCTGTACCCCCTTGCCTCTTTCTGCACCCCTCTTCCTACACCTCTGTTGCCTGTTTCTGCACCTGTCCTGCCTCTTTCTGCATTTCTCTTGCTGTTTCTGCACCTGTCTTGCCTTTCTGCAACCTTCTTGCTTCTTTCTGCACCTCTGTTGCTTCTTTCTGCACTTCTCTTGCTTCTTTCTGTACCCCCTTGCTTCTTTCTGCATCCCTCTTGCTTCTTTCTGCACCCTTCTTCCCTCTTTCTACACCTCTGTTGCCTGTTTCTGCACCCCTCTTGCATGTTTCTGTAGATCTCTTGCCTGTTTCTACAGTTCTCTTGCCTGTTTCTGCACCTCAGTTCCTTCTTTCTGCACCCCTCTTGCTTCTTTCTGCACCCCTCTTGCTTCTTTCTGCATCCCTCTTCCCTCTTTCTACACCTCTCTTGCCTCTTTCTGTACTTCTCTTGCTTGTTTCTGCACCTGTCTTGCCTTTTTCTGCAACCCTCTTGCTTCTTTTTGCACCTCTGTTGCTTCTTTCTGTACTTCTCTTGCTTCTTTCTGCACCCCTCTTCCCTCTTTCTGCACCCATCTTCCCTCTTTCTGCACCCCTCTTGCATGTTTCTGCAGTTCTCTTGCCTGTTTCTACAGTTCTCTTGCCTGTTTCTGCAACTCTATTCCTTCTTTCTGCACTTCTCTTGCCTCTCTCTGCACCCATCTTCCCTCTTGCTTCATGTCTCATCTCTTTGTGCACCTCTCTTGCTTCTTTCTGCACCTCTCTTGCCTCTTTCAGCACCTCTGTTACTTCTTTCTGCACTTCTCTTGCTTCATTCTGCACTTCTCTTGCTTCTTTCTGCACCCCTCTTGCCTCTTTCTGCACCTGTCTTCCCTCTTTCTGCATGTCTCTTGTCTCTTTGTGCACCTCTCTTGCCTCTTTCTGCACCTCTGTTGCTTCTTTCTGCACCGCTTTTGTTTCTTCCTGCAACTCTTGTTTCTTTCTGCACCTCTTGCTTCTTTCTGCTCCCCTTTTGCCTCTTTCTCCACCCCTCTTCCCTCTTTCTGCGCCTCTCTTGCCTCTTTCTGCACTGCTGTCGTCTTTCTGCACCGCTCTCGTCTCTTTCTGCACCGCTCTCGTTTCTTTCTGCACCGCTCTCGTCTCTTTCTGCACCGCTCGTCTCTTTCTGCACCGCTCGTCTTTTTCTGCACTGCTTGTGCTTCTTTCTGCACTTCTCTTGCCTCTTTCTGCACCTCTCTTGCCTCTTTCTGCACCTCTCTTGCCTCTTTCTGTACTTCTCTTGCCTCTTCCTGCACTTCTCTTGTCTCTTTGTGCACCTCTCTTGCTTCTTTCTGCACCTCTCTTGCTTCTTTCTGCACCTCTTTTGTTTCTTTCTGCTCCCCTTTTGTCTCTTTCTCCACCCCTCTTCCCTCTTTCTGTACCTCTCTTGCCTCTTTCTACACCGCTCGGCTCTTTCTGCACCACTGTTGCCTCTTTCTGTACCGCTCGTGCTTCTTTCTGCACGTCTCGTGCTTCTTTCTGCACCTTTCTTGCCTCTTTCTGCACTTCTCTTGCCCTTCTGCATCTCTGTTGCTTTTTTCTGCACTTCTCTTGCCTCTTTCTGCACCTCTCTTGCTTCTTTCTGCACCCCTTGCCCCTTTCTGCACCCCTCTTCCCTCTTTCTCCACCCCTTTTCCCGCACCTCTCTTGCCTCTTTCTGCACCTCTTTTGTTACTTTCTGCACCTCTTTTGCCTTTCTGCAGTTCCCTTGCCGCTTTCTGCACCCTTTTTGCCTCCTTCTACACCTCTGTTGGTTCTTTCTGCACCCCTCTTGCCTCTTTCTGCACCAGTCTTCCCTCTTTCTGCACTTCTATTGTCTCTTTGTGCACCTCTATTGCCTCTTTCTGTACTTTTGTTCCTTCTTTCTGCACCTGTTGCTTCTTTCTGCACTTCTCTTGCTTCTTTCTGCACCTCTCTCGCTTCTTTCTGCACCTGTCTTGCTTCTTTCTGTACCCCTCTTCCCTCTTTCTGCAGCTTTCGTGCCTCTTTCTGCACTTCTCTTGCCTCTTTCTGCACCTGTTGCTTCTTTCTGCACTTCTGTTGCCTCTTTCTGTACTTCTCTTGCCCCTTTCTGCACATCTGTTGCTCCTTTCTGCAACGCTTTTGCCTCTTTCTGCACCTCTGTTGCTTCTTTCTGCACTTCTTTTGCCTCTATCTGCACCTCTGTTGCTTCTTTCTGCACTTCTCTTGCCTCTTTCTGCATTTCCGTTGCTTCTTTCTGCACCCCTCTTGCCTCTTTCTGCACCTCTGTTGCTTTTTTCTGCACATCTCGTGCTTCTTTCTGCACCCCTCTTGCCTCTTTTTGCACCCCTCTTGCCTCTTTCTGCACCTCTCTTGACTCTTTCTGCAGTTCTCTTGACTCTTTCTGCACTTCTCTTGCCTCTTTCTGCAGTTCTCTTGCCTCCTTCTGGAGTTCTCTTGCCTCCTTCTGGAGTTCTTGCCTCTTTCTGCACCTCTGTTACTTCTTTCTGCACCCCTCTTGACTCTTTCTGCACCTCTTTTGGTTCTTTATGCACTTCTCTTGCTCCTTTTTTCACCTCTTGCTTCTTTCTGCACCTCTTTTCTTTCTGCATCCCTCTTGCCTCTTTCTGCACCCCTCTTCCTTCTTTCTGCACCTCTCTTGCATGTTTCTGCACCTCTCTTGCCTGTTTCTGCAGTTCTTGCCTGTTTCTGCAGCTCCCTTGCCTCTTTCTGCACCTCTATTGCTTCTTTCTGCACTTCTCTTGCCTCTCTCTGCACCCCTCTCCCTCTTTCTGCACTTCTCTTGCCTCTTTCTGCACTTCTCTTGCTTCTTTCTGCACTTCTCTTGCTTCTTTCTGCACCTCTCTTGCTTCTTTCTGCAACTCTCTTGCCTCTTTCTGCACCCCTGTTCCCTCTTTTCTGCAACTCTCTTGCATGTTTCTGTACCTCTCTTGCCTCTTTCTGCACCTCTGTTGCTTCTTTCTGCACCTCTTTTGGTTCTTTCTGCACTTCTCACTCCTTTTTTCACCTCTCTTGCTTCTTTCTGCACCCCTCTTGCCTCTTTCTGCACCCGTTCCTTCTTTTGTCACCCCTCTTGCATGTTTCTGCACCTCTCTTGCCTGTTTCTGCCGTTCTCTTGCCTGTTTCTACAGTTCTCTTGCCTCTTTCTGCACCTCTGTTGCTTCTTTCTGCACTTCTCTTGCCTCTCTGCACCCCTCTTCCCTCTATCTGCACCTCTCTTGCCTCTTTCTGCACTTCTCTTGCCTCTTTCTGCTCTTCTCGTGCTTCTTTCTGCACTTCTCTTTCTTCTTTCTGCACCTCACTTGCTTCTTTCTGCAGCCGTCTTCCCTCTTTCTGTACGTCTCTTGTCTCTTTGTGCACCTCTCTTGCTTCTTTCTGCACCTCTTGCCTTTCTGCACCTCTATTGTTTCTTTCTGCACCTCTTGCTTCTTTCTGCTCCCCTTTTGCCTCTTTCTCCACCCCTCTTCCCTCTTTCTGCACCTCTCTTGCCTCTTTCTACACCGCTCGGCTCTTTCTGCACCACTGTTGCCTCTTTCTGTACCGCTCGTGCTTCTTTCTGCATGTCTCGTGCTTCTTTCTGCACCTTTCTTGCCTCTTCCTGCACCTCTCTTGCCCTTCTGCATCTCTGTTGCCTTTTTCTGCACTTCTCTTGCCTCTTTCTGCACCTCTCTTGCTTCTTTCTGCACCCCTTGCCCCTTTCTGCATCCCTCTTCCCTCTTTCTCCACCCCTTTTCCCGCACCTCTCTTGCCTCTTTCTGCACCTCTTTTGTTACTTTCTGCACCTCTTTTGCCTTTCTGCAGTTCCCTTGCCGCTTTCTGCACCCTTTTTGCCTCCTTCTACACCTCTGTTGGTTCTTTCTGCACCCCTTTTGCCTCTTTCTGCACCAGTCTTCCCTCTTTCTGCACTTCTATTGTCTCTTTGTGCACCTCTATTGCCTCTTTCTGTACTTTTGTTCCTTCTTTCTGCACCTGTTGCTTCTTTCTGCACTTCTCTTGCTTCTTTCTGCACCTCTCTCGCTTCTTTCTGCACCTGTCTTGCTTCTTTCTGTACCCCTCTTCCCTCTTTCTGCAGCTTTCGTGCCTCTTTCTGTACTTCTCTTGCCTCTTTCTGCACCTGTTGCTTCTTTCTGCACTTCTGTTGCCTCTTTCTGTAGTTCTCTTGCCCCTTTCTGCACATCTGTTGCTCCTTTCTGCAACGCTTTTGCCTCTTTCTGCACCTCTGTTGCTTCTTTCTGCACTTCTCTTGCCTCTATCTCCACCTCTGTTGCTTCTTTCTGCACTTCTCTTGCCTCTTTCTGCATTTCCGTTGCTTCTTTCTGCACCCCTCTTGCCTCTTTCTGCACCTCTGTTGCTTTTTTCTGCACATCTCGTGCTTCTTTCTGCACCCCTCTTGCCTCTTTTTGCACCCCTCTTGCCTCTTTCTGCACCTCTCTTGACTCTTTCTGCAGTTCTCTTGACTCTTTCTGCACTTCTCTTGCCTCTTTCTGCAGTTCTCTTGCCTCCTTCTGGAGTTCTCTTGCCTCCTTCTGGAGTTCTTGCCTCTTTCTGCACCTCTGTTACTTCTTTCTGCACCCCTCTTGACTCTTTCTGCACCTCTTTTGGTTCTTTCTGCACTTCTCTTGCTCCTTTTTTCACCTTTTGCTTCTTTCTGCACCTCTTTTCTTTCTGCATCCCTCTTGCCTCTTTCTGCACCCCTCTTCCTTCTTTCTGCAGCTCTCTTGCATGTTTCTGCACCTCTCTTGCCTGTTTCTGCAGTTCTTGCCTGTTTCTGCAGCTCCCTTGCCTCTTTCTGCACCTCTATTGCTTCTTTCTGCACTTCTCTTGCCTCTCTCTGCACCCCTCTCCCTCTTTCTGCACTTCTCTTGCCTCTTTCTGCACTTCTCTTGCTTCTTTCTGCACTTCTCTTGCTTCTTTCTGCACCTCTCTTGCTTCTTTCTGCAACTCTCTTGCCTCTTTCTGCACCCCTGTTCCCTCTTTTCTGCAACTCTCTTGCATGTTTCTGTACCTCTCTTGCCTCTTTCTACACCTCTGTTGCTTCTTTCTGCACCTCTTTTGGTTCTTTCTGCACTTCTCACTCCTTTTTTCACCTCTCTTGCTTCTTTCTGCACCCCTCTTGCCTCTTTCTGCACCCGTTCCTTCTTTCGTCACCCCTCTTGCATGTTTCTGTACCTCTCTTGCCTGTTTCTGCCGTTCTCTTGCCTGTTTCTACAGTTCTCTTGCCTCTTTCTGCACCTCTGTTGCTTCTTTCTGCACTTCTCTTGCCTCTCTGCACCCCTCTTCCCTCTATCTGCACCTCTCTTGCCTCTTTCTGCACTTCTCTTGCCTCTTTCTGCTCTTCTCGTGCTTCTTTCTGCACTTCTCTTTCTTCTTTCTGCACCTCACTTGCTTCTTTCTGCAGCCGTCTTCCCTCTTTCTGCACGTCTCTTGTCTCTTTGTGCACCTCTCTTGCTTCTTTCTGCACCTCTTGCCTTTCTGCACCTCTATTGTTTCTTTCTGCACCTCTTGCTTCTTTCTGCTCCCCTTTTGCCTCTTTCTGCACCTCTCTTCCCTCTTTCTGCACCTCTCTTGCCTCTTTGAACACCGCTCGTCTCTTTCTGCACCACTGTTGCCTCTTTTTGCACCGCTCGTGCTTTTTTCTACACTTCTCTTGCCTCTTTCTACACCTCTCTTGCCTCTTTCTGCACTTCTCTTGCCTCTTTCTGCATCTCTGTTGCTTTTTTATGCACTTCTCTTGCCTCTTTCTGCACCTCTCTTGCTTCTCTCTGCACCCCTCTTCCCTCTTTCTGCACCCCTCTTCCCTCTTTCTGCACCCCTCTTCCTGCACCTCTCTTGCCTCTTTCTGCACTTCTTTTGCCTCTTTCTTCAGTTCTCTTGCCTCTTTCTGCAATTCTCTTGCCTCTTTCTGCAATTCTCTTGCTCTTTCTGCACCTCTGTTGGTTCTTTCTGCACCATCTTCCCTCTTTCTGCACCGTCTTCCCTCTTTCTGCACTTCTATTGTCTCTTTGTGCACCTCTATTGCCTCTTTCTGTACTTTTGTTCCTTCTTTCTGCACCTGTTGCTTCTTTCTGCACTTCTCCTGCTTCTTTCTGCACCTCTCTCGCTTCTTTCTGCACCTGTCTTGCTTCTTTCTGTACCCCTCTTCCCTCTTTCTGCAGCTTTCGTGCCTCTTTCTGTACTTCTCTTGCCTCTTTCTGCACCTGTTGCTTCTTTCTGCACATCTGTTGCTCCTTTCTGCAACGCTTTTGCCTCTTTCTGCACCTCTGTTGCTTCTTTCTGCACTTCTCTTGCCTCTATCTCCACCTCTGTTGCTTCTTTCTGCACTTCTCTTGCCTCTTTCTGCATTTCCGTTGCTTCTTTGTGCACCCCTCTTGCCTCTTTCTGCACCTCTGTTGCTTTTTTCTGCACATCTCGTGCTTCTTTCTGCACCCCTCTTGCCTCTTTTTGCACCCTCTTGCCTCTTTCTGCACCTCTCTTGACTCTTTCTGCAGTTCTCTTGACTCTTTCTGCACTTCTCTTGCCTCTTTCTGCAGTTCTCTTGCCTCCTTCTGGAGTTCTCTTGCCTCCTTCTGGAGTTCTTGCCTCTTTCTGCACCTCTGTTACTTCTTTCTGCACCCCTCTTGACTCTTTCTGCACCTCTTTTGGTTCTTTCTGCACTTCTCTTGCTCCTTTTTTCACCTCTTGCTTCTTTCTGCACCTCTTTTCTTTCTGCATCCCTCTTGCCTCTTTCTGCACCACTCTTCCTTCTTTCTGCACCTCTCTTGCATGTTTCTGCACCTCTCTTGCCTGTTTCTGCAGTTCTTGCCTGTTTCTGCAGCTCCCTTGCCTCTTTCTGCACCTCTATTGCTTCTTTCTGCACTTCTCTTGCCTCTCTCTGCACCCCTCTCCCTCTTTCTGCACTTCTCTTGCCTCTTTCTGCACTTCTCTTGCTTCTTTCTGCACTTCTCTTGCTTCTTTCTGCACCTCTCTTGCTTCTTTCTGCAACTCTCTTGCCTCTTTCTGCACCCCTGTTCCCTCTTTTCTGCAACTCTCTTGCATGTTTCTGTACCTCTCTTGCCTCTTTCTGCACCTCTGTTGCTTCTTTCTGCACCTCTTTTGGTTCTTTCTGCACTTCTCACTCCTTTTTTCACCTCTCTTGCTTCTTTCTGCACCCCTCTTGCCTCTTTTGGCACCCGTTCCTTCTTTCGTCACCCCTCTTGCATGTTTCTGCACCTCTCTTGCCTGTTTCTGCCATTCTCTTGCCTGTTTCTACAGTTCTCTTGCCTCTTTCTGCACCTCTGTTGCTTCTTTCTGCACTTCTCTTGCCTCTCTGCACCCCTCTTCCCTCTATCTGCACCTCTCTTGCCTCTTTCTGCACTTCTCTTGCCTCTTTCTGCTCTTCTCGTGCTTCTTTCTGCACTTCTCTTTCTTCTTTCTGCACCTCACTTGCTTCTTTCTGCAGCTGTCTTCCCTCTTTCTGCACGTCTCTTGTCTCTTTGTGCACCTCTCTTGCTTCTTTCTGCACCTCTTGCCTTTCTGCACCTCTATTGTTTCTTTCTGCACCTCTTGCTTCTTTCTGCTCCCTTTTGCCTCTTTCTGCACCTCTCTTCCCTCTTTCTGCACCTCTCTTGCCTCTTTGAACACCGCTCGTCTCTTTCTGCACCACTGTTGCCTCTTTCTGCACCGCTCGTGCTTTTTTCTACACTTCTCTTGCCTCTTTCTACACCTCTCTTGCCTCTTTCTGCACTTCTCTTGCCTCTTTCTGCATCTCTGTTGCTTTTATGCACTTCTCTTGCCTCTTTCTGCACCTCTCTTGCTTCTCTCTGCACCCCTCTTCCCTCTTTCTGCACCCCTCTTCCCTCTTTCTGCACCCCTCTTCCTGCACCTCTCTTGCCTCTTTTCTGCACTTCTTTTGCCTCTTTCTTCAGTTCTCTTGCCTCTTTCTGCAATTCTCTTGCCTCTTTCTGCAATTCTCTTGCTCTTTCTGCACCTCTGTTGGTTCTTTCTGCACCATCTTCCCTCTTTCTGCACCGTCTTCCCTCTTTCTGCACTTCTCTTGTTTCTTTTGGCACCTCTCTGGCCTCTTTCTGCACCTTTGTTGCTTCTTTCTGCACCTCTGCTGCTTCTTTCTGCACCTCTCTCGCTTCTTTCTGCACCTGTCTTGCCTTTTTCTGTACCCCTCTTCCCTCTTTCTGCAGCTTTCTTGCCACTTTCTGCACCTGTTGCTTCTTTCTTCACCCCTAATCCCTCTAATGCCGGTTCCCCATGAATAAAGAGATCGGAGGAATCACGATTGCTGTTGAGTGCATTCTCATTCCTGTTTGGACTTTGGTGAATCATATATACACGGCCGTCCAAAGCCGTGGAGAACTGCACCACCGTTAATAATATACAGGGCCGTAGGGCTTGAACGAATGAAAGCCTGAGTTATGGGTCAGCAGTTTTGTCAAATATTACCGTGTCATTATGATCCCTGTGGCCCACTGGAGGGCAAGACTAATGGACTAAAAACTGTTTATCTTGCAGAACCTACTAAGGAAGATAAATGGATTCCCAGCATACTACAAATCCCAGAAGGCGATGGTGAAAATACGCACCTGTGCAGCCCACTGAGGGCAGGAATGAAGTAGTTATAAGCATGCTGGGAAATATCTGCAGATTCACAGCCACGCCTATGAATAAGGAGCGGGAGGCTCCGAAACCGGTCAGGCGGCAGAATATCAGGAGGATTAATGCCGGTTCCCTATGAATAAAGAGATCGGAGGAATCACGATTGCTGTTGAGTGCCTTCTCGTTCCTGTTTGGACTATATTTATATATACATACACACATATATACTACTCCATGTAGCTTCTTAGTAATAAGTGCTAGACACAAAGCTTTGCTTTAACAATGTAGGCTAGACAATTCACTAATATTTTTCAAGGTTTTACTCTAGCTAGATTCTGCTTGCATGGGTTTCTGTAAGTCTTCTGTATCTAACTCATGGGGTGGTCCTCACTCATAACATCCAACACCAAATGTGTTTATATTTGTCCCTTTAGCTGTCTCAGGAACTCCATTAATGAGTACATTATTCCTCCTATCAGTTATTTGGTTTCCTTTTTTCGTAATTTAGTGATATTGCAAGCATTTGTTTCAATCAGTCACTCAGATTTAGCTAAAGCAAGTTCAGGGTCCTGGATTATAAATCTTCTAATATTTTTAATGGGTTTACGCATGCTTTTGGATCACACTCCTCGTTTGTTCTATTTTTTCAAAGTTAAACATTATTTCCTTTCTCATACCTAAATGCCCTCTCCAATCCAGATTGTGAAGGATTACATCTACATTTAGGGTTTGTCCCAACAAGCACATTCTTCTCCCCTACCATCCATTTTTACCCCTCTGGCTTCATCCAACTTTACTCTACATTGCTCAGGGAACTCCAGCCAGGTACCTCTCTATCAGTGGTGACTTGCCCATCGCAGGGATTCTGCTGGTAAACAGATCTGTGCCTTGGGATGTCAGGACCTCAGAATGTAGGGACTGTGTCTCACGTCCACGCCAGTACCTGGCAACCCCAATCTGAGCTAGCTCACAGTGCTTCGCCTGAACTCCTAACCCTCCCAGAGTAGGAGGTGATTTTGGCAAACCTAGAACATGAACCTCTACTCCCCAAGGGAACCCTGGAAACAGATCATCACCTTTCGTATCTCACTCATGCATGCCATTAGTAAACAAAGGAAAGTGACAAAAGTTTTTACAATACATTTATTGAAACTATCGTAGTCTATTATGAAGCAGGTGTGCTGCGTTGAGTAGACAAATACAACTGAGCAAAGTAATCAGCTTTACTAGCAGACTGTAAACAATGAACAACCCAGCCATGCCAAATTATCTATCTGCCTAAGCCTATTCTTACTATGTAAGCAAAGGGACATATTCGTGATTTCTGGGATTAGCAACGGAACCCGTATCTGGCATGCGTTCGTTTCAGGACACGTCTCTCTGCGGAATTCTCCTCTCTGCCCACAAAGGGTCAAAACACAGTTTATATGATAAAACTATTGAGTAACAAACCTGCAGCT
Organism: Calotriton arnoldi; assembly: GCA_963921515.1. Classification (NCBI taxonomy): domain Eukaryota; kingdom Metazoa; phylum Chordata; class Amphibia; order Caudata; family Salamandridae; genus Calotriton; species Calotriton arnoldi. The sequence goes on from CAWUFW010009519.1 coordinate 140,349, forward strand.
GGGCTACTGTGTTAAGTTTAAAATATTATGAACAATTGCTGACTGAGCAGAAAACAGTACAACATGGCGTTATGTATTTGAAATGTCATTGTACGAGATGTGCAGACGAAATCCCAAGTCGAGTCACTGAATAACAAAACAACATGTACAGCGTATTTCTAAAATAATGTCACAAAAACAAAAGTGTTATGTGCGGCCGTGCTAGCAGAAGCAGTCTAAAACATCTAATACGCTAAACTAAGGGAGAACCAAGGTGTGCCCTAAAGGGAAATCACCACACCCCCTCTTTGGTCGGGAAAGTAACTCAGCGTCTAACAAAATAATAAATGTCACAAGCTAAGCAAATTAAATGCGATGCTAAGTAGCATAATAATCAAATATATGAGTATAATATGGAATGAAATCAAAAAGTTTGAAAGGGCATGGCCGAATCAGGTTGAGGACGGGGCACCCAAGAGTTCTTCCACAAAATCAATGTTAAGTGAATCCAAAACGGATTCAATCTGAGCAGACAATGAGTCCTGAAGCGCCCCCTTCAAAAGCTCCAAAGAGCAGACATGATCCTCATTATCAGCCGATGCTGAGGAAGTAGTCTGTAATCCTGCATCTGTATTATTAGAACTGAAGTTCGGAAATCCTGGTGCATAAACACCCATCTCCCCAAAAGGGAGCAGCTCATGCCATGCATCTTAAAGCAGCTGCAAGTTCGTGGGACAACTTAGAAAATGGGTCGTTATCGGACTCATCAACAGGTCTGTAGGTGTTATATGGCCTTTAGGGTCATTGTCGACATTGCTAAGTTAGCATGAGCTCTGCTGCCATGATGCTGCTTTTGCGCACGTTACTACATGACTTTGTTTTGCAAGACTCAACGGTCTATGCCACAACCACAACATCCAATCAGACGTGAGGCTAAGACTCCCGTTTGTGACATTCTAACTCAGTTGGAGTATCAAGGAGTGATTGAATCCTGTGTATCACCGATGAATAATCCTCTTTTTCCGGTATCAAAACCTGACATTTCATATCGCATTGTATTGGATTATCGAAATTTGAATAGTCATTGTCATACATTTGCGGTACAGAACACACACAGCTCTGCGCTGGTGAACAACCTTGTTCGTAAAAAATACAAAACTACACTGGACATATCCAATGGTTTCTACAGTCATAATCTGGCTCCTGAGAGCCATGACTTGACAGCATTCACCGCCGTTGGAAATCAGAAAGAATTTACGTGCTTGCCTATGGGGTATAAGACCAGCCCCGGGGCTTTTGCTGCGCATGTCTTTGTTGCATGACATAGATCCAGATGCGTTCTCGTACGTTGATGAAATTTATCTGACAGACGACGAACTAATGCCGCATCTTGTCCGAGTCGACTGCATCATTTTATCGTTTGCCGATTATGGATACAAATTCAATTTTGCTAAATCACACATCGCTCCTTTTGCGGTGCTCTTTTTGGGCTACGAGCTCAATAATGAAGGTAGGGAGTTAGCCCCCCACTTTCTGGAGAAATGTGCACAGCTGCAACCTCCTTCTACGCTGAAGAATCTACAGTCTTTGCTGGGATTTTTGAATTTTGGTAGGACATACATCCCCGATTATGCCCAGCATATCAAACCGCTTTATGCGTTGATACAACCAACATATTCTTCTGCCAGCTGGCTTCCGGAACATACCACTATTCTACAATCTTTGCAATCAGATATGCTTGTGACTAACTACTTGTTGACCCGTGATAATACCACGAACCTGGTGATACATATAGTACCGGGGACGGTGGGTTTCACTTACTTGACGTTCAAAGAGGGAGACACAGTACCAATTGCATACAAATCACATTTGTACACATCGGCTGAAATGCGTTTTTCGAATGTTGAAAAGGTTTTGACGGCGGTCCAAATGGCGATTCTGAAAGAACGCTCGCTGGCACAGGGAAAACACATTCTTATGGTCACGCCTTTCCCTGCTTTAGAAGCAGTGACTAAGGCAAGTGTACCCAATTCTAAGGCACTACATCCCCGTTGGATACAATGGGCTACGTCTTTGACATCATCTGATGTCACGTTTATCTTTGATCATGCTCTTCAGACACAGGAGTTTTTACAGTATGAACACATTCATCCTCCTCCGTTGTTGCTTCCTTTGGATGAGTACAAATGTATCATTTATACCGATGGCTCGGCTCAACCGGCCACCAGTTCAAAACATGCTTATTCAGCGGCTTGCATTATTGTGGCTGGTTCAATTGTAAATGGAGAATTTAAGTCTTCCATAGTGCATACTCAGGCACTTGAAGACTGTACAGCACAATTGGCGGAGCTGCGTGCTCTTATTCTAGCCCTTGAGTTTGCTGATCCTAATGTGAATACTCTTATTGTATGCGATTCCTTCTACTGTGTTCAGTCTTTTAATGACAACTTATTCTTTTGGTCTCAAAATGACTATCGAGACTCTAAAGGTAGCGCAATCAAGCATAAAACGCTTTGGGTTCGATTGGCATACCTTAAACAGCGTCTGCCCCTCACACAAGTTATACATACTCTTGGCCATCAGCGTGTGGGAGCAAATGCTCTTGGTAATTCTTTGGCTGACGAGGCGGCCAAATCTGCAGTAGCCACGTGTTCCGTTACAGCAGTTACAAGGTCCATGACTAAGATAGATAATGACATTCTGGCAGCTGTAGTTGCTACAAAGGATGGGACTGCTTATCCGCAGGGCTTCCCTTCAAAGTATTCTTATCATTTATCTCCTGAACAAGTTCCTTATGCTAAAACTCCATCAGTTGGGGATCGGCTGATTCCCAACATGGATGGCACACTTGCTTCGATCATAGCCGCACACGAGGGCATGGCTTCTGCACATGCCGGAGTGTCTGTTTCTATTTTACAGCAACGTTATTGGTGGCGTGGTTTATATAAACAAACCCGTAATTATATGCTTTCTTGTGACATTTGTCAGCAAATCAAACCGTCTACGGTCTCATGCCCACCACAAACAAAGCTCTGTATTTCTAATCAGCCGTTTGGCTGTGTATATCTTGATCACTGCGGTCCATTGTCTTCTGATACTGCATATAAATAAATTTTTGTTGCAGTTGATTTGTGCACTAGATTCCTTTGGGTTTGGCCGCAACGCAGTGCTGACGCTCGAAATGTCATTAAAGATTTGCGTGTCTTTGTCAGGATGTTTGTCTGTGGCACCTTATATTTTGACCAAGGTCCAGCATTCGCCTCTAAGGCGTACAAGGACGCGATGAAGTCAATGGGGGTGCTGGTGCATTTTTCGTCTCCATACAGGCCTGAGGGCAATTCTATAGTGGAGCGAATGAACCGTGACTTAAAGCAATCTTTGACAGCTAGGGTCTTAGGTACTGGCAGGAACTGGCTGGCCCATTTGTATGGAGTTCAACGTGCACTCAATCTCCCTAGAAGATCTCTGGGTGGGCGGACCCCTTACGAAATGCTCTTTGGCATTAAAATGTTTGTGCCAGACCTTGATGGTCTAGACGTTGTGGCGGCTGCCGCAACCTTTGGCATAGATAATCATTCTACTATGTTACAGGACCTGCAAAAGACCCGTGACAGCTACGCAACTGAACATTTGCCCTCTTCCAATGACACAGCAATGCTGATTCCGGTCGCCGGCTGGCTTCCTAAGATTGGAGATCTGGTACGAGAAAAGCTGGAGAACAAGAAAAAATTTGGTCCCTCTTATCATGCACCGGTCCCGGTTCTTGGATTGAAAGGTACTCGTACAGTGATTCTACCACCTTTACCTGGTCGCAAAGACAACAGATACATTTCAGTGGACAATGTCAAGTTACACCGTCTGGCCGATTCTGAATAGTGTAACTCCTGCAGTTTCATGCAATGCTATCTCAATGAATCCGATGCATTCGTCCGCTTTGACTCATCCTCGTATCGCTGAGGGTGAGACGGAAACTACCATTGACCTTTTACTTGTCCTTAACCCCTCCTGTTCCACCGCCGAAGTCGAGTATACTTATCCTGCGGAAGAGTCCCAGAGTGAAGTGCCGAACAGTCCACGTCAACATCAAACTGATGCTGCCCTACCTCCTTTGATGAATATGGGTGCAAGCGGTTATTTTGGGGACTGTGCGAGCTTCTCCTATGACTCTTCCTCCTCGTTTTCCACATTGGCACTTCCACTGACAAAAATAAGTATTTTCATCTCTTGGTTCAAAAAGACTTACCTGGTCCCACCCTGGACGTATACCTGGTTGATACTTATCTTGATTTTTCTCTTCATGTCAATTAGATTAGTGACAGTATTTTTCTTGCTCATCAATGGTCATTACTTGCCAGAACGCTCTGCTGTGAAATTGGTCGATGGAATTCTGGCCCTCATACATCGTCATTTAAACAACAAGAGAGAGAGGGAAAGGAGCCGGTATTGAACACTCTTAGCCCCCCAAAATCAATAATCTAAACAACAAAGAGTGTAACCCTTGAACAAGAGAGCAGGCAAGGGGAATCAAACTTGATTCTATAAAGCCCTCACTCACCAACCTGGTTGGTGACATGCTCATCATAGGCCCCACCGAAGGTCGAATACTCCAGGTGTGCTCGACGCCAGAATCACTGCGAGCTGGTAAAATTGTTGTGACGTGATAGGAAAGTGAGTGTTAAAATGCCTTGGATGTAACCAATGATTTATTGCCAGCCACCAGGCACGGATAAAAACAAAGTAAGTGATGAAAGCTGAAATAGGTATAAACAGCTAAATCTCACTACTAGTGAATGGTCAACATGTTTCTGCCACTGTCGAGCAATAGCTGGGCATTCGCCAGGACCGAGGCGTGACTCGGTGGTATGAACACGCTAAGGCTCACCCAACCGTGAGTCAAATGTGAAAACAAAGAAACAGGTGTGTGGTCACAACTGCTGTCAACGAAGGAATCCAACCTCATTTCGAGGATTCCACATGTATCTGCGAAAAAGAAGACACGAACAAACACATAACTCAGAACCGTATCATGTTTTAGTTATCATGCTCTCTTAGTAGTGCACTATAACACTCCTTCCACCAATTACCATGCTGATACCAAAATGGCATACATAGATGCACTCCTTGTGTTTACATTACTTCAGTGATACTATCCACAAGTATTGTAATTGTACCATGGTTTGTGGAAATGCATAGCGCACTATTCACCTGCACGCTCTCTATGACGTCTATCGGTATCTATAGATCAATCGTACTTAGAAAATTGAAAAATTAAAAACCTTAATTACTAAGGTGTCGTGATAGCCCACCATCATGCGGTCCCACATACTCAATCGTAAGAACCACTTTCTTACACACTGGGTGAAAGCTCATCACACCATGGGTCTCGGGAGGGTGGTGGCTAGTAGGCACACCCTGTCGGAAACAAAAATAATTAAATCTATTTAGATAAGAAAGCTACTTATCTGCCTCGATTACTGCCTACTGGTTTAGGATTACTCACGCCAGCAAAGCCAGCACCCGCTGGTACCTGTACAACCCTCTGATCACCGGACCCGTCGATAGGCGGTTCGGTGACTCTGCCGGTTAAGCTTCACCGGCAGCCTCGATTGGACCTGCCTCTTGCCGTAACGCGCGGCGTCTCACAGGTGTCCAATCAGGGCGTCGGCAGCACATATGACTGCGGAAGTAAGGCGTTACAACTAGAACGCTTGTCGCTGTCCCGACAAAATTATTTCAACAAAGCTTTATAGAATCCTTGTAATCAACAGTAATGTGGCAGAAAAGTAATGTAGCAAAGAGAAATGCACGTGCTATTTAGCACGAAAAACAACCAGTTATGAAAAACTGCTAAAAACAGTCTCCAACCGAAATCAGCAGAAGAAACAATCATGGATGCTATTTAAAAGGGCCAGATATTCCAAAATGCAGGGAATATCTGGCCCTTTTAAATAGCATCCATGATTGTTTCTTCTGCTGATTTTTCCGGTTGGGAGACTGTTTTTAGCAGTTTTTCATAACTGGTTGTTTTTCGTGCTAAATAGCACGTGCATTTCCTCTTTTGCTACATTACTTTTTCTGCCACATTACTGTTGATTACAAGGATTCTATAAAGCTTTGTTGAAATAATTTTGTCGGGACAGCGGCAAGCGTTCTAGTTGTAACGCCTTACTTCCGCAGTCATATGTGCTGCCGACGCCCTGATTGGACACCTGTGAGACGCCGCACGTTGCGACGCAAGGGGGCAGGTCCAATCGAGGCTGCCGGGTGAGGCTTTTAATCTGCAGAGTCACCGAACCGCCTATCGACGGGGTCCGGTGATCAGAGGGTTGTACAGGTACCAAGCGGGTGCTTGGCTTTGCTGGCGTGAGTAATCCTAAACCAGTAGGCAGTAATCGAGGCAGATAAGTAGCTTTTTCTTTATCTAAATAGATTTAATTATTTTTTGTTTCCGACAGGGTGTGCCTACTAGCCACCACCCTCCCGAGACCCATGGTGTGATGAGCTTTCACCCAGTGTGTAAGAAAAGTGGTTCTTTACGATTGAGTATGTGGGACCGCATGATGGTGGGCTATCACGACACCTTAGTAATTAAGGTTTTTAATTTTTCAATTTTCTAAGTACGATTGATCTATAGATACCGATAGACGTCATAGAGGGCGTGCAGGTGAAATAGTGCGCTATACTTTTTCCACAAACCATGGTACAATTACAATACTTGTGGATAGTATCACTGAAGTAATGTAAACACAAGGAGTGCATCTATGTATGCCATTTTGGTATCAGCATGGTAATTGGTGGAAGGGGTGTTATAGTGCACTACTAAGAGAGCATGATGGCTAAAACATGATACGAGTTTCTGAGTTATGTGTTTGTTCGTGTCTTCTTTTTCGCAGATACATGTGGAATCCTCCGAAATGAGGTTGGATTCCTTCGTTGACAGCAGGTTGTAACCATACACCCTGTTTCTTTGTTTTCACATTTGACTCACGGTTGGGTGAGCCTTAGCGTGTTCATACCACCGGGGTCTACGCACCTCGGTCCTGACGAATGCCCAGCTATTTGCTTGACAGTGGCAGAAACATGTTGACCATTCACTAGTAGTGAGATTTAGCTGTTTATACCTATTTCAGCTTTTCATCACTTACTTTGTTTTTATCCGTGCCTGGTTGGCCGGCGAATAAAGTTATTGGTTACATCCAAGGCATTTTTAACACTCACTTTTCCCTATCACGTCACAACAATTTTTACCAGCTCCGCAGTAATTCTGGCGTCGAGCACACCTGGGAGGTATTCGACCTTCCGGGTGGGGCCCTATGATGAAGCATGTCACCAACCAGGTTGGTGAGTGAGGGCTTTTATAGAATCAAATTTTGATTCCCCCCTTTTGCCTGCTCTCTTGTTCAAGGGTTACCCTCATCCATCGTCCCATATAATGAAACGTGATCAAGCCCTCGTGAACATTTTAGCTTTCCCAGTTGCAGATGACATCGTTTGGGATAAAGTAGCATTCGAAATCCATGGTCCGACGGAAGTCCTCAACATACCATACGTGTTTTGCGTTTCTTTGGGAGACGTGGTAACACCAGACATACATTCCGATGATTGGGATGTACAAGCAGTACATTCATTGTTTTCAGATTTAAAGTATTATGCTGCTTTTGATGCTGAAGATTTAAATTAAAATTCTGCCAATTATGCTGATTTATTCTGTTATCAACATTATGGGCATCATTACTTACACAAAACAAACACATTAAGACCTGTTTTTAATTACACGCAATGGGAACATTGTACAACTCCTTTACAGGGGAGGTCTAAAATGCTTAGGGATAAGTTCACCTACTTCACAGATTGACACGTCCAATCCTGAATCCTATTTCTTTAAATTACAATTGACGTTGCAATCGAAATTTATTCTAAACCACACTAAATTAATCTATTCCAATTCCTTTAGATCTGAATTGGCCACACAGGGTTATGATCACTGGAGTGCTACCATTGATTTAAAAACAGTTTGGGGCACTAAGGCTTAACAGGTTCAGGGATCTGAAGCTTTACATCGTGCCTGCCTGATACCGGCGCAAATCTTATTTCTAAATGATACAGTATATCAAACTACTTGCTTTGGCATGGCAACTGTAAAAAATGTAAATAACCAGTCCATTCCATCATTGGCGGAGTATGATAATTGGTGCACACACACAAACTATTCAATCGATGTTTTGCAGACTCTGTTTCGAAATGGCACTTCAATGTCTCTGATGTTGACCCTAGCGGTTGGTTGCTGTGGCAAACCAGTTCAAATTCATGCCAACTGCATTTTTATAATATAACGCCTGGTTTCACACAGACTAGACCTGATCCACGTTTTTCGCACTCACATTCAGTCACCACATATTCGGTGGGTAAATTGTGCCAACAATGGTTGGAACACTCTTGTCGAGTGACATCAATTTGGCTGATTTTCTTCTAGGTCGTAGGACCCCGAGAACAAAAAGATTTTTCTATGCTTCTTACAATGAAATATGGAAACTTTCGCAGATTGAGGCAGCGGTTTGTCTGCGTCAAATTGACAAAGCGAATTTAGAAAAGGTCCTTGCAGTGGTCGACAATAGCATTAATACACTGTCTTCACGCATTTATACCTTGGATAATATTGTTTCATCTGTTATTGATATTGTTCAGAATGATGTATCTGTGTTATATCATGGTCAAAATCAATTACGATCTGTAATGCAGTTTGCATGGACGTTACAGACTCTTAAAATGGGAAAAGTACCTTGGGATTATTTAAATGCTTTAGCTTTGTTTTTGCCATTTAATCTAACTGATAAACAGAGATTTATGTCCATGAAAGACACTACATACACACTATTACACATTGAACAATTGGAACACTTGCCATTCTCTATGGCGGAGACAGATTCAGCCGTATGGTTAATTCATGGGGTTATGTCTCTCCCTTTTTCGCAGTTTCAATTTAAATCTTGCATGACACATTTCCCAATTGGCCGCTTTGAACCCCTGGGAAGTACGTTTCTTCATGAACTGTGGTCCCTACCTTTCACTTACATATGTCATCGGGAGGTTTTCCTAACAGGGGAGGACTGTGATTCCACAGTGGGACAGTCCCGTCCCAGCAATAATTCCCCCTTTTACATTGCTTACTAACGGTAGTTATCTTATTTTGAATAACCACGACTGCTGTGGTTTACGGGCAGGAATCCCGTATATAGTAACAGTTTCACAACATGTTACTTGTTGTAGCAATGTGCTTTTTCCGCCCCCGCATGAGAAAGTAGATATTTCGATTTGGCCTTCCATTCCGACTTTGAAAACAGATTTCAACAAATTAAGCAGGCTCAAAGCGCTATTGTTTCAACAAGAAGTGGCTCTCACTTCAGCTCGAGAGACCTTCGAATTGCAGGTGGCTAGAACTTCTAGCGAGATTCAGTCACTTCTGAACATGAATCTCCCACTTCATTTTGGGGAGCTGATACATCAAATAATGAATGCGTCTGACACCGAAGGCCTTGCTCATTTTTTTAAACTGGTGGGATCCGGCCTTGTGACTTCTTTTCAGACGATATTTGGTGTTATACCGGCCTTTATTCATTGTATTTTTTCCAGCTTCTTCGGTGGATTCCTATTAATACTGGCGCTAGCTGGTGTAATCCTGCTGCTTCTGTTCCTGCTACGCAATGGCTGCTCATCTTGTGGTACTGCACAGACCAGGCCAATTGCAACTGTACCGTGACCGAATGCAACAACTGTTTGGATGCTTGCCACTAGCGACGCTTAGCGTGAGTTATGGAATAACTTTGCGCTTTACCTACTTCACTTGCGTGCAACCTGTATTCTACTGTCAACGGTGCCCCTTTTACTGGGCTTGTGATTTATGCCTCTCCAATACGTCATGTTTGGACCCGGATTATGACCAGTTAATGGGTCCCTTAGTGGCCCATGACTAGGCCTGTTCTATGGAGGGACGTATGGCGCGTGCGGCTGCACTTGGAGTCTTGGCTGAATGGGATATCTGTGCGGCTGCGCAGAACCTATTGCGACGGAGCTTCATCGAATATCACGCAAGTTGCCTGGTTATGCTTTTGGAAGCATCTGAGTATGAGGAACACGTCTGTTCCTTCAGTCTACTTGATTGGATGGCATCCCTTTTTTCTACTAACGATAACGATGGTCTTTTGGAACAACTTACATTAAGTTCACGTACTATGATGGATACACCACCTCCATGTTAGTCACGTTCTTCGTGCAACAAAAACATTATTTTTGTCAACATCACAATTTTTTGTTGTTGATTTTTTTCCAATCTGGTTTTTTCAATGCGTATTTGAAAGCTGCTTACCCTTGAAATCTGTTTTGGTCTTTTGTCCATATATTATGACCTTACTAAGGAGAGGGTGTTATATGGCCTTTAGGGTCATTGTCGACATTGCTAAGTTAGCATGAGCTCTGCTGCCATGATGCTGCTTTTGCGCACTTTACTACATGACTTTGTTTTGCAAGACTCTGTTTGTGCCTTTCACATGAGAACTGTCTGCTTTCTGCGTTCTCTACTTGTTCCTGGAGTTTAGTCTGAACACTGCCCCTTGTTATTCTGTTCTGGTCAGTCCCTAGCATCTAGACAAAACATGCTAACACAGCTGCGCTGCTGGAAGCTCGTGCTTTGATATTACGGGGATGCATGTTGTTCTGACACACACTTGGAGAGGGTCCTTTCCAGGGAGAAGAGCTATGCTGTTTCTATAATGTAAAACTTCCATCTAGGCACTAAGGTATGGGGTCTTCTGACAAAGCCCAGAGATATTCCTTTATATAATAAACTTCACCTTACCAAGGGGATGGTGGTTAGGCCTTATAGTCCTTTTTCCACTGTCTGTATATGATGACATCCCCCTTTATATTCTATGGAATTGTAACAATGCTAATTGTTCTAGGTTTATGCATTTCGCTGCTGGTAGTGGCTCGTATACTGCATTATAGAGCACGATAGTTAAAATAAACATTTTGAACTATAACAGTGACTCTGACCATTCTTATTGTGGACAAGTACGAATGAGCGAGCGAAAAGGTATGTCTTGCTACCGCGATTCCTGAGAGCGTCGGGAGTGTTGTGTTCTGGGTTGTCTAATCATTTGTAGCTTCGTGATTTTGTACGAGAACAAATGAGACACTATAGCTAGTCGGTTTTGGGATTTTGGGTACTAAGGTGGTAGGTTGGTACACCCCTATACACCGAGGTCCTGTTTTCCTGTGCATAGTTCTGTGTATGTGCAGAATCCCCGCAACATAGGAACAGGCAACTGCAGCACAAGGTAGACGTCAAGTGCCCACTCGAAGGGACACCAGAAGCAATGAAACACGGGCTGTGTGAAAGTGAACCAGGCAGGTCGGAATGACAATGACCAGTCAATGTTCAGATCAAGGAGGAAAGGGACTTCAAAGAGTCTTATCATGCGCTTACAGCATAGTTGGACCGGTGGTAGTTCCATTACCAGTGGCCTTCGAAATGGAACATCCATTGAGGAGTAACAAGAATAGGACCAAAATGCAACAAATAAGGAATAACAACAAAGGTATGCCCCCCAAAACACTGGAAAACAAAGAATGTATAAAGGCCGGTATTACTCCGAAGATTTTCTGAAAGGTACTGACCAGGCCAATTCCAATTGTTTTGAGAAAGTGCACAATACCGGCAGTGTTGGAAGCATTAAAAATGCGATGCACAATCTCATCAAAATGCTGTGGGAGATTTGTGCTTAAATGGGACTGTACTTCACTAGACGTCCTTGCAACCTTAAGTTCAAATATTTCTCGGGCAGATGTTAATGCCACATCTTTTCGAAACAATTAGGCTTGAGTCGGCTTAGCTTGATAATGTCTGCCTTCCAAGTTGGAATTGAAGGCCACAACGAACTATCAGAAACCACATGCATGGGTGGGAAATGGACGGTATTGTAGCAGAACACTATCTGGGAAACAGACAGGACAAACATGATCCTGGCCTTCATTCCATAACAGTCATGATCGCTTAACATTAGATAACTTCTATTGGACAGGACAGTGATGAGTGGGAGAATGGAAGGGGCTGGAATTCCTTTTAGAAAACAGGCCACATTTGCAACCGAAGTGTTACATGCCCCGTGAATTATAACGTGTTTACGAACGAGTGAGTGGCCAACGGATGAGTCGCACTCCTTTCTAGTAAGGAATACCTCACTGTTGGCTTGCTCACATCGGTAGTCGAAAGGGAGCGTCCACAATTCCTGCATAAAGCTTCCTCTCAGGGCCTCATATGTACCTATTGGGAAATGTTTCATGCAAGATGTAAATTGGAATGGGTTCGCTGGGGTACCCAAGGTCAATTGTCTGACCCAATCAGAGTAGACAGAGGGGTCCGCCAAGGGTGCGTGATGGCCCCTACTCTTTTTCTCTCTCTTCATTAATGGAGTTATTCAGTTTCTCAGTGAGAGCCTGTAGGAGGATGGAATCTGACTGCATGGTTACCCCCACTTTTTTCTGGTGTTTTACTGGTTTTTGACCAGTCTGACTGGGATCCTGCTAATCAGGACCCCAGTCTATCTGCTTTCTCCCTAAATTGGTTGTTCATGTACTTTAGGTACACTCCAGATTGGATTCTGGGGTAGCCCTTATAAGTCCCTAGTATATGGTATACTATGTACCCAGGGCATAGGTACCCCAGGCCTCCCAGGGGCTGCAGCATGTATTATGCCACCCCTGAGAGACCATTTAAAATGACACAACAGGTCTGCTACAGCAGCCTGTGTAAGGTGGTGCATGCACCCCTTACTTAGATATAGGTTCACTATATCTATCCTAATCACTGCACCCCTATAGCAGGCCTTATCAATCCTGAAGGCAGGGTGCTGGGTTTTATGTGAGAGGGTGCCCATGCATGAGCAGAGCCCCTCTGCAGCCTTCGGAACCTATATTCAGGGGTTGTTTGTGATGCAGCCAACCATATATATTTAAGTGCATTATAACCTTGCGGTAAATGCTAACTTTAAAACGGCTGCATGGAAACATGTCGTGTTTGGTGTCAAACACCTTGGAATCATACCTCCACACCAGTAAATGGTGTGGGAGGTATGATTCCACCCTCCTACAGGGAGAAAATATGACAACACCGGTACACCCGGTACCAGCTTTCTTGACCCTGGCATCACAAAATGGATGCTGCCAGCCACAGACACGAGTCTGCCCTCCTGCTGCTGGACGAAACTCCGGCAGGGGAAGGTTTGACAATGGGTTTCCTGTCACAGGGAGGTGTGACCACCTCCCAGACAGGCTTTAGTGTATTGGGGCTGGGTGGGTGCACTCTCGGAGTGGGGGCACATTTGGTTGCAGGAGCCATTTGCTCCTGCTCTGGTGCGAAACTGGACAAAGGACATGGGTGTAGCCACCCCTCTGTCCTGACCCTCCCATAGGTGGGTCCCCAGAGTTTGTCCCACTCCTTCCTTGGGTATAAAATAGGAACCCCTGACTACAGGACTTGGGATTTACCTGGACTAAACTCTGCTACAGAAACCAAGTACTTCGACTATCTGCACGATGCTGGATGACTGAATAATCTCCCTTGGAGTAAAGGAGTTACTCCCCTGCTGAGCAGGCACCTAAACGCATCTGACCAGTTTGCATCTATGAAGCTCCTGAAGGACTCCGAAGATTTCTGCAATACAGGAGGTGGGTTCCCATGATCTTTGAGGTTGATCTGCGCTCTCAGCAATTCTGAGGCCCGTATCCCTCGTGGGGACCGTGCAACCTGAACCCCTGGGCACCATGTACATTTGCAGCAGCATATGTTTTTCGGCGATCCCTGAGGCTGTGCTTTGGGCTACTTGTAGTCCTGACCCCGAGCAGTAATTTCACTGAAGATTTCTGGCCTACACTCCACGAGTGTTCCGTGGGCTGGTATTTAGTGAGTCAGCTCGAGGTCCCTTTGCGATCCCTGGTCCGTTGGCCTGTGGGTCCCTGTGAAGGCAACTTTAACTTTCAGTGGGCTTCCCTGGTTGCTCCAGATGTGCCCTGACTCTCCATCACTTGGAGAGTCCCCAGGACCCTGCTGGTTCTCACAGAAGCATCTTTCCTCTGACCACGTGGGTTGCCGTTGCCAAGGCTTGTTGGTGTTCAATCCGGACACTGACCCCCCAGCACTCGACATCCTTTGTGGGAAAGCTCACCTCCAGACTTTGGTTGTTGTCAGCGCCTCCTGGTCCCGGTGGCTGCACAGTCAAGCTTCACCTCTCCTCACCTGAAGCACCCGACATCGGTGGGCATTCGATTGCTCCGCTCCTGGTCACGTGAAGTGACCCAGACTTTGTCCCCTCTGTTTTCAGGTTCTTCTCATCTCCGATCCAGGCTTGGATCACACCAGACACTTTTCTTCTCCACGGCAGCAGTACTTTTTCGCATCACGCCATTGAAAACGACAAGGGTTTCCGACACCACTTGACCCCTATGCACCCGGCTCCTCTGGGATAGGTAACACTGGTACCTCGGTACTCTCAAGGGTGCTGGCCTTAGAACCTTCTATGTTTAGCTGGGTTTGCTTAAAGTCCTCTCCTAAGTGTCCTTAATCTTTAAATTTCCAACCGCGACTTTCCCATAGAGCTGTGCGGAGCTCGCGTCTGTGTTCCCACACTGCACCTGTCCTCCGTGGGTCCCCTGTGTCACTACCTTGGGTGGTTCCTTGGGGTCCCAGCAATTCTACGTGCTCTAGGCACTGTGTCTAGTCAAGTCGTGGTTGTTATACCACTTTCTTAGTATATGGTTTGGTCTCCCCTGGAGCCCACTGTGTATTGTGCTATTTACTGTCGTTCTAGTGATTTAATATTGTGTGCCTTGTTCTCTAATCTCATAAAGAAGTTAGTATCGAGTGTTTAGTAATAAATACATATATTTTATATATACCTGGTGTGGTTCTCCTTTCATTTGGTCATTCAGGAGGTTATATACTGGTAAAACAAGCTGCTTTACATTCCTTCGAGACTTAGCCTGAAGGCTGCTCTCCATAGCTACCACTAGGATAGCTTTCAATAAAGGTTGTCTTTAACCTAATCATCTATAAAGGTCGTTTGGACTGGTGCAAGGTGCCCACTTTAATTAGTGGACAGCATATACCAGGCCAACTTCTCACAGAGCCCAGCTGATGCACTGACCCTGGGGGGGGGGGAGGTCTCAACGTGACAACCTTACATTTTGCAGACGACACCCTGTTAGTCTCCAAGACTCCGAGTGGCCTACAATCTCTTCTGAAACGCTTAGAGTCATTTTGCATATCTCGGGGGCTCTGATTAAGGAGCATAAACTCTCAGTGAGCAAGCCAATAGCTGCCCCCGCCTGTATCTACGACCACAAAGCCCTGGGAGCAGCTCTATATGGGGTGGGACTCTGGGGGTTTGAAAAATTGGAGGCACTTCTAGTGACTGAAAATAAATTCCTGAGATCACTCTGCTCCCTCCCGCAGAGCACCCCTTTGCAGCCGCTGAGATTTGATTTGGGCAGATTTACGATTGTGCAAAAAGCTCAGCTACGCCCCCTGCTCTTTTTGCTACGTCTAAAAACTACCCCCGAACTACATCAATATGCTGCCGCTCTGGACGAAGTCAGTGTGCTAGATCGCCACAAGAAAATTGGCTGGATAAACAGGGTGAAATCACTATTGTCCACACTAGGGATGGAAGGCATTTGGGATAACGACACCCCAGAATCTTTACCAACTAAAGCCCAACTTAAGAAACGTTATTGGGACTGGGTGGCGCAGACCCTTATCTCCCATCCACTCGGGGGGGCCGCTTGACTCTCGATTTTATGGAGTTCAAACTGGAAGCCGCTTTTGAACAATATTTGGAGGTTGTCACTAATGCCCAGGATAGGAAACTTTTTATGCAATTTAGATTTGGTTCCCTACCACTTAACACCTTTGTTGCTTCCTGGTCCAAGCATCCCTCGGCGTCTGTGACCTGTCCCGGCTGCTCTCTTGCAGCCGAGTCCATCAGTCACATACTCTTTGCTTGTCCCAGGTACCACAATTTGAGATCTAGGTGGCTAGCTCCCATTTGCAAACAGCTAGGTACTCGTTGTCATAGCGACGCACTACGTATCCTAAAATCTGATTCCAGTAGGTTAATTGTATGTTCTGTTGCTAAATTCCTAGGCAAAATGTGGATTAGCAGAAGGTATGATTTGGCCATGCATCAGACGTAATTCCTTTGTTTTTACCACTATTTTAACTGATTTTAAATATGTATTTATTTATTAATCAAGTACTGTATTAACCACGGATTGTACTGCATGACGGGTCATGCCACTATCTCTAGCGGCATAGACTTTTGCAGTTACACCTCCTGGTTCTGAGTTTAATTGGTTTTATCCTTTTCCCTTTTTAACTTATTATTGTATTAGACAATTGAACTGAACTTGCTCTTGAATTTTTTGCACTGAACTCCTAGTCCTTTATGCACTTTAGGCACTGGCACTTTCAAGGTTTCTATTTACTTACAGCGGGATGCGCAGACTTCATTAGCCCCAGGCTCCTCCTCTGCAAGATGGTCATAAATCTATCTACCTATGCACATGTATCTCTGTGGCACCTTTTTATCTGGGTCGTAGGAAATTTGGACCCCATGAAGGAAAAGCCTTTGCTATTATGGTCTGTTTTTATAATTGATTGTTTACCATGGTTGTATTGTATTGTATGTATGTGATACTTTTATGGCCGTAACGGCCGAAATAAAGTTATTGACTGACTGAATTGGAATGTGAAAATTGGCAAAGATTTTACGCCGTGAATTAACCAAACAGCAGAGGGTGTTTCAGCTACTGTAAAGGACAACTGTTCTAAATTCTCAATATGTAACATTGTGTATGTGGCATCTTTTTCGGCCATGAGTCACAGTTTTCGTGTCAGATTAAACAGCAAGAATAGCTGCGTCAAATTAAGGTAATGCCAGGGGACGGGCCATTCTTGAGGACTTGAAGTGTCCAACCAAACTGCATAATAGATCTAAGCTGACTTTGATCATGGCATAAAAAAAAGACAAGTCATTTTGCAAAATATCAAATAACAGACGACACAATGTTATTTAAACTGTAAATGCGAGAAGACAACGTATTAATGCTATTATCAACAACAGAAAGTACTTTATCAAAATGGACTTAAACGTGCAGCTGCTTCCTTTTGTGACAATTTCCAAATGTCATTGTAAGTTGCATAAATGAATCTTTTAGAATGCAGGGACTTAGGGGCATATGTATGAACAAACCGTTTTGCGAGTCCTTAATAGCGATTTTTAGCGAATCGCTATTAAGGACTCGCAAAATGGAATGTATGTAGGAATCGCAATAATAATTGTAATTCCTTAGTATTCCTTAATTGCGAGTCGCAAATTGTGATTCGCAATTAAGGAATACCTTCCCATTCATTCCTATGGCCTAGAAGCCCATAGCAATGAATGGGCAGACATTCGCAATTTGCGAGTACCCATTAGGTACTCGAAAATTGCAATTTCAAGTGTGCTAGGGTGTCAAAAGGACACCCTGTTGCACCCCTGAAATATGTATGTGTGCACATGTGGCGCACATACATGCCCTAAGGGCATGTATGTGCGCCACATGGCACTTTGAAAAATGCAAAAAGTGCATTTTTCAAAGAAATCGCAAATTACCACCAACTTGAAGTTGGTGGTAATTTGCGATTTGTTAGGGAAAATCGCACAACTTGGGTGTTTCCTGCATTGCATTTAAGGAATCGCAATTTGCGATTCCTTACAAGCATTTGTAAAATAGGGAATCGCAAATTTTGCGATTCCTATATTGCGAGGGCCTTTGGGATGATACATCCCAAAGGAGCTTTCCGAGTCGCAAACGGGCCGATTCTGAGAATCGGCCTGCTTGCGAACGGGAAAATGGCTTCATACATATGCCCCTTAGGTCCCAATAAGAAATTAGATAGGTCCATGTCTTCGGACAGGAGGGAAAGATGGTGCTTTACTGCAGACAGTGTGGAATGTTCCAACCATTGCTGGCCCAAGTTCCCTTCCGAGTAGGTGGTGACTATCCCGGAGTGGTGCAAATGGGAATAACAAGGGTCGGGCCCGCTTGCCTTAACTCCTTAACCGCGGTGCGAATTCCGCCGCGGTGCGGGCGTTTTAATGAGTGGGCGGGGCTGCATCGGCCAACGGACGTGCGCAGCACTAGCCAGGTAGTGCTCGCGACGGTCGTTGGCCGACACGCGCACGGAACGGGTTAAACCCCGGTATGGAATTAAAAAAACAAGCATAACAACCATTTGTGTCCACTGGCTACAATAACCACCTGTTTTAACCTGAAAGTGTGGTGTTGCATGTACCATTCTGCATCATACCATTGAGCAGTTCTTCAGTGTAATTTATTCAATGTTGCCAATTATCAAATCAGGCAATGGAAGGAATGTTGGGAGAATTCATGTCTTTAATTTTAGCATTCCTAGACAAGTAGTCTGTTGAACTGTGTCATTTAGAAAAAACATTTGTGTTGGGATTATACAGCCTCTAAATAAAGTGCTGTTCCCTGAACTTTGCCAATGTTAGGTACCCCAAATTGATTTCATGTCAATGGTATCCTTCCAATATTCATATACTTTTAAGGATAACTGTTTGATAAACAAATCTGTATATATTAGCTTAGTTTGTATCAGCATGTATTTCTTTGCTGGTGTATGTAGGGACAAGTTTAAAATAAAAGGATTCGGGTCTAGTGCTTCATGTCCAGAAAAATATGTACATTTATCCCTATATGTTTTTGAGCTCCTGCTCACGGGAGTTGGACAGTGTTCCCATTGTGTGTAATTAAAAAGTATGCGTTGAACGCTAGCTCAATGTAAATAGTGATGTCCATAATGATAACAGAACATTTCACCATAATTAGCAGAATTTAGATATAGGTTCTCACCTTCAAAAACAGTGTAATTTTCCAACTCTGAGAGCATGGAGTTTACAATATCAACATCCCAATATCAGAATGTAACCCAGGTACAATAACATCCACTGTAGAAACCTTAAAGACATAAAGAATCTGCATTATTTCTGTAAGGGCCGAAAATACAATAGGAGACCTTATCCCAAATAACTCCATCAGTTACTGGGACAGCTGAAATGTTCACAAGGGACAGGTCTCTTAAGTTTATGGGAAGATGAGTGATGCATCAAAACCTCTTCAACCAGGTCTGTGGCAGAGCTTTCTGGAAGGTAATGGCCATTTATCAGCAGGAAAAAACAGTCACAAATCCAATCCAAAGATATAGAAATACCAAGGAAAGTGTTATCCAAGCATATATCCAAGGAGGGTCCTGATAAGGGTGTTTCAGCTATTAAAAGAAAACACAGGCCTGTGAAGGCAGAGAGTAGCTAGAACTGTCAAAGGAGTTGGATGGGAAGTCATCTGTTACCACAAGATAACCAGAAGCAGTTTGTTGAAAAACAGGAGTCACAGGTGAAGTAAGAGAACTGGTGGATTCCACAAGTGGTGGATCAGCATAAACGACATCATCTGCAGGAGACGCAGTAGTAAGTACAGTACTCATAACCATTGTATGGCTGGCATTTATAGCGGTATTAGGAAGTAACTGAAGTTCATTCTCCACCCCCACCCCCCGAGCTGGGGAGAAACTGCTTTGATGTTGTTTACAAGCCATAGAGGAATTTCCTGTATGGTAGCCAAAGGAGTTAAGGAACTACCAAAGGCTCCTCGTTGCCTACTATTTAGAATCGGCCACATGATGCAACTTGATGTGCTCAATAGAGACAAAACTATTGTCCAGCAAGCGGTGGCAACATTACATCTTTTCACGAACTAGATCCCCAAGTTGTGGAATCCAGCCGGAAAGTGTTGGTTGCTCCTCGATTCCGACAGAGTCAGACGTCTTCAACTGCTTGATGGATAGGCTGTAGCAGAAGTTTTCTAAGTCCTGTAAGACAGTACAACGATCATTTACGTCTAAGCGTGTGGCCGCCGCCACAATGTCTAGACAGTCAAGGTCTGGAGCATACATTTTGATGCCAAAAAGGACCTCGTTTGGGATCTGGCCACCCAGAGATAGTTTAGGGAGATTATTGGGAGGCCCTTGCACCCCATATAAGTGATGAATTCAACTACGTCCTGTAACTAATACTCTTGCTGTTAAGGATTCCTTTAAGTCACGGTTTATCTTCTCCACAACAAAATTTCCCTCGGGACGGAAGGGAGAAGATTAGCGCACCTCTACACCCAGGGACGACATAGTATCCCTATACGCTTTTGAGGCGAAAGCAGGGCCCTGGTCAGAGTGGAATGTAGTGCGTGCATTTGTTCGGATAAAGATTTGCAAATCTTTAATAATAGTGCGAGCGTCAGCCAAACGTTGTGGCCACACCCAGAGGAACCTTGAGCAGGAGTCAACTGCATGGAGGATACATTTAGACACTCAATCCTTATTAAGAGGACCACAATGGTCCAAAAAACTGCAGCCGAAAGTTTTGTTTGAAATCAACAGGTGTGTCTGCAGTGGGCGTGCCATGGTGGAACTTTTAATTTGTTGAGAAATGTCACAACAAAGGACATATTTCTTGGCCTGTTTATATAAGCCATGCCACTAATAACCTTGCTGTAGCAATGAAATTGTGGCCGCCACACCAGCATTTGTGCAGAAGCAACACATTCATGCACTGCTATCACTAAGGTTAGCCTGTGGTCTTGGTTGGGAATCAAACGATCACTAACCCTTGGAATGGTAACAAAGGAAACTTTTGTTCACTTAAATGGTATATATATTTAGCTGGAAAGCCGTCAGGCAAAGAGGAGCCATTACATTTAGCAGCAACGGCAACTAATATATTGTCATCAACCCTCGAATGAGAACGAGTAATCGCAGCAACTGTTGCAGTCGCAACTGCAGATTTGGTCACTTCATCAGCCAAGGAATTCCCTACAATATGTGGTCCCACACGCTGATGACTCAATGTATGAATGACACAAGTCTGTGGCACCCTATCTTTTGGGTCTGTCACTTTCACCCAAAATGCTTTATGCTTTATAGTGTTGCCTTTAGAGTCATTGAATCCATTTTGGTGCCAACAGTGCAAATTGCCATTAGAACCCTGAACACAATAATAAGAATCACACACTCTGAGTGTGGGGAATTCAGGAGCTCTATGTTCTAGTGCATGCAGTAAAGTTTTCAGTTCAGCCAATTGCGCAGTGCAGTCTCCTAAGAACTGTGTGCAAGCTTTTTGTGGTTGGGATTTTCCATCCAACATTACACCAAGAACGGTGGTGCACGCCGCAGAATATTGGCGCTTAGTATCTAAAGCAGGCTGGGCTGAATAATCAGTATAAATAACATATTTATACTGCTTAAGAGGCAAAAGATTGCTGGGCTCGTATTGAAGAAATTCTTGTGTCTGTAAAACTGGGTCAAAGACGAAGTCTGCATCAACAGCTGTTAAGGATGTTGCCGACTGATTCCATCTAGGATGGAGAGCTTTAACATTAGGAATGCTTGCTTTCTAGACAGCCTCTAAGGTTGGAATAGGAGTGACAACAATGATGGGTTTCCCTTGTGCAAGTGGCCTTTCTTTTAGTATAACCATCTGCACTGCAGTCAATATTTTTTCAATGAATGCAAAACGCATTACGGCATGCAAATATAAATATGATTTATATGACATCGGCTCTGTTTCACCTTCATCAAAGCTGACATCTATAAAGCCAACAGCACCAGCCACTATACGGATGACCAGGTTTGTAGTATTTACATGTGTATGTAAGTGTTGGAAGCAGGTCAGATTGTAATGATGCGAGTAGGTCTGTATGTTCTGATACTGAACTGGAAAATTTGGATGAATTCATATAATGATTTAATGCGTTGTGCATAATCCGGTATGTGTGTTCTGTCAAAATTAACGAATTCTAATAAGGATTGCAGTTTTCTAAGGGTGTTTGGTGGTTGCAGTAAAGCACACTTCTCTAGGAAGTGTGGTGCAAGGCTTTTTCCATTGTGGGTTAGTTCGTATCCTAGAAATAGGACACTTAGAAATGCTATATTAGATTTCTTAAAATTGAATTTATAGCCAGATTCGGTAAATTACATAATGTGATCTACTCTGGCCAAATGTGTGTTCAACTCATTGTCCGTCAGGTAGATATCATCTGCATAGGACAACGCGTCTGGGTCAATATCATGTACAATTGACACAATGCGGGCAGCAAACAGTCCCCATGGGGAGTCTGGAAAAGCGGAGCTGAAAGCCCAGCACTGAGAAGGCAGTCCAATCTCTGCTTTCAGACGCTATATTTTGGCAGAAAAAAACATTGGAAATATCCAAGGTTGTGTATTTTTTATGGACTATAATATTTATAAGTGCCGTACTGTGTGTATTTTGTATTGCAAATGTGCGTGTATGACTATTCAAATGTCCATGGTCTAAGACAATACAATATGAAAGATCCTGTTTTAAGACAGGAAAAAGGGGATTATTCATTTGAGAGACATAGGGTTCAATTACTCCCTGGTACCCTAATTGAGAGAGTAGTTCTCTAACAGGTGCTTTAGCATCCTGTTTTGTTGGGTATTGTGGTTGCACTTGTAGGCTGGACCTTATGGGTGTGAATGATAAGGAGAATCCTTATCCTAGCCGACATGATTGCAATATAAAGCTGGGGCTAGTGCATGAGCACATTCTACGCATATGCTTGTTTGGCCTCATCAGGGAAATGCGCAGAAAACGCAGTAAGATAACATTCTCACCTTGTGGGGATGTATGTACAAACTCTGGGGGCCAATCGACCTCCGCTAACAGGATGTCATATGATAATGTTAAAGTTTCCCAAAATATTACTCAAATAGTGCGCTGTATGTCACCCTCAATTTGTATGTCCTAATCATATAATCTGTCTGGAGGGGCTATGCGTCTGTCTGAGGTTTCAACTGTTACATATTGATCAGTTGATTTCACTGCCAGAAACTCCTGTAGATTCCGGCGCACTATAGTGACTTCTGCCGTGGTGTCGAGGAGAGTCACTGCCAACCTCCTGTTCAGGAGGAGAGTTCTCATTGTTTGTGGCATACTTTGCGGTTAAAGCTGCAACTTTCTTTTACTGAAACTGGGGTTTAAATTGAGGATGATGCTCCTCCTCCTTTATCTTCAAGTCACACGAGCATTGCGAGTCCTTTTCCGGTTTCACGTACTCTTTTTGTCTGCGTTCAGAATGCCCTCTTATCTCGTAGTGTTTCTCAGATGAGTCCTGAAAGGAACGAGAAGGACGAGTCTCAGAAAGCTGATACCTATCAAGAGCTTTCAATTGTGTGCGATCACGCAAATTATAGCATCTGTCAGAGGGCCCCGGTAGTGAAGAACCTCCTCTAGACCTAGTCTTTTCTTTAGGTTTGTTCTTGTTTCATAGTTTTTTAACAGACTCCAGGTCCTGCTGATAAGCTGAGGTTTACTGGGTCTCTTTCCCAAATTGCTGCGTCCTAGAGAAGTATACACTTCAGCAATAATTATAGGTAGCTCACGTTCGTTGGTGACATAAAAGTTCTAAGGTAGTTGAGGAAGATAGATGTAAGGATGGGGAGAGTCAAAGCACAGTTTCCCCGAGGTAGTTCTGTATAGATTTGCTTGAGGAGTGCAGTGTAACATAGGTCCAGGACTCAGGCAAATTACGGAGTGGCAGCGGACAAATGGAGGGCAGGGTCTAAACAGAGAGCGGGGGCATGGTCAAGTCCTCAGTGAGAGAGGAATTTGTTGGAGAGAAAATGTTTTGCTTCTTTCCTGAGGAGGGATGTGGATGGGTTGCATATGATCTTAGTAGGGAGAGAGTTCTGAATGTTTGGGGTCATTCCAGAGAAGGATTGGTTGTAGGTTTTCTTTTTCTTGAATTTTTGTGGCTTGAGAAGTAAGATGCTCGTACTTCTGAAGGATCTGTTTCCGCCCAAAAGGGTCAGTTTCTGGGACAGGTAGGAAGGGGTATTATGGTGAAGCGCTTTATGGGTCATGCAAGCAATTTTGAAATGCTGCCTTTCCTCGAATGGTAGCTAATATACAGCAAATGCAATGTTTATGATCTAGCACTATTTGTACCAATAAGTAACAATACCTAAAGCACAACCTAATAATTAACACTACTCAAAACAAAACAATATACTACATTCATAATATATTCTTTCATATTGTTAAGGGTAATAGAATATTGATCTCATCTGTAAGATTGTTTACAACATCTGTAATTGGATCTGTCATATTAAGGGTGAGGTCATGAGCATTGCAGTTTTGTGTGAGTTATGGTTCGATTGGCAAATGAATGAGTTATGAATTGCGGAGCTAACCATAGCTTCAGAATTAATTTGCAACCATGGATGTATTTAACTGTGAGTTTTAAGCAAATTTATGCGGTTGTTTAAACATAATAAAACAGGTTTTGAAAGCAAAAGGAATCCATAATTTCATTATAACATTGTTTTTTCCAGGGAATATAAATATATTTCCATCAACAGCCCTCAAAATTCTGTATAATACCATTAATATGTGTCAACACATTTTTTAAATTTTTAAATATTCCTCATTGTACCCTTTATAAATATCCCCAATATGTTCTGCCCAATACAGCAGGAAGAACGTGAAGGGATGGGGTAACAGGAAACAGGGTGCCCTATCCCAAATTTTAACAAATGTCTCAGGCTTTTTTTCTTCAGTTCCTAGTTGTTTTGGGGCAAACTTACAGTGCCAAAGATGGGAATGCAGGATTTTCACCCCAATTCAGCTGTCTGCATACTGTTGCCTGCAATAGTTGCCCCACACATTCTTAGTTTTATTGAATTCTCAGTGGTTGCTCTGGTCGAGTAGTCAAGACTTACTTTGGAAAGTGGTGTGAAGGTTGGGATCAGATACAAAATATTAGTCACAACACCTAATAAATGTCAGTGTCCCATCAGTGGTATTTGTGTTAAGAGGAATTAATCTTTAATGTGCATTTAAAAAGACCACAGAGTTAACCTCTTAAGTAAGGATGACAAGATGTTCATGTCCTCAGAACTACCATTACAGTGCAGAGGTTATGAACATTTCATCTACTCACTAAAGGGAGGAAATACCTCTGGTGCTTGCACCAGAAGGATTCCCATTTTATAATTTGACATCAGGTTGGAGGGGAAGAGCTTCCCCTTCAAACATCAAAGTACAGGTAAAATAAATCCTCTATTTAGCCCATATTTTTGTGACAGAAAACTCAGGTGCTTCTAGCTAATGGCTTAAGTCTTAACACCATGCATCCCACTCTTCTGATTGAAACACTCCCCCATCTATGGGTGGACCTAACGAATGTCATAGGAACAGACCAAAACTGTAACCATGTGAAGACCACATTGACTTCACATGGTCCAAGTTTTGACCAGTCCCAATTGGGGGCAATAGGCCCACATACACAACCGGGAGGAGTGTGGGAATTCTAATCTGTGATTTTAGAAAAAGTTGGATGATTGCAGGGCATTCTGGGTAAGAAAACACAATGGCATCTAAGGAAGACACACCTCACTGGATTTGCCTGGGTGTATAGTTTTCAGAAATGTCTGGGCTTTTTAGTTTTCTCTGGGTGCCAACTGACTCAGACAAAATACCACAGCAACCCACAACCCTAGAATGATTCCACACCGTATTATTGGGCCTTAACTGCCGCAAATGACAGGCCTACCCACACAAGTGTGATATCTTTTTTATTGGTAGAAGCGTGGGAGTGCTAGGGGGTAGAACATTTGTCAATTCCCATAGATTCTGGAACTTTTCCTCACCCAAATGAGAGGGAAAATCATTGATTTTAGCCAATGTTTGACTTTTGCTGGGCACATAGCGGGATCCACGCAAGCTGCACAATCCTGGAAATCTAGTTTACAAAAATGCCTGGGGTTGGAAGATTTCCATGGGTGCTAGTCGAGTTCATGGAAAAATTGGCTAGCTACCCACATCAAGAGAACAAGTCAATTTCAAAGAAAAAATCTTGATGTTTCTATTTTGCTTTTTGGGGCATTTCCGGTCACAGGCGATAGGCCATTTTTGTTGGGGAAGGGTGCAAACGCAATGTGGTAGACATCTGTGGATCCCTGCACACTCTGAAACTTCCCCGGTTAGATATATGAGAAAAACCTGTCACTTTAGCTAAAGTTTGATATTTGCAGGGCATTTTGAGTAAGAAATGGGATTCACTTAGGCCAGACCACCCAGGTCTTCCTTGGGTGTCCAGTTTTCAGAAATACCTAGGGTTGGTAGGTTTTCCTGGGTGCTTGCTGAAATGATGGCACCTCCATGTTGCATTTGGAGGCGGGGTGTCAGGGTGATTGGCCAAGCCACACAACTGGGGTGCCTTTTATTGGGAGAAATGTGGAAACACAATAGTTAAAAAAAAATTTTATTATCGATTGAATTTCAATCTATTTTTGGCTTCCATGTGTGAGTCAGCGTGGAATAAAGAACACATTTTCCAAACCACCCTCTGAATGAAATGATATTAAGGGTAACCACAAAGTCATATAAAAGAAATACCCACCATTCCTATTCTTAAATTCTCAGGCACATTTCAGAATTTGATAGCTTTTCTTCATACCCATTTTTCATTAATGAAATTTTACTTTATAAAGCTGCAGCTCAGTTTATGACTCTAGATACCGGTGTATTTGGACAACCAACAAATACTAACTATAGCTCTGTGACTAGAAGAATGCCACAAATGGAATGGTATCCTACGATTGTAAATTGGACATTGGAGAGAAAAGGACAGATGAAAACCTTACTGATTTCTATTTTCTTCTAATTATTATCGTTGACTTTTGAAATCGCCACGATTTAGAAAATTCTCCCAAAAAACTGTTGTAAAAAATATGTAATTTTTACAACTCTACAGAGTTGGGAAGAGGTCAATCTTAGCAAACCTTTGTTGAAGACATTTAAAAAAAACACACATCTTCATGCATAGTACATTTTCCCTCTTTATAAAAAAAAAAAAAAAAAGCTACATTTTAACTACTTTCTTAGCTCCCTGCAGGGGAATCTACAAACATTGGGCATCTTTAGAAGCCAAAACTTGTGGCAAAAATAAGGATGCAACTTTGGCTTGGACATCTTTCATGGAAACAAATTATGAAGGCTTAAGGTCAAACTGCCTCAAATATTGAAAAAAATGTCTCAGCACTTGGAGAAACCCTCAACACTTCAGGTGCTAAGATGGCAAACAAGAATAAAAACCAGACAGGGCTAGCACCTGAAGTTTTGAAGATCTATATTCATTTTTGGGGTTTAAACAGACAATGCATTTTGCACAGGAAAGAAGGAAGCACATCAAGTACAAAATTGAACATTTAGTAAGTCTAAATAAACAACCATAAGTGTAATGGAAGAAGTTCAAAAATACTTTGACAACAAAAAGTAAAAAATAAGGGATATCAATACATACTGTACATGCATATTGTAGTAAATGAGTATAGGCAGTTAAATTAATCAGAGAAAATATAACTAGAAAACTATGATTTATGTCCTAAATGCTACTTTGAACTGGGGACATTTATATATATTTGTAATGAACGTGTACAACGATGAAACCTGGGAGAGATTGTGTGCATGTAATTACAAATAGCATGTTGGACTCGGATCCAGTTAACCCATCTGTGTTTACAAGGCAAGAATGCTACCAACAGGGAGGTAAAATAAAAAGTAATGGGAGAGCAGAAGGAATTAAGTTATTATTTCAGTATCTCAGTAAGGGATGCATTCTTTGTCTAAAGAGCGTAATGTAACACACTGGACGACTTGTAGAAAGAAAGGTAAGGTTTATTCACGTTCAATGTTTCCCTGCAGCAGGATAGCTGCTCCTCCTTTGCCAGCCAGTATCCAACAGTTTTTCTTAGAATGCCACAACCTACACAGGAATGCGGAACCCGAGAAGTGACCGTGTTCCACATTCCTAACGTGATAGGTGATAGCAGAAACCAAGTACAGCACATCCCCTCTCCTTACCACAACCAAACAACAATTGGTTACAGAACAAAAAAACAAGAAAAAAAAGAAAGAGAAGGTAATGAATCAAGAATGACTTAAGTTACCATTGAAAATTGGTTACAGAACAGAATTGGAAAAAAAACAATTAATAGTTCCAGGAGTGAATGGTGAGTTGACATGGAAGGTTTTTAAGACCTCATGTAATCATCCAGATACCCTGGCGAAGAACGAGTTCTGCTACTCCTCATGTTCTCCCAAACTGCATCACTAGGCCCAACATTGACATCAGCATCACCTCTGTCGTGGGACTCACATTTGCACTCATGTGTGAAGGAAGGGTTAAATCATCATCCGCATTAACATAAAGGGACTGTTGGATGTTAACTCTTTCTGGTTCACCTTTAGGTCACACTTCCCTCCCTTTTGGTACAAGTCAACACATCTATAGTTCCATCTCTCACCATTCTCCAACACCACAGAATGGCGTAAGGTCCGTACTACTCTAAATGGCCCTTTGAACTTAAATAAGCCAGTCCCACACCTGCCAGACATACATTTCACCCAATCACCCTGAGCGATGAGTTGATGCGACTTGCTTCCACACACCCAAGGTCGATCACCAGAACACTGTACGATTTCCTTGATCCAAGTCGGGACTAATGTCGTTCCAGGCAATCGCCCATGCATTACCTCAAAAGGTGTTTTAATAGTCACTCCATGTACACTTGAACAGTATGACCGCAACATTTCTGAAACCATCGCATTTACATGTCTCCCCCCAGCTAGCGCCATCTGATTCGTCCTCTCAACCATTCTATTCCCCTGGGGGTTATAAAGTGAAGTGCGACTGTGCTGAATCCCAGATGCCTCCAGAAATTCTAGCATTTCCTGAGACGTCAACTGCGTGCTATTATCAGTAACAACCAGAGAAGGTATACCTTCCTCACACCAAACCTCTCTCAACACATTCACAGTCGCCTTGGTGGTGATCTCTTTCATGAACCTCACAAGCAACCATTTGGAACACACATCAACCAGCACTATAGCAAATCTCAAATCATCATGTAGTTTGTGCATGGGACCAATAAAATCTTAATAGACTGTGTGCCAAGGTCACCCAGGATCTACTATAAGTCCTAAATCAACATTTGGCCCTACTTTCAAATGCTGCTCACTCTCTTTGCACACAATACATCTCGACCCACAGATCAACTTCTGTATCTATTCCAGGCCACCACCAATCCACTCTCAACCTCTTCTTCATTGTGGTTTGGCCCAAATGTCCCTCATGCGCTATTTCAATAAGTTTGCTCCTCAAACTCTGAGGAGGGATAAACCGCTCACCCCCAATCACCAAAGAATCCTAATGTACAGATAATTCATCTATGAACTTCAAGTAAGGCCTGACAGAGAGAGACACAGTACTCTCTCGTACTCCCTTGCAATACCAAATTCTTCACCTCACACAGGGTGAGATCTAACTCCATTTCCCTGAGCCACTCTTGTTTCGTGATGGTATGCGCGCCTACCACATTCATCACATCATGGACAGAAGCAACAACTCCTTCACTTTCTTTCTTCAGTACGGAAGGCCCATCCACCTTTTGCCATTCCAAGGATAGCCTTGATAAACAGTCTGCTTGAATGTTTCGCCAACCTTGGATGTATTAAACCTTATAGCAATACTCTTGCAAACAGGCAGCCAACCTGGCAAGCCTGGCCGAACATTTGCTTGCTCCACCTGGCAACACCACCTTTACTAGGGGCTTGTGATCAGACCGTAGGAGAAACTTGGCACCCCACAACTATGTCCTGAAATATTCACAACCCCAAGCTGCAGCTAGGGTTTCCCATTCAATAACGGAATAATTTCTCTCAGAGTTGGTTAATGTCTTGGAAGCGAATGCTACTGTTTTCTCTTGCCCACCGTGGAGTTGTGCCAGTACCGCTCCAAGACCAGTAGCACTGGCATCCACAGTAAGGATGGACTTTAGTTTGGTGTCAAAAGGCGTGAGAATGCCCACTCCACAAACTTCCTCCTTAATGAGCTCAAAACAATGTTGATGTTGTTCTTTCCAATCAAAAATATAGCCTTTCTTCAACAATAACCTTAACACCTCAGTTTTCTCAGAAAACCCTTGCACAAATTTTGAGTAGTACTCAATGAGGCCCAAAAAAGACCTCAACGTATCTTTATTATCAAGTGTGGGGGCTAACTTAATGGCATCCAAAAGATTCTGCTTAGGTCTAACCCCTTCAGCAAAAATGTCATAACCCAAATACTCCACTCTGTCAACCAGAAACTTGCATTTATCCTGCCTGAGGGATAACCACGTTTCTTTATCTTGTGCAAGGCTTGTCTGAGTACTAGGTTGTGCTGATCAACAGTACTAACAAAGACAGGAATATCTTCCTGAAAATAAACAATATTGGACATGTGTTTGAAAAGCTCACTCATCATGTGTTGAAAAACACTTGCAGCTGAACATAGCACAAATGGCATCCTTGTACATTGAAATATTCCCTCTATGGTAATGAATGCAGTTAGGGGTTTAGATTGATCATGCAACTTGATTTGGTGATAAGCATTCTTTAAGTCCTATTTGGAAAAATACTTCCCCCCCCACTCAAAGCCTAAATAAGCTAATTTATATTCGGCAATGGATAGGTGGTATCCACTACTACGTTCTGGTTCAATGATCTCAAATAAATATAAAATCTGAGCTTACCATCCGATTTTTCAGTAATAAATACTGGAGAAACCCACATGGAATTCTCGACAGGTTCGATCACCTCACACAAACCCATATCTCTGACCATTTCTTTGACAGCAGCTTGAGCTACTGAAGGAATCCGACGTAATTTGTGTTGTACAGGCACTGCATCAGGGTTCAAAACTATTTTATGCACATACCCTTCCAGGCATCCTAGCTCCTCTCTAAAAATGTCAATAGCTTCTTCTAAGATGTCTTTCAAACATAAGTCTTAAACAACCATAACCTGAATTGGAACTGTGGGATTAGCCACAATGCCGCGGTCATATTGGTGCATCCAACCTAAAATGGATGGTCCATCCTCTGCCACATAAACTTTCCCTTGTATAGCTCTTCCACTAAACTTTATAGTGGACATTATGTAACCAAACAAGTTGATAACTTCACCTTGGTACCCCCACGGATTAATATCTTTTGGGAACAAACTCACTCCTGACCACAACTTCTCAAACATCACTCTCGGAATAATAGTGTACATGGAGCCAGAATCCACCATTAGTTGTATTTCCTTCCCATTGACAACAAAATCAGCCTTGGGTCTAGTTTTCCTACCCATTTCTTTCTTAGTTTCAGCTACACTCAAAACTGTATCCTCTTGTCCCACAACGCTATAAGTGTCCTCCATCATAGCTACTCTAGGTTTGCCCACTTGTTTACATACTCCCGCAAAGTGCCCTTTACGACCGCACTTCCTGCAGTTTTTATCGAAGGCCACACACCTACGATAATCAGCAGTATGGAAAGTGCTACCATACCTATGCAAGACTTAGTAAGTTGTTTGGGTCTTGACACATTACGACCAGACCTCAACACAGCAGCTACCTCAGAATCAT
Source organism: Calotriton arnoldi (assembly GCA_963921515.1). Lineage (NCBI taxonomy): Eukaryota > Metazoa > Chordata > Amphibia > Caudata > Salamandridae > Calotriton > Calotriton arnoldi. The sequence continues at coordinate 171,969 of CAWUFW010009519.1, forward strand.
CCTTGACCATGGCAGACACCACATCATTGTTACTACTCCCTTTCTTATCCATTTCTTGCATACAGTGTTGTGATTGTTCAACCACTTTAGCAATGTCAATAGCATCTTTGAGCGAATTTTTTGCTACCCAAAGTCGTTCTTGAGTTTTCTTGCACCTACAATAGACAATCAATTGGTCACGTATTAGTTCATCAGTCATGCCCGCAAATTTACATTTCAGAGAAAACTCCCTAAACTTAAAAACTAAATCATCTATTGATTGACCTTCTTCTTGTTGATGAGTGTAGAATTTGTAGCGATTCATAACTAAATTGCGAACCTAGCTCCCAATCGTTTTTTGGCTTAAAGATAAACATCTTCAATAAGGTCTACATTGGGCTGAGTTGCTGGAGGTAAATATTTAAATGTGTGTTGTGCCTCTTTGCCCAAGTTATTTAAGAGTAGGGCCTTCTTGCGAGAAGCACCAAAAAGTATATTGTCTAAAGCTTCTAGGTAGGTTTCAAACATAGTTAACCAATCTTCCCATTCTATGGAAAGAGGACCTGGAGAAGCAAAAAATAATGGAGGAGACACGATAGCCCCATGAGACCGCATGACAAGATTATGGATAATGATTTTTTTTTTTAACTGTAGAGGAGATGTGTGAGTCACTGTGCCTAACTGTAAATGACCGATCGAGAGGTAATCTGCAGTGAGTTCATTAACTAAAAAATGCAGAATCAAAGGTGTGTGGATCACCGAAAAGATGACTCACCCTTCCTTGCAAAGACTAGTTTAACTTGAGAATGGTGTGTGAGTCACCAATGAATGACTCGCTGGGCCCATACAAAGTGATGCTCTCAAACCAATTCAAGATGGCCGACAGCCGTATAGATCTTGTTTCCGACGCTGGGAACAAGGACAAGAACAGGGAAAATAGCCGCTTACGACGTGCTGGACGACGTGCAGACTGTGGGCGATAGAACTTGTTTTGAAAGCGTGCGGACGCTTCACAGAGGTTGAGCTGCGCACGATAGCTCCGAGGGTTGCGGTATCGCTCGCGCTCACTCTTGCGCTAAGCCCTGCCAGTGCCTACGCTCCTTCGCCAAAAAAAACCCAACAGAACTCACCCACCACCAGTCCTTGGATTCAAGAATGCTGCCAAGCGTTCCTGGCAATGGGTGATTTTCAAACTTAGACCCACTACTGCTCCAATACTCGTGGTCGCACGCTGGGTTCACAGCTAACGCCTCGCTGCAGGGTTGGCTGGCACAGCTCGTTGCCATATTCTTGTGGCATAACGGAACACACTGGCACGACTTGTGGAAAGAAAGGCAAGGTGTATTCACGTTCAATATTTCCCTGCAGTAGGATAGCTGCTCCTCCTTTACCAGCTAATATCCAACTGTTTTTCTTGGAATGCCACAACCCACACAGGAATGTGGAACCCGAGCAGAGACCGTGTTCTACATTCCTAACGTGAAAGGTGATGGCAGAAACCACATACAACAACTTTCATATACAGTTGGGAGTCATGAGCATATACGTGATAATTGTTGGAATGTCAGGCATATGCCTAGAGATTATATGTATAGGTTACAAAGATTTGGACATGAGATAGATCTTTGTGAAACCACCTGTTGAAAAGAGGTGTGGTTAAGGAGTGAGATAAAGAGTTGTACAATTTTATTTCTTGGAAACAGTTAATCAAGCATGAAAACCAGCTGAGAACGGTCCCACTTAGTCCCAAATGTTCTTCCAGTAGTTTTAGGAGTGAGTCATGATTGACCATGTCAGATGCTGTTGAGAATAGAAGGAAGGTGAGAATTCAGGAGTCAACTTGGTCTCAGATGCGCAGTGCATTAAGTGCTACTATGAGATCTGCAATCTAAGTACTAATCCCATGCCCAAAGCCTAATTAAAAGTCATCAAGAAACACATTTTCCATGATGAAATCTTTTGTTGGGCTATCATAGAACTATCCAAGACTTTGGCTAGGAAGAGAAGGTTAGAGGGAGACGTTTTGGTGAAAGGGCCATGTCTTGTTCCTGTGATAGTTATGGATAAGTGCTGAAATGAAGTAAAATGTAGAAGTGGAGAAAAATGCTATAAAAATGACATGCCGTACGAAACTGCATCACCTGAACTGTCCCTATCATCAATGCTTTGTACAATTTATTTTGAGAAATGGTGCTGAAAATGTCACCTTCGCTCAAACTTTGCAAACAGTGAATGTATTGGCAGATTTCATGAGTGTCCTTTCAAAATTTATGGACTTTGAATGAACAAAATTATGTGAAGACAGAGCTGTAAAATATTCTATTCTGCATGATTTCTAAAAAAGAAATGTCCAGGTGGGTAGGGGGAATCTTCTGCAAGGTCCTTTAAGTCTAGCTCGAATGGTGAGGTCTTGGGCTGGTATTTGGACACTACCACTGCTGAAGACCACCAGCTGTCACTGACAGTAAACAATCTATAAATCTAGCATATGAGTGCAAGTGAAGTTAATTTCCCTTTGAATAGTATAGTGTGCATATTGTACCTTGTAGTATATGTTGTTATGCAGCAGCAATTTGATATAATATTTGCATTATAACTGTCCATTACGATAAGCCCTTTATGTAGTTAAAATAAATATTTCTGTTCCTGTATTCTGCCTTCCCTACTGTCTCGGGCACTGCTAGAGATTTCCCCTGACAAAGAATCTGCTATCAGCTGAAGCTGGGATTCTTTAATATACATGCAGGCACATGCATCAAGCGTTAAAAAATTCGCAAAATTTGCGAATCGCTAAATTATGGCTTTTGCGATCGCAAAATACCGTGTCGCAATGCATCAACTGCATTATAGCGAAAACACAAGAATTCGCAAATTTAAAGAATCGCTAAACAATCTGCGAATAGTATTAGCGAATCGCTATTTGCGTCCCCGAATAGCGATTCGCAAATAAGGATTCGCAAAATAGATGCATGAAAAATCGCAAATTGCGAATTACCAGAAATTCGCAATTTTGCGACTGCTAAATAAGAAGGATCACAACCAGGTGGTAATCATGAGTGCAAATCAGATACAGCTGAAAATCTACTTAAACCCATTGAAACACACCCAGAATGAGCTACCACATCTCACAATGGCAGGGATGTACCTGATGGCGAGGAGGATGAGGCTGCTGGCTGCTGGACACAGACGGAGGCGGATTAATGAGCGCATCTTCAGAGTCCGCATAACTTTGCTAGGACAGCAAGAGGATGAGATATACGATAAGTATAGGCTCAATGCAGCAATGATCAATGAATTGGATCCCATACTGCAACGACAGACACGTAGGACCAATGCTATCCCAACGCATGTGCAGGTCCTATGTTGCCTACACCTACTGGCGTCAGGCAGTTTTCAGGGGGTCATTGCAGTAGCTGGAGGTGTGTCGCAAAGCGCACTTTCAAGAATATTCAAAGCATTCCTTGATGCCATGATGGCCAGGATCGGCTCACACATCAATTTCCCCACCACCGCGCATGACCTTGCAAAAACAAAACAGGAGTTTTACCAGATAGCTCGCTTCCCACATGTTATAGGTTACATTGATTGCACACATGTGGCAATATGTCCCCCTGCAGCACAGGAATATATATATAGAAATAGAAAATGCTATCACTCCCTTAATATTCAGGTTGTTTGCAATGCCAAAAACATAATCACTGATATAGTGGCGCAATTTCCTGGGAGTGCACATAATTCATATATTTTCAGGCAAAGTGGCATTCACACCCGTCTTGTCAGGGGAGAATTTGGAGAGGCACATCTGCTTGGTAAATATGTGTAAGTGATACTCACAGTCATTGTACGTATGCCAATGTCAAACTGCCACTGACCCTTTGCTTACCTACATGCAGGTGACAGCGCATACGCCTTGCGTAATTACCTTCTGACGCCTTACCTCAATCCCACAACTGCCAACCAACAGAGGTACAATGCAGCACATATTTCAACAAGGAACATCATAGAGCGCACATTTGGGCTGCTGAAGAGCCGATTCAGATGCCTCCATAAGACTGGTGGAGCACTCCAATACAACCCTGAACAATGCTGCAAGATAGTAGCAGCATGTGCCATGCTGCACAATATTGCGACGAGGGGAGGAATGGAGATCGAGGTGTCTGAAAGCGACTCGGAGGATGAGAACCAGCAAGTGCCACACCGCCGTGCAGCACAAGGGGCAAGCGCAGCAGAAGGGCGCAGGAGAAGATTGGACATCACACAAAACTATTTCTGAGGTGAGTAATGATGACACAAACAGTGTATATTACAATTACAGAACGTTTTATTCAAAGGAAATATGGCATGAGTGTCGGAGCACACTTTCAATGTGGCCAGTGGCACAGGATTCTTAAGTAATGGACATAAGTGTTTTTGAAATAAATAATGACTTGTAAGTCAGTCAAAGGTCCGATCACATCCATGGTTACGTCACCATATCGGAATGTCATTGTACATAGCAGTCTAGCGCTTTCTCCCACGAACACCCAGACGCCTGTCAGAGACAGCATCCTCATCCCTCATGTTGGAAGCTGAGGGGGTACTGCTGCGTGTGTTGCGTCTTCCTGCAGTGGCAACTGGCATAGCTATGCTACTCAAGCTTGAGGCCCCCTCACTACCCTCTTCCTGCGTGGACATGTTGGCCGCAATTGTGGTAGCATTCATCAGTTCCACTGCATTGGTTACCTGGTCCAGTGCCTTCGCCACATCCCCGCTCCAATGGCACATTTCTGTTTGCATGGTCACAGACCTACGTGCCAGCAGGGCAGTTGATGTGGCCAGCCTATTGTTGGATTTCGCATAGATTTTGAGGTGCTGCATTAGTTGCCGATGGTTTCTTCTCTGGGATGCATGTCCCTCCTGCATAACCTTGGTCAGTTGCTGCACACTATCGCACAGTACTGCAATGTTGTCTGCCATCTTCCCAATTTGTATCTGTACTAAACGTGTGTTTTTGGTCTGCAGGCACTGCATGCGGAGCATCTGTCCCTCAAGACCACCCCAGACATCATTTGGTTGCTCCTCCTGCTGTGTTCTGAGTGATCTAGCTCTTCTTCGCCGGACTCTGACATTACTTCTGCGGCCCTGTGTTTGTGGATTTGGGATGGATGTGGCTGGGCCATGCCTGGACTCATGTGTTGCATTTGCCTCATCATCAGACTCCATGGTGACCAGTGGTGGGACAGTTGCCCTGCGTGTGTTTGGGGCACTGGATGGATTTGTTGGCAACACCGGTGTGTCCATATCCTCAACTGCGCTGGTGTCCTGTATGTCCTGGTAGTCACTATCCTCAGCTTCTACACGTTCTGCATCTGTGAGGTTTAACAGTGCAAAACAGCATTAATTTATGTCTGGGATGTCATGTCACAGTGATCTTTTTGCTTTGACATTAAATTTGGAATATATTCACTGTTATGAGTTGTTCTTATCCTATTTGTGTGTTTGACATTGTAACTGCTTGACCTGCCTACATCTCCCATAATGCACTTCCCTTCATGGATACATTGTGTACTGGATGTTCAGAGTGTGCACTTGTGCTGTACTGGGGTGGTGTACTACCTTAATTATTTAGGTCAATGGTAACATGCAGTCATCTTACCTTCAGATGTGTTTGCTGCTCCTGACGTGTCTAGCTGTGTCACACCGACAACAGCTTCAGGCTGGATTGTGGATTCAACCATGTCCTCCATGGGAGTGTTCCCAGTGTCTGTCTGTGTTCCCCCTCCTGTCTTCCTTGCTTCCTTCAGACGGGCAGCTATGCGCACCTTGGCCCAACTGCGCAAGTCGTACCATCTTTTTTTCAGGTCATCGATGGTGCGGTGTGTCACCCCACTGGCATTCACCCGGTTCTGGATCCGGAACCATATTTTCTTTTCTCCTGCTCTGCCACTTTCAATGATAGTTTCCCAAACAGCTTATCATGGCTGTGGACAACTCCCTCAATGAGTGTGTCAATTTCTTTTTCTGAAAATTTCATTTTCCGCTTCCTGCCTGATTGGCTGTCCTCTGCTGTTTGTGAGCTTTCCATTTTCTTGCAGTTACCAGGTTTTTCCAATCGCTCAATCCCACTGCTAGTTAGCTCCCAGAGCCAGCTCCCTCCTCTCCCTCTGACTGTGCACTGGAAATGGGGCTTGTGCTGCTCACTTCCTGGTTCTGATGTCATCAAGATGCATCAAAATGCGACTTCGCTAATTGCGAATTCGCTAATTGCGATTTTGCTATTTGCGAATTCGCAATTAGCGGATTCGCAGTAGTGTTTGCGAATATTAGCGAATCTTTATTTTTCGCAGAATTTTTGTTGCATCTGTTTTTGCGAATCTCTATTTGCGAATCTTTAAAATTCGCTAATAAAGATTCGCAATCTTTAACATTGATGCATGTGCCTGAAGGTAACCTGTTTGCAGGAATTCCTGCTGCCTGATATAGGCAACGTTCCTTGCTTTACACCTTTCGTTTCAACCTAGAATACACTGTATCACTATTATCTTTGCTGGCATAAAAATATCGTAAAAACCTGCTTGCATATCAAGTCCTATGCTGCCTTATGTGAAATACCCTCAACTAAACATTTAGATAACAGATTAGCAGACTGACATTTTTTTGGGGAGATTTCAAATTATACACGGATGGTGTATCCATACTTGCAATGGAGACACACCTCAGTTCAGGCCTCAGAGTGAAAACCTGAGTTTGTAGCTATATTCTACTATTTTAAAGCCCAATCAAAATATCGGTTTGATCCAGATACCCATTTCTATAGCCATAATTACAGAAATGTAACCTGTGTGTTTCTTTTCAGACAAAAATGATTTATTCACCTGATGGTTTAAATCCATATGAAATTGATGACATGGAATAAAGGTATTCCTTTATAGGCGTTGCAGGGTACAGAAGAGAGCCATAACCAAGGAGAAAACACTCTTATTCCAGTATGTTATCCTAAAGAGTCCATATTTCTAAATGGCACCATTCAGCAATCAACGTATTATGTTTTGCCAGTTTTAGGGAATTAATAACTCCTATAGTTCCCCAACAGACGTATTCACATTTCACTAAATGAAAGTGGAAAAGAATGTTAAGCAGTTATAATAATTTCTTTTATTGTGAATGGGGAACATGAATTTGGAATCTGCATGAAATGAGTGTCATCAAATATTTGTTAAAGGAGTTGCAGGAACACTAGCCAGGAAAATGGAGCCTAGGCATTGTTTGGTTTATACCAGTACATATGGTATTGGATAACTGTGTGAAAATGGTCTTGTGAATAGCTTCTGGCTGTAGTCACACAATATATTCAATTCAAATCAAATCAAATCATACTTAATTCGGCTGTGCTAACAACCGTAAAAGTACACATGCAAACATAAAAACTGAATATAAAATAAAACAGTTAAAAGTTATATACAAAGGCAGCAGCAGTATCATAATATTAAAAATCTAATAAAAATATAACAGTTCATAGCGCCACAATCAATATCTTTTCCTAGTCCGTAAACAGCATGTAATAAAGTTTAGCACAGCGTAACACAACTCTGGGATTCCTAGTTGCTGTACAAGGGAAAAAGCCACCTTCTGCGACCTGGTATTAAAACTACGCAATAAAGGAATAAGAAAATGTTTCCTGTGAGTTATGTAGAGTCTACCAAAGACAAGAAACTCCACCGTGCTCTGTTTAGATCTACCATCACAAAGGCATGTGGGGAGGGACAAAAACCAAGATCCTTGAGTGGGAAGTGCTCTAAAAAATGAACGAGATTAAAACGGAGCCTCGTGAGAAGAAACCTGAACCATTCATTTGGAAAAAATTGGAGGTACACCTCCAGTGCAGGGCTCACAATATTGTTCCAGCAAAGTAAACACAGGTCCCTTGCCTGTGATCCAGCGCGAAGGTCAATACCTGATCAGGGATCAATACCCAATACTATCATAGAACAATTGCCCATACACATTCACCCAAATCGCTGGTGTCAATTTTTACAATGTTCAATTCTCTTCCCCCTAAAATTCATATATGTCATTTCCAAAATACTTATCTGATTTATATATCAACTCTTCCTCTACTTGGTCAATGAACCAATTAGTTGAATAGTTGATGATAATGATATGACATTTCTAACTTACTTTCAGTCAATAAAATAATCACAGACTCTCGGTAAAGTTAAAAAAATGTTATCTCGTAAAATAACGTGGTAATGCTCATTGCATATGGTCAAAATGCAAATAATGAAACTCACTAAAGGAAATTAGCATCAACAACTTCAAATGCATACAAACTCATCATATAAGCAATGACATTTTGTATGGAGGAGTGGATAGATTAAGAGACAAAAGTTTCAGCAAATTCAAATGCGAAAAAGAATTTTACCTAACGGAGGGGATAGATGAAGAGACAAAGTTTCATCTAAATAATACGTACAAATGTATCTATGACGGAGTGGATAGGCGAAGAGACATAAGTTTCAGAGACAAAATACATTTGCAAGAATTATGCCTGTATGAGTCAGAAACATACAAACCTAACAGTCTGTAGAAAACCACTACCCTGGCCAAGGCGATGGTGGGGGTTCCCTGAATAGAGTCAGGAAACAAAGATTTACAGGGACAGGAACGGAACAGGACAGGAATCAGCTAGGCCTCTCTGCAAACCGACGGACAGCGACGCATCTCCCCTCTCTCTCAGCCTCTCCAGACTAACCTCCTCACCACACCCCTAAAGGCACCCCAGTTATACCCTAAATCCTACATGTCCATCCCACATCAGTTGCAACAATTTTGAAAACTAGACAGATGATTGGAGGGCCTAGGAGGTGACTCTGTCACACCACAGTGACCTCACGTACAATTTAGTCAATTTTTTGTTTGCTTCCTTTCTCACAGTTTGGTTCTTAATTCATTATCACGTTTTCTTATTACAAGATACATTTAAACAATTTTATTCATACATTTGACAACGTCCGCAGAATAAGACTCTGATCCCTTGTGATTTCATCATTTGGCAGACAATCGTCACATTGGCCTTCAACTCGTACATCTCTTCTGCTGTGCACAGCGAGTCTGTCTTGCCTCTGACAGATCAGATTCACTCTTCAGCTTACCCCTCCCTCTTCGGACAATACAAGCAAAATGGAGTTTCATCCAGCCCACTATAGCGAATGGAAAATGAACATTCATTAATTATATGACAATGTAGTTTTCACAGTTTACCACCCGCCTTTGCACTATTCCTCATGTTAGCATTTTGCCTAGCATAGCTTTATGCAAAAAGCTGTATTATTTATAATTTCAAAGCAAGCTATAACATGCAAACTACGAAATGCACATGCGGCCTAGTCATGCATTGTTTCTCGTTTCATTCAAAGCATAATGTAAATACGATTTTAGTTCTTTAATGTGTTATCTTACGTTAGTGCATGCATGCAGCAAAGCAGTTTTTCCATTGTGTTCATGTAAGGTGCATGTTAATTTTCTATTACTACTTACTGTTAGTACGTATTATGGGGGTATTAATTCGAGCAGGTTTCTTTTCTCGAACCCCTGCTCCATCAATCCCCCTCTGATGGCTTTCTGGAGCCATCATAAAATACCTACCATACCGAGTGCCATCTTTATTTTATCTAAAACTACAGTACTCTTCTCTCTTTTATGGCACCCTCGTCTAGATCTTTCATCATATCATAGTATTTCTCTTTCATGTCTTCTAATTCTATCTCCTCTCTTTTTCTCTTTCTTGCTCTACGTTCATTCTTTGATTCTGTCACTTCTCTTTTTCTACTTTTACCCTTACAACACTTATATGTCGTTATCATCACTAAGGCTATTATAGCTACAGAAATAATTGGCATTATTATTTTTCCTAACAAACTACTTCCAAAGGTAGAAAACCATTTACTCACAGAAGAGAAACTCTTACCAAGTTTCTCCCAAACACCATCAACCTCCAGTTGGGTCAAGTCTTCATGTAATTTCGTAATATTCTTTATATATCCCTCAATTCTTTTACTTTTATCAGGGATATAAGTACAGCAGTGTTGGATTTTCAACATGCCACAGACTCCACCCTCTTTTGCTAATAAGATATCAAGGGCAAGTCTATTTTGCAAAATCATTGACCTGATTGCAACCATTTCAGTGTCAATCATCAAGAACCCACCAGCAGTATCTGTTGGTAAACAATCAACCACTGTGGATAACTTTCGAATTTTGTGCGAATTCAGGACGACTCCAACTGAGGGTATCAGTGCACCAAAAATATCACCTACTATTTCTGAGAAACTTGCTCTCTTGTTACGTGTTAGTCCATGTTTTATTTCACTTAGTTGGTTACTATTTCGGTCTACATGGTAGACTTTGGGAAAAACAATTGCAAAGTAACAACTACCATACCAATGTGCAGGCAACCTATAGTAAGCCTTCTTGCCACACACATAATAAACTCCTGGAAAGACAGGATCAGTTCCACCCTTTAATCCCCAACCTCCAGTAATTTGGAAAGTAAGTTCACATTCACTACTACCAATGAAATAATTGTTATAGTTAGTTTTCATTCTAAGCAAACATATTTTCCCTTTCTGGGACCAGTCCAGGGACATTGCAGCATATGTCTCGCCTTTCTCATAAACTCCTTCTCTAAAAGCCCACGGTGGTACCCGTGACTTCTGTTCAGCAGCCTTTCTTTGGAAACTTTCTCTTCTGTCTTCTACCATTTCTATAAAAATCTTTTCTTCTACCCGCAAACTACAAGTCAGGCTATTTCTATAGGCATATTCTATATCTAGAGTTTTGGTGATATGGAAGAACTCTCCCATATAACGTGCATTTTTGCTACTTAAAACTCTATTTAGCTCTTTAATAACCGGTATTTCTGAAAATACTAAATCTATATTAGAATAGTGGTATTTGAGTTTCCCCGTCACATAGAATAGGCTGGTTAGAATACTGCAAGACACACCATATGTTAAAGGTAGGTGGTGGTAAGTCACCCCCTCTGAGACAGACGAAAGTAATCGCATGCACACATAACAATCACTCACATTCATGGTTTCAGTATATTCATACAACAATTTAGTAAACACATTTAATGAGAAATCACTAATTGATTTATCATGATGGAGAATACTTCCATCCAAGGGTTCTATTTTAGTATTAGGAGTTTCATTAGTAACATCATTCACTCCTTTACTTGTCACATCATTAGTATTATTCCCATTATTAGTTACCATAAGAATAGGTACAAGGACAGTTAGTAATACCCACATGAATGTTAATAGTAATACACTACATAAGCAAGCTTTAATACATCTACGTTTTAAACTAGATTTTGGACGTTCAGTCACTTCTGCTTTAGCCATTCTGTATTCTATAAAAATAAAATTTATCTAACTTAAGGGTACTAAAAAATAAAATAAATTCAGGAAAAATAATGGTGTAATCCTACACTTATAGGCTTTCTTCTTTACCCCTTTCTTTTATTTTATTTTTTTGATCTTCTGAGTCATTTAGTTTTTCTTTTTGTCACCAAATTTTACAATTTAAATTTTCACAGTTCTTTTACGGTGGTCTCAATTTGCTTTCATCAACTTGTTCAGTGTCAGAACTGTCTTTTTCTTCACTTGGATCAGAACTTTCAATTTCTTCCAATATGACGTAGGTCCATTCTGGTGCTTTGTATTTTCTGCTTGGAATTCTTATTCTCCTGGTTTTTCGTACTAATTCTTCTCCTGACTCTTCTTGTTCTGTCTGACTTGAGACCTCATTACTTTGTTCCGGTCTTTTCTTTGACTTTCTTCTCACAAGAGTGTATTACAGTCTTTTCACTCCACCTGGCCAATTATCACCTTTTCTTGGTTTCTTGGTTTGAACTACTTTTTCACCTTCTGTATCTGGTTCACAGGTTCTTTTGTTTGGCCTTTCTTTTATCTGCTCTTCTTCCTCTTCTGGATTTTCAGTAACTTCTGTTTCAGTTGTTCCGACAGTAATTTCACTGACTCCTGGCTCAACAGTGAATTTACTTTCTTCTGGCTCAGCAGTGAACTCACTTTCTCCTGGTTCAACAGCAGTCTCACAAGGCCCAGTAGCTGGTGTCCACTTTACTTGACTTGTGCTCAGCTGTTCGTCATCGGTTTGTTCTTCAGAATCTGTTATTCTAGATTCTCAGCTTCACACATTTCAACCTCTGGTCTTTGACTTTTGTTTACCAGTTGCTGCTCTTCTTGTCTTTCAAGTGGACTTGGGACTCGTCTAGTGTGGCTTGCGTGTATCCAGTTTGGCAGACCACCACACTTTATGGCCGTTGTCATCACCAAAATAACTTGGTAAGGACCGCTCCACCTGGGTTCTAAACACGATTTCCTCACGCGTTTCTTGATGAGAACCCACTCACCAGGACTCAGATCATGAGCTTGATTTGGCTGTGTTGTTGTGGCATCTTCTCCAACCTGGCAAGACACAGAATGCACCAGATCAGCCAATCCTCTGCAATAATCAAGCACTAGATCATCAGATATATTCATCAGTTTGTTCGCTGGTATGTATGTTTGTCGCATTGCTCTTCCCATTAGGATTTCATGTGGACTCAAACCCGTCTTTTTGTCAGGAATGCTTCTAAGACTCATTAATACAAGGGGTAAAGCGTCAGGCCATTTCAGTGTTGTGGATGCACACACCTTTCTTAACCTAGATTTTATTGTGCCGTTTATCTGCTCAACCACTCCAGATGCTTTGGGTCGATAGGCACAATGCAGCTTCTGTTCAATCTGTAATGCTGCACAAATCATCCGAATTATCTCATTATTAAAATGTGTTCCTCTATCTGTCTCTAAAGTGACTGGAAATCCGTATCTAGGAATTAATTCTCTTAGAAGTAATTTTGCGACAGTTATGCTGTCATTCCTTCTCGTCAGATAGGCTTCCACCCAGCGAGAGAACAAACAGACAACAACCAGCACATATTTCAACCCACCACATGGGGGTAACTCGATAAAGTCTAATTGGAGATGGGTAAATGGTCCTCCTGCTCTTCCAATTCGTCCCCAACTGACAACAGTTTTTCTGCCTGGATTTTGCTTCTGACAAGTGATGCACCTCTGGCAAAGGCTCTCTGCAATGACCCTGAACTTTGGGTTATGCCATGACTGCTTGAAGAGTCTGATCATTGCATCTCTTCCAATATGTGCAATTCCATGATATACCCTGGCCATATGGGAGAGTAAAGAATCTGGCAAGACTGGTCTTTCGTCAAAGTATACCCACACTTCGTCTTCTGCTCGCTTTCTACAACCTGTATTTCTCCAAATTTCCTTTTCCTCATCACTTGCCTCTTCCTGCATCTGCCTCACTTCATCCCAAGTGTCATATATGTTTGTAAACATAAGATGGCATTCGGTATTTTCCCTTTCAATTGATCTGTTTAAAGCCATTGAATTTCGTGCACAGAAACGCGCTATTTGGTCAGCGTATCTGTTGCCCTTCGTCACATAATCATCTCCTGATTTATGTGCGGCACATTTGACCACTGCAATTCTTTTGGGCAATTGCAAAGAATCCAATAATTCTTTTACAGTTTTGCTGTTCCTAATAGGGAACCTGAAGAAGTCAGAAATCCCCTTTGCATCCATAGCTGTCCAAAATCATGGACAACCCCGAACCCATATTGGCTATCAGTGAATATGGTTACCTTCAGGCTTTTGGAAATTTTGCACGCTCTGATTAGAGCTATCAATTCAGCAATTTGAGCAGAGTTTACCCCTTTTAGACAGGATGCTTCTAGAACTCCCGCTATGGTGCAAACAGCATAGGCAGTGCATAATTCGCCTTTCTCATTTCTTAGGCATGATCCATCCACAAATATCTCACAGTCTGGTTCTTCCAAAGGAACATCCTCTATATCAAACCTGGGTTTGGTGCACAGTTCTGTCACATCCAAACAATAATGATCCGCTTCCTCTCTCACCTCCTCACAACGAGAAAAGGTAGTAGAGTTGCCGGATTTACAGTTGTGCACCTCACCACAGTCACATTCTCAGCACCCAGAATCACTCTCTCGTACTTAGTCAGCCGACTAGAGGTCAAGTACTGTGTACGGGTACGAGTCAAAAGAATCTCAACAGAATGCGGCACATACACCTTTACTGGATATCCCATCACAATCGCTTCACTTTGTTCCAGACTCATACAAGTGGCAGCTACTGCTTTTAAACATCCTGGCAAAGCTGCAGCCACTGAATCCAAAGTAGCAGAAAAATATGCTACTGGACGTCGTGCCATTCCATGTTTCTGAGTCAAGACTGAAAGTGCACATCCATCTCTTTCACAGCAGTACAATACAAAATCCTTTGTATAATCTGGCATTCCTAATGCAGGTGCATGACAAAGACTGTTTTTCAATTTTACAAAAGCTTCCATACTTTCATCATCCAGTTCAATCGGATCTTTCACATCCTTCCGTGTCAACCTCTGTAGAGGTTTTGCAATCAGTGAGAAACCACTGATCCACTGCCTGCAATATCCAACCATTCCCAGAAACATTCGTACTTCTTTCTGAGTTTTGGGTGGGTTCATCTGTTTGATCACTTTAATTCTTTCAGGTGTCACCTTCCTAACTCCTTTTTCTATTTTTTGTCCTAGGTACTGGACTTCCTGTTTGCAAAATTGCAGTTTTGCTGGGGACACCTTGTGTCCTCCTTCTGCCAAATGGTTCAATAAAGCAACTGTGTCTGTCACACATGCTTCTCGTGTCTTTGATGCCACCAGTAGGTCATCAATATATTGAACCAAAACCGAATTTCCTGGCATAACCAGAGTCTCCAAACATTTTTTCAATATCTGGTTAAAGATTGAGGGACTCTCTGTGTACCCTTGAGGAACTCGGCACCATGCCAAAACACGGTTTCCGAACCGGAATGCAAACAAATACTGGCTTTCCGGATGTAAGGGAATCGAGAAAAAGGCTTGGCACAAGTCAATCACTGTGTACCATTCAGCATCACAGGGAATCTGGTACAGTATCACTGCTGGATTTGGCACTATTGGACAACAGGGCACTACAATTTTATTAATCTTTCTTAAATCCTGCACTATTCTATATTTCCCACTGGGTTTCTTAATACCTATGATAGGCGAATTACAAGGACTGCTCAGTATTTCTTTCAGAATTCCCTGTTCAATCATTTGATCGATTACAGGAGTGACTCCTGCAATTACTTCTGGACTCATTTTGTACTGAGGGGTGTTTGGATATACAGCACCATCTTTTACTGTAATCTGAATGGGATCTACGTTTGTCATTAAGCCAATTTCCTTTCCTGAAAAATCCCACACATCTGATCTCACTGCACTTTTTAATTCTTCAGGCAAATTTTCTTCTGTAAGAAGTGAATATAACTCATCCACCTCTGTTCCTTGCTTCGCTAACATCATTTTAAATTCAACATCCTCATCAGGTGTCTGAAATGCAATACCATCTGGCGTACAATAGATGGTGCAATTCATCTTGCATAGTAAATCTCTACATAAGAGATTTACTGGACTCGAGTCACATACCACAAACCGATGCATATCTTTGAAGTTACCAATGTGAACTTCTATCGGATTTGTAACTGGCGTTCTAATATGCTTATTTGAGACTCAGACAACTTGGATAGTTTCTCCCGAGAGGGGTAGGTTTGGAATTTCTCCTGCTCTCACAGTAGAATGGGTAGCACCAGTGTCCACTAAGAATGTAATGTCATTCCCTTCCACCTTTCCATCCACAAATGGACCTGACTGATCTACCGCCAAGGATGCGCCAAGCACGCACTCCTCCTCCCCCCTCAGGCACCGTCATTGAGATGAGTCTGAATCATTCTCATTGCACTGCAACCAATATTGTGGAACCATTTGCACAGTTTGATTCTTACCACTTTGGTCACCTCCATGAAATCCAGTATTTGCACTGTACCTCTGCACTTGAGCATTCACATTATTTGGCATGGGAGCTTGTGGCACCTGTAACTGTGGAGTAACTATCTGCTGCTGCTGCTGTTGATTTACACCCACCTCATTCTGCATCTGTGGAATTAAATTTTGATTTGCCCAGTTATTCTTTTTAGCAGATCTACACTCGTTCTTCCAATGTCCAAGCTTTCCGCACGCATGACAAGGAAATTTCTTCATAGCTTCCTCTCTATTCATTTTTCCTCTTCCTCTACCTCCGCTGGAATTCTGCCCATTTTGATTCTGACTACTCATCTGAATACTAGTTTGAGGATTATTATTCGCCTCTTGCTGTTCTGCCACTTTCACCTGTGCCCACATCATCTTCTCTTTTAACTTTTTATGTCGCGATTCAATATCATCACTACAATACTTTGCATATCTCAGAATTTCATCGATTGTCTTGTTCTGCCAGCAAATCAAATGCTGTTGAATCATATTACTAATTTCTGGTTTCAAACCAAACACAAAACGATACACAAAATGTCCCATATCCTTGTCTCCAATATTCTCAAATCCACCATACTGTTTAAATACCTGTAACAACCTTTCATAATAGGCATGTACTGACTCTTTTGGTTCTTGGGTTGTTGTATCAATTTTAACCCAATCTGTTTCCTTAGGGGAAATTTTCCCTTTTAGGAACGTGATTACTTGATTATACTTTTTCATTACCTCGTCATTACCTGTTTTAGGGTCCCTAGGATATTCTTCCTTTGGCCAATCAACCGTGATCTTACACTCGGTCCATAAATCTGCTGGAACAACAATCTCAAACAACCCATCTAAATCTTTTAGTAAAACCTTTGAGACTTTCACAAACCTCTCTACCTGTTTGTACCATTCAACTGGTTTCTCTCTTAACCTGGGAAAATCATTAGTGAAAGACAATATATCCTGTCTTGACCATGGAACATGAACATATCCACCACCGGGTACTTCTCTCATCGGACACACCCTTTCAACTTGTTCTGTCTCTTTTAATGGAAACATGGATGTTCCTTTACTAGCTGTTTCTTCCTTCTTTCTCGTCCATCTATTTTTCCATCTATCTACATCTCCCCATTTTTTCAATATGTTCATCAATTCTTTTATCTGTAATCTCTTTCCAGACGCATTCAAACTCTCTAGGTCTTTGTCAGTGAAAGCCAATCTGTATGATTTCTGCAACACTTTCGACTTTTCTATGTCTATTCCATACTCACTAGCAGCTTCGGATATCTTCTCATGTACATTCTTTGCTCTCCAGGTAATGCTCTTGCATAAAAACAATTCATCATCTCGGTAAGTCCCTACTCTATCTGGACTTATTGTCCCAATAATCATTTCTTCCAAATCTACTTTTAATTGACTCACATTAATACTCTGTGGCTGTGGTTTCGGTTTTGTCATTTCCTTTATCCAGTTATTAATTTCTTCTTGTGAAGGACCTGCTGAACTCCCTGCTATTGGAGTAACATTTGGCCCTATTCTCCTCGGATCTAATTGTATACCTCTTTGAGGGGTCTCCGTTATCAATTCACAAACCGGAAGATCTAACAATGTGGTATTCTAATCATCTTGATCCTTCTCATTCATTACCGCTACCACTCCACTCCTGTTACCACTTCTCGGAACTGTCAATGAATGTACTTTTGACAAATTCTGTCTTTCCCCATACAAGGGAACTACGGGACCAATTGTTACTGGTACTGTCAGTGCTTCTGCATTCAGGCTTAGCCGATTCATTTTTTGAACCTGTTCTAGTCTTGCCTTATTCAACAAATTCGTTTCATTTTCTCGCACTACTCTAGCTATTTCAGTAACCTGGGGGGTCAAGGGAGTTCCCATCTGTGGAGCACTCTGGGTTACTTCTCCTGAATTATCTTCATAAGGCGGATGTCTTTTAGTCATCATATCCTCCAACCGCTCATCATCCTCAGAATTATTCGGGTCATCTCTAAAACTGGAAGTCTCTATATTCTTCTTTTTCTCCTTACACTTTCCTCCAGTCTGATAATCAGCAACTAAAACTGGGTACAAACCTTCTGTTACTACAGCTCTCCTCCATCTTTTCAACTTTTCTTCCCTACTTTCAAAAGGTTATCCATGCATCCAACTCCTGTATCTTCTGTTACCTCCTCTATATCTCTCTCTTTCAAATGCCGCAACTTCCCATTCTTCCAATGCTTTGTATTGTGTCAATCTAGGATTTGGTTCTAGTGCATTCATTCGATTTCTCAGATTCTGCAATATCCTAACATTAAACGTACCATGCTGTGGAAAAGCTGACACCATCATCCTTTGTATATTCCACTCAATTCTCTAACCACATACACGTATGATATCCTCATTCCAACATCATATAAGAAGCAGGCGTCTTTGGGGGTGGAATAGGAATTCCTTCCCTAGTCACAATCGGCTTGTCCTTATTGAAAAAATTATTTATTTTCTTTAACAGCTTCATTTTCTCTAAACCTTTACGCTAATGTACCTCACCAAAATAAACAAAGAAAACCTTCCGTAATTCTACGTATTCTATTTGTCAGCTCTCGTCCTACACCAGCGCGACTCACACTAACCAACCAATCAGAACCCTGCTACGTAAGCAATGTCTCAACCAATACTAGCGCGGCTCACACCAACTAACCAATCACAGCTCAATACACACCTGCTGCCTGACCAATGCCAGCGCGGCCTTTTCTGACGTCAGTATTACTCCTTCTACTGACCCTCCCTTCACAAAAATTTACGCCAATTTTTCTAAATCGAATTTTTTTTAGTAACAACACAAAAAACAATGCTACCTTGTCTGTTCCACTAAATAAAGAGATAGTTTTCACCCTTCAATAGATTTTTCTCACTACGAGTCCTAATAAAGACCAGCGTTATTTTACTCTTCAAACAAGCTTCTAGGAGGACCTATTACTCCTCTAGGGATAAGGCCAAGATTTCGCAAGAGGACTTTTTGGCGTGAAAAGAGGTCTTGTTACTCTCCTGGGGATAAGGCAAGAGTTTCAGAAGCGGACCCTTTGCTATTTCAGTTACCCTACTTTTTTTTTTTCTCTCTCAAAGTCTATCAGGTAGGCTTTATTTTTATTTTTTTAAATTTGTTTATTAACAGCTTGCTATACCATACAACAACGTCACGCGCGTGCCGGAAGCATCGCGCCCAGGAATTCAGGACAAGCAATTTTTGAGTGCATATACATATCGAGCAGATATATGAAACAGGTAACCAGCAACTAATGCCCGTAACGGCAAAACAAAACCCCCTCCCCCTCCCTCTGGCATTACAACAATGTGACTTACATAGCGGCAACATTTTGACTTCTGATACGCACACATGTCAATATGGCACAATAACCTGGGATCAATTGCATTAAGTATCCTTAGCATAGAAATAAGAATGTGTGACATCTTACAAATCAGGGTGGCTCAATAAATATAAGGTAAGTGGGGCCCAGAAGTCCTTGGGCCTTGATGACTCAGGGAGCTCTTCAGCATAGGTCTCTAGTTGTTCCCGACAGTAGGTCAAATCACGGATCCACTTACAAACCGTGGGCAACCCCTTTGCGCCCCAGCGTTGCGCCACGGCCCGCTTGGCCATTAGCGTCGCCACAGCAACCAACCTCCTGTTACAGGGCTTCAAAGATGTCACATTTCCCAGCAAGCATAACTCAGGTGTACATCCCACTCGTTCCAGCACGACATCCGTTAACACGCCCACCACTTTAGACCAAAACGCAGCTATCCCCGCACAGAGCCAAGAGAGATATAGAAAATCGGTGTCTGCCTGCCCACACCGCACACAATGAGCCGCATCCCTCAGTCCAAATTTCCGCAATTGCCCAGGGATGTAATAAAGCTGGTGTAAAAATTTAAAGTGTATGATGCGTAGGTTACAGTTAGCTGTAAGGCGCCCATTCAGTTTGCAACAAAAATGCCAATGGTCTACAGACAACGTGCTACCCAGCGCTTCATTCCATTTAGCGTATGAGGGATGCACCTCCGCCTCACGCTCGCGAAGTGATGCAGTGTATAATTTAGTAATCAGTCCCTTACGATCCTCTCCCGCAAGCACCGCCTGCAGCGCCTGCAGTTTCTGAGGCTCAGTGGGGTAGTTAGGATATATATCCCTGATTGCTTGCCGAACCCTCACATACGTGAAGCACAGCATAGCTCCATGTGACCGACCCGCCTGCACGTCTGGCAATGAGCGGAACTGGCTTTGTTTATACAAGTCCCCCAGTTGCGTGACCCCAACCGCTTGCAATGCGCTCAGCGCAGAACGCTCTTGCGCCGCGGATATGCCAGGATGTGCTGCGATCGGCAACTTGGGGGCATAAAGGTAGGGTAGCTTCGCTCGTCTAGTCAATGTCTGCCAGGCCCAGGCAGTGCACTGCACCGGATTGATTTCTGTCCGGGGGCCTCCACTCCCACCCGAGAGAGCAGCCGCTACCAGTGGCAAGGGGAGTATTGCGTCCGCCTCAATCGCTGTATGAGGGAGAAAGCGTTGTGGGAAGAACCAATAATGCGCGAAATGCGCCTGAGCGCATAAGTAATAAAGGCGCATATCTGGGGCCTCGAAGCCGCCGCGTTCAAAGGGTTGGACTAGAGTGTCCCAGCTACAACAAGGTTTTTTGCCCCCCCACATGAAGGATAGTAGGGCCGTCTGTAATACCTTGAAGGCCGAGATGTTCAGGCGGAGAGGAATATTCACGAATAAATATAATAATTTGGGCAAAATTACCATTTTAATCACAGCGATGCGGTCCGCTAGCGAGAGGGGCAGACTGGCCCACCGCTCCGCCCTTTCAGTGAGTTGTGTGAAGGTGCATCCGTAATTCATGGATATGACCTGTGCAGGGTCCCTGTGCAACCAGATCCCCAAGTATTTCACCGGGTCCCGGGCCCAGGAAAGGGGAAAGTCCATCTCGAACTCGCCAGTACCAGCCGTTAAGGGGAATACCGTCGACTTGGCCCAGTTTATCCCTAAGCCAGAGAATCCTTCAAATTTAACATATTCCCGCAGCAGTTCAGGGAGGTGGGTTGCAGGTTCACGGACATATAAAAGCATGTCATCCGCATAAAGCGAGACAACAAGTGGCCGTTGTCTGAAGTGCAGCGCAGCAGAGGCATGTAATTGGCGCAACTTACAGGCCAGTGGCTCCAGTGCCAATGCAAATAGCATTGGTGACAGAGGACATCCCTGCCGTGTGCCTCTGCCTATGGGAAACGCCGAGGATACCCAGCCATTCGCGCAAACTCTAGCCGCAGGTTCGGTGTACAAGACCCTGATCCATTGCAAAAAGAACGGGGGAACACCCATTCGTGTGAGAACGGTAAACATATACTCCCAAGAGAGGGAATCAAACGCCTTGGTAGCATCAAGTAGCACCGCCACGGCCTGGAAATCTGCGTTAAAATAGTGGAGAGTGGCGAAGAGAGTTCGCAGGTTATGCACGGTGGATCGTGCAGGCACAAAACCAGACTGGTCAGGGAGTACCAACAAGGGGACCAGAGGCTGAAGACGGAGTGCAATCATTTTTGCCAGTATCTTGGTGTCGATATTAATCATTGAGAGTGGCCTGTAGGAATCTCAGTGGCTGGACTCCTTATCAGGTTTCAGTAGCATCACCAGGAGAGCCTCCCGTAATGAGGGCGGGAGATGTCCAGTGTCGTACGCCTCCGCGTAGACTTCAAGAAGTCTGGGGGCCAGATCCTCTGCGAATGTCTTATAGAACTCGCTCGGGAGCCAATCTAAGCCCGCCGCTTTGCAAGTAGGGAGGGACATAATAGCGAGTTTTACATCTTCCTCATCAAAAAGTTGAGTAAGATATTCCCTGTGGCCGGGAGACAGCCAGCCCAGTGCGACATCATCCAAGTATGAATTGATATCGGCCGGCTGCACCACGTCTCTATTGCTATAGAGTGCCGTGTAATAGTCAAGTATGGTCTCACTAATGGCAGTTTTGCCGTAATGAGCTTTCCCTGCCTCGTCTAGGATTTCCGTGATATACTCTTGACTCCGCGGCGGAGCCAATTTTTGCGCAAGAGAGCGGCTAGGTCGACCCCCCTCACCATTATATCGGGCCTTACTACGCCTGGACCTATGTACCATTTCCTGGTCAGCCGTTTCATTATGTTCAGTCACCAGTTCACGGATTTTGGACAGAGTTTCGGGCAGCGGGTCCATCTTGTAGGCTCGCTCTAGAATGGAAATATCGGCAGCCAATTTGTGAATTCTGCGCCTTAAATCGCACAGTACTCCAGCCTGCGCCCCCATACAGACCCCCCTGATAGTGACTTTGAACGCTTCCCACATGGTGCCTGTGCTATCAACTGAACCAGCATTTTCCAGGAAAAAATTGCGAATAGCTTCTCCCACTGTGGCCCGGAAGACCATGTCCGTCAGTGAGGACGGTTGTGAGCGCCACTGGAAGGGTGGTCTATCACATGCTGGGACCTGTAGATCCAGGAGCACTGGGGAGTGGTCCGACAGTGTCCTAGCTAAGTGGCGCACCCCAATCGCCCACGCACATGCAGCCTCAGTAGCCAGCCAAAAGTCCAAGCGAGACCAAGTCCCATGCACAGATGAAACAAACGTGCTCTCTCTCTCCCCCAAATGTTGCATACGCCACACATCCCTCAAGCGTCCCGCATCCATCAGGCCGCGCAACACTTCCGCCGCTTGTTTAGGCCGTGCCATTTCACTGCCCTTCCGGTCAGCCTCCATATCTAGACAGACATTGAAATCCCCTCCCCATATGATCTCCGCGTCTGGGAACCCCGAGATGCGGCGCCAAACATCAGCGAAAAAGGCCGGATCATCAACATTCGGTCCATACACATTTACAAAAAGGACACTTGACCGACCTAGCTGGCCATACACCAGCACCACTCGGCCCAGATCATCTGTCTCTGTGCGCGTTACTTGAAACGGTATCCCTTTCTTGATCAGAATAATCACTCCCCGTGCATAGCTAGAATAAGAGGAAGCGGCGCGGAAGCCAGCCCACCGAGCCCCCACATTCTTTTCTGAAGATTTCGTAAGATGGGTCTCCTGTAAAAAAGCCATGTGGACCTCCATACTGTCTGAATAGGCGAACACCGACCTGATCTTTTTGGGAGTGTTGAGGCCACGAACATTCCAGGTTAAAAGGCGTATTTTTCCACTCATCTAATCAGCAGGCTATGAGATGGCGTGACTATCAAATATTTCAGAGACATGCTTGTGCTATTACATTGAAAATAATAAAAAGCATAAAACACAAAAAATACAGTGCCAGAGAGCATCCCCCCCTTCGCAATCCCCCATCCCCCCTTCCACTTCAGCGTCCCCAACCAAAGCCATCCCCACCCACACCCCCGTCCCAACGAACAAACAGCAATGCAAAACTTAGATGGGGTGCTCCCATGTGAGGGCGTTAGAGTGCTACTATCCTCCTATCTAGTAGGAGGTGGCTGAGCAGGGATCTGTGACTATGCCTGGAGATTACTGCATCATGGATCGCGCCCATAGTATGAGAGCATGCGTATCCCATTCAGCCCCAACTAAAAACACCTGTGAGTGGGAGAAAGAACAAGTCATACAGATAAATGACACATCATGAGCTAATGAGAAACCTGGAAAGTCAAATAGGCAACTGTGGCAGCAGAATAGTGCAGCCAATGCACCCTGTGGTTCTATTGTTCCTCGGTATCTGATGGTGATCGGGATTCGCGTCGTCTTCTCTTGAGGCGTTTGGCATGTTCTAGGGCTGCCTTGGGATTATTGAAAATGTGAGAGTCCCCGTCAGGGCCTATCTTCAAGCGAGCAGGGTATAGCATGGCGTACGGGACCCCTTCAGATTGTAGACATTTTTTGACAACCCCAAACTCCCTCCTCGCAGCTTGGACAGCGACAGTGAAATCGGGAAAAAATGAAAGTTTATTGTCTTGATGTTCTATGGCACCTTTCTCTCTTGCCAGGCGTAAAATAGCATCCCGGTCCCTGTAGTTCAATACTCTTGCAATAATGGGGCGGGGAGGAGCGCCCAGGGCCGGTCGAGCAGCTAACGAGCGGTGCGCCCGCTCCACAATGAACATAGGTGAAAGCTGCTCAGTACCGAAAAGGTCCGTGATCAATGTTTCAATGAAGGTCTCCATTTTGCCCACATTTGTGGACTCCGGCAGCCCAGTGATGCGGATATTATTACGCCTGGAGCGAGCCTCTAAATCCTCATTCTTGGCTTGGATGACGGAAAGGACTTTTTCCATGTTAAGCGTTTTCCCGGCAACTTCACTTAAGCCATCCTCCGCTGCAGAAACCCGCTGCTCGACTTCCCCCATACGGGCACTCTGTTTTTCCAGCTGCGAGGACATGTGGTCCAGCCGATTGTTGACAGCCGCCATTGTTCCCTCGATGGATTGGAGGCTGCGCTGCATAGCAAAAGCGTGGTCTCGAGGGCAGTGGGCCCTCCCTCCTGTGCATCGGCCTCAGAGTCCGAGGCAGCTTTCTGCAGGGATTTAGTGGGTTTTCGGGCCTCGAACGTAAGGCGAGGCTGGGTTTTGTCTGTTCTGCCCATGGCGCTCCAGATCTAGGCAAAGTCTTCTGTAAGGGGACGAACTGAATCCGGCCCTCAGGGCACTCCCCTGTAGATTCCAAGCGGGTCGCCGAGAGAACTCACCCCACAGTCCGTACCTCCAGGTGAGCGCAAGGACCCACCCGAGATATGCAGGCTCCCCCCCACGTACCAGCACAAGAGGCCGCCCGACAGCAGGAAGTGGACTTGTAGTCAAAGCGTAAAGGGAAGGCCCCCCGCGAGTGAAAGGTCTCGTGGCGACTAGCCTTACACCAAGAGCCGGCGAGCCAGCAGTTCAATTAAGGCAAGGGGAGTCGACGCAGGCCCCTGGCCACCAAGATGAAAGGAGGTACTCACTCAGGAGTCGCATCCAGCGAAGAAACTGCAGCAATACAAGGCAATGCAAAGAGTAATCCAGATCTAAACCAGGGCCACATGCAGCACCCTCCGTCCAGAGACCTGCTACAATGGCCTCGAGGATAGCCCCCAATTAGGTAGGTCGCGTGATGTCCATTGCTCAAAGACCAGCCAGCACCCCGGCAAGTGGCAATGCAGGGGTATAAGGTGGAGGCTCGGTAGGCATGCCAGGCCCCCTTCTCATAGATCGCCGCTCCCTCAGAGGCCCAGCGCTCCAAGCTCCCAGTGAGACCCAGAAAGCACAGGCCTCGCTCCACGTAGAAGAGCCGCCCAGAAGCAGCTGCAGTAGTAACAGCCAGTAGACAGCCTGCAATTGAAGCGCGGTGTCCCACTCCGAAGCGCCACCCTCGGAG
This sequence comes from Calotriton arnoldi, assembly GCA_963921515.1. NCBI lineage: Eukaryota > Metazoa > Chordata > Amphibia > Caudata > Salamandridae > Calotriton > Calotriton arnoldi. Next base: position 197,269 of record CAWUFW010009519.1, read on the forward strand.
CGATCACCTCCGCTTACAGCTGCCCCCCGGGCACCCGCCCCAGCTCGCAGGCCGCAGCACCGACCAGGGCCCTTGCCCGCCTCCGCTGACGCGAACCCCGGCCAGGCCGCGCCCAACTCACCGTGACCAGCACCCCAGGGGTCGCCTCCGCCGGCAGTCCGCAAGTGTGTCTCTGCACCTTGGCGTGGGCCCTCAGATCTCGCACCCGGCTGCCGCCGCTCGCCTCTCCCACGCAGAGTCCGTGGTCGCGGCAGCAGCGCCCAGCAGCTCAATGCTCAGCCTCGTTCCCGCAGGGCCCGCACAGCCTCCGCAACTCTCGGCGGCTTCCAGTCGGCACCTCACTTCAGCGGCGGGCAGATACGCCGCAGGCAGCAACTCTCGGCCACTTCCAGTCGGCGCCTCAATTCAGTGGCAAGCAGGAACGCCGCAGCCCGGCCACATCAGTTGGGTACTCAGGCGGCCGCCATCTTGTGCGTTCACCGCGGGCCTCGGCTCCTCCGGAGATCTGCCGCCACAGTGCAATTTACCTCTCCGCAATTCCACCAAAGTATGCAGGGGTCTTCGACAGCTAGGGTCGCGCGGTTTTTGTAGTGCAGATGCTGCTATTTCAGGCGGATTATAGGCAGATGGTGGCTCAGCCGGGCAGAGCGACCCTAAGGTGCGGCCATCTTGCCGTGCGCCCTCTAGCGCCCTCCTCAGTTACCCTACTTATATACGAAATTTCCCACCTACAGCCCTCTGTAGCTTTTAGGTACTATTACAACAGACAAAGTACTTCTGCAGTGTGGCTTCTTTACCACATTATTCTTCTGCCTACTTCAGGCTAATTTCATTCCCGGGATTCCTCAGGTATCTCCGTACCTGAACTTCCAGACAACATAAAACAGGACACTAACTTTTCATATTAAGAACATATAATCAGTAATCAATAATCATTACCAAACTAATCAATAATTAAACCGTCCTCTGCTACCAAGAAACTGATCCAGCGCGAAGGTCAATACCTGATCAGGGATCAATGCCCAATACTATCATAGAACAATGGCCTATACACATTCACCCAAATCCCTGATGCGCTGGTGTCAATATATACAATGTTCAATTCTCTTCCCCCTAAAATTCATATATGACATTTCCAAAATACTTATCTGATTTATATATCAACTCTTCCTCTACTTGGTTGATGAACCAATTAGTTGAATAGTTGATGATAATGATATGACATTTCTAACTTCCTTTCAGTCAATAAAATAATCACAGACTCTCGGTAAAGTTAATAAATAAAATTTTATCTCGTAAAATAACGTGGTAATGCTCATTGCATATGGTCAAAATGCAAATAATGAAACTCACTAAAGGAAATTAGCATCAACAACTTCAAATGAATACAAACTCATCATATAAGCAATGACATTTTGTATGGAGGAGTGGATAGATTAAGAGACAAAAGTTTCAGCAAATTCAAATGCGAAACAGAATTTTACCTAACGGAGGGGATAGATGAAGAGACAAAGTTTCATCTAAATAATACGTACAAATGTATCTATGACGGAGTGGATAGGCGAAGAGACATAAGTTTCAGAGACAAAATACATTTGCAAGAATTATGCCTGTCTGCAAACCGACGGACAGCGACGCATCTCCCCTCTCTCTCAGCCTCTCCAGCCTAACCTCCTCACCACACCCCTAAAGGCACCCCAGTTATACCCTAAATCCTACATGTCCATCCCACATCAGTTGCAACAATTTTCAAAACTAGACAGATGATTGGAAGGCCTAGGAGGTGTCTCTGTCACACCACAGTGACCTCACGTACAATTTAGTCAATTTATTGTTTGCTTCCTTTCTCACAGTTTGGTTCTTAATTCATTATCACGTTTTCTTATTACAAGATACATTTAAACAATTTTATTCATAAATTTGACAACGTCCGCAGAATAAGACTCTGATCCCTCGGTTGATTTCATCATTTGGCAGACAATCGTCACATTGGCCTCCAACTCGTACATCTCTTCTGTTGTGCACAGCGAGTCTGTCTTGCCTCTGACAGATCAGATTCACTCTTCAGCTTACCCCTCCCTCTTCGGACAATACAAGCAAAATGGAGTTTCATCCAGCCCACTATAGCGAATGGAAAATGAACATTCAATAATTATATGACAATGTAGTTTTCACAGTTTACCACCCGCCTTTGCACTATTCCCTGTTAGCATTTTTCCTAGCATAGCTTTATGCAAAAAACTGTATTATTTATAATTTCAAAGCAAGCTATAACATGCAACTACGAAATGCACATGCGGCCTAGTCATGCACTGTTTCTCGTTTCATTCAAAGCATAATGTAAATACGATTTTAGTTCTTTAATGTGTTATCTTACGTTAGTGCATGCATGCAGAAAGCAGTTTTTCCATTGTGTTCATGTAAGGTGCTTGTTAATTTTCTATTACTACTTACTGTTAGTACGTATTATGGGGGTATTAATTCGAGCAGGTTTCTTTTCTCGAACCCCTGCTCCATCAATCCCCCCTCTGATGGCTTTCTGGAGCCATCATAAAATACCTACCATACCGAGTGCCATCTTTATTTTATCTAAAATACAGTACTCTTCTCTCTTTTTATGGCACCCTCGTCTAGATCTTTCATCAAATCATAGTATATCTCTTTCATGTCTTCTAATTCTATCTCCTCTCTTTTTCTCTTTCTTGCTCTATGTTCATTCTTTGATTCTGTCACTTCTCTTTTTCTACTTTTACCCTTACAACTCTTATATGTCGTTATCATCACTAAGGCTATTATAGCTACAGAAATAATTGGCATTATTATTTTTCCCAACAAACTACTTCCAAAGGTAGAAAACCATTTACTCACAGAAGAGAAACTCTTACCAAGTTTCTCCCAAACACCATCAACCTCCAGTTGGGTCAAGTCTTCATGTAATTTCGTAATATTCTTTATATATCCCTCAATTCCTTTACTTTTATCAGGGATATAAGTACAGCAGTGTTGGATTTTCAACATGCCACAGACTCCACCCTCTTTTGCTAATAAGATATCAAGGGCAAGTCTATTTAGCAAAATCATTGACCTGATTGCAACCATTTCAGTGTCAATCATCAAGAACCCACCAGCAGTATCTGTTGGTAAACAATCAACCACTGTGGATAACTTTCGAATTTTGTGCGAATTCAGGACGACTCCAACTGAGGGTATCAGTGCACCAAAAATATCACCTACTATTTCTGAGAAACTTTCTCTCTTGTTACGTGTTAGTCCATGTTTTATTTCACTTAGTTGGTTACTATTTCGGTCTACATGGTAGACTTTGGGAAAAACAATTGCAAAGTAACAACTACCATACCAATGTGCAGGCAACCTATAGTAAGCCTTCTTGCCACACACATAATAAACTCCTGGAAAGACAGGATCAGTTCCACCCTTTAATCCCCAACCTCCAGTAATTTGGAAAGTAAGTTCACATTCACTACTACCAATGAAATAATTGTTATAGTTAGTTTTCATTCTAAGCAAACATATTTTCCCTTTCTGGGACCAGTCCAGGGACATTGCAGCATATGTCTCGCCTTTCTCATAAACTCCTTCTCTAAAAGCCCACGGTGGTACCCGTGACTTCTGTTCAGCAGCCTTTCTTTGGAAACTTTCTCTTCTGTCTTCTACCATTTCTATAAAAATCTTTTCTTCTACCCGCAAACTACAGGTCAGGCTATTTCTATAGGCATATTCTATATCTAGAGTTTTGGTGATATGGAAGAACTCTCCCATATAACGTGCATTTTTGCTACTTAAAACTCTATTTAGCTCTTTAATAACAGGTATTTCTGAAAATACTAAATCTATATTAGAATAGTGGTATTCGAGTTTCCCGTCACATAGAATAGGCTGGTTAGAATACTGCAAGACACACCATATGTTAAAGGTAGGTGGCGGTAAGTCACCCACTCTGAGACAGACGAAGGTAATCGCATGCACACATAACAATCACTCACATTCATGTTTTCAGTATATTCATACAACAATTTAGTAAACACATTTAATGAGAAATCACTAATTGATTTATCATGATGGAGAATACTTCCATCCAAGGGTTCTATTTTAGTATTAGGAGTTTCATTAGTAACATCATTCACTCCTTCACTTGTCACATCATTAGTATTATTCCCATTATTAGTTACCATAAGAATAGGTACATGGATAGTTAGTAATATCCACATGAATGTTAATAGTAATACACTACATAAGCAAGCTTTAATACATCTACGTTTTAAACTAGATTTTGGACGTTCAGTCACTTCTGCTTTAGCCATTCTGTATTCTATAAAAATTAAATTTATCTAACTTAAGGGTACTAAAAAATAAAATAAATTCAGGAAAAATAATGGTTTAATCCTACACTTATAGGCTTTCTTCTTTACCCCTTTCTTTTATTTTCTTTTGATCTTCTGAGTCATTTAGTTTTTCTTTTTGTCACCAAATTTTACAATTTAAATTTTCACAGTTCTTTTACGGTGGTCTCAATTTGCTTTCATCAGCTTGTTGAGTGTCAGAACTGTCTTTTTCTTCACTTGATTCAGAACTTTCAATTTCTTCCAATATGACGTAGGTCCATTCTGGTGCTTTGTATTTTCTGCTTGGAATTCTTATTCTCCTGGTTTTTCGTACTAATTCTTCTCCTGACTCTTCTTGTTCTGTCTGACTTGAGACCTCATTACTTTGTTCCGGTCTTTTCTTTGACTTTCTTCTCACAAGAGTGTATTTCAGTCTTTTCACTCCACCTGGCCAATTATCACCTTTTCTTGGTTTCTTGGTTTGAACTACGTTTTCACCTTCTGTATCTGGTTCACAGGTTCTTTTGTTTGGCCTTTCTTTTATCTGCTCCTCTTCTGGATTTTCAGTAACTTCTGTTTCAGTTGTTCCGACAGTAATTTCACTGACTCCTGGCTCAACAGTGAATTTACTTTCTTCTGGCTCAGCAGTGAACTCACTTTCTCCTGGTTCAACAGCAGTCTCACAAGACCCAGTAGCTGGTGCCCACTTTACATGACTTGTGCTCAGCTGTTCGTCATCGGCTTGTTCTTCAGAATCTGTTATTCTAGATTCTCAGCTTTACACACTTCAACCTCTGGTCTTTGACTTTTGTTTACCAGTTGCTGCTTTTCTTGTCTTTCAAGTGGACTTGGGACTCGTCTAGTGTGGCTTGCGTGAATCCAGTTTGGCAGACCACCACACTTTATGGCCGTTGTCGTCACTAAAATAACTTGGTAAGGACCGCTCCACCTGGGTTCTAAACACGATTTCCTCACATGTTTCTTGATGAGAACCCACTCACCAGGACTCAGATCATGAGCTTGATTTGGCTGTGTTGTTGTGGCATCTTCTCCAACCTGGCGAGACACAGAACGCACCAGATCAGCCAATCCTCCGCAATAATCAAGCACTAGATCATCAGATATATTCATCAGTTTGTTCGCTGGTATGTATGTTTGTCGCATTGCTCTTCCCATTAGGATTTCATGTGGACTCAAACCCGTCTTTTTGTCAGGAATGCTTCTAAGACTCATTAATACAAGGGGTAAAGCGTCAGGCCATTTCAGTGTTGTGGATGCACACACCTTTCCTAACCTAGATTTTATTGTGCCGTTTATCTGCTCAACCACTCCAGATGCTTTGGGTCGATAGGCACAATGCAGCTTCTGTTCAGTCTGTAATGCTGCACAAATCATCCGAATGATCTCATTATTAAAATGTGTTCCTCTATCTGTCTCTAAAGTGACTGGAAATCTGTATCTAGGAATTAATTCTCTTAGAAGTAATTTTGCGACAGTTAAGCTGTCATTCCTTCTCGTCAGATAGGCTTCCACCCAGCGAGAGAACAAACAGACAACAACCAGCACATATTTCAACCCACCACATGGGGGTAACTCGATAAAGTCTAATTGGAGACGGGTAAATGGTCCTCCTGCTCTTCCAATTCATCCCCTACTGACAACTCTTTTTCTGCCTGGATTTTGCTTCTGACAAGTGATGCACCTCTGGCAAAGGCTCTCTGCAATGACCCTGAACTTTGGGTTATACCATGACTGCTTGAAGAGTCTGATCATTGCATCTCTTCCAATATGTGCAATTCCATGATATACCCTGGCCATATGGGAGAGTAAAGAATCTGGCAAGACTGGTCTTTCGTCAAAGTATACCCACACTTCGTCTTCTGCTCGCTTTCTACAACCTGTATTTCTCCAAATTTCCTTTTCCTCATCAGTTGCCTCTTCCTGCATCTGCCTCACTTCATCCCAAGTTTCATATATGTTTGTAAACATAAGATGGCATTCAGTATTTTCCCTTTCAATTGCTCTGTTTAAAGCCATTGAATTTCGTGCACAGAAACGCGCTATTTGGTCAGCGTATCTGTTGCCCTTCGTCACATAATCATCTCCTGATTTATGTGCGGCACATTTGACCACTGCAATTCTTTTGGGCAATTGCAAAGCATCCAATAATTCTTTTACAGTTTTGCTGTTCCTAATAGGGGAACCTGAAGAAGTCAGAAATCCCCTTTGCATCATAGCTGTCCAAAATCATGGACAACCCCGAACCCATATTGGCTATCAGTGAATATGGTTACCTTCAGGCTTTTGGAAATTTTGCACGCTCTGATTAGAGCTATTAATTCAGCAATTTGAGCAGAGTTTACCCCTTTTAGACAGGATGCTTCTAGAACTCCCGCTATGGTGCAAACAGCATAGGCAGTGCATAATTCGCCTTTCTCATTTCTTAGGCATGATCCATCCACAAATATCTCACAGTCTGGTTCTTCCAAAGGAACATCCTCTATATCAAACCTGGGTTTGGTGCACAGTTCTCTCACATCCAAACAATCATGATCCGCTTCCTCTCTCACCACCTCACAACGAGAATTAGGCAGTAGAGTTGCCAGATTTACAGTTGTGCACCTCACCACAGTCACATTCTCAGCACCCAGAATCACTCTCTCGTACTTAGTCAGCCGACTAGAGGTCAAGTACTGTGTACGGGTACGAGTCAAAAGAATCTCAACAAAATGCGGCACATACACCTTTACTGGATATCCCATCACAATCGCTTCACTTTGTTCCAGATTCATACAAGTGGCAGCTACTGCTTTTAAACATCCTGGTAATGCTGCAGTCACTGAATCCAAAGTAGCAGAAAGATATGCTACTGGACGTCGTGCCATTCCATGTTTCTGAGTCAAGACTGAAAGTGCACATCCATCTCTTTCACAGCAGTACAATACAAAATCCTTTGTATAATCTGGCATTCCTAATGCAGGTGCATGACAAAGACTGTTTTTCAATTTTACAAAAGCTTCCATACTTTCATCATCCAGTTCAATCGGATCTTTCACATCCTTCCGTGTCAACCTCTGTAGAGGTTTTGCAATCAGTGAGAAACCACTGATCCACTGCCTGCAATATCCAACCATTCCCAGAAACATTTGTACTTCTTTCTGAGTTTTGGGTGGGTTCATCTGTTTGATCACTTTAATTCTTTCAGGTGTCACCTTCCTAACTCCTTTTTCTATTTTGTGTCCTAGGTACTGGACTTCCTGTTTGCAAAATTGCAGTTTTGCTGGAGACACCTTGTGTCCTCCTTCTGCCAAATGGTTCAATAAAGCAACTGTGTCGGTCACACATGCTTCTCGTGTCTTTGATGCCACCAGTAGGTCATCAATATATTGAACCAAAACTGAATTTCCTGGCATAACCAGAGTCTCCAAACATTTTTTCAAGATCTGGTTAAAGATTGATGGACTCTCTGTGTACCCTTGAGGAACTCGGCACCATGCCAAAACACGGTTTCCGAACTGGAATGCAAACAAATACTGGCTTTCCGGATGTAAGGGAATCGAGAAAAAAACTTGGCACAAGTCAATCACTGTGTACCATTCAGCATCAAGGGAATCTGGTACAGTATCACTGATGGATTTGGCACTATTGGACAACAGGGCACAACAATTTTATTAATCTTTCTTAAATCCTGCACTATTCTATACTTCCCACTGGGTTTCTTAATACCTATGATAGGCGAATTACAAGGATTGCTCAGTATTTCTTTCAGAATTCCCTGTTCAATCATTTGATCGATTACAGGAGTGACTCCTGCAATTACTTTTGGACTCATTTTGTACTGAGGGGTGTTTGGCTATACAGCACCATCTTTTACTGTAATCTGAATGGGATCTATGTTTGTCATTAAGCCAATTTCCTTTCCTGAAAAATCCCACACATCTGATCTCACTGCACTTTTTAATTATTCAGGCAAATTTTCTTCTGTAAGAAGTGAATATAACTCATCCACCTCTGTTCCTTGCTTCGCTAACATCATTTTAAATTCAACATCCTCATCAGGTATCTGAAATGCAATACCATCTGGCATACAATAGATGGTGCAATTCATCTTGCATAGTAAATCTCTAAATAAGAGATTTACTGGACTCGAGTCACATACCACAAACCGATGCATGTCTTTGAAGTTACCAATGTGAACTTTATCGGATTTGTAACTGGCGTTCTAATATGCTTATTTGAGACTCCTACAACTCAGATAGTTTCTCCCGAGAGCGGTAGGTTTGGAATTTCTGCTGCTCTCACAGTAGAACGGGTAGCACCAGTGTCCACTAAGAATGTAATGTCATTCCCTTCCACCTTTCCATCAACAAATGGAGCTGACTGATCTACCGCCAAGGATGCGCCAAGCACGCACTCCTCCTCCCCCCTCAGGCACCGTCATTGAGATGAGTCTGAATCATTCTCATTGCACTGCAACCAATATTGTGGAACCATTTGCACAGTTTGATTCTTACCACTTTGGTCACCTCCGTGAAATCCAGTATTTGCACTGTACCTCTGCACTTGAGCATTCACATTATTTGGCATGGGAGCTTGTGGCACATGTAACTGTGGAGTAACTATCTGCTGCTGCTGCTGTGGATTTACACCCACCTCATTCTGCATCTGTGGAATTAAATTTTGATTTGCCCAGTTATTCTTTTTAGGAGATCTACACTCGTTCTTCCAATGTCCAAGCTTTCAGCACGCATGACAAGGAAATTTCTTCATAGCTTCCTCTCTATTCATTTTTCCTCTTCCTCTACCTCCGCTGGAATTCTGCCCATTTTGATTCCGACTACTCATCTGAATACTAGTTTGAGGATTATTATTCGCCTCTTGCTGTTCTGCCACTTTCACCTGTGCCCACATCATCTTCTCTTTTAACTTTTTATGTCGCGATTCAATATCATCACTACAATACTTTGCATATCTCAGAATTTCGATTGTCTTGTTCTGCCAGCAAATCAAATGCTGGTGAATCATATTACTAATTTCTGGTTTCAAACCAAACACAAAACGATACACAAAATGTCCCATATCCTTGTCTCCAATATTCTCAAATCCACTATACTGTTTAAATACCTGTAACAACCTTTCATAATAGGCATGTTCTGACTCTTTTGGTTCTTGGGTTGTTGTATCAATTTTAACCCAATCTGTTTCCTTAGGGGAAATGTTCCCTTTTAGGAACGTGATTACTTGATTATACTTTTTCATTACTTCGTCAGACGGTGCACCTGTTTTAGGGTCCCTAGGATATTCTTCCTTTGGCCAATCAACCGTGATCTTACACTCGGTCCATAAATCTGCTGGAACAACAATCTCAAACAACCCATCTAAATCTTTTAGTAAAACCTTTGAGACTTTCACAAACCTCTCTACCTGTTTGTAACATTCAACTGGTTTCTCTCTTAACCTGGGAAAATCATTAGTGAAAGACAATATATCCTGTCTTGACCATGGAACATGAACATATCCACCACCGGGTACTTCTCTCATCGGACACACCCTTTCAACTTGTTCTGTCTCTTTTAATGGAAACATGGATGTTCCTTTACTAGCTGTTTCTTCCTTCTTTCTCGTCCATCTATTTTTCCATTTATCTACATCTCCCCATTTTTTCAATATGTTCATCAATTCTTTTATCTGTAATCTCTTTCCAGACGCATTCAAACTCTCTAGGTCTATGTCAGTGAAAGCCAATCTGTATGATTTCTGCAACACTTTCGACTTTTCTATGTCTATTCCATACTCACTAGCAGCTTCGGATATCTTCTCATGTACATTCTTTGCTCTCCAGGTAATGCTCTTGCATAAAAACAACAATTCATCATCTCAGTAAGTCCCTAATCTATCTGGACTTATTGTCCCAATAATCATTTCTTCCAAATCTACTTTTAATTGACTCACATTAATACTCTGTGGCTGTGGTTTCGGTTTTGTCATTTCCTTTATCCAGTTATTAATTTCTTCTGGTGAAGGACCTGCTGAACTCCCTGCTATTGGAGTAACATTTGGCCCTATTCTCCTCGGATCTAATTATATACCTCTTTGAGGGGTCTCCGTTATCAATTCACAAACCGGAAGATCTAACAATGTGGTATTCTGATCATCTTGATCCTTCTCATTCATTACCGGAACTGTCAATGAATGTACTTTTGACAAATTGCCTTTCCCCATACAAGGGAACTACGGGACCAATTGTTACTGGTACTGTCAGTGCTTCTGCATTCAGGCTTAGCCGATTCATTTTTTGAACCTGTTCTAGTCTTGCCTTATTCAACAAATTCGTTTCATTTTCTCGCACTACTCTAGCTATTTCAGTAACCTGGGGGGTCAAGGGAGTTCCCATCTGTGGAGCACTCTGGGTTACTTCTCCTGAATTTTCTTCATAAGGCGGAGGTCTTTTAGTCATCATATCCTCCAACAGATCATCATCCTCAGAATTATTCGGGTCATCTCTAAAACTGGAAGTCTCTATATTCTTCTTTTTCTCCTTACACTTTCCTCCAGTCTGATCATCAGCAACTAAAACTGGGTACAAACCTTCTGTTACTACAGCTCTCCTCCATCTTTTCAACTTTTCTTCCCTACTTTCAAAAGGATATCCATGCATCCAACTCCTGTATCTTCTGTTACCTCCTCTATATCTCTCTCTTTCAAATGCCTCAACTTCCCATTCTTCCAATGCTTCGTATTGTGTCAATCTAGGATTTGGTTCTAGTGCATTCATTCGATTTCTCAGATTCTGCAATATCCTTACATTAAACGTACCATGCTGTGGAAAAGCTGACACCATCATCCTTTGTATATTCCACTCAATTCTCTAACCACATACACGTATGATATCCTCATTCCAACATCATATAAGAAGCAGGCGTCTTTGGGGGTGGAATAGGAATTCCTTCCCTAGTCACAATCGGCTTGTCCTTATTGAAAAAATTCTTTATTTTCTTTAGCAGCTTCATTTTCTCTAAACCTTTACGCTAATGTACCTCACCAAAATAAACAAAGAAAACCTTCCGTAATTCTACGTATTCTATTTGTCAGCTCTCGTCCTACACCAGCGCGACTCACACTAACCAACCAATCAGAACCCTGCTACGTAAGCAATGTCTCAACCAATACTAGCGCGGCTCACACCAACTAACCAATCACAGCTTAATACACACCTGCTGCCTGACCAATGCCAGCGCGGCCTTTTCTGACGTCAGTATTACTCCTTCTACTCCCGTCACAAAAATTTACGGCAATTTTTCTAAATCGAATTTCTTTTTAGTAACAACACAAAAACAATGCTACCTTGTATGTTCCACTAGATAAAGAGATAGTTTTCACTCTTCAATAGATTTTTCTCACTACGAGTCCTAATAACGACCAGCGTTATTTTACTCTTCAAACAAGCTTCTAGGAGGACCTATTACTCCTCTAGGGATAAGGCCAAGATTTCACAAGAGGACTTTTTGGCGTGAAAAGAGGTCTTGTTACTCTCCTGGGGATAAGGCAAGAGTTTCAGAAGCGGACCCTTTGCTAGTTCAGTTACCCTACTTATATACGAAATTTCCCTAATATAACACCTACAGCCCTCCGTAGCTTTTAGGTACTATTACAACAGACAAAGTACTTCTGCAGTGTGGCTTCTTTACCACACTCTTCTTCTGCCTACTTCAGGCTAATTTCATTCCCGGGATTCCTCAGGTATCTCCGTACCTGAACTTCCAGACAACATAAAACAGGACACTAACTTTTCATGTTAAGAACATATACTCAGTAATCAATAATCATTACCAAACTAATCAATAATTAAACCGTCCTCTGCTACCAAGAAACTGATCCAGCGCGAAGGTCAATACCTGATCAGGGATCAATACCCAATACTATCATAGAACAATGGCCCATACACATTCACCGAAATCCCTAATGCGCTGGTGTCAATTTTTACAATGTTCAATTCTCTTCCCCCTAAAATACATATATGTCATTTCCAAAATACTTATCTGATTTATATATCAACTCTTCCTCTACTTGGTCGATGAACCAATTAGTTGAATAGTTGATGATAATGATATGACATTTCTAACTTCCTTTCAGTCAATAAAATAATCACAGACTCTCGGTAAAGTTAATAAAATTTTATCTCGTAAAATAACGTGTTAATGCTCATTGCATATGGTCAAAATGCAAATAATGTAACTCACTAAAGGAAATTAGCATCAACAACTTCAAATGAATACAAACTCATCATATAAGCAATGACATTTTGTACGGAGGAGTGGATAAATTAAGAGACAAAAGTTTCAGCAAATTCAAATGCGAAACAGAATTTTACCTAACGGAGGGGATATATGAAGAGACAAAGTTTCATCTAAATAATACGTACAAATGTATCTATGATGGAGTGGATAGGCGAAGAGACATAAGTTTCAGAGACAAAGTACATTTGCAAGAATTATGCCTGTATGAGTCAGAAACATACAAACCTAACGGTCTGTAGAAAACCACTACCCTGGCCAAGGCGATGGTCGGGGTTCCCTGAATAGAGTCAGGAAACAAAGATTTACAGGGACAGGAACGGAACAGGACAGGAATCAGCTAGGCCTCTCTGCAAACCGACGGACAGCGACGCATCTCCCCTCTCTCTCAGCCTCTCCATCCTAACCTCCTCACCACACCCCTAAAGGCACCCCAGTTATACCCTAAAACCTACATGTCCATCCCACATCAGTTGCAACAATTTTCAAAACTAGACAGATGATTGGAGGGCCTAGGAGGTGTCTCTGTCACACCACAGTGACCTCACGTACAATTTAGTCAATTTATTGTTTGCTTCCTTTCTCATACTTCGGTTCTTAATTCATTCTCACGTTTTCTTATTACAAGATACATTTAAACAATTTTATTCATAAATTTGACAACGTCTGCAGAATAAGACTCTGGTCCCACGGTTGATTTCATCATTTGGCAGACAATCGTCACATTGGCCTTCAACTCGTACATCTCTTCTTCTGTGCACAGCGCGTCTGTCTTGCCTCTGACTGATCAGATTCGCTCTTCAGCTCACCCCTCCCTCTTTGGACAATATAAGCAAAATGGAGTTTCATCCAGCCCACTATAGCGAATGGAAAATGAACATTCATTAATTAGATGACAATGTAGTTTTCACTGTTTACCACCCGCCCTTGCACTATTCACTGTTAGCATTTTTCCTAGCATAGCTTTATGCAAAAAACTATTATTTATAATTTCAAAGCAAGCTATTACATGCAACTACGAAATGCACTGTTTCTCGTTTCATTCAAAGCATAATGTAAATACGATTTTAGTTCTTTCATGTGTTATCTTACGTTAGTGCATGCATGCGCAAAGCAGTTTTTCCCTTGTGTTCATGTAAGGTGCACGTTAATTTTCTATTACTACTTACTGTTAGTATGTATTATGGGGGTATTAATTCGAGCAGGTTTCTTTTCTCGAACCCCTGCTCCATCACCTGCAATTCAGCCCTATACACATTAAAGCGTTTTTTAAAATACAAGCCTTCTACTAGCGCAGGAACTAAGGGCCAGATGTACAAACATTAGGGAGAGCGATTTCTAAATAGCTATTTTGTCCAAATAGCTATTTGGAAATCAATAACCCTTATGTATGAAACGTTTTGTTTCATACTTGCGATTCCTAGTGGGTTGCATTGAGACCTACCTCATGAATATTAATGAGGTAGGTCGCAGTTTGTGACCCATTAGGAATGCCTGCTGTTACAGGGTGAACAGCCATTACAACGCAGCTGTTTCACCGCAAGTCATTACATCGCATGCGTTACAACGCATGCAATGTAACAACGCAAACCATTACTACGCATACCATTACATCGCATGTGCTTTTACAACGCATGCGATGTAATGCATTCCACGTCGTTGTGAGGAAACTGAGGCTTTTCCGTTTCCTCACAACGACGTGCACCGCCCCTCAGATGACGCTGGAACCAGGAAAGAGGAACCACGAGGAGAGAGAGGCAAGGGGGATTGGGGGTAGTGGGAGGGTCGTGCTGGGGGTAGTGTTTCAGTCTAGGGACCGGACTGGGGGTTGGGGGAGGGACATGCTGGGGGTAGTGGTTTAGGGTAGTGTTTGTGTAGTGTAGGGTAGTGTTTTAGGGTTTAGGGTACTGTTGGGGGGTCGTGCAGGGTAGTGTTTCAGTGTAGGGACCGGACTGGGGGGCGGGGGAGGGTCGTGCTGGGGGTAGTGTTTTAGGGTTTAGGGTAGTGTTGTGGTGTTCGTGTAGTGTAGGGTAGTGTTTTAGGGTTTAGGGTAGTGTCGGGGGGTCGTGCAGGGTAGTGTTTGAGTGTAGGGACCGGACTGGGGGTCGGGGGAGGGACATGCTGGGGGTAGTGTTTTAGGGTAGTGTTGTGGTGTTCGTGTAGTGTAGGGTAGTGTTTTAGGGTTTAGGGTAGTGTCGGGGGTCGTGCAGGGTAGTGTTTGAGTGTAGGGACCGGACTGGGTGTCGGGGGAGGGACGTGCTGGGGGTAGTGTTTTAGGGTTTAGGGTAGTGTTGTGGTGTTTGTGTAGTGTAGGGTAGTATTTTAGGGTTTAGGGTAGTGTCGGGGGTTGTGAAGGGTAGTGTTTCAGTGCAGGGACCAGACTGGCGGGCGGGGGAGGGACGTGCTGGGGGTAGTGTTTTAGGGTTTAGTGTAGTGTTGTGGTGTTTGTGTAGTGTAGGGTAGTGGTAGAGGGTAGTGTCGGGGGGTCGTGCAGGGTAGTGTTTCAGTGCAGGGACCCGACTGGGGGGCGGGGGAGGGACGTGCTGGGGGTAGTAAGTTAGGGTTTAGGGTAGTGTTTGTGTAGGGTAGGGTTTTAGGCTTTTGGGTAGTGTTGGGGGGGTCGTGCAGGGTAGTGTTTCAGTGTAGGGACCGAACTGGGGGTTGGGGGAGGGACGTGCTGGGGGTAGTGTTTTAGGGTAGTGTTGTGGTGTTTGTGTAGTGTAGGGTAGTGTTTTAGGGTTTAGGGTAGTGTCGGGGGGTTGTGCAGGGTAGTGTAAATGTAGGGAGAGGACTGGGGGTCGAGGGAGGGTCGTGCAGGGGTACTAAATTAGGGTTTAGGGTAGGGCAGGGTAGAATCACTTACATTTGAAACTTTTACCATGAGTATACCTTTACTACGCATGCCTTTGCGTTGTAATGGCATGCGTGGTAAAGGTATAGTCGTGGTAAAAGTTTGCGATGTAATGGTATGTCGTTGTGAAAGACATCACGTAGTAATACCCGCGTTGTAATGGCACGCGTGGTATTGGTATGCGATGTAATGAGTCATATTCCTGTTACAGGGATGGTGGCCTGCTGAGGTTAGCAGGCTACCATTCCTGTGCTGGCTTTTGAATAACGTTTTTTTCTGTTGAAATGTTGCCCGTTTTCCTTTTCAACAAAAAAAATAAAACATTTTGCTTTAACTTTTTAAGAGCAGGCAGTGGTTTGTGGGACCACTGCCTGCTGTTAAAAAAATATATTCCAGCATTCACAAAGGGGAAAGGGGTCCCCTGGGGACTCATTACCATTTGCAAATGCATTACCTCCAATGTTATTTTGGTGGTAAAATATCAAGGGTTTGCGACCGCATTTCGGTCGCTTATCATTAATACATAAAACTAGAAACCGCTATTAGGAAGGGACGCCTTAAACACACCCCTTCCAAATAGCGATTTCGACACCCAAACTGCGATTCTGGAGAATCGTAGTTTGGATGTTTGTACATCAGGAAAAGCATTTTTGCAGTCGCAAACATGTAGAAAACTCTCAGGATTTGAACATAATTCTGGGACCCCTAGCTCAGTGGAGGTTTTCCTAATATGTGTCAACCATGGTATTCTTGTGACGCTATCTAGAGCAAGACAATACGGTAATATTGCTTTAGTAAAATGGGCTTGTGGTTTCCTCCATGTTCTTAACCATAATACTAGAGGCTGCAATTTAATCTAATCTTAGCCCCACCTCAGCATGACAACAGGTAATAGGTGATGATTGTGTTACTGCCAGGAGCCTTCATACGGAACTATTGTCAATCTTTTGTATGGAGCTGACATCTGTGTATCCCCAAACTCCTGCACCAAACGTGCCAACCGACAAACATTTACTTTTGCAAACGTGGACTATTTTCTTTACTGGTTTGTGACCAATCCTCTTTGGAAAGCGGAACACAGACTGAACAGATCTTTAAGATTGGAATGATCTGATTTTTAGCAGAGATTTCCAATTAAAAGCTGCATCCCGCGGAATTCCCAAATATGTAAAATTAGGAACTTTAACCACCTCTTTGCCCGAAATTGTACATTTCCGGGATTTGGAAAATCTAGATCCACATTTCATAATGAATGATTTGGAGAAGTTTGTCTTCAAACCCAGATCAGTCATAAAAGTATTAAAAGGCCCCAGAAGTATCTGCAGCCCATTGGCAGTTCTTGCTAACAGAACCATGTAACACCATACACTAAGTCATTTCATGAGAACATGAATGTAAGTGTTTTCAATGGAGGGTCACATCAAAAAAGTCGGTCAAAAGCAATAATAACACTAGCAATTATGGCTCTTATGCAGAAATCATCAAATTCTACAAGAGAGGTAGGTAGATGAATTATAGAGATCGATACTGTAAACAAAGGTACATTCAGAATAATAGAGGACCTAAGAATGCTGAAAGATAAGCTATATTCAGTTTCAGAATTGACGTCATCTATCTTTAATATTATGGAGAAAATGCTAGAAAGGACAGGAACAATACAAAGCTATATTTGCATTGTATACTTCTTTAGACGTACTGAAATCGCATAATGTGTCATGGAACCTTATCAACGATTCCATAATATTTGAACCTTATGGAATGTACAGACTTCCATCAGAAAATGTTGAGTAAACAAGACTCCACTATAGCGTGGTCTTAGCATGGGAGTCTGAATTGTCTACATTCACCCCATATGAAAAGCCTCCCATTACATAATGGATGCATGGGTTTATTACAAAACTGATAAATGTTTTACAGTTTGGAGGCTTCTCAAAACAAAAAGAAATGGGGTGGTACAATCAAATCGTAGATACTACAATGTATTATTTTTTAATATTCTGTATGTTCTACATTGTTTTCTGAGAGAACAACATATTTTAAGTACAGCACAATACATTAGCTCATTAGGTACTTTTCCAATATGTAACCATATCACACTGTGACTGCAGTTCAACAGATTTAAATACCAAATGCACAATGATAGTGTTTCCCAATAAGAATAATTTATGAAGAATTTATGTTGATGAATAACGGTTCATATCTAGGTCGAATTCGATTTACAAAATCATGCTTTTTTTAAAGAAGGGTTCAGTTATGTGGTCACTTTACATGAGAGAGAGTCGAAGGATGTGGTTAGGAATTATGTCCACCACAACAAAAAGCAACTATGTTGCTTTACTGGCCAAATATTAACAAGCGTTCATATGCAAACTTTGACAAAACCAGCTGTTTAGTTTTAAAATTATTAAAACAAGACATAACAGTAAAATCAGCAAACAATAATTATACATTTCAGGTAGCACATAGCGCAACACAGATTACACACTTGGAACAAGTAGCTTACCCACCAGCATTTGAGACTTCAGCAACAATTCTACATACTTCAAGCACAACAGTAATCTCAAATTTATAAGCAGCTCGTAAAGGATTATTAAATGGATTTAAAAATACACCATAGGATAAGCCTAACAAGCTCTATGTTATTTTACATATCTTATTTCAGGATTGGCTCGAATTATAATGGTTGGAGGAATAAAATTCATTGTAGTATTTCTGATAAAGAAATAAAAAAAGAAGTGACTCAGTAGACCGAGTGTTATTTAAGGCTGAATGGAAGAAATTAAAATGGGTTCAGAAATGGTCAACAGAACCTGGGTGAACTGAAAGTACCAGTGCCACAAAGTGTCATCATGCGCCTGAGCATTTCTGCTGAGAATTCTTTTAAACCAATAAGTGCACCAAGAACACAATTTGGCGCTGCCTGATCTCTGAAGAATAGCACCAGAGAGAACACAAATGTGTGAAACTCTGAATAGGAAACATTCTAACTAAAGTAGCCTCTTAAGCATGTTTTTTATGCTTTAGACCCCATATACTTAGAACGTACTACATGTTGCATATAGTGAATAAGATCTAAATATATATTGTTAAGATGCATAGAGAGCAAAAGACTTAATCATGACATCCTTTGCACAAGGTGTGAGTGATCTCTTTTTATGACTTTAATTATGTTACATACAGCACAGGCCTTACTGTACGTTAACATCACCACTGTTTATCAATTAAATGCAGTGGGGTGTCATGAAAATATAAGGTCTAGAAAACTGGCAGCCTATTTTATAAAAAGAGCTGTTGAAATTGCTTAAACTTATCGGTAAGAGATCAATTGTCATGGTTTGTTATGCTCGGGTTAACAGGCTGGAGAAGGAACATATTTTCATTTTCTGATGCTCTTTAAAAAATACTGCAGCTGAAATTGGCTACCAGGAGAAATGACCTTTGCAAGTTCCAACCTGAAGGAAGGAGGAAACATCAATGCAATAGGCTTTGCATACTTTCTATATCTTGAACAAGGGTATTGTTTGCTGTCCAGGGTAAAAAAAAAAAAATAAGCGAGTACAAGTTGACCCTCCTCATTCCTTAGAGGATAATCTGTAAGAAAGGTACATAAGATACTGATGTTTGGGGGCGGGCTAGACATTATGACCATTTGCTGGAGATACATAATTCCAACTTCAGGCCTGATGATATAATAAGCTATGCCTAGTACTCTATATGACTTGGCACATACAAATAAGTTAACACAACTATGCTGGTAGGCAGCTAGTTATAACCTAAGTAAAGTACGTATTAGGCTAATTGATCAAGGAGTTGTGTTGAAATAGGCTTACGACATATCTAACCTTTACACTCATGTGAATAGCCTGTGCTGTTCATTAATACTTGCAGTCTGCCTTAGTCAAAATATGTGTTGGCCAATATTGTATAATTAATATTCAATTCAGCACAAAAAACGTAATACTTGTGTGTGTGTTACCCTTTTCGGGGAATCAAGGTGAGGGTCTTTTACATTACCTGCATATAAGAGATGGTCTCACAGGTTTCTCAAACTCCTAAAACTCTTGCCCGTGTGAGCATAACTCACCAGGGATGGGTTAGAAGTATCTGCCAGATGTCCTTTTCTCTGAAAAGGTTGCAGTTTCTATTTAGGGTTTTGGAATTCTACTTGGTGTGATCCTGATAATTTGGTTGTAACACAAAAACCTTGCCATTCTCCTCATGTATTTAAAATATTTAGACATAAAAAACCCATACAGAAGGGAGGGAATTTGAGCCTGTCCTCCTCATCCATCAGTCTACTTAACTGTTATTCACATTTTACTTCTTCCCACCACAACACACTGGCAGTGGCTCACTTGAATTATGAGTGATTGCATTTAGTCGAATCATATGTGCATATTCGCCTAAGAAGTGCACTTAAGTACCAGGGATGGTGTGCCAATATTTTTCTTTTCCACTCTTTAGAAGTTTTTTATGTTTTTATTTATCCTTGTGTTTAGACAATGTCTTCAGGTTACAGTAATTCAAAACCAATAATCCATTTTCATTGCACCAATAAATATGATATTTTCCTGCCACATACATCAAAACTAAACAGTCTTTCTACACTTTTTCTAAGTACAACCCCTCAAAGGAAGTTCTTGTACTTTTCTGTCCATTTGTGGTTAAATGCATTTTATTCATTGCAATCCTATGGCTGCAACATTTAGGCAGTGGTATGTTTCCAATAGTTTTTTTAGTTTTTCCTCTCTCTCTCTGCAACACTGCATAAGACAATGGACCTGATCCCCGTCTGAACTACACTGTAGATTTTTATGTTAGTGCCCCGTACCACGTCTTTTTTTTCTAAATGGTATGGACGAGAGTCCAAATGTGTTTGTTCCAGTGTCATTGTTCCTTTTCTCCGAAGTTCTCCTGCGCATATTTTTATTTAAATGTCTTCTGTGTGTGTGTCCGCATGAACCCAAATGCCAGGAATCAGCGAAGGACCATTTCCTGTGCTGCCAGTAGCAGCAGCACTCCTGGGGCCCAATTATGACTTTAGCGGTGTGGGAGCACGGACTGTGACGTCCATGCCGTGCTGGAACTGGGGGTGCATGCACAGAGGGGGGGCACAACATGTGCCTCCTAGCATGCACAAACATGCATGGGGCAAGGGGGGGCCTGTAAAGCCCCCTTTGTTTCATGATCGCCAGCAGTTTTATGGAGTAAGAGCCTCCACGAGACTGCTGGCAGTCATGAAACTCGTAATATGCATGGCGGTGCTGCATGCAGGGGGCACGACATGGTGCAGTCCATGCCGTGCAGGAATGTGCATTGGCAGTCCCACTGTGGTGCCTTTCTAAGGCTAATAACACAAAAACCAGGAGGAGAGGGTCCAAGGGAGGGAGTTTATAGACCTGCAAGGAAAAATATCCCCTTTTCCAATACAATTATAACACAAAATAACCTTGGGTCTGAGTATGTACGATAGCACGCTAAGAATTGTCAAATGTATGTCTCATCAAGTCTCCTCAGGGGAGAGATCCCTTTAAGGACGAATACCCTCACCCACCTATGGTGGCATGCTTCATCATATGGGTTTCTCCTCCCAGTGGGAAAACCTAGTCCCACTGAGGGCTACAACTCCCTCACTGTGAGGTAGGAGCTCAGGGATGTTTTTTTGGAATAGCACGATGTTACTACGGATGCTAAAATCCCATATGGACAGTTTCTGGTAGGGTGAGGACGCAGCGCAAAAAAACAAGAAAAGTGAGTGCAATCTAAAACTACCTAGTGTCAGCAACACAAAAAAGCTTTATTTATTTGCTCCCACTGGCAGGATTAAAAAAGCAGTGCAATAAGCAGTATAAACTATAAACTGCTCATTTTCAAAAAACGGTCACATATGGCTCACATATGAGCCTTAGAACGGCACTGCTGTGGGACCACCAAAGCATCAACCACCAGACCGGGAATGTACTCCTAATCTGGAGGGCAGTGAGCAGACAAGTTTGTCCGTCTCCCAGCGGGCCGCCACGCACCGGAGACCTAAAAACCAGAGACACCCAGCACTGTCACTAACTTTTCCCCCTCACCCTGAATACAAGAAGCTTACCACCATTAAGTTTGAGGTGAACAAATGAACAATTGGGTTAGCCCATCCCCTGCTGTTTCTTTCTCATAGTTGTCTAGCTAAGATATACAAAGTTTCTCACCAAATCAGTTATTTTTTTTTAACATTTGAATTATGCCTACCTGTGACACACCGCTGTGGAAACCATCATGCATGCTGGGAGCGAGACAGACCTAGGAAACAATCTGCAATACACACTTGGCTACCCTGTGAAGGATGAAGTCCATGAAGCTGACCCTAGTCAAATTGGTCTGAACCAAAACTTTGAAAAGTGCAAATGAAACGATTGGAAGAGGCCTACTAGCCTAATTGCCACTGACATAGAATAAAAACTAGACCTTAACTCCAGCAATTTCAATAGAAATACCTTGGCAAGCACTTCGTGTAGTTGCTTGGTGCTTTCTGGATGTCAAAAGCTAAGTACTCCCCTCTACTCCAAAGCTTGAACTAAGGCTAATGTTTTAACATATTTTATTGGTTTTCTTCGTACACAACGCATCATACAATTAAGGCTCTCGGGCTAATGTTACTCATTAAGGCATGCTGTTCTGCACAGCCACTACCTTAAGTCCTACCTCTCTGGAGAACCCACATCATCGGCCTGCCATGGAGACCAGCAAACTCAAAACGCCCAGAAGCCCTTTTGATATTCTTCATCTTGAGGCAGTGGAAAGCGACCTCGACAATATACCTATAAGTTCAAAAAAGTTACCATGAGAAGCAGTGGCTTTGTCTGGTGAGCATTCACCCTTATGGCAGTGTTTTTGTTTGTAAGACTGTGGTGAGGACCTGCCGGCATTGCAAGTACCATCTAGCCGCCATCTGGCATAGCATGAACGTGAGTCCATCACCTGATACTGGAGGGTGCCCTGGAGATGCGTGCTGTGCTTTGGTCCAGTAACGACGTATGCATATGTGTCCTCAAATTCTAAGCTCTTCAGAACCACAGGATTCTCTTGTGTACATTTTTTTCTCTATAAAGTCATTCACTGACTTCAATAAGGGAGGGCCCCTAAGCACGGAAAACCAGTGGCCGTGTGTTGATACTGTTGACGAGTCCTAAGTTATCAATTTCAAACTTCCATAGAGCCCCCAAGACTGTCAGAAGGATGGCGCAGGGGCCCGGGACATACAGCACTGGAGTTTTGCCGCCTCTAACAGTGGATGTCAGGGTATAGTCTCGAGTTCTCAGACTACCAAGCCAGGTAATTTGGGTAGACCTAGACCCAATAGGCCACTGGAACCAGACTGCGATATTAGGACTCATAGATTTGGGGATAATGATCTCAATATTCCAGGTACCCTAGGAAAATCATGCACAACGAAAGTAATCCTCAAAATATTTCAACACCCTGAAGAGCTGTGCTGCTATTCATGTTACTGGGGTAAAAGAATACGTTTGTCAGTCTATGGTATCACTTTGTGCTAGCCCTTACTACATGCTACATCTTAATTATATTTTATGCTCTAAACTGGGATTACTTTTAAACCTCATCATTTTGTTGTATAGAGATTATACAGATAAACAGAGTCCTGGTCAGAACATGCAAGAATTTCCCATGCTCATTCTGACTTCTAAAGACAACTGTTGCCACACCATCATAAGCTGTTTGTTTGGTGCATCACCAAACAGTACAATACATATGATTATCTTTTTATCTGTCTGTAGGCAGAATCCTCTTGTAGACCATACCACAAACTTACAGTGGGCTTAGAGCCCACCCATTGCTTACTATTGGTTGGCTTTCTTGTCACTCTAATTTGCTACCTTCTTATTCGATAACTTACCTTCCTTTACTTGGGTTTGTCCCTCTCCTGGAACATAGACTCTTTACCATCATTTATTGGCTAACTTGTTGCCTTCCGCTGCTCACTTTTAGGGAATTATTTTTTCGTTAAGAACTCTATAGGAGTGCCTTTATTTTCAAGCTCACTGCCTTGTGTGCTCCCCCCCCCGCCAAACAGCTACCGCGCTCCATGTTGCTCCCTCCCTCGCGTGATGCTCCCTCACTCTCTCTTGTATGCTTCTCCCCTGCTCCATGTTGCCCTCTCTGTCCTGTCATACTTTTCCCCTGCTTTATATCCAACTCCCTATTGCTCCCCCCTCACTTTCCTTCGTTGCATTGCCATCCCTTGCAGTGCATATAATACTTTTTTTTCCCATTTCTTGGAGGGCCTGGCAGCTCCTATTTGCTGTCGGGCTGCTCCTCTTGAAGAAATACAATTTAGCGCAACTGAACATAATTTTTTTCATTTACAGCACCAAGTGTCGGCCCCAATCCTGGTTCGGTAAATAAAAAGTTATTTGCGTCGTTCAGTAGGCATGTGCTTGCATGGTAAAGTATGTGTACACCTACACAATGACACTGGCGCCAGTAGCGTCATGACATGTACGTGTTCTATGCATGTCATGACACTTTTTTTGACTGATGCTGCACTGCGTCTCCAAAAAGCAACCTCCCCTCTTTCTGGCTGGCAGGCCTGACGCTTTTTGAAGGCTGACATTTATAATAAAGTCAACCATTTAAATACTGATCAGCATCTCAAATGTGATAATTTGTGAGAGACCAATCCACACTGCACACTTGAGTAAAGATTATTCTGAAGAGTAGACAAAACTATATCACTGAAGGCCCATGGGAATCCATTAACCAACTGCATTCTATGAAAGGTGCTGAACTATGCAATAATACGTGAACCTGTCTGCAACCTGTGAGCTGGTACGAGGTGAGAAGATAGGGAAAAACGTACCTGAACACACTGGTACTGCTCTCCCTCCATAAACCAACCTACTCGATTCACGATGATCATGACCTAGAAATAATAAAGGACAAGATCAAAGGAAAAGATTGGAGAGAGAGAAAGGACGATTTGAGGAAAGGGTGGGGAAAGCAAAGAAAGAAACACAGAAAAGGATGCTAAATAAAGACAACATTTATCAGAGGGGAGAGAACAATTAACAGGAAGACACAAAAAAAGCAGAAGAAACCGCCAGAGAAACAGGAGCTGATTGTTTTCGGGAAAGTCAAGGAGGCTGTAGCAGACACCACTTGGAAGGAGAAACAGACAACTCTGAAGAAGGAGGCAGGAATGCCGAAAGCGGGGAAGACAGCAAAGGCCAACGATGCCTCGACAGACGACTGGTGGATGCAAAAAAACTGATGCAGAGTAACGCGGTGGCTACTCAGTGAACTTAGGGAGTGAGAAGGAACCGGATGATGGCGAGAAATAGAAACAAGTTGCTTTTCTGTTCATTTTCTTTTTTTTCTGTTATTTACATTGTGTTGGTATCCCAATGGCCCCAAGGAATAATTAGATGGGAACTGGTCACACTGACAAGGAGTCAGAAAAGACTAGACATTCGCTTGAATTAAGACAGTACCACAAATCTGGGGACAGTGGTTTATGTAAAAGCAATCACTCACTCCTCAATGTATACTTTCACAACTGTTTCTCAAATACAAGACCAAATACAACAGACATTTGGAAAACTATATATGGCTTTAATCCTATCATAAAAAAAATATTCTTACATTTAAAATTGCATATATACAAAAATAGATGTACATAAACGACACATATACATAACAAAAGGGCGATCATCTAAGACAATTGCTCTTTCCAGAAAATACACCTCTACTTTCTATGTCACTGGGCATCCCAGAATTCATTCAATAGCACATAGAGATCTCCAATGCACTGTAGATTGTGCCTTTAAATTCCATTGACGTATTTTGGTGCAAACAACTTATCACAACCACCTACTTCAGGACAATTATATATATATATATATATATATATATATATATATATATATACATAACAATCCAAAAATAATGCGATCACTCAAAGGCTGTAGACAACAGCAGTTGTTTAATTTACAGTTACGCGTTTCGCTCGCACAGCGAGCTTGCTCACACACTGATTGACAGGAAGTTGATGCATACATAGGGATTCAACAGAAAGGAAAAAGGGACTAGTGATAAACCTTGTGATAATGGCATTCATGACGATGGATGCAAACTCCCTATATACAATAATTGACCACACTTTGGGCATAGTGTTGCCAAAAAAAGAAAAATATGCTATCTGGAACATACTAGAGTGTTACTTGAAATGATGAAATTCTGTTTGTACAATAACATGTTCATGTTTAACGGTACGATATACAAGCAAATCCTTGGTACAGCCATGGGGACATGCTTTGCCCCCAGTTTTGCTAACCTTTTCTTAGGAGTATGGGAAGAGAAGGTTAAAAAAAAAAAACAATTAGAAGCAGAATACACTGAGGGCAAGGTAGTAAAATGGCTAAGATACATAGACGATCTTTTCATCGTGTGGAAAGGTAGTGAAGAGAGTGCTAGACAAACCATTAACAGACTTAATGACAATGAATCTTACACTGACATATACTATGGGCAGAGAATCCATTGAATTTCTTGACGTAGTGGTTGAAGTCAGAAACAACCAACTGTGCACCAAACTACACCGAAAACTGACAGCAGGCAACAGTCTCCTCCACGCTCTCAGCAGCCACCCAGAGGCCCTTAAATGGAGCATCCCCTATGGGGAACTGCTGAGAGCGAGAAGAAACTGCAGCACTCAGGAAGATTTCCAGACAGAACAGGACACTATGATCCGTAGGTTCAAAGAAAGGGGGTACCCGGATTGGGTATTGGAAAGAGCGAAAGAAAGTCAGTAAAATTGACAGAGAGGCCACGTTGCAAGATAAACCCTCACCACTAAAAGAAGACACCACGAGGGTAATTCTTACGTACAATGATAAATCCAAAGATATTTCCAAAATCCTCAACCAGAATTGGAATATCTTAGCAACTGATCCCACCATCGGGGTAAAGCTACCCAGTCGACCGCCTATCACATACAGAAAAGGCAGAACCCTTAGAGACATGCTAGTAAAGGGAGATATCACCAACACACATCTTAATACCCACTTTGGCCTACAGGGATTCTTCCCATGTGGGCATTGCAAGGCATGCCGCAATAGCACCATGAGGAACTCCTACCAGACACACACAGGAGAAATAACCATCACTCAATTTTTCACATGTGGCTCGACCTTTGTAATCTATATACTAGAGTGTCCTTGCAAACTACGATATGTAGGTAGCACAACCCTAGCCGCGAAAAAAGAGTTCTTGAACATATGAGAGCCATCAGAAATAAAGACCCACATTATCCTATTGCAAGGCATTTTGCGGATTACCATCTCGCAAACATCTCACTTCTAACATACTTTGCTATTGAGCAAATCCAACCCAACATTAGGGGAGGTAATAGGATACTCCACCTTCGCAAAAGAGAATCCTGGCATATCATAAACCTCCAAACGAAGACCCCTGGGGGTCACAACCAAGATGAGGAGCTAGGTATCCACCTCTATGAAGCATGTAGAGGTAGACTAATATTTAGTTACTAGTTTGTTGGACCATTCTGTACCTTTGTCTTGCAACATATTTGGTAACATATGATCATAGTCTGTCTGTTCAAACTGCTATGAAACCGTAACTTGTTCTTACTTGCATAAACTGCAACGTAACTTGCAATTCATGTTTTTAAGCCTACCGTAATATTTATGGTTTTCTCTCTCTTTTTTAACCACAGGAGAAAAGTAAGGGGCCAACTCCAGGACTGGATACGTCGACTCACCCTCCTACCCTTTTCTTCCGTCATATCTGCACATGGGTGAAGGGCAGCACTAAACAGATAAGAGATATCTCTTTATCCTTTTGAACTTTTGTTCTTCACATTATTTGTTATATAGAGGGGCAGTATGTAGAGCAATATTGCCTCTACTGTTTTTCATTTATCCGTGGAATCCACTTCCAATGGTTTCAGGTATTGTTATGCAATTTAGGGTGATTTGTGAAAGGGATGGAATCTAATA
The DNA here is from genome assembly GCA_963921515.1 of Calotriton arnoldi. NCBI lineage: Eukaryota > Metazoa > Chordata > Amphibia > Caudata > Salamandridae > Calotriton > Calotriton arnoldi. The sequence continues at coordinate 224,780 of CAWUFW010009519.1, forward strand.
TTTCCCACATCAGAGACATTGTGTGTCTGTAACCAACATAGCACTTGCCGAATATATTTACATTTCCGTGCACTTTCTGGCCATTCTCCTATCCTATTCTTGTATATTACAGCACTTGCATAGTAGAATTCAGTATTACCACCTGTCGGTGCAAACTTGCACCTGGGGCAAATAATAACTTTCAAACAGAATAGTGCACTTTTGAAGATGCGCGCATTGATACTACTATCTCCAGCACATGTATCTACAACGGTTAAAACAATGTCTCTACAGGTCATGCTTTACATGTCCACACTGTCCTTCTCCTGACACTATGTCTTTCAAAGGACACTTTATTTATTTACTTATGATCGTTCTTTTAGATACTGACATCCTGATGCACCAGGGTAAATAGAATGATGGCACGCTAGTATATGGAATTCTGCCACACAGAGTTGTTGCCTGTTAAATATCCACTTTTGAATTGTATATAACTTTCTCAACTATAAAAAGTTACAATATCACAAAGCACACATGTGAACAATATTTTTTGTTGCAAATGGACCTGTTGAGATGATACATGTTAGAGGGAAAACAAACACTAGAAGCTGCAAAACAGCACTTGCAATTACTTGTACTTTGTGTATCAACATATTGTTGACAATGCGAATAGGACTTTCCAAAATGGATGGCATTATCACAAGGTTTATCACTAGTCCCTTTTTCCTTTCTGTTGAATCCCTATGTATGCATCAACTTCCTGTCAATCAGTATGTGAGCAAGCTCGTTGTGCGAGCGAAACGCGTAACTGTAAATTAAACAACTGCTGTTGTCTACAACCTTCTAGTGATCGCATTATTTTTGTATTGTAATTGACATTTGGCCGGCATGCTCCGCCAGTGTTTGCGATCCTCTGCTGAGACGTGGAAAGACGGAAGGAGCAAAACGCGGAAGGTTATATATATGCTCATGTGATCAAGTCCGATGAGGCCGAAACGCGTAATGGCGGACTGCTCAAGTTAATAAACTTGGAATAGCACTGAATTTTGGGTCCGTGTCCGTTTTTCCGACAGGAGGAAACGTGGGAGCAGATTTGGTGGAGATATATATTATCTACTGGCGGTCACCAGTAGATAGTTATAGTTAGGACCGATTTTCCATAGGAAATCCGCAACATTCTATTTGAAATAACTCTTGCGTCGGTTGACGAATCTTCGTGAAATTTTCAAACTTTATGGCCAGCACCGGTCCGCTCCTACCCTGAAAGTTTAGGGGTGATTCGTCAAGCGGGGGCCGAGAAAAAAGGGGGGTCCCAAAACGTGTTTTCCCCATTCATTTTCCCATAGGAAACTTTAGCCACGGCTACAGCCCGAACTGCTGAACGGAATTACACCAAATTTGGCAAAGAGGTAGTTCTTGGTTCAGAAACAACCCTTTTTGTTAAATGGTGTAAATCCGTTCAGTAGTTCCTGTGAAAATCAAAAGGAAAATCACATATATATCTATGGCCGCGTCGGATTCGCGCACCCTCCCGATCACGAGCTGCATGCTAATTGGCTGTCAACACTCCAAATCAGGAAGTGTTGGCAGCCATTTTGTCCCTCGGTAGAACCGAGGCAGAGAAACAAGTGCGCAAAACGCACAAAGGGGGCAGGGTAGAAACACCCTGACTCCCTAGGTCTGCTCAGGGGGTCCCACAAGGACCCCCTGGGCAGAAAAGCTTTTTTTTTTAAATCGGCGGGATGCGCTTAGGGTGCGCGGATCCCGCCGTAAAAAAAAAAAATCAAAGCGCGGTCTCCCGCGCTTTGATGCTATTTTGCCCCCGGGTGGGCCAAGTCCCGGGGGCATGCGGGGGGGTTGGTTTATAGTTAATGGAGGGGCCGCTAAGGCCCCCCAAGCCCCGGGGACCGCCACCCCTGGGGCTTTCTAATAAAAATGGTGCGGGAGGGCACTTTGCCCTCCCGCAGCCCCGGGGACCGCCACCCCGGGGCTTCTTTTTTAAATTTGAAATACCTGTGTGGGGGCTCCAGCCCCCACATGCCCCGGGACCGCCACCTCCCCGGGGCACTAAAAATTTTAAAATGGGGGTCCGTTTCAGACCCCGAAGCCCCGGGGACCACCACCTCCCCGGGCTTTGCAGAAGTGGGGAGGGGCCGTGCGGCCCCCTCCTGGAGCCTGTGGTGGCCCTGTGACCGCCACCCCCAGGGCCGGCTCCTGCAGTGTCCCGGGGTGCCTACCCCGGGACACTGCTGTTTGCAATGGCAGGGCGGGAGCCTCGCGGCTCCCGTCCTGTCATTGCAAACTTGCTTTGCTTCATTGAAGCGAGAGCAGGAAACCTGCTCTCGCTTCAATGAAGCAAGCACATTGCTTTTCCATAAGGGGAGCTGCATGTCAGCAGCTCCCTTATGGAAAAGCAATGCCGGCTCCCGCAGGTCGCGGGGAGCCGGCGGGACCGTGCGGGGATTGGGGACCCCCACGGTCCCTAACGTGTGGCCAGGCCCTGGGGGATGGGGTCCCCGGGGCCATTAGTGGCCCGGGAGGGGGGCCTCACAACCCCCTCCCAAAAAAAGGAAATTAAAAAAAAAAAAAAAAAAGGACGCAAAGGCCGGCCCCGGGGGATGGGGTCCCCGGGGCCTTTAATGGCCTGAGGAGGGGGGACACGCAGCCCCCCTCCAAATATTTATTTTAATAAAAAAAAGAGGGCATGCCCCGGGGGATGGGGTCCCCGGGGCAAATACAGGCCCAGGGAAGGGGGGCCCCCTTCCCGTTAAAAAAAAAAAAAAAAAGAACAGCCTCATGGCCCCGGGGGATGGGGTCCCCGGGGACAAAAGTGGATGAGGGAAGGGGGGCCACGCAGCCCCCCTCCCTTAAATAAAAAAGAAAAAAAAAAGAAAAAAAACGGCATTGTGCCGGAGGCCCCGCCCTCCCTGCAGCACTATGCAAACGCGCCCCTGGCGCATTGTAAGAAGGGAAGTAATTTCCTTGAATACTGGGGGTCCCTGGGGCCAACTAGCCCACTGGGAATCTTCCAGTATGCGCCAGGGGCTGCGTTGCAGAGAGGTGTACAGAGGCCACGCCCCTTTTACACCTCTGTGCAACGCAGCTCTGTGGCGCTTTTGGAGCTACATGGTGCGCTAGTTGGACTCCAGGGACCCTCAGGATTCAAGGGACTTAATCCCCCAACTTAAAACGCGCCACGGGGCGCGTTTGCACAGTGGTGAAGGGAGGGGGCGGGGCTTCAGGTGACATGTGTGCAAACAGGCCCCGTGGCGCATTTTAAGATGGGGAATTAAATCCCCTTCAATCCTGAGGGTCCCTGGGGGCCAACAAGCCCACCAGGTACCTCCAGTGAGCGCCACGGAGCTGCATTGCAGAGTGTTGTAAAAAGGGGCGTGGCCTCTGAACACCTCTCTGCAAAGCAGCTCTCTGGCGCATACTGGAGGTATCTGGTGGGCTAGTTGGCCCCTAGGGACCCTAGGGACCCTCGGGATTGAGGAGGAATTAATTCTCCAACTTAAAACGCGCCACAGGGCGTGTTTGCAGACATGTATCCTCAGGCCCCACCCCCTTTATTCACCATTGTGCAAATATTCCTCTAAAATCAGCCGAACTACGAATTCCGATTTACTCACCTGTTATCAGGAGAGACCTCAGTGCTGCATCTTTGAGCCCAGTACTGATCCTGAAAAGTAATTTTAACTGTACTTACCAGTAACTTGAATTTCCTTCCATAGGATATCATTGCCAGCTTTTTGCTGAAAAAGTTTCTAAGTGTCGATTTCTGAAACATACAAATATTCCTCTAAAATCAGCAGAACTACGAATTCCGATTTACTCACCTGTTATCAGGAGAGAACCCAGTGCTGCATCTTTTAGCCCAGCACTGACCCTGAAAAGTAATTCTAACCGTACTTACCAGTAACTTGTATTTCCTTCCATAGGAATCCATTGTCTGGTTTTCAGCAGAAAAGTTTCAAAGTGTTGATTTTCACGAACTACAAATAATCCTTAAAAATCGCCTGTATGACTTAAACGCATTCTTTCAACTGTTTACAGGAGATGCACCAGTGCTGGATCCAGGATCCACCACTGAGTAAGAAAAAGTAACGATAACACTACTTACCTGCTAAGTGAATTTCCTCCCATAGGATAACATTGGTGATTCTATGTGAAAAAGTTTCTAAGTGTCAACTTTTAAAATACAATAATATTCCTTAAAAATCACTACTGTAACCAAAACGCTTTTACTCAACTGTTTACAGGACATGTCCCAGGACTGAATCTAGGATCCAGTCCTGTGGTTAGAAAAGTAATCCATAAAGTAACTAATTGCATTTAACTAGAAATTCACATTGAGCTCAATGTTGCATTGTGTTTGAAATTGTGTTGCCCATTGCAACAACTGTAACTACTGTACTTAAAAGTCTATTGCCTATTTGCAAAGTATTTAAACTAAAGTAATTCATTCTGAGAAAGTATATTTTGTAATGTAATGTATAATGTAATTACAATGTAATTTAAAAAATAAAATATCTAAAAATAAATAGTGTAAAAAAATGTAGTAAATCAGTATCAAAAAAATAAATATAACAATTAACACATTTAAAAATTGTCATTTACAAAACCTTTGAAATTCACTGAAAAAACCATAGGTTTCAGACACGTTATAGTTAGGAATTAGCATTTAAAAAACCTTTGAAATTCACTGAAAAAACCATAGGTTTCAGACACGTTATAGTTAGGAATTAGCATTTATAAAAACCTTTGAAATTCACTGAAAAAACCCTAGGTTTCAGGCACGTAATAGTTAGAAATTAGCATTTAAAAAACCTTAGAAATTCACTGAAAAAACCATAGGTTTTAGGGACAGTTATAGTTAGTTGGACATTGCACTCGTACAAAACCCGTGAAATTCCCCCGTTATAGTTAGTTCAGGTAACTAAAACTTGCGCCCCCGCAATGCACTGCTGATGACGTCACATATTACATCACTCATGACATGGTCAGTGACATCACTGATGACATCATTGATGACATCTCAAATGACATCACTGATGACATCACTGATGACATCATCCATAAGATAATTTGATGCATCTTCTCACACCCTAATATAACTTTTGATACACCCACTGTAAATTACAGACTGCCATTGTCAAAACCATAGACACTCCAACACCAATTACTATATACACACTCACTGATTCTTAGGTCTACACACACACATCCACTCACTCACCCGTACAATCACTCATACTTATAGTCACTCAGTACAGGACTATTATATGCACTCATACACCTATATAAACACTCACACACTGCCACTCATCCATAGAGGTACTCACACACCTAGTCAGTCATGCAAAAAATTATGCACACACCCATTTACTCACCTATACAGTTATACACACACCAGCTCACTTACTCATACAAATACTAGCACATTCTTACGCTCTTATATAATCTCTGATACAAGCACACACTCATCCATACAGTCACTCTCACAATCACACACTCTCGCTTATAGCTATTTATATACTCCAACACACATATATACTGCCTTTCACATATGTAGTTACTCACACATGTACCAGTGGGACATACATTCACTCACTAACACACTCTTACACACACTTACCCACCCATACAGTCTATCACAGATGCACTCTTGAAACCATCCACCCAGTGAATCACCCACTCACACATCTATGCACAGAGTCGCACACACCCCACCCACACAAACACTCAGGCACACATACAGATACTCAGACAACCAATCAATAACTCATATAGACACTCATGTAGCTATTCACAAACCCATGCACCCACTTACACAGCAACAGACAGACGGATACAGACATTCACCCAGTTTAGTCACTAACCCATGCATTCAGTAAGATACGTTTAATCACTCACTTATAGAGTTAGTCACGCACCTACTAAATCATCCATTCAGACACTTATACACCCACTCATTCTTCAATACACATTTCCCTATATATATTAAACATATTTAAACTTTACAGAAACACACAGTCACTGGATGATGTCATCTGTGATGTCATTTGAGATGTCATCAGTGATGTCATCAGTGATGTCACTGACCATGTCATGAGTGATGTAATATGTGACGTCATCAGCAGTGCATTGTGGGGGCGCGAGTAATAGTTACCTGAACTAACTATAACGGGGGAATTTCACGGGTTTTGTACGAGTGCAATGTCCAACTAACTATAACTGTCCCTAAAACCTATGGTTTTTTCAGTGAATTTCTAAGGTTTTTTAAATGCTAATTTCTAACTATAACGTGCCTGAAACCTATGGTTTTTTCAGTGAATATATATATATATATATCTCCTACTCAGTACACTTTCATATAATATCTATAAGAGATCAATTCTACAATCAATGACAATGTAATTAAAACCATTTTCATCCCACCAACATCCCGTAGTATTCATTAAACTCACCATACATATTATCCAATTATTACACATGTCCACATGCCCACTTCCACACTTCCAGAATGGCTAACTCTCATTTGTTGGAAATGGCAAGCACTTTCTGGTCCACCAAACCTTACTAGGACTTAACTTGGGTCACATGTACTCAACACTATCTACTTCTAGCTGTACAGACATCCACGAAGTCCTAGAGAAACAACATAACATCAGTCTAATAATCTTTTCCATTCAGCGGTGCTATTGTACCATCATTCTCATAGACTCACCTTTGCTCACCCGGAGTATCCACTACCAGGCATTAAAATGAATTCTCCAACGAGTCTCTATAGGTCAGGAGGCCCCAGTAATTCATCCCTCCAATCAATGGGCACTCGACTTTGAGCAATGCCCCAAACTTTGTGGAATTAACATGACTCCTATTAGGTGAAAATAGGCTTTCCATTCAATTCGCCCACCGACGTCGGACTACCTAAAAGAATAGAAGAGATGCGTATAATGCATCCCTCAAGCTCCCATAAATCCAGGGTATATCTGCTAAAATACCCATTGCTTCTAGGTACCGTCCTCTATTTCTTGTACTAAACACAAAGAAGGTGCCTGTCTACCTCTCTTAATTATAATGTTCATTTCAGCTCTCATAACAGTAGAACAGGGAGAGAGAGAACTTTGCCAGAATGGCACGTCTCTTCATAGAGATTTACTTCTGCTTCCTCTCATAATAAAAGCGCTAATCTTTACCCAACAACACATACGTTTTGTTTCAAAACTTATGCAGCCGTGTTAATGTCCGTAAATAAACCGCATCAAACACACTGGGCTCTATTTATACCCTGAATACGTATAACCTGGAGTTCTCAGAATGTCAAGGCCACTGCATAACCTATACCGCCTACATCCCATCGTAGGGGAGTTTTTAGGTTTTTGGTTTGTAGAACCCCGTCCCTTGGTGTGAGAGGTTTCTCTCGTTTTTAATTTAGAAACAGTGGTTTATATGACATTAGAATATGGAGGGATAGCTTCAAAACAACGGTGATTTGGCTATAGCCAAGGAAGGAAAATGAGAAACTTAAAATAAGTTTACGTTTTTACTAAGAAAATGAAGAGAAAGTGTCCTTAAAAACCTTCCGTTTTACTAGAGATATATTCTCTTTGAAAGTGAAAAGACGAGCAAGAGTCATATGTTTAAAAAAAGAGCATAACTATCTACAATATTATTTAGCACTTACCTGGGTCTCTGATCTTCTTTTCCTATAGAACTATTGATCGGCGCATTACCCCACCAACCTAAAAGAAAAGAGAAAGACAATATCACCCAAGGGCAAGGAAGATGCTAGTATTAAACGGATTGTATGTTACGAACCAGTCTGACTGTATACCTTCATTTCCCACTTCAGAAGTTGACAGAAAAAGTTGGTACTAAAAAATAAATTTGGTGAATAAACGGGCTAAGCCTGTCCATCGCTACAGGTGTACCTCAAAGTGGTAGTTGCCCACTGCCACCTAATATTGGATATCAAAAAATAATTAAGAAAAGGGACCTCGAGAAGAAACCAAAAGACAATTACTCTTGAGGCCAAATATGGAGTTTTATTGCTCTTAATGGTTTATTTCAAAATAATTTACATAGACACCTTTAACCATAATAATTATCAATCATGAGGATCAAGGCATTAGAATGCTTCTTGTACACAAGATAAGCCAGCTTTTAGAGGCATACACAAATTTTACTGGATTTAACGAATTTTGTGCTACATACATTTTTTTTCTTATTTCAGGATCAAATGTTTCACCAGAAACTGAGGACCGCAATGGACTCCCACTTTGCTCATCGTATGCGAATCCTGGGTACTTTGAGGAAATTCATGCTTCGGATCAAGATCTCTACCAGACAGGTGATAAAATAGTTTTGTGGATTAGATTCATAAATTAAATTTTTCTCATTTGGAATGTTACTGTTGATGGACTTGTGGATTGTTATGGTTTCCTTTACAATAATGGTTTTAACATTAGATTGACACTGGAATATAGTGTCACAGTGTCGTGTAGTTCCTATATAAACTATACAGGATCTGCGCGTTTTGGATAACAAACTGTGGGATTGGTGGCGGACTGATTCCGTGCACCCCCACCGGATACGTTAGCCTACCTGTATTAGCTAGCTCACAGTGCCACTATAATCTCCTCTTACCAAGGAGAGAATAGATTCTGGCAACCTCAGAACATGACAACCCTGATCCCTCAGAATCGTGGAAACAATATACTACCTTTCGCTCAGTCACTCGTGCTCACTTAGTTTGTCTCAGAGAGATACACAGAATAAACAGGCTGGGCGTTTTCAATAAGTATTTATTGAACAGTTGTTATTCTGGTGTAGAATAGATGAGCTGCAACAACCATTAGACAGTAGCAGAGATATATGATTAGCAGTACTACGAAAGTAAAGGGATGATATAGTTCTACCATCTTGCAGAAATCATGAATATATACAAGTACATAAAACACATGATAAAAAGTGCGTACTCCTACGATGCCTCCCTAACTAGATGTTCCTAAATGTACCTAGCATCTGTGTAGGTGTTATGCCAAGAATCCCTCTAGGATCTAGTCAACCCCATTACCTAAGAATGAGAGAATATGGGACCCCGTCCTGGTCTCAAGTTGGACACCCCGCTAGGGATGTTAGACCACTGCGAGCTGGAGCGTCTGCATGCAGGAACCTCAGCGTTTCTGGTCAGTGTGTCAGCTGGGAAGTCTTGGTCTCCTCTATATTCCTAAGCAAGATGTGCTGTATATATACCCATAGGTCTCCCCAGGGGTCCTACCTTGCTGTGTTACTGTGTCGGCCTAAAGGATGACGTTGGGCCTGAACTTTATACAGAGATATTATACAGGAGATGGTAATCCTACTGTTAGTCCTGCTGTGCTTCCAAGAAGCCTCATGCATAATGTATGAGAATCGAACCAGGGAAAACCCGCATTCTGAATGCAGTGTCATATCTAGGTAAAAGGTCAGTACCCAAGAACCGTTATGTGTGTAATGTAGGGAAGAATATAGGTGAAAGGTTACAATGTTACCTGTGCCAATATAGGGTACCTATATGGAATATAACACCCACTCCTCTTCCGACTGGACGACATATGTAACTTATTACCATACTACTAGGCTAACGCATACTGGTATAGATTTATAAAAACTTTGATTATGCTAAAAAAATTTAAAAACCTCTAAAATTTCTAAAAACTTTAAAAAATGTTTAAAAACTAATGCAAGCCATAGCTCCAAAGTGTCCATAATTATAGTACGAAGCACTATAAGCAAAAAAAAAAGCCATGTATGCCCAAAAAATGAAAGGAATGTCAATTTTGTTTTTGAGTTCCAAATTTGAGCTTATTTAAAAAAGGGCGGATTTCTTCCAAGCACACGACGAGCCAAATGAGTCAAATGTTTATGTATCCTGGCTGGTAGACGCAACATTTCCGTTGCTTGCTTCCGCCGTAGACGGCCCCTGTAACACCTCGCAGAGTATGTCAATTGAGCACAGATGATGTTCCACGCTGTCCGCAGCCAGGGCTGGGGCAGCCTGTGTGCCATCCAAAGCCTGGGTGTCAGTGGAGGAGCCGGTGTTCATACCAACAGGTGCAGTTACTACCTGCGGTGGCTCAAGGAATGCCGCCATCAACTTTGGAATACGCCGAGGACACTGCAGAACATGGGCCGTTATCGGGTCCAGTAACGCAATCACGTCCGGTTGCGCACATGATGGGAGTGTCAAACACAGGTCTAACACGCATTCTTCTCCGCAAAACAGGCATCGGAGGACAGGTAAGATGCAGTTCATCCAGAGTGGTCGAAATGACAAGAACCAAGATGCACTTAGTTCTCTTAGGCGAGGCGTGCCCAGATGTTGTACCATGCGGTCACGGTATTTACGCTCCAGGAGTGCTTTTTCAATCTCCTTGGTGACTGGGACGTCCATTTCGTAGCAAATATAAAACAATCAGGATACCTGCTGCTAGGAACAGGAAGAGCGGAAGTCCTCCAAAGATGCTTCCAAATACGGAGTGTATGAAGTTTGGGATAACTCCAAGTACCGTCTGAAAGGTGCTCAGAAGTCCAGAACCTATGGTCTTAAATAGATGGGCTATGCCTGTCGCATCAGACATGTTAAAGATACGATTTACCATTTCTGCAAAGTGGAAAGGGCAGTTTGTATGAATAAGCGCCTGTATCTCTGCCGAAGACCTTGCGATCTGGAGATCAAAAGTCTCTCGAGCGGAGGTTAAGGGCACGGACTTCTGTAGAAGCATGGATTTCATTCTACTAAGAGTATCAAACCGTATAAAGGAAACATTTAGCGAAGGCCATAACGGCGCCTCCCTGACTGTATGTGTCGGTGGAAACAATACTTGCATACAACAAGTAACCCTGGAGCTCACGGTTACCAGATATGCGATGCCCGGGAGCATTCCACAGCAGCCTTGACTGTTCAGCATCAAGTAACTCCCATTCGAAAGTAGCCTGAATGCTGGAGTAATCACTGCAGCTGGGGCACCCCTCAAATGGCAGGATAGGTTCGCTGCAGAACCATTACAAGCCCCATGCAGCATTATATCCTGGCATATGAGCAATCCACTTAAAGCATTCTCACAGTTTGTACCGCTCAGAAACACTTCTCGATCCCCACTCCGGCATCGAAATCTGTATGGTAATACCCATGATTCCCTAATGTATTCCTTACCCATTTTATCATATCTGCCAACTTGCTTTTGTTCAAGGCAATACTGAAACTGAAAGGTAGTGACCGGTAGAGTTATGTGGCCATGGATTAGCCATTCTGTGGACGGTGATTCTGCCACTGTAAATGCTAATCTATCCAGTTTTTCGATACGCAGCATTGTATATTTTGCTCCCCTTTGTGCCATTTCTATCTGTTTATCTGTTAGATTGTATTCAGAAAACAGAGACGTACTGTTGATATAACGCCAAGGCATGTAGCCTGCACGCAAAGATTGCAGCGTCCAGCTAAATAACATAATAGAACGCAACTGTGATTGCCCGTGTTGTAATATGGCCAAATCTTGTTCTAGTATGTCTATTGCAGAAGACACAATGTTGCCCAAGGAATATATCCTGGAGGTCAATGTAGTTAACCCATTGTCTACCACTGCTAGAGATTTTTCTAGATTTATACGGTCTATTTCACGTAACCTCTCTGCGGCCTCTTGTTGTGATATTTTCCATATTTCATTGTAGACAGCATAATAGAAACGTTTCTGACGTGGCTTCCTGGGACCTAGTAAAAAATCCCTGAGATCCACATCCTGTGACAGTAAGGATAAGTTTTGTTTCACCTTTGTGAGTGTTGAGATTTTTAGCCAATCAAGGCACAACTTCCCAACACTGTAGGATGTCATTACCCCAGGATGTTGTCTCTGTCCATAATGTGGATCTGGCCTATGGATACTAAACCCTTTGGCTTTACCCATGAATCTTGCCTGACAACTATTAGTGTCTGTGGGCCAAATCAACCATTTTTTCCAATCGGGGTCTGATCTGTTGTATTGTTTGATGTAATCTACTGTAATCTCTTCCTGTGATGTTATGTTACCCTCGGTGTGTGATGGAGTCGGCATCCGAGGTGTGTTCAAGTCTTTGTTCTTGGCTAGTCCAAGACAAGGCGTCTGTTGCACTGTCTCGTTCAAAAACATGATTTGCTGAGGAATGAGGCATGCTCTAAACAAAGCTTCTGTTCCCTGAACTTGCCATTCTCTAGTACCCCAGACTGATTTTAAGTCTATGGTGTCTTTCCATAAGTCGAAACCTTGTTCAGACAACTGGGCAATAAAGGAAGCAGAGTAAATCTGTTTTACTGTTTGTCAACATATTTTTCTGTGCTGATGTTGGTGCAACCTTACAGTAATATGAGACTGGTTCAGACATATTAAACCCTGAAAAATATGGAAACGTTTGTGTAAATGTTTTTGAACTGCCTTTCGGCTGTGTTGAACAATGTTCCCACTGGTGGTATGTGAACACAGGTCTAGGATTTGCAGATTTATGCAGAAAGTGATGACCATAGTGTTGATAACAATACATACTTTCGAAATCTGATGTGCTTTCCAATGTTTCACTATTAGAAAATGCAGCAGATTTTTCCAAATCAGACAACATGTTATTAACAGTTTTCAAAATCCCAATCATCGGAAAATGTACTTGAGGTAATGATGTCACTCAACGATATTTTAAGAATCAATCATTTTTATTAGGTGGAAGTCATAGCAAATGGACACAGCTTCCTGCCTACATCCATTGGCCGGCAGAGCGAGACAGAGGCATTAATAGACAGCGTTTAAGCCCACAACCCGGAGGCCGGCCGCATGTCAAGCAGTATTGCAGTACGTTAATTTGTATCTTCCAAATTTGAGAGAATGAAGGAAGTTAACAAAGATAGAAATAACAAGGGGAAAACAATACCAAAACAAAGTCCCTCCCAAACCCTTTCGTCCCTCTCCCACCCTCCTCCGCAGCAGTTATTGCCTCGCTATGCGCATCAGGGCTTCTAGTGGGATAGCCTCCTACTCATGCTGCCAGTGTCTGAGTTCTAGCTAGGTTCTCCAGTGGAAGCAGTTTAAGGATCTGCAGATATTTAGGACAAGTCACTTCTCTCATATCTTTTGTTAACAGTTGCAGAAAGGGCGCCCAAAACTTGGCATACTCCTTCCCTTTGCCCTCGACGCTAAGAGACATGCGTTCCATAGCTAAGAGATGCCACAGGCGATGGATCCAAGACAGCACGTCAGGTATAGACGTCGCACCCCATTGAGCTAAGATGACCTGTCTGGCTGCCAGCAGCGCTCATGCTATTTGCCTACCATGTATGGATTTTAACGGGAAGACCTTGGGGTACGAGAGGCCGAGGAGAGTGTATTCTGGTGAGCGGGGCAAGGAGATCGCAAACGCTGCATCAATGTGGTCTAGGACCTCCGTCCAGTAACGTTCCAGCTTTGGACAATGCCATAGCAAGTGAGCCAGGGTGCCAGACATCCCACAGCCTCTCCAGCAGAGGTCTGTTTTGCTTTTGTCCCAACTGTGGATGCGGGCAGGAGTGTAGTACCAATATGAAAAGACCTTAAAAGCTGACTCCGCCCCAGCTGTGTTGTGTGCAGTGTGGTGTGTTCTGTAGAGGATGTGCTCCCATTCCTTAGGAGTTAGCGGCCTGCCTATTTCTGTTTCCCAGCGAACCTGCGCTCGTGTGCGTTGCCCAGTGGGACCTGCAGTAAGCAAAGTATACAATTCAGATATGAGCATGCGGTCATCCTGTTTGCGAAGCAACCACCTTTCGAACGCTGTAAGGGGCCTAGACATGCGGACATAGTTAGAAGGCCTTGTGATCCAGTGATATAGTTGACGATAGGGATATTCATCGGTTGCTAGGAGGCCATAATCCCGCCCGAGCTGCTCAAAGGGGATCAGCCCCTCCGTATCAAAGAGAGACCCAACTCTTTTACAACCCTCCTCCCGCCACCGTTGGGACACCGCAGATGCCTGTCCTGGAGGAAAATCGGGGTTATCCACAATGGGGGTCATCGGCGAGGGAAAGGAGGTCCAGCCTTTCGCGATAGCCACCCTATCCCAAATCTTAAGCGTCGGAGAGGGGAGGACTAGAGACCCCAAGCCCTGTGTTTGCGAGGTAACCACAGTTCCCTCCAAATGTTGACACCAGCTACGGACTGGTCCATGAAGTTCCAGTGTTTGCTGGATAACGGTCTGTTCCATTCCACCAGATATCTGAGGCATGCTGCCTGATAGTAGCCACCGATCAAGGGTAGTCCCCCTCCGCCCTGCGCTTTCGGACATGCCATCTGGTTAAGTGAGAGACGTGGCTTTTTCCCCTCCCAGACAAACTTATTAACAAGAGCCTGCAATTGTTTTAACGCTCTAGGCGGGGGAGACATAGGGAGCATCTGAAATATATAAAGAATGCGCGGAAGTATGGTCATTTTCACCGCCGCAATCCTCCCAAACCACGCTAGCCGCAACCGCGACCAGGCGTCCAGCGCCTTGGCCGTCTGCTCCAGTAACACCGTGTAGTTGAGCAATGGTCGGGCTAGTCTGACCCAAGTATAATATGTCACTGTATGTCCACTGGAATGGGAATTGCTGTTGCAAGATATCTACCTCTTCAGGGGGAATTGTCAGATTCAAAATATTAGATTTGCCCAGGTTAACTTTAAACCCTGATACATCCCCAAAAGCAGAGAGTTCCGCGAGCAGAGCGGGCAAAGTTGACTGCGGCTGCGTAAGAGAAAGGATCACATCATCCGCATACAGACTTATTTTATGGATGTCCACCCCAAATTTCAAGCCTGCTATGCGCTTGTCTGCTCTTATACGCTGGGCCAAAGGCTCCATATAAAGCGCAAATAAAAGCGGGGACAGGGGGCACCCTTGGCGAGTCCCACGGGAAATTGGAAAGAACGCCGATCTGCTACCGTTGACCCTCACAAATGCCGTGGGTGCACGATAAATGCACCGGATCCAAGTAACGAAATTCTCTTCGAACCCATAGCAGCGCAGCGCCTTGAATAGATAGTCCCACCCTACTCTATCGAATGCCTTTTCGGCATCTATAGACAACAAGAATGCCTGCCTACCCGATCGCTGTATGCTATCAATAAGGTGGAGAAGCCATTTAGTGTTATCCCCACCTTGTCGCGTCGGAATAAAACCCGATTGGTCAGGGTCTATTATGTCGGCCATGAGAGGGTTTAAGCGTGCCGCTAAAATACCCGCGAAGATTTTCGCATCGATATTAAGGAGAGAAATAGGTCTATAGGACCCACACTCCCGAGGGTCTTTTCCGGGCTTTAGGATGACGGAAATCGCCGCCTCTGACATAGAGGGTGTCACCTCCCCCGAGTCTAAAAAGGAATTGAACAATTTGGTTAAAAAGGGAGTCAGCTCTCTGCAAAAGGTCTTGTAAAAGGAAGCCGAGAACCCGTCCCGGCCCGGCGATTTGGCTAGTTTCAATTTAGAGCTAGCCGAGATCACCTCCTCTATTCGAATCACGGAGTCGAGCACCTCCTCTGAGGCTCCGGGGAGAGGTGTAATCCCACAGGTATCCAGATAGGCGCTCGGGTCACTTGTAGGCAGATCCTGCCCAGTGTAGAGAAGGTTATAGAACCTGTGAAAAGCATCCAAAATCTGTTCATCTGCACTCTGTTCCTCCCCTGTGTGGTCCCGTAATGACTGAATCTGGGTTGCCTGCGTTTTGGCTCGCAGTCTATGGGCCAGCATTTTACTGCATTTATCACTACTAAGGTAGCATTTGTGTCGGAGGCGGAGGAGAGCATATTCCGCCCTGTCAAGGTCCAAATGTTTCAGCAGGCGCCTGCGATTCTCCAGTTCCTTCCACACCCTTGGTGCACCGGTGCGCTTGTGTATCGATTCGAGTTCACCCACCTCCCTCTCCAGTTCTATGCGCTTCTCTCTACGTAGTTTATTATATGTCTCAGAAATAGCAATGAATTCCCCCCTTGTGACAAGCTTCAGGGCCTCCCATACAGCTGACAGTGGCGTAGAGCCCACATCATTGAGCAATAGGTAGTCTGCTATTGTTTGCTTAATTCGGTGCACTGTATCCTCAGAGTGTAAAAGATTCTCTCTAAGGCGCCACCAAGGGGGAAATGCCCGTGATCGCTGTGCAGGGATGTGAACAGAAATAAGGGCATGATCGGAGAGAGAGCGGGGCTCTATCGTGGCTGTGTGAAGGTGATGTAGTAGGGAGGTAGAGGCCAGAAAGTGATCTAGTCGCGCATAAGTTTTGTGCTATGCAGAATAGTATGTGTAATCGCGCGCTGCTGGGTGCTGTGTGCGCCAGACATGGTGTAACCCGTTGTCCCCCAACCACTCCTGTCCCGTTGGGGTGAGTGCCCCTGACTGATGTGTTCGCTGACCAGACCTATCTAATGCTGTGTCCATCACAAGATTTAGGTCCCCTCCTACCAAAATCACTGCATCTGGAGACGTAAGAACCTCTGCGAGAGCTGAGAGGATGAAGGGTGCTGTGTATTTGGGGTGTAAAGTGATGCTATGGTGAGGGGAGTCCCGCCCCATTGTACCCTAAGAGCTAACAGTCGTCCCTTTATTTCTGCAAAAGTCGATAAGACTTTACCCGGGAAGTGGGCCCCAATCAGAATTGCTACGCCATTCTTTTTAGACGGCCCCACTGACCAGAACTGCTGCAGGAATCGCCTGTCGCGCATACGTACGGTGTCTTTGGAGAGGAGATGCGTCTCTTGAAGGAGACATATGTCGCTCCCGGCATTTTCAAGTAGGGACAGCACTGCCGCTCTTTTCACTGGGTTGTTTAGGCCTCTAACATTGAGGCTAACTACCTTAAGGTCTTTCCCCATCTAATGAGTATGATGAAATATCGGCCTGATGCGTCTACCTTTCGCCTACTAGACCCGTGCTGACCTAAGTGCTCCCTGGCTAGCCTGCGGAGGCAGGGCTGACGTGTAGACTGGTGCGGAGATCCCCAACTAAAACCCCCAACAAACCCAACCCCAAAGGAAAAACTCGTTAGCAAGACAATTATCAAAATCGAAACATGACTAAAGTCTGTCAAGGTAGAAGAGATCCAGGGGATCGTGGCTCGGGCAGCCGCCCAGCCCATGTCGGGCCTGATACGTACCCACCCGCCCGCAGAAAGGCTGTCAGTAATTTTCTTAGGACAACCCTCCCTGTCCCCCCGGCACCCATCTAGGCGCCCATTCCTGAGCCATCAATTGTATACCTCACGGGGTGGCTGGACGGTCCGATGATTGCGACAGAGAAGAGATCACTGCCTCATGTTCTTTGTCCCTTGTGGCCTGATTGGGCTTCAGGACGGACGTTGCCTTGCCCACTCGTTGCCATCGTGCTGTGCGGCGGGCGATTAGATCTTTAGGTCGCTCAACTTGTTCCGTCGCCGGTGTACCTTCCAGACTGAGAATCTCCATGGCTTCAGCCAGAGAGCGAATCTGAAGCAGCTGCCCCCCGTGCTTGAAAATAATGCGGAAAGGATGGCTCCACGAGTAAGGAATGCCTTGTTCACGGAGATGAGAGGTCACCACCTTAAATTCACGTCGCTTAAGAAGCGTGGAGACTGCCAGGTCCTGAAATATGGCCGGAGTTTGGCCTCGAAACTGTATGGGTTGGGCCTCCCATGCCTTTCGCATTATGCGCTCCTTCAATTGAAAGTCGTGTACACACATGAGGATATCCGGCGGTGGCGCTTTGTTACCACGAGGGAGGCCCACTCTATGGACCCGAGCCATTTGTATGTCCACCACCTCCTCCTCTCCCAACACCTGCTGAAACAGCGCCCCAACATAGGCCCTGAGGTCATCTCCTTCCATGGTACGTCTCTGATCCGCACGTTGTTCCGACGGGAGCGATTCTCTAAATCCTCAGCGTGGGCCTGAAGATCAAGGTGCTGCTCCCGAAGGCGCAGCATATCTTGTTGCAATTGGTGGAGATCCTCTTCCCTATTGACATCATGCTCCTCGAGTGTCGCCACCCGCTCACCAAGTTCGTCCACATCTCTACGTACCTCCTTCAGGTCTGCTGCGAGTTGGCCCCTAAGCTCCTGTATATCCTCTTTTGTGGCAGCGAAGAGTTCCACCATGAACGCCTTGATAGCAGGTGAATCATTGCCCTCCAGCGTCCCAGTATTTTTCTCGCCAGTCGTGGCGGACGCCCCTGACTGCTTCAAGAGTAGCTCCTTCAAAGACTTCTCCCTCTTGGCGCGTGCTGCCGCCATCTCGCGCCCCTCCAGCTGCTGACGCCCACCTCCGTCACCAACCCCAGCAGCAGCTTCCAGTGATCTGCACTAGCCAGAGGGCTGATGATCCGCAGGCCTCGTCGCCTCCCCGGACTCTCTGTGACTCACCGCGCCCGCCGTCCAGTTGCACTCCGGTGGGGGCCGCCACAGGGCCCCATGGCAACAAGCGCCACGAGCCCCCGTACCTCTCAGCCCCAGTATGCGTCACTCCAGGCAGCGGGCGCGCGGTACTACCGGGACCTCAGGGGTGCCGTGCTGGCGCGATGCCCAAAATGGCGGATCCGTCTTCTCTGCACCCTCAAGTGCTCCCAGCCAACACTCGGGAGGTCTCTACTCCCGCATCGCTCTCTGTCCGCTGACCCACGGACCGCAGAGACCCTGCACCAGGCCCCACCACCCAGTGCTCAGCGCCTGGCCGCAGATCCTCCTGTGTGACCTTGCTCTGGGCCGAAATGGAGGCCGGTGCCACTCACTCACTAGGCGAGAAAACTCAGCCGATCAGAGTGTGCAGTCCGCTGCTCCGCGCTGATCAATTCCCCCCACTGCTCGACTGCCAACTTTCACCGCAGCCGCCGAACCTGTGCGCCAGCCGGGCCTGCGTCTCACCGCAAAGTTCTGCAACGGCAAGCGGCGCAAAATGGCGCAAAATGGTGCTTGCCTGTCCACCTCGGCGCCGGCTGCGACACCGCCTCTTCTTCGCTGTCACTCACCGCAGGTCAGCATGCAGGTATTCACAGCTCCTTGCGCACCATACAACCATCAGGGGTCGGGCCACAGACCGCCGCCTCTAGGCCACGCCAGCCCTTCACGGCACCAGGCCGCCGCTCCGGTCACTCGCGGCTCTGCTTAGGCCTCTACCGTACGTCGGCATGGGGGCTTGCTCACGCTGTGTTTCTGGGCAGGAAACTCGCCTCGTGGGGTCTAGTCAGCTCACCGGTGCCACCCCGTCCCGATGTGTGGTCCGAGGGCTCCAGGAACAGGCGATTAAACAATGCTGTAGTTTGGCGGTGCCGGAGGGACACGATCCTGCGTCCTACCGCGCCGCCATCTTAGCCACGCCCCCAATGATATTTTAAATATGAGGAATTCTTAAAATTTCGGTCGGACCAAATATATCAAAATCAACCTTGTCCCAAACTATACCATCAGGTATAGGAACTGCTGTAATGTTCACTGATGACAAGTCTCTTTGTTCTCGATGAGATGATAGGTGTGGTTTTAAAAGTAAGTTCACCTTTTGGGCTGCAGAGCTTTGTCGAAGGTATCTTCCATTAACAAGCATACTAAAAACTATTACCAAGCCTACCCAGAAAAGAAAGAAAAGTATCCCGGTGATTACCCATAGTTCTACCCAAGGTGACACCAGGTAAGTCTTTTTAAGAAAGTTCAGAAAGTCTTTTACTTGCTGCTTGCGTGATTTTTTGGCTGGGGTCGTTTCCGGCTCGCTTGGATCCAAAGAAAACGTATCAAAGTTTATGAAGTAGCCAGAAGCAGTTCGATCAATTGTTGGTATTGCATCAGGATTTGTAGAAATCGTAGTTTGGTCTTGTCGAGGCATGTTGACGTAGACATCTGTATTTGGTCGAATAGCGAGTTGTCTTTCATTTTGAGTTTGATTTTGAAATTGAACTTCAGGTTCAAGAGGAACGAGTTCCATAGCATTGTTGCATAGTCCTTCATTCCGTGTCGGGGACTCTTTGAACATGATGAGTCTTTCCGTTTGAACTTCTTGAATTGTAGCGAGAGGAGGGCGTCTGCTACTTTGGAGTCCATGTGGCCGACTACTCAGTATCGGCCACATAATGTGGTTTGATTAGGTCGATTGAGACAAATCTTTTCTCCTTTTTTCCGGCAAGAAGCGGTAGAAGTACAGTTCTTGTTCCTTCAATTGCTAGGACCGGTACAGGCTTTCTGTATGATGGCCCAAATTCTTTCTTGTCCGCTATCTTCTCTCTGACCAGATCCCTGACTTTTGGGATCCAGACAGGCCTTGCCGTGACTGATTTGACTTCCCCAGTGGCGGTCTGCTTCAGGTGGACATTACTTTGTTGCGTCCTGGTTTAATTTAGATCCTGTAAAACAGCCAAACGATCATGGATGTCAAAAGGTTTTTCATCCGCCACTGTGCCTTCACAATCGAGATCAGGTACCCACATTCTTGTCCCAAATAGGACCTCATATGGAGTGACCCCCCCTAGAGAACTTCTTGGCATGTTGTTCAAAGCTTGCTGGACTCCATACAGATGTTTAACCAACTTTCGCCCGTGCCTAATACTCTAGCTGTTAAAGATTGCTTTAAGTCCCGGTTTTTTCTCTCCACAAACGAATTTCCCTTGGGATGGTACGGAGATGAGTACCACAATGCTGCACCCAATCCTCGCATGGCCTCCTTGTAAGCACGAGAGCTAAACGCAGGGCCCTGGTCAGAATGTAATGTGCCAATTGCGTATGTCCCTATAAAGACTCGCAAATCTTTGATAACAGTTCGAGCGTCAGTCGAGCGTTGGGGCCACACTCATAGGAATCTTGAGCAGGAATCCACTGCAACCATGATATACCTGTAAGCCCCATCAGATTGTAAGGGGCTGCAGTGGTCCAGTTGAACGCACGCAAACGGACAGTCTGATGCTGTGTAATAATGGGATCTGCACTCGGCGTGCTATGGTGGCCCCATTTATCTGTTGACAGATATTGCACTTTAAGACGAAGTCTTTGGTCTGCTTTGTTAACCCAGGCCACCAGTAGCGTTGTTTCAACAAAGAAACCGTCGCCGTCACTCTTGCATGTGCAGAACCTATCCCTTCGTGTGCTGCTAGAATTAAACCTAACCTACGATCCATGTTTGGAATTACTCTATCCTCCACTCCAGGAATCTGAGCAAATGGAATGTTATTGGCATCTAACTTGCAGGAGTACTTGAGTGGAAACTTTTTTGGTAATGCTTTGCTGTTTTTGCGTGTAGCAATGACAGCCACCATAATCTCACCGTCAATTCTCGTTTTAGAACAAGTGATTGCAGCTACAGAAGCCGTGCGTACAGCCCCCTTTGCGGCTTCATCAGCCAATGAATTCCCTTCAACGTGAATGCCATCACGCTGATGCCTCAGTGTATGCATCACGTGAGTCCTCGGTAGTTCGGTTTTCAACTCCACTACCTGTTCCCATAGCATTTTATGCTTAATTGTGCCACTTTTTGCGTCTTTGAACCTGTTTTGAACCCAGTGCTGCAAATATTCATTATATGACTGCACACAGTAAAAGGAATCGCACCCAATTAGTGTGGGGAATTCTCGATCCGTATTCACCAGTGCCAGTATCAGCGCTTTTAACTCTGCCAGCTGTGCCGTGCAGTCTCCTAGAGACTGCGTTTTTGTGCAACTTGGATGGAATTTTCCATCCGGCATGTGACCTTTAACGATTGCGCATGCTGCGCTATATTGTTGCTTACTTCCTATGGCCAGTTGAGCAGATCTGTCAGTGTAATTTATATATTCATACTGATCTAGAGGCATTATTTCGTTTGGTAGAGGATATTCTTGCTCGTATTGTAGAAATGCTTGTGTCTTTGAATTTGGGTCGTACCTGTATTCTACATCTGATGCAGTGAGTGAATTAGCCCATTGTATCCATCTCGGATGTAAAGCTTTAGCATTAGGAACGCTTGCCTTTGTCGCAGCCTCTAAGGCTGGAACCGGAGTCACTACTATTATTTGTTTCCCCTGACCCAGTGCTCTTTCTCACTACAGCAGTCTGTACTGCTGTCAGAATCTTTTCTGTAGATGCGAAGCGCATCTCAGCATTTGTGTTCAAATGTGATTTGTATGCAATTGGTACTGTCTCACCTTCATTATATGTTAGATAGGTGTACCCAGATTGACCCGCAACTATACGGATCACCAGGTTGCGTACGTTTACGCGTGTCTGTAAGTGTTTGGAAGCT
This sequence comes from Calotriton arnoldi, assembly GCA_963921515.1. NCBI lineage: Eukaryota > Metazoa > Chordata > Amphibia > Caudata > Salamandridae > Calotriton > Calotriton arnoldi. The sequence continues at coordinate 246,991 of CAWUFW010009519.1, forward strand.
ATCATGTCAGCTTGTAAGGAACAAAGTGTATCTGTATGATCCTGTGTCCATTGTTTTACTGAAAAATCAGGTTTTATTAAATCGTAGAAAGGTTTTACTCTTTCTGCGTAATCCAAAATGTATGTTCTACCAAAATATAGGAATCCCAGAATTGACTGTAAATTTTTTAATGATTTTGGAGGTTGGAGCAGCGCGCATTTTTAAAAAAAATTGGGTGCCAGGTTTTTTCCTTCACTTGAAAGCTCATATCCTAAAAACAGGACGCTGAGGTGGGCAATTTTTGATTTTTTAAAGTTGAATTTGTAGCCCTCAGATGCAAATCCCAAAATTATGGTATTCACTCTGTTCATGTGTACCTCTAGGTCATTGTCCGTTAGATAAATATCATCCACACAGGACAACGCCTCTTCATCCAAATTTTGAAGTAACTCAGTCACTCTGGCCGAAAACAGCCCCGGGCTGTTGTTATACCCTTGGGGAAGTCGACAAAATTGCTGCTGGGTCCCTAGCGCTGAGAAGGCTGTCAGATACCTGCTTTCAGGCACTATACTTTGGCAGAAAAATCCATTTGAGATATTTAGGGGCCGATTCCGATTCGGGCCGGAAAAAATACCGACCGACTCGGTACGGGATAATAGTTCGACCGACACGTACCGGCGTTGCCCGACCTGGGAAGTACGATGAAATGCATGTGAATCACGACCGACTCGTACGGAACTCAAGGCGAACGACCGACCCGGACGGAAACAAGCTATCCGGCCGGAAAACCACGCGAATCGAACCGACCGACACGCACGAGGAAGAAACCTGAACGAAACGTACCCGCGAACTCCGACCCGCGCAGTACGATGCAATGGGTGCAAAAGCAGACCGATTCGCACGGAGCCCAAGCCGTACGACCGCCACGCATACAAAACACAGCCGAACAAACACAATACACCGCGACCGACGCGTACGCCGCATATGAAACAGAGCTGAAACACAGCGGGAACGACTCGGAGAGGCGCGCACGAGATAACTGCAACGTCCTACTCGGTCTGAAGAACGACTCCAACATGCACAATAATCACAAATAAAAAATACAAAAAAAGAGGGCCAAACAAGCAATGACAAAGCCAATAAATACAGGGGGTGAAAAAAATGGAACAAGGACACACCCCCAACTCCACCTACATAAAGGCCACAAATCCCTACCATGATCCTTTGCAAATTCCACTGACCTGCCAGCAGAGAACACCATCACACAGCAAACACAGACACACACACACAGCTCATCCAACACAAAAGCCACACACCATTAGCACCTCAACAAATAGGACCCTCACACACACACACAGCAAAACCTACATCCACACACCCTCACTTGCACACACACACACATCAATCACCACCACCACCCATCACCATGCCCCTAAAGAAGAATCCAAAGTTCCTAGATAGTGAATTGGAAGTCATGGTAGACGAGATCCTGAGGGTAGAGCCACAGTTGTTTGGCACATTGGTCCAACAGACCCCCATGTCGCAGAAAACCAAGATGTGGGTGAGGATCGTTGACAGGGTGAACGCACAATCACCATGTTTGCGCACAAAGGAAGACATCCAGAACAGGTGGTATGATGTGCGCAGGAGGGTCAGGGACCTACTGAAGAAGGATTACCTCCTGAGCCAGCACACCGGCAGTGGCCCTCCTGCCAAACCAGTATACCTCAGGCCCTGGGAGGAGAAGGTGCGGGCCATCCTACCACCAGTGAGCGTATATGGACTAACAAACATCCCAGAGCCTCGTGAGTACACAACTAATATACACAATATTGTGTGCCAATACACACACATCACTGTCAAGGGGACAGTCAAACCATGCACCCCTAGCAAATCAACAGCAAACAAAAGATAATCATCCCAAAAAGTGTATGTTAGTCAGATAAACATAATACATGCCATCTCATAGTGATATGTAACTGTGTCATGACATGTACAAACCCAATACCAAATTGAGCTAGGCAGTGGCACAAATCTAACCAACAAACACTGTCAGATATTTAGCCACCACTAGAACACCACCTCACAGGGAAGCTCACAGAAAGGAAGGAATCCTGTGTATGCTGGTGAAGTCAGTGTAGCCAAGAGCATGATGGGACTCGTAGTAACAGATAATGGGCAGCCTCACATTTGGACCATCAACACCACTCAGAACCATGCTCACAACACAGGGAGTGGATAAGGACTGACAAGATGGCTGACACTGGGTACTGCTGTGGGGAGCACAAGGCCCTGCTGGGAACTGTGCACCAACAAACAGCACAACACCACTGCCTGACATCCTGTAAGCCAACTTGCACTCCCTGCAATGCAAGCACGTTGCATGGTGGGATATCTGGCTGGGTGGGAAGGAGGACTCACAGCACTGACCATAGTTACAAGCAGCTCACCTCACACACCCCCTCAACACAAACTCCACATAACCCACCTGGGAGAATGCAATGCCTCACATACCAAATGAAGATCCCACAAAGAACCACCACCCTGGGTAATGCTGTGTGAAGCACAGGGACACTCTTGGGACTTGTAGCCAAACAAACGCAAGGACAACACTGTCAGCCTTCCTGTCAGCACAGGCACACTACCCCACAGGGAAGTAGAGTCCAAAGGAAGGAAGTACGGGCATGCTGGGAAGGGGGTGTAGGCAATAGCATGATGGGAGTTGTAGTCACAGATACTGCTCACCCTCACAATTGGCCCATCAACACCACTCTGAACCATGCTCACATCACAGGGAGTGGATAAGGACTGACAAGATGGCTGACACTGGGTACTGCTGTGGGGAGCACAAGGCCCTGCTGGGAACTGTGCAGCAACAAACAGCACAACACCACTGCCTGACATCCTGTAAGCCAACTTGCACTCCCTGCAATGCAAGCACGTTGCATGGTGGGATATCTGGCTGGGTGGGAAGGAGGACTCACAGCACTGACCATAGTTACAAGCAGCTCACCTCACACACCCCCTCAACACAAACTCCACATAACCCACCTGGGAGAATGCGATGCGGCGGCAACAGAATAGTAAGGTCGATTGTTTGGCTGAGTGTGACTTGCGAGAGATGTGATTAGCAGATGGATAAAATAGTATTGAGGAGGAGGGTTTGGAGAGATGTGGTGTGATTGTGTTCATGATTGGGGTGGAAATGATTTGCGAGTGAAACAATGAACGCATGGGGGCGAGATTGATAACGAGGGAAGAGGTGAGTTGTAGGATTGGGTTAAATGTGAGAACGTTGATGGTTTTGAATGTTAGTCATGAAGTGTGTGATAACAGATATGGGAGAGTATGGAGAGGTTTATATGTGGGGTAGAAGTGGGTTAACAGTGGTGAGTGGGGAGAAAAGAGTGGGATTGTTTGGGAGTTGACGATTCGCAATGGAGCCGGGGTGAGCTATAGAGTATAAGGTCGGGTGGGCATGCGAGTTTGGAAATTGGAGACAGTTAGGTCGTAAAGTAGGACGTGGGTGAGGTAACAAACGGGGATAGACAGCAAATCCTACCAGCATCATGGTTAACATTGGCTACGTAAGATATATGAAAAGTTTGTCTAATGACACGTCGTTTTTAAATTCATTTGCATATTAATGTATTCGTTTGATGCTTTAAATGGTAATATTAGTCATTTCATTTGTTATTGCAGTGTCCCCTGATGAAGGGCACCAGAGGCCCAAAATGCATTGGGTATTAAAATAAACTACACTGTCCTTGACGAAATTGCTTCACTCGTGTTCTGTGCAAGAGGTTCGGATGGCCCAGCCTTAACATGTGAAACTTTGTAAATCAGCAAACCCACTCCGCGTGTGGAGAGAAAATGCTTGAAAAAATTGAACGAAAGTGTGTATAAACTGGATTATATTGAAATACATGGAATTACTTTGTGAAGTTGGATAACGGCCTAGAATAGGCAACTCCAGTTGTGCGTTTGGCAGGGGCGATAATACGCCCCTATCCAGAGAATGTCATTGATCCAGGTGTCATGTGGGCATGGCACCATGCCAAACTGCACACTAACTGTGGAAGTACTGTATACGTTTGAAAAAGTGACTGCTTGGTGTGCATCCCTACCCCTTGTGAATTCTTGTTGAAAGCAATGCCCCATAAGGGATAGCACCCGCGAGAAAAAGGAAAAATCAACAGAGAAAATGAACATTGAGATCCCACACGGCAGGTGAAACAACGTGGTTCGTTACTAAAGGCAGAGGTGTAGTGTGATCGATTGGAAAACCTTCATAAGCGTTGGACAACAAATGAACTTTGCTCATATAAATCATGATAAATAGGAAATGTTAGAGAATCAAGCGATCGGAATATGTTGTTGAAGTTTCCATAATTACTATGGGTTATGGGAAACGTAGTCTTTTGAATGAAAAGTACTGTTTTTGATTTGACTGGCGGGAAATGAAAATACAGCAGACCAATGGGGTAGGTGCAGACGTGTTTAAATAGGGGGTGGGAACAGGGACGGCACGTTCATCGGCCAGTTGAGAAATCAAGTTGGATGTCCCGTAACGGCAGTGGCAGGTATGAGATACGGCGGCAACAGAATAGTAAGGTCGATTGTTTGGCTGAGTGTGACTTGCGAGAGATGTGATTAGCAGATGGATAAAATAGTATTGAGGAGGAGGGTTTGGAGAGATGTGGTGTGATTGTGTTTATCATTGGGGTGGAAATGATTTGCGAGTGAAACAATGAACGCATGGGAGCGAGATTGATAACGAGGGAAGAGGTGAGTTGTAGGATTGGGTTAAATGTGAGAACGTTGATGGTTTTGAATGTTAGTCATGAAGTGTGTGATAACAGATATGGGAGAGTATGGAGAGGTTTATATGTGGGGTAGAAGTGGGTTAACAGTGGTGAGTGGGGAGAAAAGAGTGGGATTGTTTGGGAGTTGACGATTCGCAATGGAGCCGGGGTAAGCTATAGAGTATAAGGTCGGGTGGGCATGCGAGTTTGGAAATTGGAGACAGTTAGGTCGTAAAGTAGGACGTGGGTGAGGTAACAAACGGGGATAGACAGCAAATCCTACCAGCATCATGGTTAACATTGGCTACGTAAGATATATGAAAAGTTTGTCTAATGACACGTCGTTTTTAAATTCATTTGCATATTAATGTATTCGTTTGATGCTTTAAATGGTAATATTAGTCATTTCATTTGTTATTGCAGTGACCGCTGATGAAGGGCACCAGAGGCCCGAAATGCATTGGGTATTAAAATAAACTACACTGTCCTTGACGAAATTGCTTCACTCGTGTTCTGTGCAAGAGGTTCGGATGGCCCAGCCTTAACATGTGAAATTTTGTAAATCAGCAAACCCACTCCGCGTGTGGAGAGAAAATGCTTGAAAAAATTGAACGAAAGTGTGTATAAACTGGATTATATTGAAATACATGGAATTACTTTGTGAAGTTGGATAACGGCCTAGAATAGGCAACTCCAGTTGTGCGTTTGGCAGGGGCGATAATACGCCCCTATCCAGAGAATGTCATTGATCCAGGTGTCATGTGGGCATGGCACCATGCCAAACTGCACACTAACTGTGGAAGTACTGTATACGTTTGAAAAAGTGACTGCTTGGTGTGCATCCCTACCCCTTGTGAATTCTTGTTGAAAGCAATGCCCCATAAGGGATAGCACCCGCGAGAAAAAGGAAAAATCAACAGAGAAAATGAACATTGAGATCCCACACAGCAGGTGAAACAACGTGGTTCGTTACTAAAGGCAGAGGTGTAGTGTGATCGGTTGGAAAACCTTCATAAGCGTTGGACAACAAATGAACTTTGCTCATATAAATCATGATAAATTGGAAATGTTAGAGAATCAAGCGATCGGATTATGTTGTTGAAGTTTCCATAATTACTATGGGTTATGGGAAACGTAGTCTTTTGAATGAAAAGTACTGTTTTTGATTTGACTGGCGGGAAATGAAAATACAGCACACCAATGGGGTAGGTGAAGACGTGTTTAAATAGGGGGTGGGAACAGGGACGGCACGTTCATCGGCCAGTTGAGAAATCAAGTTGGATGTCCCGTAACGGCAGTGGCAGGTATGAGATGCGGCGGCAACAGAATAGTAAGGTCGATTGTTTGGCTGAGTGTGACTTGCGAGAGATGTGATTAGCAGATGGATAAAATAGTATTGAGGAGGAGGGTTTGGAGAGATGTGGTGTGATTGTGTTTATGATTGGGGTGGAAATGATTTGCGAGTGAAACAATGAACGCATGGGGGCGAGATTGATAACGAGGGAAGAGGTGAGTTGTAGGATTGGGTTAAATGTGAGAACGTTGATGGTTTTGAATGTTAGTCATGAAGTGTGTGATAACAGATATGGGAGAGTATGGAGAGGTTTATATGTGGGGTAGAAGTGGGTTAACAGTGGTGAGTGGGGAGAAAAGAGTGGGATTGTTTGGGAGTTGACGATTCGCAATGGAGCCGGGGTAAGCTATAGAGTATAAGGTCGGGTGGGCATGCGAGTTTGGAAATTGGAGACAGTTAGGTCGTAAAGTAGGACGTGGGTGAGGTAACAAACGGGGATAGACAGCAAATCCTACCAGCATCATGGTTAACATTGGCTACGTAAGATATATGAAAAGTTTGTCTAATGACACGTAGTTTTTAAATTCATTTGCATATTAATGTATTCGTTTGATGCTTTAAATGGTAATATTAGTCATTTCATTTGTTATTGCAGTGACCCCTGATGAAGGGCACCAGAGGCCCGAAATGCATTGGGTATTAAAATAAACTACACTGTCCTTGACGAAATTGCTTCACTCGTGTTCTGTGCAAGAGGTTCGGATGGCCCAGCCTTAACATGTGAAATTTTGTAAATCAGCAAACCCACTCCGCGTGTGGAGAGAAAATACTTGAAAAAATTGAACGAAAGTGTGTATAAACTGGATTATATTGAAATACATGGAATTACTTTGTGAAGTTGGATAACGGTCTAGAATAGGCAACTCCAGTTGTGCGTTTGGCAGGGGCGATAATACGCCCCTATCCAGAGAATGTCAGAATACAATGCCTCACATACCAAATGAAGATCCCACAAAGAACCACCACCCTGGGTAATGCTGTGTGAAGCACAGGGACACTCTTGGGACTTGTAGCCAAACAAACGCAAGGACAACTCTGTCAGCCTTCCTGTCAGCACAGGCACACTACCCCACAGGGAAGCAGAGTCCAAAGGAAGGAAGTACGGGCATGCTGGGAAGGGGGGTGTAGGCAATAGCATGATGGGAGTTGTAGTCACAGATACTGCTCACCCTCACAATTGGCCCATCAACACCACTCTGAACCATGCTCACATCACAGGGAGTGGATAAGGACTGACAAGATGGATGACACTGGGTACTGCTGTGGGGAGCACAAGGCCCTGCTGGGAACTGTGCACCAACAAACAGCACAACACCACTGCCTGACATCCTGTAAGCCAACTTGCACTCCCTGCAATGCAAGCACGTTGCATGGTGGGATATCTGGCTGGGTGGGAAGGAGGACTCATAGCACTGACCATAGTTACAAGCAGCTCACCTCACACACCCCCTCAATACAAACTCCACATAACCCACCTGGGAGAATGCAATGCCTCACATACCAAATGAAGATCCCACAAAGAACCACCACCCTGGGTAATGCTGTGTGAAGCACAGGGACACTCATGGGACTTGTAGCCAAACAAACGCAAGGACAACACTGTCAGCCTTCCTGTCAGCACAGGCACACTACCCCACAGGGAAGCAGAGTCCAAAGGAAGGAAGTACGGGCATGCTGGGAAGGGGGTATAGGCAATAGCATGATGGGAGTTGTAGTCACAGATACTGCTCACCCTCACAATTGGCCCATCAACACCACTCTGAACCATGCTCACATCACAGGGAGTGGATAAGGACTGACAAGATGGCTGACATTGGGTACTGCTGTGGGGTGCACAAGGCCCTGCTGGGAACTGTGCAACAACCAACAGCAAGACACCACTGAATGACATCCTGAGAGTCAACCTGAACCCACTGCAAGGGTGGCATGCTTCATGGTGGGATAACTGGGCTAGGTGGAGAAGGATGGCTGGATGTCCACCAAATACAACAAATGCTGGCCATGCACACACCCCAACATTCACATTGAAATGCCCCAGGTATGCATGACAATGTGCTACACCAATATCAACCTCTTACTGTGACAACTTAGGACAATGCAATGTACATGCCCGCATCCAGAGGTACAGTCACAACTGTCAGGTGTGTGAACCATTGATGCCTGTAGAAACATAACATACAATGTGTGTCTCTTCCAAATACAGGTGATGATGATGGGGACACAGCAGCAGGCGAGGAGGAGTCCCTGTCCCAGGTTCCGGGGGACACAGAGCTCACTGGTGTGGAACAGCCTCTGCCCTCCTCGGATGGCGAAGACCTACCTGGCACCTCCGGTGTGAGTCATCATGCAGCACCAGCTGGACCAACTCCTGCACTCCCTGCACCCACCCCTCCAACAACTGCCAACACACAGACCACCCCCGCCGACACGGACAGACCAAGGACCACCGATTGCAACAGCACAGGGCCCCAGGCCCAGCGTGGAGCAATGGACGACAACACCACTAACAACCCCCAAGGGGGCCTTGGGTCACCTGTGCGTGCCACCGCAGGTCCTACACGTGTCGCCAGGGGTGGTGGGAGGGGTGGTAGACATAGGTCGCTGCTTGCAGAGGGGTCTGGACTGCATGATGACCCACAACTGGCACGCATCGCTGATGCGTACCAGGATAGCACCGGAGAGGTCAGACAGGTCGTGGGGATCCTCAAGGACATACAACAGCAGCAGGCTGCCCATCATGCCCGCTTGGACTCCCACATGCCCCGTGTGGAGACACACATGTCTCGCATGGAGTCCAAGTGGGACACATTGGAAGAACTGACAGCGGTGCATAGGGACATATTGACATGCCTCCGCCAGATTAGCACCAACATGGCCACACCTCCCTGTGTGCCCACAACATCTGGTGCTGCAACAACTGACACCGCCACAGGGAGGGAGGAGGACTCTGGCGGAGACTCCCTGCAACGCCGCATCCTGCACGTGAGGGTCCCCCAAAGAAGAGGGGTCGTCCGAGGAAGGAAAACTGAGAGGTTGATGGCCACGTACATCCCCCAGGAAGCCAACACCTGTTCCGGAAATTCTCCTTTGTGTGCAAATGTTTCACCCTGTCGAATGCAACACTACTCTCCCACATGACATGGGGAGTTCAAGTTGGACTAATGTATCATATGACTGTGGACTTCACTCAGGACATTTCTGCTACCAAGACTTCCAACTCATCTGGGAACTTTGGATCACAATCCCAATGTACAGCACCCACCATCCTGTGCACTATACACACACACATTTCTGTAAATAAAATCACTAGTACACCATACTTGCCTCTGTTGTTATTCAAATGTGGATACTGTTATGGTGATGATGATCTGCTAAATTACACTGTGTATGCTAACTGCTACAGCAAGTACCACACCGTCGTGTGAGTCATGGTGACGTGACACATATGAGGGAGACACACCACTAGGGCTACACAACACAGAGACACCAGGGCCATCGGACTCATCGCCCACAGTGATGTTGCCAGGAAATACAGTGGAATGCACAGACACCACACCTATTCAGAGTCTGTGTCAACTAGCCCACAGGTGCAGTAAGCAAATGTCAGTCAGATGTGTGACCACAGACAACGCACATCCCAAAGTGAAGCACAGGTTCATTACACATTTGCAACATGTTGTTTCCACTACAAATGCAAGGTTTACCCACGTGGCAGTGACCACACAGTCAACAAGTGCAGAAGATATGAAGTCCAGGGGTGTGTGGCACATCACTTGTAGGCAAACTACTGCTGCCACCCTGAAAGCTGAATCATGGTGTCGGGGGATCCAAGTTGACCAAAGTACTCAGTAAGCACTCTGTGAAGGACAGACATGACACACAGTTAAAACCACTGAAGAACAGGACAGAGCTGCAATACTCATGCCCAATACATGTCACAAGACAACTACACAAAACCAAGTTAGCATGTCAAAACTGTTGGGGAGTACAGACTACCTGTAAGGACACATTGCTGCACGCATCCAGTCAAGTAGCACATGGCCACACTCAAACAGCACCAGAGCACCACCCACACATATCATGCAAACTCACATCATTCACATTACATCTCCCTGGATACTCACATTCAGCTGAAGAAGTTGGTGATGAGCTGTGTGCGGACATCACCATCATCATCATCATCATTACTGGCATCGTGGTCCAGGCCAGGATCCTCCACAGGTGGCGGACGTTGGTCATCGTCATCCAGGATGAGAGGCAACTCCTTCCGCACTGCCAGGTTGTGTAGCATGCAGCAGACGATGACAATCTTGCACACGTTTGCTGGGGCATATGGGAGGGCCCCTCCTGTCTTGTCCAGGCAGAGGAAGCGGCTCTTCAGGAGACCAAAGGTCCGCTCAATCACTCTCCTGGTCCGACCATGTGCCTCATTGTAGCGCATCTGGGCTGGTGTCACAGGGTTCCTGAGGGGTGTCAGCAACCTCGGCATGTTGGGGTATCCGGAGTCACCTACGGACAGACAAGTGCACATTAGCTGAGTTGGAAAAGTGGGTGGAATACTACAGATCAGAACACACACAATGGTACAAAGTCAGTACACACCGACAAGCCAGGCACACTGGTTCTGCATCTGTGCCATCATCCTCGGGATGCGACTACTCCTCATCACGTAGGCATCGTGTGCTGAACCAGGGAAACGGGCACACACATGTGTGATGCTCATATCTGCAAGTCATACCACCAGAGCATTGATCGAATGGTAATGTTTACGGTTCCGGTATGCCTGCTCATGTGCCTGTGGTGGTATCAAAGCCACATGTGTCCCATCAATGGAGCCAATGACATGTGGCATCCTCCCCAGGGCATAGAAGTCACTCTTGACGTCAGTGAGTTGTTGACGTGTAGGGAAATAGATGTACTGGTTCAGGCATCTCAACATTGCCTCCAAAACATCGCGTAGCACACGGCTGAACATAGTCTGTGACATCCCAACGCAGTCGCCACAGTGTGTTGAAAGGTACCGGTGGCAAAGAAGTGTAGGGCTGCCATTACCTTCACCTTGGGTGTCAGCGCCGTAGGGTACGTCCGGCCAGGTTGCAAATGTAGTGCCAAGCGCACTGCCAAATCATCAATCAGCTGCCTGGTGAAGCGGTACCGTCGGATGCTGTCACGTTCCACCATCGTTGCCAGGTCAGGGAATGGTCTATGGACAGCTGGAGCCCTGCAGTGCATAGGTTGAAGAAAGAAAGATTGTCAGTCACCCCACATACGTGCCATTCAACATACTCAATTTCACATGATACATCATTACGAGACACAAGTACTTGATGTGTGTGCCGTTCTGTTCGGACATAACTCACACCTACATGCCCATCATCTAACTTCTCAGTACAACATGTGTGCACAACAGGTACCAGGTTGTGCTATGGGAAAGCTCATTAGGCTGTGTCACAGTACCCATTTCCTGCTGTCACTTTCCATACACACACCACAGTGACATGTCTGGACAGATGCGCCACAGGCATCACAGCTCATTGACAGGTAGATTCCCAGTGACCCTGTCTTGCCACATGGACACTGGCATGACATGGCGTATCATGTACACGTCAGAAAAACAAACATGACTCCCACAGGTAGTGGCCCCTGTCGCCTCCGCAGGACAGACATGGACGCCAGTGACGCACAACATCAAAGTCCATGCACAAACAACGTTGATGTGGAGACTGTCTCCCATCGTGCACATGGAATCAGAGACATCGGAAACACAACATGCACACAGACTGTGGAGGGACATCACTATTGTGGCAATGGGTCATCCTGTGACGTACATGCCTTCCCCCATGGGACCCTGGGGGTATGTGACATGTCACACACATACACAACCTGGAAATGTGACCATGCCACATGCTCCAAAATGAACTGTTGCACATCACAGTGGTCATGTGCACAACACACAAAGGACCCTGTCCCCATTAACACATGCACAGCCTGGGTGTGGCTACCCACAAGTGCCACCACAGAAACCACATGTTAACCCCCATACACAGAAAAGGTAATGCAGCCTTACATGCCTTAGGAAACAGTGTGGACTGGGTGTGGTGTTGTAGGTGTGCCCCTGTGTCTCTGGCAGGTATATGTGGCTGGCATACATTCACCAGTGACAAGCATGGTGACATATGCGACTGACCTGTACAGGTACGCGTTGTAAAGCAATGGACCGATCGGTGTGCCCGGCCGGCCCGTTGTATCCCGAAATACGCGTTGTACAGCAATGGACCGATCGGTGTGCCCGGCCGGCCCATTGCATCTGTTGTATCCCGAAATACGCGTTGTACAGCAATGGACCGACCGGTGTGCCCGGCCGGCCCATTGCATCTGTTGTGAGCGGGTACGCGTTGTATCCCGAAATACGCGTTGTACAGCAATGGACCGATCGGTGTGCCCGGAAGGGTCCATTGCATCTGTTGTGAGCGAGTGCAGCGTTGTATCCCGAAATACGCGTTGTACAGCAATGGACCGATCGGTGTGCCCGGCCGGCCTATTGCATCTGTTGTATCCCGGAATACGCGTTGTACAGCAATGGACCGATCGGTGTGCCCGGCCGGCCCATTGCATCTGTTGTGGCGGGTGCGCGTTGTACAGCAATGGACCGATCGGTGTGCCCGGCCGGCCCATTGCATCTGTTGTGAGCGGAGTACGCGTTGTATCCCGAAATACGCGTTGTACAGCAATGGACCGATCGGTGCGCCCGGCCGGCCCATTGCATCTGTTGTATCCCGAAATACGCGTTGTACAGCAATGGACCGATCGGTGCGCCCGGCCGGCCCATTGCATCTGTTGTATCCCGGAATACTGCGTTGTACAGCAATGGACCGATCGGTGTGCCCGGCCGGCCCATTGCATCTGTTGTGAGCGGGTGCAGCGTTGTATCCCGAAATACGCGTTGTACAGCAATGGACCGATCGGTGCGCCCGGCCGGCCCATTGCATCTGTTGTATCCCGGAATACGCGTTGTACAGCAATGGACCGATCGGTGCGCCCGGCCGGCCCATTGCATCTGTTGTATCCCGGGATACGCATTGTACAGCAATGGACCGATCGGTGTGCCCGGCCGGCCCATTGCATCTGTTGTGAGCGGGTACGCGTTGTACAGCAATGGACCGATCGGTGCGCACGCATTGGCTGGGGCCTGGCATGGCAACGGACGCGTTTTCGAAGCTCCAACGAGTCTGATGCAGTGAATTCAGTTGGCCAGCCACAACAATGTTGCAAAATCATGGGTGTCATGAAGTTGAAGATTTGAAGGATGCTGTGGGCGTGTATTAGTGCTGCTATTCCATGGATTGGTCAGATTCCGAAGATGCAAACGACTTGGACCTATCACTTTGGACACATGGGACAGTATCTGCCTCTGCAGCACACATATAATGCTGGCTGTTCCCCTGAGAGCTCACTTGCCTGCACTACATGCTCCAGGACGACATCTGCCACCAACACTGCTGCTGTCTCTGCATCCTCTGGCTACTGCAATGGCACGTACTGTGGAGAGAGCCCCAGCCTTCAGCCTTGAGGAGAACCAGGCCCTGCTGGACAGCCTCCTTCCACAGTACAGCAACCTGTATGGGACACCAGGGGAGCAGGTGAGTGTGCTGTCCACTGCCTTTCTAATTTTGCATGTTGTCTGACTAGCAGGACTTACAGTGTGCACACCACTGGCTAGCATGCTTACTGAGTAGTTCTGAGCCCCCAAAGTGTGTAGTTACATGCACTGAACAGGTACAGTGCAGTAACAGTGCATTCCAACAAGGTTTACTTTCCATGCAATGATACCATGTAGTAACTGCTGGCATACTGTTCATAGCCATCGTTGCACTGCCTGTGTACATCATGTGCCCCAGTGATTGAGACATGTATATCCAACTGTGTGATGCACGGATATGTTGCATGTGTAGTAATGGCATTTTCACTTTGTCATCCTCACAGGTTGATGCCCACCAGAAGCAGAAAATCTGGCTGACCATCGCCCGGGCAGTAAGATCCGTGGGGGACTACAAGCGCCGGATCCGCAACTGCCAGAAGAGGTGGCAGGACCTTCGAGGCTGGACCCGGAGGATCACAAGGGTCCAGCTGAAGCTGTCGCCTCCTCGCAGGAGGGGCGGACACCGGACCCTGACCCCCACATGCTCAGGATCCTGGTGGTGGTCTTCCCTGACCTGGATGGGCAGCTGAAGGCCAGACAGCAGCAAGGAGGGGGTGAGTCCATGACAGCACTGTGCGCTTTGTCTGACATGCTATGTGCCCTCCTCTGGCCTGGTTAAACTTCCACAGTACATCAGTCTTGTGGTCCAGGACCCATGTCCCTCTATTGTGACATGCCTACTCCTCATCTGATACGCATATGTGTGGCCCTTACAGTCAGGAAATTGTGTCACTTGGGGACTATGTCATTGCATTTTGCTTTGCTCAAGGTGGGGGACAGCATTTGTTCCGGTGACTATGTTGTGGGATTCATGGGTGGGTCAATTGCTCACACAATGCCCAAGTCCTGACATGTAATCTGGGTGTAACTTTGATATGTGGTCCACTTGCTGATCTGATTCACCACATGTCCCTGGGGTATTTGGCACACCCCCATGCTGTGGGTGGGAACAATGTTTGGGCCTCAGGAGTATGTATATCAAGTGTGTCACACATGCTTAGACACCTGCCTACTGTCCAGGACTCATCCCTCTTACAGGTGGAGCTGGACAGTCATGCCTACTCCAGGGCATACAATACACTCTGTACTCCCACTCCCGTGGATCATCTGACATGTTGTGATCAGTGACATGTTCCCTCAGGTGTCTGCCTCTGTGTCATTGTGCTGTGGCTTCGTTGTCAGGACTACTGGTATGTTTGTCGGTTAGGGCTCAGCATGCCATCTGAGATGTGACCATGAGAGACGATACTTCTGTGACTTATAGGTGTCTGATCACTTGACTGTGCACACAGGTGTATGCGACTGTGACTTTTAGGCAGCTGTTTTTCTTTCACAGCACACTGTGAGGTGCTCATGTTCAGAGAGTTGTGTTTCGTGTCCCCCATATGTCCAATTGGTATGACGTGGACAAATAGTAGTTCAGATGATGTTGTTTTTGGGGGATGGACATGTGCACTTGTCAGTTACATAACTTGCATTCCCCATGTCCTAGGATTGTGACACAGTGCAGACTGTTGTTGGCTGGCTGCCATGGCCATGTGACTGGAGACAGTGATGTATGACTTTGCACGCATGCCTGTGTCATGGCATTAAACTTCCTAAGACTGATCCTGCAGGGGAGTGACATGTGCAACATGCACCCCATTGTGGCATTGACTATCCGGACATGGGTGGATCATGGTGTCTGGTGCTGGTATGCATCACATGCATTTCAATTTAGACTCTGGCCATCCCTTTCTCTGGACACCTGCACTGACTCAGTGGCAAGAGATGTGATGTGTGCATGTTCACATACTTCACCGTGTTCCCTGCAATGTCTAACAACTGTGTAGGTGGTGCATGTGTCCACACTGGGGTCTTACCATCAGACAGGCACCAGACAGATGGGTGCAAGGGCAGGAGGGGTGTGAGTCCCATGGTTGACCATCAGACTGACAATTGGCTTCCCCGAATCTGTGAGGACTTTAGGCAATGTTCAACTAAGGATGCCAGGGCTTGCTCTGTGATGTGCTGTACTTACTGTGGTGTGTGCGGTCAGTGCAGGTGACTGATGTTTGTCTGTTTCCCTAATTGTTTGCAGATACATCCACGGCCACAGGAGGGGACAGCTCCACGGACCAGGAGGAGCAGCGGAGCCAGACTGGGTCAGCATCCGACGAGTGGTCAGAGGGACCCAGTGGCACAGAGGGCGAGGGGAGCCACACCGAGGAGTCCTCAGCACCATCCACAGCAGCTCGGAGGATGACTCCCTTGTGGAGGCGGGTCTCAGCAGCCACCAAAGGCCAGCTACTCTGTCTGGCCCCGCCACCACCACCACCGCCCTCCCATTGGCTCCCATTCCTGAGGTCCGTGGAGGCTCCCGTGCTCGGGAGCGTGTCTCCTTCATGCCAGGCACCGCACCCCCTGCCCCTGTGTCCCCTGCTGCCCTGAGTGAGGAGTCTGTGTACCTCCTTCGGCAGCTCCATGTAGGGCAGACAGCAATGCTGAGTGTCCTCCATGCACACACCACTCTGTTGACACAGCTGGTGTCGTTCATGGAGGGCATCTCGACGGGTATGTCTGCCCTACAGAGGAGCAATAAGTCCATGGACTCCTCCCTGACGGAAGCCGTGTCCCTCCTCCAACAGTCCCTCACCCCTCACACCTCTGCCCCATCCACACTTCCTGCCACCCTACCTGTCCAAAGCACATGCACACCTGCACAATCACCCAAGCACACAGACACGAGCAGCACAGACACACCCAAGAGAAAGGCAAGACGTGCACACAAGCATCCTCAGGGGACTGATACCACACACACAGGGGATGGGGAACAGACACACACACAGGCATCCACAGTCACTCCGCAGTCCTCCAAATCCTCTCCCTCCAAGACCCCTTCCCTTGCCTCACCTGCTACCCCACCTACACAGCAGATCTTCCTGTGTGACCTCGGCCTCTTCCCCTCCGATCCTGCTGATCCAGCATACCGGGGGAAGAGGAAGTCCACCCACACAGAGGGGAGTGCCCCTCGCCCCCGGACACCCTCCCCAGGCGCAGGCAGACACAGGACCCCATTCGGAAGTCCCCCCAACGAGGAAGAGCAAGACCCCACCACCACCACCAAGCAGCTCCACCACCCAGTCTCTCTCCTCCATCCCCCAGGCCACCACTCCACAGGTTCCCCTGCCACACCCTGCCCCAGGTTCCCCCACACACCGATACCGCATCCCCAGACTTCTTAGGTCCTCCCCCCCTGCCACTTGCTCTTCCACCCCCAACCCAGACGCTCTGCCTGTTAGTGCCACTGGTGTGGAGACCGGGTCCCCCCCTCTGTCCTGCCCACCTCATCTGCCCACCCTTCCACTCCCTTGGAGTCATGCACTGCAGTGGAGTCTACAACCACCCCGTCTGACTCGGGCACTGCAGTGGGGACCCAGTCCACTACATCAGACCAGCGCACTGCAGTGGTTGCAGCACCCACACCAACTGACTTGTGTACCACAGTGGTGCCGGCCCCCCCTGAGTCAGACACCTCCACTGCAGTTGCCGGTGACACTCCTGCACCCACCACCCCTTCACTGCCTCACTCTGCCATCCCCTGATCCTGTCCATGTGGTGCCTGGCCTGCCCCTTGTATGCCCCTCCAAGGGGGATGTCCCCTGTCCGTACCAGTGCAGGCAAGCAATGGGTGACCAGTTGTCACTTATCACCCTGTTGGGACTGTGATTTTGGACTGGCCATTGGCCTTAGTTTCCTTTGGACTTCAGAGTTTTCCTTGACATTTGCTGAATAAAGCCTCTTTTTGTTTAATTGTGGGTTTTTCTTTTGATGTACATGATGTGGATGAGTAGCATCCTGCATTTGCAGTTGTAATAGTGTTCATATCAGGAAAATTAAGTGTTGCTGTGATGGACTCCATGTGGTCCATGGGATATGTGTCCTGTTGTAGTCTGGATCTATGGCATCCTTTGCTGCAGTCTGAGGGTGTAATGTTCAGCATTTGACACAAGGATGTACGTTTAGCATTTGTAAATGAACATCTTTGTCTTACACTGATGCACATCTGGTGGGCTTACCACTGTTCAATGTTCCGATTTCCCTGACTGTGTGCCCATCTCCACTGGACATGCAGTTTTGCACATCAATGTCGAAGGACTCATCTGTGTATACAGTGCAACTTGCTTGACACGTGTTTTGGGTGTATGCAGATGACTGACATGACACTCCAGTACACAGGCTGATGTGAGCAGAGCCTTCTGTGTGTTGTAGTTGTTGACTCACTGACAGAGTGTTCTGCTGACATGTTTGGGTCGTGCACAGACAAGGTTTGGCACAGCGGACCTTCCACAGGAGTGGAGTGCCCTCATGGCAGTGTGTAATCCGGTGACATTGCGTGGGCCTGTGTTGTGTGTTGTGTAAGCAGGTCTGTGCGTGTTCCCTTCCCTTTTCCTACACAGGCTGTGTCCCTAGGGATGTTCCTGTTTGTGATGCTTGCAGAGTTGTTCTGTGTTCATCCAGCATCTTGGACCTGGTTTCTCTGTGATGTGGGTGCATGGCAAACTAATGTTCATGAGGTTGTCATCCCAGGTTGTCTTTGTTGTCAGGGCTGGGGATGTGGTCAAACGCAGATGGGACACATTCAGAATTCCCCTTGGCACTTGTTGTTTACACAAGTCATGTGATTTACAGTTTGTGGTAGCTTTCAGTGATTGTGACACGTTGTGTGTGTGACTGCTGCCACTCCTCAGGGTCATAGCTGCAATGTTGGAAGTTGTGTACGTGTGTTCTTAGTGTGTCACCTTGGCTTCTTCGTTGGTGTGTGACTATGGCCAGGATCCCATTGATTGTGGTGGATTTCACATCATGCCCATGTACAGCGTACTGTGCTGTGTGTCAGACATTGACGAGTCTTGTTGACTGGCCATGTGTGATGGCTTTCTGCACCTTAGTTCCCACCACCACCCCTGGAATTGTCATGGGTGCATGTGCAATGTCACCAGTCCATGTGAGCTTCACTGCTGCACATTGGTGGAGATCAGGGTGGGTGGTGTTGAGTGTGTGCAAATGTGAGTTGTTGCACGGCTAGACCCCTACCTCCATATTGGCCTTGGCTGGCAGGCCGTGCTGATTGATTAGAGCTTGTGTAGGTGTGATGGTAGTTTGTTGCTCAGGACACATGGCTGTGGTTCACAGTGTGAACGACATCTACCTTTGTCATCACAGTGGGATTATCATGCAGGCTAGTGTCAGCACAATGTGGGGTCCCTGGGGGTAGTGCTGTGGTGGGTCTGTCTCTTGCTGTGTTAGTTGCTGTTCCTACAAGCTTGTGTGACATGTGTAATTTGGGCTCCCTCTCATCTAACAATGCCTGATTGCCCACATAGGGGTATCCGATCCATGAGTAACTTTTGTATGGCACTGTATACACATCTGTGTGGTTGGAATTCAGGCCTCCTCATGTGTTGTGTGGTTGCCTGGGGACACTGGCACCCCCCCATCACCCGTTGTGTTTGATATGCAGTGTGAGTCTGCCTGTTTGTGTTTGTGCCTTAGCACCACTGCATTGGCATATCTTGAGTGTGCCATTGGCTGTATGTTGTTTGGTGGGTTTCCCCTGCTGTCCCTGGGACTCCTAGGTCATCCGTCAGCACAATAATCATGGTTTGTATGTCCCATTGCTGCCATGGTATGGTATTTGTTCACCTCACATCTACAGTCTCCACAGGATATCTACATTTGTGTGTCCATTGGTGCAGATATGTGGGTCAGCATTATGATGGTCACTTCTGTCATTGTGTTATTTGTGAATGTTGACAATGTGGGACCCCATGGGTGATGTTTGTATGCACATGGCCAAAACGATGTTTCAGTGACACTGCACTGTTTGCCTCGACCAATCTATGTTGCTATGGGACACAAGCACTACTATGCCACTGATGTGTTTGTTGTTGTGTGACCAGGATTCATCCATGCAGTTTGGCTTTGGCAGCTTTTACCATGACTACACTTACCTTATGATCACTGTGGTGATGGTGCTTTCGGCCCCATTGCCACACTGTTCAAAAGGTGCATCAGCTATGGACCCCATACTTACCTTTTGGTCACTGTGGTGATGGTGCTTTCGGCCCCATTGCCACACTGTTCAAAAGGTGCATCAGCTATGGACCCCATATTTACCTTTTGGTCACTGTGGTGATGGGGCTTTAGGCCCCATTGCCACACTGTTCAAAAAGTGCATCAGCTATGGACACCACACTTCCCTTTTGGTCACTGTGGTGATGGGGCTTTAGGCCCCATTGCCACACTGTTCAAAAAGTGCATCAGCTATGGACACCACACTTCCCTTTTGGTCACTGTGGTGATGGGGCTTTAGGCCCCATTGCCACATTGTTCAAAAAGGCACACTTCCCTTTTGGTCACTGTGGTGATGGGGCCTTTTGGTCACTGTGGTGATGGGGCTTTAGGCCCCATTGCCACACTGTTCAAAAAGTGCATCAGCTATGGACCCCACACTTACCTTTTGGTCACTGTGGTGATGGGGTGTTCGAGCCCATTGCCACAGTGGCCATGGTCGGCTTGCATTGTGGAGGCCACACACATTTATGTGTGACACATGTGATAGGGCCCGGGGGTCACATTGTATGTTCAATGTCATGTTCAGTCTTGTAGGCATTTGACACAGACTACACACGCTTGTCAGGGTGTTGGGGAGGGATGTAATTTTCTGTCATTCCTTATGTGGGAGTATGCTGGTTGTGTCATGCATTACCCGTCCTATGAGTAGGGGTGGTGTTAGTGGTAGGCATCCATCCCCCATGAGTGGGGATGGTAGTAGTGACAGGCATCCAGCCCCCTGAGTAGGGGTGGTGGTGGTGGCAGGCATCCAGGCCCCCTGAGTAGGGGTGGTGGTGGTGGCAGGCATCCAGGCCCCCTGAGAAGGGGTGGTAGTAGTGGCAGGCATCCAGCCCCTAAGGGTGGGTATGGTAGTAGTGACAGGCATCCAGGCCCCCTGGATAGTGGTGGTGGTAGTGGCAGGCATCCATCCCCTAAGGATGGGGATGGTAGTAGTGACAGGCATCCAGCCCCCTGGATAGGGGTGGTGGTAGTGGCAGGCATCCATCCCCCTAAGGGTGGGGATGGTAGTAGTGACAGGCATCCAGGCACCCATGATTAGGGGTGGTGGTAGTGACAGGCATCCAGGCCCCCTGAGTAGGGGTGGTAGTAGTGGCAGGCATCCAGCCCCCTAAGGGTGGGTATGGTAGTAGTGACAGGCATCCAGGCCCCCTGGATAGTGGTGGTGGTAGTGGTAGGCATCCATCCCCCTAAGGATGGGGATGGTAGTAGTGACAGGCATCCAGCCCCCTGGATAGGGGTGGTGGTAGTGGCAGGCATCCATCCCCCTAAGGGTGGGGATGGTAGTAGTGACAGGCATCCATGCCCCCGAGTAGGGGTGGTGGTAGTGACAGGCATCCAGGCCCCCTGAGTAGGGGTGGTTGTAGTGGCAGGCATCCAGCCCCTAAGGGTGGGTATGGTAGTAGTGACAGGCATCCAGCCCCCCTGAGTAGGGGTGGTGGTGGTGGCAGGCATCCAGGCCCCCTGAGTAGGGGTGGTGGTAGTGGCAGGCATCCATCCCCCTAAGGATGGGGATGGTAGTAGTGACAGGCATCCATGCCCCCTGAGTAGGGGTGGTGGTAGTGACAGGCATCCATCCCCCTAAGGATGGGGATGGTAGTAGTGACAGGCATCCAGCCCCCTGAGTAGGGGTGGTGGTGGTGGCAGGCATCCAGGCCCCCTGAGTAGGGGTGGTGGTAGTGGCAGGCATCCATCCCCCTAAGGGTGGGAATGGTAGTAGTGACAGGCATCCAGCCCCCCCTGGATAGGGGTGGTGGTAGTGGCAGGCATCTATCCCCCTAAGGGTGGGGATGGTAGTAGTGACAGGCATACATGCCCCCCGAGTAGGGGTGGTGGTAGTGACAGGCATCCAGGCCCCCCTGAGTAGGGGTGATAGTAGTGGCAGGCATCCATCCCCCTAAGGGTGGGTATGGTAGTAGTGACAGGCATCCATGCCCCCTGAGTAGGGGTGGTGGTAGTGGTAGGCATCCAGCCCCCCCTGAGTAGGGGTGGTGGTGGTGGCGGGCATCTAGCCACCCATGAGTAGGGGTGGTTGTAGGGTGGTGTTGGTGGTAGGCATCCATCCCCCTATGGGTGTGTATGGCATTGGTGTTGGCCATCCCACCCCTATGGTTCTGCTGTTGCTTGTGTACGTCATTTGTGCATCCCTATGTGTCTGTGACATATTTCGGGTACGTGTAGTTTGTTTGTATTGTTGGTGTTTGACTTACCGTCTGCGCCGTACGCGTCCGTGCCGGTCCCGGTAATAGATGTAGAGTATAGGTAGGACCTGCGCAATGGGATTCATGCTTGGATCGTCTCGTTCGGGTTTCTCGTGTCTTCGACTCGTACTCGTCACTGGCTTGTTCGTCTCGTAGCCGTGGATCGTCTTGTGGCGCACGACGGAGCTTATGTACGGCTCGCCCGGATGCTCAAACGTGCCGGACGTAGCGACGGGTTCGGCGCGTACGGAATGCGCATCGTACTAGTCCGGCTGGAAGGTGCTGTGTATTTGCTTCCGTGCGGCTCGAATCGGCATTTACGGATCCGGCTCGGGCGGGGAACAGGAGCTGGATTGGGTGAGTACGGCTCGTTCGGTAACTGGGTTATATACGCATCGTACTTGTTCGTCCGGACGAGTGTACGATTCGGACGGGAAACACGCATTCGGCTTGTATTTTTTCCGGACGAATACTGTTAGGTGCGCTTCCGGCCGGGATCGGAATCGACCCCTAAGTGTTGTTTTATACTTTTTCCGCACAATGTTATTCATTAATGCAGCACTGTGTGCATTTTGAACTGCAAGTGTCTTAGTGCAAGTGTTTAAATGTCTATAATCTAAAACTAAACAATATGAATTGTCAGGTTTCATGACAGGAAACAAAGGATTGTTCATTGGTGAGGTGCAAGTTTCAATCACCCTCTGGTATTCAAGTTGATCTAAGATCTCCCTGACCTGTTTTTTAGCTTCTTGCTTTATTGGATACTGCCTTTGCGCAGTCGGAGAATTTTTAAAGGAATTATGTGGTGGGTTGAATCCTCATCCCATCCAACATGGTTTTTGTATAATGCCGGAGCCTGGGCTACCGACCACTCCTGTGCATATGTGTGTTGTAAATGCCTGGGAATATGGTCTGAGAATGCCAGAAGAATTACTGTTTCTCCTTTAGGGCAATCCATGACGAATGCTGACGGCCAATCTTGTTCAGCTAATAAGATTCATAGCCAAACTTCAGGTTCTCCCAAAAGAGACCTCTCACTGTTCTACATTTGTCCCCCTCCGTCTGGAGCATTATTTCATATACTTTATGTGGGACACTTACCCTAGTATCGGGTGTTTCTACTGTGATATAATCATTCAAGTCCGCTGTCACCAGAAATTCCATCAGGTTCTGGCGAGCTATTGTTATTTCTGCCACACTGTCTAGCATCAGCAGAGCCCATTCCCCGTTCAGTAGTCGAGTCCTCAGAATTCTGGGCCTGTCTGATCTTTAGACCTGCAACTTTCTTCTTTTTGCACTGTAGCTTTTGCTTTGGTTTTTCTTCTTTTTTAGAAGTGTAATCTTGAGCGTGCTGCTTGTCTCTGGACTTTATACGCTCTTCTTGTCTTTCTGACCGTCCTTCCCTCTCTGAGTTTTTTGATGAACCCTGAAAGGAACGAGAGGAACGTGTACCAGTATCCGGATACCTGTCAGGTTTCCTAATATTATCCCTATTCCTAAGGTTATACCTCTTTTCGGAGGACTCCTGTGGAGGAGATCTACCTCTGGATTGAGATCTGTTTCCTTTAAAGTTTTGTTGTTTTTTATTGTCTCACTTCTTCTTTGTTGAAGGAGGTGTCTGCTTAGAAGTGTCCTTTTCAGGACTACCCATCAGTTGTGGTTTTAAAGCTTTCGCACCCAAACTGTCTAATTCTGCATACGCAGTTTCAATTATTTTTGGTAGTTCATGTTCCTGATCTAAAGGACTGAACTCCCTTAGGCGTTGGCGGATAGCCACTGAAGCTGCTTCCCCTTTAATATTAGCTAATATTATGGCTGATACCTGGGCATAGTTACCTAGTAACTTCATCCCTAAGTTTAGGGCAGGCTCTGCTCTCTACTCATTTGGTATTTGTCTCAATACATCAGGTACTACTGCTAATGACGGGATACCATGAGTTCTGGTATACATGGCAGCAAAGACTGTATCCCAAGTGGTACAATCCTCTAATTGTGGTGTTATCCCCATGGGCAAGCAGATTGTTAGCATTCTGTGTTTTTCATACGGGGTAGTATGCCTCTAGCTGTGTTATGTTCTGAGCTACCCAGAATGGTATTTGTTCATGTTTTGTGGGCATTTTACCCATCACCGCGTGTAATGTTTGTGGTGTAATTTTAGTTGCTGTACCCTGAATTTGAGTTCCATTAGTCGCAACTATTGCTGGTTGGACTGTAAGTGTCCTCATGATGAATTGCGTCGTTTCTGTATATTTTTATTAAATCTTTGTGTTGTGTGAGTAAGTCTCCTGGTGGCATTGTTTCAATGTCAGGATGTGGTGTGTAAGCCGCTAATATCGGCCATGTTGCCCCTTCTCTTCCGAGCGGGCAGAGTCTTACTATTCTTCTTATGTGGGGTAGGGCGCCTTTAAACCAGTATAAGTGTTCCTGGTACTTGAGCGGAACCTCAATGTCCTCGAACGGACAATATTCCGCTGGTGCATCTCCTTCTGTGTAGGAGTGAAATGTTTTTGTTCTTGCATTTGCTGCTGGGAATGTAACCCACGAATAAAATACCTCTGTTCAGTTTGATTCGTGTGCCTCAATCACGAAAATGACTATGCCACCCCTAGATGATAAACCATGCTCTAGCAGTTTCAGGGTGACTGTATTTCTAAAGTTTGGTGCAATTTGTATTGCGTCTGCATCTTCATCCTCGTCTGTGAGGGGCAGTACTTGTTGCAGCGAGTCTAATTCTTGGTTAGTCATTGTTTTTAGTACACTAAATAACTTTTCAAGGGAACCAAGATACGGTGTTTATGCACAATTTTAGGAACACTATGTCCTTCAAGCTTGATTAACCAACAGCCAATAAATAGGATTTTGTAGCCTACTCAGCTGTGGCGGAGTTTGTGCCCACCCACTCCAGACGTCTCTGGTGTTTTGTGAGTAGGGGTCTCTGAGAATAGCACGACTGAACTACTCAGACTCTACTGTTAAATTAGTACCCAACCAATGTTGGCGGCACCATGTCGTGTAGTTCCTATATAACCTATGCAGGATCTACGCGTTTTGGATAACATAAACTGTGGGATTGGTGGCGGACTGATTCCGTGCACCCCCACCGGATACGTTAGCCTATCTGTATTAGCTAGCTCACAGTGCCACTATAATCTCCTCTTACCAAGGAGACAATAGATTCTGGCAACCTCAGAACATGACAACCCTGATCCCTCAGAATCGTGGAAACAATATACTACCTTTCGCTCAGTCACTCGTGCTCACTTAGTTTGTCTCAGAGAGATACACAGAATAAACAGGCTGGGCGTTTTCAATAAGTATTTATTGAACAGTTGTTATTCTGGTGTAGAATAGATAAGCTGCAACAACCATTAGACAGTAGCAGAGATATATGATTAGCAGTACTAGGAAAGTAAAGGGATGGTATAGTTCTACCATCTTGCAGAAATCTTGAATATTTACAAGTACATAAAACACATGATAAAAAGTGCGTACTCCTACGATGTCTCCCTAACTAGATGTACCTAAATGTACCTAGCATCTGTGTAGGTGTTATGCCAAGAATCCCTCTAGGATCTAGTCAACCCCATTACCGGAGAATGAGAGAATATGGGTTCCCGTCCTGGTCTCGAGTTGGACACCCCGTTAGGGATGTTAGACCACTGCGAGCTGGAGCGTCTGCATGCAGGAACCTCAGCGTCTCTGGTCAGTGTGTCAGCCGGGAAGTCTCGGTCTCCTCTATCTTCCTAAGCAAGATGTGCTGTATATATACCCATAGGTCTCCCCAGGGGTCCTACCTTGCTGTGTTACTGTGTCGGCCTAAAGGATGACGTTGGGCCTGAACTTTATACAGAGATATTATACAGGAGATGGTAATCCTACTGTTAGTCCTGCTGTGCTTCCAAGAAGCCTCATGCATAATGTATGAGAATCGAACCAGGGAAAAACCCGCATTCTGAATGCAGTGTCATATCTAGGTAAAAGGTCAGTACCCAAGAACCGTTATGTGTGTAATGTAGGGAAGAATATAGGTGAAAGGTTACAATGTTACCTGCGCCTATATAGGGTACCTATATAGGCGTATTACAACAGGTATTGTGTTTTTGGGCATTGAACTATATGTGGAAAATGACAGATTACAAAGTATGGTCTTTAAAAAGCCCACAGCTTGTAAGAGCTTATTGCATGCTATATTACGTCACCCGCGCCACCAGATTACCGATATCCCTTATGGTAAGCTTCTTAGAACTAGGAGGAACTTCATTTTGAAAGAGGTGTATAAAATGGAAAGTATTAACACGCTGAATAAGTTTAGAGATAGAGGGTATTCAGAAAGAGTGCTTGTTGAAGCTAAATTCAGAGCCGACAATGTTGAGAGATAAGTATTGTTGAAGAAAAACCCGAAGGTTAATGACACTAGTCACCATGGTGTCAGGTTTCCAACTACGTTTTCTAAGGAGAATAGGAAAATAACACAGATATTGAATAGATACTGTGAATTGCTACATTTACAAACAGATTTGAAACAATCAATACAGATGAAACCACAGATTACTTTTAGAAAAGCCAACTCACTTCTAAAGATATTGCATCAAAGTGGCACAATCAAATATGAGAAACATTCCACATCAGGGTGGTTACCAGTGTTACCTGCTGGCTTATTACAAATGTAGATTATTTGTCTGCTGTAAATTTGTGTTGAACAGATGTACCGAATTTTGTCTTAACAGTAGGATGTATTCCATTCGTACTTTTATGAACTGCAATTCAACCTTTTGTGCTTATACAGTGTTCTGTTCGTGTGGTAAATTGTATTTTGTCATATCTTGTTGATAACGACTTTTGGTCTCAACATGAGGATAAAAATATTGGCAACATTAAATTTTTGGAGATTCAGTAAGCCATGTATGATCATGCCTCTATTCAGGTGTATAGATTAGGTTGAGTTGATAGTATTGAAGAGTCTGGTTTGGATTTAATATGGTTTGCGGTCAGGGGAACATTACCTTAAGATTCCTCAAATTGAGGTAGTTGATTCATTTGCAGAAAATCATGGGCGAAGGCTAAGATTATGTTTAGCACGGTCATTAGGATGATGGAACTGTGAGGTTTTATAAGCGTTCGAGTCTACATTAGGCATGTGGTGAACATCTGTATCTTTTTGAGTTTTACTTTGGTGGTTGTGCAGCGTTGTGAGACTTTAGATGTGAGGTTTAGGTATGGCTTTGACCCTTTCAAGGTTTTTTTGGGGGAGCCTTTTTAATGATCTTTTCTTTTGTAGTGACCTTATCATGGGTATTTTACCAATGCTACAGAAGCCTTAGACACAGGTAGAGGTGAGGTGTTTGTTTGAAGAGTAAGTTTAATTTCCTACCGTATGACTTTGGATAAAAACACAGTAGAGGGGCATTTCTCTGTCCTCTTTGTGATGTGATCACCCACTGGGATAATTGATTTTGCGGCTCTCGACTTGCGCTATCCTTTATTTGTTTCATTGAATTGGATTAGGTTACATGAGAGTGTGAACTCCTATAATGCATGCTGGGGAATGGAGTTTAAAGTGGTTGTTCTTATATACTTGGCTTTAATAGCTCAAATGAAAGTCATTGTTGTTTAAGGTTGTCGGTGAAGGAGAAACCTGGGGACAAAATATTGTAACTTTGGAAGATTTAATAAATGCATTGAGAATTTAAGATTCAGCGTATCCAGTCTGAAGTGAATGGTGAACTTTGCTGCATCCTTGCCATTGGCAGTACCCAGGGTCAGGATGTCTTGTGCTTACTAGGAGACCATCGCATCCCATGAGGAACAGGGTCAAGACTGATTTGCATATGGCTTGGTCTAGACTGGGGTGGCACGGTGACCAAAAGAACAATGGATTCAACCCAGATCTCTTGACTGGGGGTGAATGTTTGATCTGCTCTGCATTCCGTCGGTTATCTGTGTGCCTTTTGCTACTATGAGACCATGGGCAGCATTTGCAAAACCAAATCACAAATTGTGGGTCAGTCCAATAGGCAAGTGCTGTTCAACGCCCGCATTGCAAGGCTGGAGGAAGAGAACATACACGTGCCAAATTTATCCAGCCTCTTGGATTCCCTATGAGGTGGTGTGGCAGGGAATGCACCAGGATTGACTTTGGAGGTGGACGCCTGACACCCAGGCTCTACGAAGTCGGGTGCTGTGTGAGCTGGATCCCAAGGAGCGGCTGGCGACTGTGCAGGGCATGGCCCATGCCCCGAGCAGGACATCAGTGAGGACTTCATTAAAAGGGAGGAGAGGTTCTGTGAGGGTGACTCTCAGCTGAAGCACCTCTGTCAAAATGTTCTTTTGACTGCCACTGAGGGCAGTGTGGGGTCCAGGACCTCAGCCACCCTCCTCACCACCATGGCAAAGGAAGCCCCTTCCTCCATAGCCAGGCTTGGAGGAGAGACTATGCTAGCGTCTGGGGAGGTGTCCAGACCACTGGCATTCACCAGTTACTCATACCAGTTGTCTTTGGGCTCTTCCAAGGGGTTCTGGTAACCATAAGGATCCTCAGATCTTTCTCAATCATACTCTACACAGGGCCTGTCGAAAAAGGAGGCCCAGGCTCTGACTCGAAAGTTCAAGTTCCGCCTGGCACTGGAGCAGACATTGGGTGACGTCGATCCAGCTATATATCTGAGGTTGCAGCCCTGTGACCGTAGCCGGCCCAAATCCCGCACCAGATCCAGGGGGCCTAACAGGAACCGAGGGCAGACCTCCCAGCGGAAATCCAGTGATGGCACCAACCCTAATCCATGGGGTCCAAGGGCGCTCCATGGGGATAGGCTCGCCAGAGTGCATAGCCTCATAAAACTTGCTTAGCAGGGCGGGGGTCACTCAGGCAAATTCAGGGAGGAACGCAGCAGATGCGGACATAGGCTCTGCGGCTCATGCTTGGGTGTGGGGCCTATTATGGTGACTTGTTCCAGCGCCTTGTCTCATGACTTTGACCTATGCAAGGAAGTCAAAGAGCACTTCAAATTCTTAGATTTTTTTCATTTCTTGTGAGACTTACCCGATGACTTAGAGTGCGATGACTAGCGCCAGGAACGGCTCTGCATACTGGCCCAAGACCTTCCCCGTGACCGGAACCTGGAGTGTCGCAGAGCTGACTGGCGTCGAGCGACCAGGATCTTCCTCGAATCGCTACTGAAGTGCCTTGGGTTTTATGACACGAAAGTCTTCCGGCTGGGCTTCAGGCACCAGTGGCAAACCATATGGGGGGCGGGGGGGTCTGTCACAGACATCTGTCTATGACAGGAACCACAGGGTTTAAACCCCACAGGTTTTTTAGGGGACATCCCTAGCACACTGGGAGATAAAGAATGCAGCGGCTACTGGTGATGTAGACTACTGTTTACCTTCATATCCATTTGATGTCGACCATTCCACCTTCATGAACACCCTGTAGTCTTGAATAGCAACGTCCTTCACTGGTTTTCCTCCTACCTAATGCCGTTCCATCTTGTCCCACACCATTTTTAATCTAACCATGCAGCAATTAGGGCTCTACTCATCAATAACAGTATTAAAATTCCCCAATATGCCAATAATGCAAAACTGCTTAAAAGTCTCTGCTGCTCTAAGCCTCCGATGCCTCAAACACTGCCTCCACCTTTTTCACACTTCGATATCTAGCATCTGCTTGAAGCTCAACTCTGTCAAGACCGTATTCTTTCCCTTTCCTGGGCCCCTTCTTGTGGAATAAACTTCCGCTGACACTCAGATGCATCAAGGCTACACCTCTGTTTCGGAAAAAACTCAAGACTTGGCTCTTCTCCAGTCCCTAAGTCTTCCCCTCCTATTTCCTGCTGACCACTCTTTCTGCATTAGCGCCAGGACACTCCTTGGAGTAACAGTTGTGCTCTATAAATACACTACATAGACATTTGCTATGAACAGCAAGTAATAGGCAGTCCAAACACGGCTCAATGACAAACCTTTATGGCTTTGGACCCAAATTTTCACCCAATGTGAAGTGACTTGGATTCACCAGACACAAACCTCCCCCTCTAGGAACACATTGCCAAGTAAACAGATGACCTGGTAGCAGCTCTCACTAATAAAGTCAGAAAAATACTCCAAGAAAGCAGCTTCAGAACTGCAGTACTAGCCCTTGTACTCTTGCGTCAGAATGGTGGCAATGCCCTGCTCCATTGTCTCCCAGACTCCACACTGGCCCTTCCTTAGGCCATTCTACATGCCGCAGCATGTCTCATCCATTGCCAGAAGAAATATTACCACATCACCTCCAACCTAATGGAATTCAACTGACTACCCTTGCCGGTCCGCAATATCTTCCAAGCTAGCTGAATCATTTACAAAGCCATCATAACTAGCACCCTTGCCTAAATGCTAACAAGCTCACCATCTCTGGTGGCTCTCAGCACAGCCGCAGGCAGGAGACCATCAGCCTGAAGGCAATGAAGCGTAAAACAGAAAACACAAGGCAATATGCTCTCTCCTTCTGTGCACTGAGAATCTGGAATAACATCCCTATATCCAACAGGACCGTTACAACCCTGGACTCATTTATGAAGAGCTTAAGGAGCACCTCTTTAAAGAACTGTACATCACAAGGCAATAACAAAACACGTCTGCTCCCAAAACCCAGCTACCATTTCAATCATTTGTTGACTTTGTCCCCCTTCCTTTGACGCTGTACACTATGGTGGTGCCGAATCACTGACAGAATATCGACATCAAAAATATCGACGTCAAAAATATCGGAGCCGAAATATCAATGTCAAGAATATCGAAGTCCTATCTACATTATGGTAAGTACAAAAATATCGTTGTCAAAAATATCGTTGTCAAAAATATTGTTGTTAAAAATATTGTTTTTTTTTAATGTTAAACAATAATGTAAAATAAAGTAAATGATACATATATTTAAAATAAACATAGTTAAAAATATGTTTAAAATTATAAGTAATACATATAATGTAAAAAAATAAATAAACATATACATATAAAATATAATATATATACTTACTTAATAATATTTACAATTAATTATTGTAATAACTTATAAATTGTTAAAAAACATTTTATAAATTATAAATACATACATACACATACAACAATAATATAAATAAAAATATAAAAAATATATATAACAAATTAAAAACAAAGGGGCCCATTAGGATGGCGGGCGGAAGCACCACCGCCGTGCTGGCGGGTGCAAAAACCACCAGTTACCGTCTGCACGCCGCAGCACACACGCCCGCCCAATTAGGATGTGAAAAGTCAGCCAAACACCGCCCGCAAGCCAGCGACGCCGCCCGCCATCAAAGCGCGCCCGCTCACGTAGCGGCGCAGCCCAATAGAGACACACCGCCCGACGAAACCACGTCCCGCCCGGCGTACAAATTACGATGCCGCAAACAAACAGCTCCCACGGCTAAGAGACACCGCACGCGAAAGCAAGGCGGAAACCCGACCTCCGAGCACGGACACCGAAGAGGCGGCCCCCCCGAGCATGAATCCAGCACTCCAGGCCCTCCCCATCCTCTACCTGATGCACCACCTAGGAGGCAACGCACTGCGGCGACGCAGGTAGGCATACACACAACAAGGGCACGCAAACCCCACACACAGTGCAAGGGCGGAAAAAGAGGACATGGCCCCCCCCGACACCCCTGCGTGGACACGACACATCCACCACTGCACCCACAAATGTCACACAGGGCAAATTGTAACAACTCGCAACAACCGGGGACACACCACCTGGGACCAGGAACTAACGTCCCCGTCACGGCCCCGCCGCGCCGCGGCGATGACGCAGCCACACATGTGCACAACGCAGAGCCCAACCACAGCGCCATGTATGCGCCGCACACATACAACACAGGGCACAACAAACACCACACACCAGCCCCACCCCAAACGCACATGTCACGTGACAGGCAAGCCACAGTCATGTCCCCAACCCCCAATTCACGGTCACCATCCAACGTCACACAACCGACGCCTACATGTCAGTGAAGTCACGCAATATTAGGACACACCCGTGTGTGACAAACATGGCGAAGCACACAGCGGCGGCAACACCACCCAGCAGAATATGGGCCCCGTCGGCAAAAGGTACGCCAGTACCACACAGAAACACCCATACCACCCTGCACCCAATAACAAGACATACAAAACGGAACACCAAAGAGCCCGGGGACCGACAACAGGTGGTCCCAATAATTACACCCACACACAAGGCCCAAAGTATAGCGGAAACGCAGCCTGCCGCCCACACACGGGAGAGCAGACAGCACTGAATGACCTTCCATTCCAACTCCGAAACCACATCCCGACTAAACAAGCCGGAGAATACAGCCATTGTCCCAAAAAAAGACCAACACAGGCATGCAGAGGAAACCGACCACAGGGCAGATAGCGCATATCACCTAAGAACATTCCGAACGGGAAAAAGAAATGAAAACACTCCCCATGTCGTCCTCATGCAAGTTATCTGGAAGGAGTCACACACCACTGACCTTGACCATTCAGAGAAGCATGTGGGATGAGGGCCCGTGTCTTCCGCACAAGCTAACATAACACAAGTCCTGCCTCCCTACGAACATCACAGACTCCCCAGCAACTTCGGAGCTTGCACTCTGCAGACTGCACAGACAGCCGGAGCACGCCACCACATCGCCCTGCAGCAAAATGGCACTTTCACCACACCTACCCAACTACGCCGGACAGGTCAAGCTGTACAAACATAACCTGATACAGATATTGGGATGTGAACCCCTGTCCCTGCTGAACGTAAGTTACCGACTGACTTACCGCATCGCATTGTTCAGCTGCGTCATCCCCGTCTTCTACTGTCGGAGGTGTCCCTTCCACCATCCTGTGGATCTGTGTCTCTCCAACCCGGCATGTCCAAGGGCGGACCTGCTACAACTATTCCACCCTCTGGACGCCCACGACAGGGTCTGTTCAGCCTATGGGGGCATGGCATATGTGGCCAACATCGGACCCACACTGCAATGGGACCACTGTGCCTCCACACGACGGATCATGGATCACAGCTACATCGAATGTCATCCAACATGCCCCATCATGCTCCTACAAGGGACAACTTACGAACAACACCTTGACAGCCACCATCCGCTACATTGGCTGGCAAACATGTATACCACCAATGACATGGAAGCCCTGCTGGAAGGCATCGCATACCTGACAACATGTCAATTCGTCGGACCCCGACGCAATTCCCCCAAATGAGCCATGATGTCCGACACCGTACCCATGCCTAGCTTCCGCACGGACTGGCCAGTTACCACCACAACAGCCATACCAAACAACCTGCAACTGACACCACACCATCAACGACCCTGCCATGACATCGGATATGTCCGGGACATGCACTCTGTTCCCCATCACATCCAGGAACTCCGCATGTATCGGGGGAGGCAGTGGCATGGGATTTGTGTATTGCAACCACATGGACAGAACTGCACCTACAACTATGCCATGACATGGATCCTGCGCCCATGGACATATGCACCGCTCAGTGGACAGTAATCGCTCGGCTGGAGTATGTGAGAGCTGCCACCCCACCCCCCGGAAATTCCGTCCCAGGACATTTGCATGGACGACAAGTGCATCCACCAACAACACGACCCCAGTGACTGTGACATGTCCAGTAGCCACCACATCGCAACAACAAGTGGGACGCCGCTGCATGCACGCAAGACCATGCCCTGATGTTATCTCACACACACGTGTGCATGAGTAACAACAGCACCAAACCTGTTACATGGAACTGAGATGGACTGTGCCCATGATACCAAGCGGTCTGGTAGGCTAAATGTATACCGTCTGTGTCAAAGTCAGAAGCTCCGCAGCAATTAGCAAATGTACATTAGCACAGCAACGGCCAAGCAGATGTAACTCTGAAGCCCACATCCCACAGGCAACAACTAATCACATGTACCCCTACACCCTATGCTATGTGTAATCATGCTGAGTATATCCTCCACATGCATTCCGCTGCCAGTAGTGTCCACTATACTGCATCACAGAGGACATAAGTCACAATACATGGCTTGAAGCAAAGATCTGTCTCTGCTGATTCATTTCACAAGTACGAATGAGAGAGGATGAGAGTGTGTGAAGTACACGGCAGTCGTGAGATGACCATCTGGTCCACTGTCATCGGATGTCAACGCAAATGAGTAGCACAACTGTGGAAGACACACATGTGTCGTGTGAAGCGGGAGTGACGCATTGCCCAGGTGGGCGGGTGTGACGGGTAGATGCGCACATGCAATGTTGAAACACGCTGTGTTGGGAGGGTTCCGGAACAGTACATTACCGCTTTCCTGGGCATTTGTAAAGGCCACCTGTCTGGGGGTGAATGTGAACTCGTGTGTGCACAACAGGCGGCCACACGAACAATGCTGCATCAGGCGTACACGTCAGCCCACCCTCTGTGGACATGCTGGATACCGCTGTGCATCCGCCAGGCCCTTGACAAGGCACACACATCCCCTGTCGACCAGGTGTATCCCCAACATTGTCCACCTGCACAGGCAATCCAGGGCACGGGATGGCAGTGGAGCATGGTGGGTGAGAGGTCATGGCGCGCTCCTCCTGGGCACATCACGCAGGCAACACATCCTCAATATGTAGTATGGCACAAGTCAAATGGAAGTAGTGGGGGACGCACACATCACGAGCAGGAGTGACGTCACGGAAGGTGGCTTGCACCATCACACTCATTGCCTATAACCCCACACACGTTACATGCCAATGCAACAGAGAAGCCAGCGCGTGCATGAGCAGCTCCAAGCTCGCACCAGAGAGGCCAAAGAGTGAATGTGTGGGTCCATGAGCTCCAGTTGGACGCGGCCTGGGCTGCTAGGGTAGCTACAGCCTCTGTGTGTTGCAGGTGGTGTTTCGGGACTGCGGAGCCTGTCATGCATAGTCAATGTTGTCCGGGGCTCGAGTCGGGGCACCACGCAGGTGGACGGCGTACCGGCACTGATGATACCGCGAGACAGACTACTTGTTCAAATGGACCCACACATACACTCCTTGGCCTCACTGGTGCCATCTCGGAGCCGCCTGTGCACGCGCTGGCCTCTCAGATGCAAACGCATATTGGGGTGAGCGAGGGGAGGCCATGAGGAAACGTTATAATATTACTGTATGACTCACATTTGGTAGAAAGAATGACCCAGATCTGATCTGAAAAAGACGTGCCTCGTGTGTATTGCAACTAGTAAATACGCCGATAAACCACACATGTCTTGCATTGAGCCCCGCACCCAGCCCCGCCCACTCGACACATTTCAATGAGTACCTGCACTACATTCCTCCCATTTGAAGCACTGACTGGGGGTGACAACCATTGGACAGTCTTGTGTAGTCCACCCACGCGTACATGTCGGCCCTCCATGATCCATGTCACCTGCGGCAAAGTTATGTCATGGGCAATGACGGAAGTGAGGAGAGCTGTCTGCCCCACGCACAGATGGCGCATCAGCTCAACAGACCCAGCACTGAGGGCAGCAGGGGTCACATGTGCAGGGGCAGCTGTGCCTGGTGTGAAGGCACATGCATTTTGACAGCACATCGACCAATGTGTAGTCTGCCCACATCTACTGTCCATTGTCCGGCGGACCCACAAAAAGATCACAAGGCAACACATCTGTGTGGGTGTACCCACTGTGACCGACAGTGCGCAACCATCAACGTACTCGCCCTGTGCATGGCCCACCCCACAACGAAGGTCACATTCAGTGCCACTATCCCTCACACACATCCCTATCACGAGGCATGGTGTGGCCAATTGACAGTGCTGACTTAGCGCTCATCCGGAGGGTCCTGTACAGGTGACACATGTAACCCACTTGGCAGTCTGTGTTGACACCTACTGGCATTGTGCAGTCAATGTGCAGGTCAGGCCTGCTGGGACTGAGAAGGGCAGCATGGCCCCAGCTTGACATTCACACGAGCAACAAGTGCTCTGAGACCTGCATTGCCAATTGGCTGTGTCACTGGATGTCTGACATGAAGTTGCCATATATCACCACTCGGGAGGGACAGACATGGCAATGCGCCCGAGAGCTCACATACCCTTGCCACCTGCAGTCAGCATGGTGAGCAGTGCATGTTTGACCCCCACAGGCTCTGACTCATAGTGCTGCGGATCAATGACATGTGTGTCCCCCACATGCACTCCCACACACACTGTAGTTGTCTTTCACACACAACTTCTGCAAGGAATAGCCATGTGCAGTGTGCGTGCAGCTCGGAATGCAGGATCTCCAGCTCCTCGCTGGTCAGTGGACCTGGACATATCCTCAGCGTCATCAGCGATGAGGTGGACAGGTGGCAGCAGCAGGTGTTGTTGATGGATGCCAGGCAGCAGTCCCAGGTAGCTGTGGTAATGCCGGTCTCACCCCCACACTCATATAGCCCCCTGGTGCAGTTGCAGTGGGTCCAAGCTGCTGCAATTTGAGTACCATGTCTGCCAGCTTCAATTGCAGACGATGGCCTGCTCCCAGCTGGCCCGGGTCGCCTTCCTCCATGGTGGAACACGCAGGGTGCAACCGCGAGGGTCATTGGAGTTGGCCGTAAGGGCCTGGCCCATGGCGGGTACAGTCCGCTGATGCCATGTGCACCACACAGTAGAATGTGCGCAGTGCAACTGCAGGTGTGGACATGATTAGTGTGTGGGAGCAGGTCCACAATGGACAGGGCCACCCTATGCGGCGTGCATAGGCATGGACGGCCAGTGGCCAGCCTCCACATGTCTGTTGGCATATCATCATGTACACATTGGCATGGGACCTGTGTAAGTGTATTGTGGCTGTGCTGTCCCTTCTTGTCAGCTGTTCTGTGATTCAATTGCTTTGTCTGTAATTTGTGTTCTGTGTATGTGTACATGCCCTGTTGTGTGTTGCTTTGACATGTGTCCACTTCCATCTTTCCTAGGAGGAGACCAAACATACATCGCCCCTACCAATTGCTGGCAGACATGGAGGATGTGGAGTTAATACGTAAATTTCGTCTGGACCGACCCACCCTGCATCGCCTATGTGCCTTGTTGGAACCCCACCTCCGTCCTCGCAGGGTGTATCCAACTGCATTCACCCCCACGGCTAAGGTGATGGCTGCACTGCATTTCTTCGCCACTGGGTCATTCCAACACACAGTGGGCAGTGGAGGTGGGATGTCCCAGCCCATGTTCAGCATGGTGCTACGGGATGTACTGTCAGCTATGATGCTGTACAGGAACCGGTACATCCGATTCCCCAGGGCCCGTGAATTGGCGGCAGTAAAGGGTGCTTTCTATGCCCTTGGACGGATCCCCCACGTTGTTGGTGCAATTGATTGCACCCATGTTGGCCTTGTTGCACCACAGGCCACGGAGCACGTCTTCCGAAACCGGAAGCACACCCACTCCCTGAATGTGCAAGTGGTGTGCCTTGCGGACATGGTCATTTCACACGTGTGTGCGAAGTTTCCAGGATCGGCACATGACGCGCACATCATGCGCAACAGCATCCTACCACGACTGATGACCAATCTGCAACCGGACCGTGCCTGGATTGTTGGTGAGTATGTGGAGTCGTGTAGCGTGCTGGGTGTGCGATGCTGCCTTGTGTCCAGTTTGAATTGCAACGATTCCCTGTGTCCCTCACACCCAGGTGACTCTGCTTACCCGAATGGTCCTTGGCTGCTCAGCCCATTACGAAATCCTCGGACCCCAGCTGATGACCGCTACAATGAGGCACATGGGAGGACCAGACGTGTGGTTGAGCGGACCTTTGGCCTCCTCAAGTCCAGGTTCAGATGCCTGGACCGCACCGGGGGCGCACTGGCGTACTCCCCACAGAAGGTGTGCCAGATAGTAGTGGCTTGCTGCATGCTGCACAATCTGGCTATTCGCAAGCAAATCCCCCTAATAGTGGATGACAGTGATCAGCCAGGGCCCCCGCCTGCAGACCAGGACGGGTCCAGTGACGAGGACAGTGGAGAGGAGGAAGCTGGGAATGTGCGTCAGCAGCTCATCGCCCGCTACTTCACTTGACGGTGAGTGTCCATGTGCTACGGCTGATGTAGCTGTATATGTGCAGGTGTATGTGTGCTCTGTCACGGAGGCCTTTTGTTCACTGAGTGCTGTGTGTCAATGCTCCATGTCCAGGTTAGTATGCCACTGACGGTGGCTGTGGCATTGTGCCCTATTGCTCTATGCGATGTGTGTACATTGCTTGTAGTTGGTGACATGTACTGTGTGATGAGTGTGTGACACACTCATTGAATGTACTCCTGTTCTGTCTTCCACCCCTAGGTCCCTACAGCCTCTCCTGTCCCATCGACATACCACAAATCAGATGCTTTTCTGCTCAAGGTGGCGGTTGCACATCGTTCAATAAACACAGGGCACAGACAGCAGTTTGTGTTAAAGGTGCATTTATTTTCATAGGAGACATGTGATTGTGTGCAAGGTGATGACAAAAGTGTGCGTGCAGTGACAATGAGCTGTCGGTCATGGCTGCGTGATGCACAGGGTGTACCCACTAGTTCTATGTCCATAGTCCAACAGACACATGCCATACAGATGGCTGTGTGGGGTAGGATCGTAGTCCAAGTCAATGCAGTCGGTGGTCAAGGATGGCTGGCTGCCTCACTGGCGTTTGGAGCGTGCGAAGTCCTCTCGGGACATCTGTTTCCTCTTCGGACGGCCCCTTCCACGTTTGGAAGGGGGGGTGTGGTGGCGACCTGCTGGTGGTGGGTGAGGTGTGCTCACTGGCTGTGGACGCAGGGGAACTGGTTGCTGCTCGACCCTGCGCCACAGCAGGTGGTGGCGGAGGTGGTGTTGCTGGCCTTGCTTGTGCCCTCACCGCCACCACCAGCTGGCCCATGAGGTCCACGAGTTGGTCCATACGGGTCACGAATTGTCCCATATGGGCGTCCATGGACCTCAACACCCCTAGGACCTCCCGCGTGTCGGAAGCCGACCTGGCCCATTGTCCTTGGGCCTCTTCATAGGCCCCAAGGACTCTGGCCATTTGAGGCAGGGCATGGCTCCCAGGCACGGCTGGCGTTGGCCTGACCCTGCTCCTCCTACCAGTACTGCTGCCACCGGCCTGCCCACTAGCCACATTGCTCACCACGGTCCTCGCTCTGGCTCCCAGTGTGGACCTAGTCGGCCGGACCACCACTTGCGCTGGGGCTGGGGCCAGTGAAGACGTGGTGGTGGTCGCGGCGGGGGTGGTGGTTGCGGCGATGGTGGTGGTTGCGGCGATGGTGGTGGTTGCGGCGGTGGGAGTGGCCGCAACGACCGTGGGAGTGGCCGCAACGACCGTGGGAGTGGCCGCAACGACAGTGGCAGCAGGGGGCTGTGAGTGGTCAGCAGCCCTGGATGATGGGTTGGTGGGTAGGAGGGGGCCTGGGGAGCGGTTGGGCCCTGCCACGCCAGATGGGCCTGCTGGGTGGTCCGTGTCCGAAGAGGAGGACAGATCCTCCACATCCGTGAGTCCATGTTGGGGGCTTGCAGGCTGGCTGTGCTGGCTGCTGTCTCCCTCTCCAGCATCCAGCAGTTCGGCACCTGTGGGGAGAATGAGACATGTTATTGTGTTGCACCTGGCAAAGTATGTATAAGTTGTCTGACATTCACAGTTCGTGCACTGTCGTGCACTGGTTTCCCAGAGGCGTGTGTGTGGCTGTACTATTTGTGGTTGCGTGGGCTAGGCAATGGGACTGTGTGATGTGGACATGTGGCATGGGACGGATTAGCAATGTCAATGGGTGTGTTGCTGTACCCCTACATTTTGTGGCTCTGGTGTATGCGGGCTCCAGACCCATCGTGGAGGTTGGTTTGAACTATGGTTTTGGGGTTCATATGGAACGCTTAGAAACGCAGATGGCAAAAGGGGGTACAGCCCCTGAAACGCTTTTGAGATGAACTATGCTTTTGGGGTACATACTGTGAGCTATGGGTGCAGAACGTGACATGTGTTGTGGCAACATGACAGTGCATGGTCTAAGGTGGGTGTATGTCTGACATACCCGGCATATCTGC
The DNA here is from genome assembly GCA_963921515.1 of Calotriton arnoldi. Taxonomy (NCBI): domain Eukaryota; kingdom Metazoa; phylum Chordata; class Amphibia; order Caudata; family Salamandridae; genus Calotriton; species Calotriton arnoldi. Next base: position 287,207 of record CAWUFW010009519.1, read on the forward strand.
TGTCTGTTGTGATTTATGGACATTACATTGGACGCATTGTTATGAGTGAGTGATGGTTGTGTGCCACACGACGTATTGCAGATGGGCCAAATCCTTGGTGTGCGTGCTGCCCTCTGCCATGTGCATCAATGCAGTGCTCTTGGGGGTGTTGACTATGTTATGTGTGTTGTTACTCACAGTGTGACGTGCGCTTCAGTCACTTCGGGCACATGATTTGTCATGGGCATGTTTCTTTGCGTGACTACTGTATGGGGACCAGCTGTTCGGATGACATACCTTTCATGTAACTGGGGCTGACGGATGAGATGGATGGTATGTTGTATGTGCATTGTGTGCCTGTGTGTCTCATGGGTCCAGTGGTGTTTGTGTGCATTTTTGTGGTTCCACGCTGTTACGTCTAGTGGGGTTTGTCTTACATGGGCGTAGTTGTAGGGTGTGTGGTTATCAGGCAGTAAGGGCTACATGGACAGGACTTCGATGGTGTTGCTGTTGTGTGTGATGGGTTGCACAGTGCCTGCCGTGTGGTTCTGTAATCAGTGTGACTTGTGCATGCAGACGTGGCTCCTTGGGTGTTGCTGTGTCTGTGATGGGTCATGTGGGGTGTGACTCTGTGGTTCATGTCCGTGTGCACATTGTTCACATGGTTGTGACAGGGAGCAGTGCTGCGTGTTCCTCTGCTACGTGACATGTCCCATGTATTGGTCGCAATACAGTCCTCATGCCTCACGACACCCCGCCCTGTCCAGTTTCCCACCTACAGGTTGTTTTTGAGCGTGCAATGCAATGGATGCCACATGGTTATGGGCGGGAGGGGTGCTCCATGTTGCTGGTCTGTGGGGGTGGGGGCGGTGTTGTGAGTAGTGGTGATGGCTGGACACCCACTGACACCGTTTGTTGTGGGGTGAGATGTCTACCTGTCGGCTGACGGTGTGCACTGCAGTGGCTGACACATGGGTGTGGGTGTGGGGTGTGCTCCTCCTTGCTGAGCTGTGGGACTAGGGGCCTGGTGGGTGTTGTACTTCAGCTGTCCCCCCTCCGACCCACTGCACTTTGTGTTATGGCTACTTACCTGTTACTTGTCGGTTAGTGCAGCTATGGCTGACACATGGGTGTGGGTGTGGGTTGTGCTCCTCCTTGCTGCGCTGTGGGACTGGGGGCCTGGTGTGTGTTGTACTTCAGCTGTCCCCCCTCCGACCCACTGCACTTTGTGTTATGGCTACTTACCTGTTACTTGTCGGTTAGTGCAGCTAAGGCTGACACATGGGTGTGGGTGTGGGGGGTGCTCCTCCTTGCTGTGTTGTGGGACTAGGGGCCTGGTGTGTGTTGTACTTCAGCTGTCCCCCCTCCGAGCCACTGCACTTTGTGTTCCTGCTACTTACCTGTTACTTGTCGGTTAGTGCAGCTATGGCGGACACATGGGTGTGGGGGGTGCTCGTAGTGGCGCTTCTGGAGTACTAGGGGACCTGGTGGTAGTTGCGTGGCTGGCTGAGTGTACACATGCCCCCATGGTTTTGTTAGTTGGTAGGTTTGGGCTGTGTGTGTGGTGGTGCCTGTTGCATGTGTGAGTGATGTGTTGTGTATTGTGTACTGGACATGGGGGTGTTTGTCCCTCGGAGCTATGGCATAGTGGTGGTGCATGTGAGTACATAGCGGTGTGCTGGTATACATTTGTTCATACTTACCAGCCTCCACTCCCCTGGTAATCCAGTGAGGATCTCCGGATGTATGATGACTCGCACCTTCTCCTCCCACGCTTTGAAGGTCTTGAAAAGCGCGGGATTCCCTCCGCCAGTCGTGGCAGCCAGCTCTCGATTTTTGCTCTCCTTCTTCTTGACCATGCTTTTGAGGTCGTTCCACCTTTTGCTAATTTCTCCTCTGTTTCGTGGAACGTTCCCGACTGCATTGACCTGGTCTACGATCCTGTTCCACATTCTGTTTCTGGTGGCTAGTGGTGTGTGCTGGACCTGGTTGCCATAGATTTGTGGGTGCACCTTGATGATCTCGTCGACCATGACCGTCAGCTCAGTGGAAGTGAATTTGGGCATTCTGTGTGATGCCATGGTGTTTGTGGTGCTGGTGCGGTGTGTGGTGTGTGATGTGCAGGGGGTTTGTGGTGCTGGTGTTTGGTGGTGGTGGTGGGTGTGATGTGTGCGTATCTGTGGTGTGCTGCTGTCCTTGCTGTGTCACTGTGTCCTCTCCTCTCCTCTCTGCTTTGCTTTGTAATGTTGCAAGGGGTTGTGGTCTGTGAAGGTGCTGCTTTTGTACTTACCTATGTGGGTGTGTCATGATGGTCTGTTGTTTTCAGGTGTGTTGTGGCTGGTGTTCTGGGCTTTGTAGTTTATTTGTTTGTCCAGGGGGGGTGTGTTATCGGGATGTGTACTGTGTTTGTGTATTTGTGCGTGGGTTGCTGTGTGGACTTGTTGGCCATGTTGTGTGCGTTTGTTTGGGTCCGCGGATGATTTCTGTGCAGGGACGTGGCCGCCAGGGCTTCCGCCGTGTCCATTTTCATCAGCGTTGTTTGCGCTGGCGGGCGGTGTATTTGTGTGTTTTCCGCGGTCATGTCGGTGCGATCGTAATTTCACGGGTGGTGTCTCGGTCGTCAGGGCGGGCGGTTTCGTGTTGTCGGGCGTCTTTCCGTCCGTGGCGGGCGGATAGACTTCGACTCGGACATGGGCGGGCGGTATTTTTTGCGTTTTTACAGCCGCTGGCGGTTTTGAGCTCGCGGCATCGTAATTGCTGGGTCGGTATTCAGACGGTGTAGGCGGGGGGATTTTTCCCGCTATGATGGATGGCGGATTTTTTACCGCCCGGTATCGTAATGGACACCAAACTTTGTTAAATAAATTATACACAACATTAACTAAAACAGTAAATCTTGGATAGCGTAGGGGTAAAAATTACTATTCCCACTCCAGAGAGCGCAAAAATAGGGAAAGTGTTGGATAGCGTAGGGGTAAAAATTACTATTCCAACTCCAGAGAGTGCAACAGTAGGGAAAGTGTTGGATAGCGTAGAGGTTAAAATTACTATTCCGACTCCAGAGAGTGCAACAGTAGGGAAAGTGTTGGATAGCGTAGGGGTAAAAATAACTTCTAATAATTAAAATATATATTTTTTAATTAAATAATAATTTAATTATTAAATAACAATAAATTAATTAACAATACCAATAAATAAGTACTTAAAAATAATTACCAATTAATTAATTAACAATTAAAAAGATGATAAATACAATTAAATAATAATTATTAACAATTAATTACCAAATAATAATAAAATAAAAAATAATTAATTTTCAATACCAAAAACAATAATTATTTTAAAAAAGCAATGAATAATTAATTAACAATAAATTATTGATAAATACCAATAAATAATAATTAATGGCAATTAATTACCAATTATTAATTAATGAACAAATTAATTTCCAAAACATAAAAATATCTATTATTAAAAGTTATTACCAATTAATAATTAATTAACAATAAATTAATTATCAATACTCAACAATAAAATAAATAATCACTTAATTACAATTAAATTGCTTCCCACCCTATTGCCCTATAAACTCACAACACACTTCAATAATAAATTAATACACTTAATATAATTACCAAATAATCAATTAATAAAAATTAATAACAATTAATTACCAATTAATAATTAATTAACATACAATTATTTATCAATACCAATAAATACAAATAAATAATTACTTAATTACAATTAAATTACTTCCCACTCTATTCCCCTATAAACCCACAACCTGCTACAGAACTAAAACGCAAAATTTACTTAAAAATAATTACTAATTCCTAAAATTTTAAAATTAATTTAATATAATTAAATTACTTCCCACCCTATTCCCCTATAAACCCACAACCCGCTACGGTACTAAAACGCATAATTTACTTTAAAAAAAATTACTAACTTCTAAAAAATGTATACATATATTCTAAAACTAGTACAATAATTTAAAAAAATATAAACACAAACATATAAAATACATAATAAAATACATAACACTAATATAAATATCGATATTAGTAACATCGATATTTTTGCTATCGATATTACTAACTTCGATATTAACAAAAACGATATTTCTTACCTTCAGGTCGATATTCTGGTCGTCGATATTCTTGACTTCGATATTGTGTCCCTACGATATTTCAAACTCGATATTATTGTAGGTCGAAATTAAAAACTCGATATTTAGACTGTTTACCGGTGGTGCCTTCTGGCTAAATTCTCACTATACATTTAGTACATACATGCATACATATTTCTCCATCTGTTCCCAAAATGTATAAAACCTTTATCCATTGTTAGTCAAGCATTTAATGTTTCCGGTTTTAACAATTTATTGTCCCAATATATCTCACACTATCCCTTCACAATAAATAAGCCAGTCCTGAAATGTATTTGTGCAGAACTCTTCTATACATCTTAAATGCTCTTGTTGATCCCCTCCTTGCACATGATTAGGCACCAACCATAAAACCATTAACTGAAAGTCTTCAATACTAGGATTGTATGTTTGCAAATGTCGACCTACAGATGAAGGGCCTTTATGTGTCCTTATCTCAACCTTATTTTCCAACAACCAGATTTTAGGTTTAGCTATGATTTTGCTTAGTCTAAAGCACTACAAAATGCTTTTCACAAGCTTGCAAGTGCATATTTACACCTCTCCTAGCTTTTCTACTGGGAGGTATAACAAATGCAAGTGAACTTATTAGTACTAAGGGCCTCATTACGATGTCGGGCAGAAACTTTCCGCCTGACTCTGACTGACCGATTACAATGCAACCGAACACTGTTCGGTCGGATTCCCATTGACTTCTATGGGAGCCAGTGTTCCGCCCGACAACACAGGCTCCTATGGGGAAATGGGGTGTGTGGAAAACCCTGCACCCTGTCACGGGCACCCCATTTGCCAGCCACACAGTGCAGGGTTTTACAGGGGGATCCCTTAAGTACCCCCTTGGCCCCAAATCGGAGGCCGCAGGATGAAGGGGGGCCTGCCAGGGGCCCCCAAAGTCACTTTCCAATCGCCTTTTTGTGTCGGACAGGCCGACTAGGAAAGGCTGTTGGAAACCGGCATCGTAATCGCCCGGTCGGAAATGCTGTCCGTAGAGCTGTATGATGCAGTTCTGATCTACACAAATTCTCCGAGAGCCAGTCGGAACCGATTCGGAAAAACCGTGCAGTTTACAATCCGACCGCGAACATCGTAATCGGTTGGGCAGATTGTAAACTGACTGAATCGATCGGAAGGGTTCCGACACGGTCTAGGGGAATCCGACTGTCGTGAGGAGGATTTCCGCCTGACATCGTAATGAGGCCCTAAATGTGGAAGGGACCAGGTAGAGTGGTTGATGGGGTATACTTACTACAAAATAGATGGAGTTTACGAATGACTAAAGGGGGGCTATGAAGGGTTAGAGAGGAGGTTGGAGGAGGGAGAGACACCCACCCACAGTAGAGTAAGCCAATGGTACTGCAAACACCCTCTCATAGATAACAATGGAAGTAGTGACTTAAAATAAAACTGTTTAGGAAATAATGCTTCTTGTGAAATACATTATTTTAAAATATGAGTACATTAAATTAAGGGGCCGATTCCGATTTCGGCCGGAAGGGCACCGAACGATGGCCGGAGCCCTTCCGACCGAATCGGAACGTGCCGGCCGGATTCCTTTCCGACCAAGCCATTCCGATGGGCTCGGTCAGAAAGGAATCCGACTCAGATTTCCGGATGGCTTCCGACGGGCTCGGAGAGCCCGTCCGCCGTCTGGAAATCCTTCAGTACTCCCCCGGGCGCCTCTTCACGACCGAGGGAGTACGATGGCAGTTTTTCACTGCCTTTTCGTGCCGGTCTTTCCGGCACGAAAAGGCAGTCGGAAACTGTCTTTGGGGGCCCCCAGTAGGGCCCCCATGGGTGCGAGGCTGCCGAATGGTGGCCTGGGGGCACCTATGGTGCCCCTCTGTTGATCCCTGCACCCGGTGGCAGGCACCTTGGGGTGCCGGCCACAGGGTGCAGGGATGAACTGCACCCCTTCTTTTCACAATGCAAGCATGCATTCCGCTCGGAATGCATGCTCCCATTGTGAAGCATACGAGTGCGACCGAACAGGGTTCGGTCGCATCGCACTTGCAGGGCCGTAACCGACGACAGCAGGTCGGTTGGTTACGGCTCCTGACCGATGTCGGACGGACCTGAGTCCGTCCGACATCGGAATCGGCCCCTAAATGTATTGTTAACAAACATCTAAAAATAAGATGTAATCATTTAAAAATATTTAACAATAACATTTTGATAATTTAATATAAAGAATGTAACATTCATTTTTATTATAATGACTTAAATTAAATTAATTCTATACAATGCTCCATCACCAAAGCAGAGCTGTCCCTATAGTAAAGTATAGGGCAAATTTAAAAAGCTTACTAAACATTAAAAAACATTTGTAACAAAAAAGTATGCTACATTTTAATGTAAATTATGTTTATATATTTATTTTAAATGTAGTACAACATAAAACAATTCTACAGCACTATTAATTTAATTAATGTAAATATATTACATTAACTAAAAATTCACTTTTAGAGATTTAGAAGAATTCACCTAAAGTGAAATGTTTGTATTGAGTCACACACTAAGGGGCCGATTCCGATCTCGGCCGGTAGTGCTCCGAATCGGATTCGGATTTACCGGATCCGATTCGGAGCCCTGTTTCCCGACCGAATCGTATGCGGGTCCGGCCGAGCGAGTACGATGCGAGCGCACGCGAAATCGCCGACCGACTCGAAGGCGGCTTCAACACGCTCCGACCGACTCGCACGGACACGACTCGCACCGCGCTATGGAGACGTTTCCCGGCCGGGTAAGTACGATGCGCGCCGCAAGCAGTCCGACCGACTCGCGCCGTCCGGCTCGAAAGAGCTGTCGGAGCCGGACTTTGGGGGTCCGCGTCGGACCCCCCTGAACGCGTAGGCGCGCGAGTCGCACACAGGGGGGACCCATGGATCCCCCCTACCTGTGCATGTACGCCGCGATGCGCATGGACGCGTACCCACTGTAGGGGGCGCCCTTGTTCGCCTCGCACCCATTGAGTCAATGGGAGCCCGCGTACGCGTCGTACGGCCGGCTCCCATTGACTTCAATGGGAGTCCGACCGAATCGAGTCCGATAGCATGCGAATGCATCGTACTCGTCCGGTCGGACTGCTAGGGTCCGATTCGGTCGGAATTCTCTCCGGGTCCGGCTCGGTCGGAGAGATTTCCGGCCTGAATCGGAATCGGCCCCTTAATATTACAAAGTTATTCATATAATTGAGATTATTTTTTTAAAGGTTATTACAATATTTTATAATTAGATATTTATTTTTAAAACATTCAATATCCAATGTAATCAATATATATATATATATATATATATATATATATATATATATATATATATTTCCCACGAAGGATCCCCACACTTGAAATGAGGATACACGAGCCACTCCGGTAGGTTGCAGAATGTTTATTTTCTTAGGACAGAAAAAGACGCGTTTCAACCGCACAAGCGGTCTTGTTCACATGACTCCCAGCCGGGGTCACGGAGTTTTTAAAGGGGACATAGTTAATTGTGACGTGTTGTAAAACGTGGACATAAAAGAAATACTTAAGTGAAAAAGTGCACTAAACTTTCTTTAAATATACGTTAGGCTTAATGCAGCAAAAAATAAGCAATACATTTCTTCATTTAGGATTATAGTTAGGTAATATACCTCTTATTTGAGCATGATTGTGGCTTAATCCCAGCAATTTACTGATGACGGCAAACATTGAATCTAATCAACATGCAGGGTATAGTACCCAAAATTGTCAAATGGACCAACTAGGAAAGGGCGAGATGTGTTCATACGAACATCAAGACGCATCCGTGCTTTTAAAATTACAGCTTGTGTATAGACTGGAACCCAGGGTCCTTTATTACTAATGTTATCTGTAATGTAAACATAAAAAAATAATCAATACAATGAATTTTGACTCTTCAATACCTAAGGACTATTGCAACACAATCTACATCATAATATAATAAAAAGCCTAACAGTGATGGTGAAAGAAAAAACTGTGACAATACATACAATATTAAATTATCACAAAGACGAACAAACAAAAGCAAAAGCTAGGAGGCTTGCAAAGTATCAATTGGTTTACAGTTCTTTATGATGCGGTTCTAGAGATGAGAATACATCTCCTCGTCGAGGTTGAGCCCATTGGGAAATTTTGTTCCTGCTTGTAAGATAAATCTGGATTCTAATCTACGCAAAGCCACTATTCTGTTACCCCCTCTCTGGTGTGGTAAGATAGTATCCAGACCAAAGAATTTAGCTTTGGTCCAGTCTGCATCGTGTTTGTCCGCAAAATGTTTTCCTGTACTATAACTAGCATCTTTGTTGGTTATGGCCCTCCAGTGTTCAAGGATTCGTTTTTTTATGGGAAAAGTGGTAGAGCCTATGTACCAGAGATTGCACGGACATGTGATGACATATACTACAAAGTCCGTGGTACAAGTGATAAATTTGGGAATTATCCAATTCCTCCCTATTCTCTCGAGTGTTACTTGGGTTGTGTTCTCACTGTTCCGACACGCCTTGCATTTACCACATTTTCGGAATCCTTTAATTTGTTTCAGCCAGATGGTTTCTTTAGGTGGAAGGTGGCTCTGCACCAGTAAGTCTTTAAGAGATGCACCTTTTTTATATGCAATGGAGGGATTTGTGCCTACTACATTACGAAGAATGGGATTTTGTCTAAGTATCCCCCACCTGGATTTTAAGATTTTACGTAGCGCTGTTGCCTGGCTATTGTATTTTGTGATAAAGCGGATGGATTTCTGCTCGTGTGGATTAATATTTTGAATTTTAGGGGGTTTGAACAAGGCATCTTCCCTACTCACCAATCCCACCCTAGTTTCTGCATGCTTGAGAGCTTTACGTGGGTACCCTCTAGCTCTGAACCGTTGAATCATCTCTGTCTTGGTGCGCTCAAAGTCAGACACATTGCTACAGTTACGTTTGGCTCTTAGAAATTCCCCGTAGGGTATCCCCCAATGGAAACAAGGTGGATGGCAACTCGTGGAATGCAAAATCGAGTTGCCCGCAGTTTCTTTTCTGAACAATTCCGTATTAATGTGATTACCCTCAACTTTCAGTTTGAGATCAAGAAAATCAACTGATATTTTACTGTGATACATTGTAAATTTCAATATATATATACACACACACACACACACACATATACACATACATTTTGTTTTAATGCTGAAATAAATTATTTTGAATTAACATTATTTACTATGGGGTTCTATTTTATGTCCCTGCCTCCATTATTTTGTATGGGAGAGTGTTGCAGTGGATGGCCATTTCCTAGTTGGTTAGATCTAGCTCAATTACTTTTAGGTTTCAAGACAAAAATAATGTGCATAATGTCACCATATACTGATTTCCGGAATATATTTGTAGTGGGATTTATGTGTAAATGCACAGTGTTTACTGACAACTTTAAATGGTCACTTCAGTCTTTACCCCCTGCAGTAAGAAGATGTCCGCAAAAAAAAAAGAAGAAAACCAGTATTTCCAATGAAATTTGCAGAGTAATTTTAAACAACTCATCTTACAATTTAAATGTGTCTGGTAACGTACTAGGCACACAAACTAACCCTTATTCAAGACCCTTAATTCATTCTCAATACATATGTTCTGTGTTATATTCACCACTAATGTCCGCCACAATTTGAGTATAAATTTGGTGTTGGTCCCATGACTCTTCCCTCTATTGGGGGTGTAGAGCTTTTTCACAAAAATTACACCAAGCAGTTAACATCTGCTTGTACCTAGTTTTCTCTGTGCTTCGTTGCCAAGGTTTTCTAAATTCATCATCCTCCCAGGTATTTTCAAAAGAATGTTATTATTAAATCCAAATTTATCAAACCTAAAGTTTATATAAACTATTAAGAATACACATTAAAACAATATTAAAAAACCAGATAAGTTCATATCAATGTTATTATATTCATTAAAAAGTAATTCATAATAACATTTTCTTTAAAAAGTATAATGCCTCAAACGCTTCTTAAAAAGACTTTCAAGGGCAAAAGTAAATTTACAGCAACATTGACGGTTCAAATAAAATTTTCATGCAACAATGGTTATAAAATTTGGATTTGAATTTTCACATATTTTGTATATGTAAGAAAAATATGAGCCCATATTTTATCTTTTGAGATTCCACAATTACATTCAACTTGATTTATATTTCAGAATTTTTGCTTTTTTCTAGAACATACACCAGAAGTCCCAGGACTCACCTATATATGTGGTCATGAACAAAAAGTAGATGGCTATGCCAACATATATGAATAGTATTCCCATTGAGATATCGATTTTTTTCCCTACAGCATATCTCCCAGATCTGAATAAAAAAATGCATTGGGTGTTACTTATCCCTGTTAAGACAAGTAGGAAAATTAGAACTGAGACGGAAGTCATACTTTCAGACAAAATTCAGGATCTGAATTTAATATGTCCTAAACCAGGTAGATTTGCTCTTCAAAACTCACTGCAACAAACTCCTTCAGAAGAACATTTTGCAAGGGACAGCACCTCAGCAGTAATGTTTAGCAACTGAAGACCATGTTGTTAGTTGCTGGCAATCTGTAGAATGCTGAAGGAACTCTTTGTCACGTAGATACACAAGAGCAGTAATACAGATAGCACCCCATTTGAAGTGTTAAATCTTATTAAACTTCCCATTGTCATCAAGGTATTGCTAGCAGTGTAATATTTGTTATGTTTGTTTAGTTTGGCTCTATCAAGAATTCCAAGATCATCTGCATATAGAAGTATATTCGCTGACTGCAGTACAACCCTCAGGGCCAACTCAGAGTTCTTAAGAGCCTCAGGTTGATCATGAAAAAGCACAGAGAAAAGAAGGAGTGACCAAACCTCATCCCAGCTTTAATTCAGGGTCAACAGCTTTTCAGGATAGGCTAGAGTGTACTTTGTTGCTTCAGTTGCACCTGTGCCTATGTAGAATTATGCTGTTTTTCAAATCATATAATCCTATAAAATAATCTTTCTAGGATACCTTGTACTTGTGCATAAGCCATAGCAGATTCTTAACCACCACACCAAAACCCACACAGAAGTCAAGCAAACACCTCCCACTGTTGACCTTTGCACCAGATACCATAAAGCAACACGTACTTACCCATGGTCTGAAATCTGCTGGTTCCCTGGTAATGATTTTCAACAGCCTACTTTTCAAGGCAACTTAAAAGCATTTGTGCAAAGATCTTTCCACCCCCATCCAGACAGGATATACGCACACGGATAAGAACTGTCCCCCTTCTTAAAAATAGTTTTTTTCCCAGAGAATTTTATTTATTTTAAAAAACAACAAACAAGCAGAAAAACAAAAGTTGCAGTGACAATGCAAATAAGCAAGACACTCCGAATGTCCCGGCAGAGACTATGGGGCCGATTCCGATCTCGGCCGGTAGGGCTCCGTATCGGATTCGGCTTAACCGGATCCGATTCGGAGCCCTATTGCCCGACCGATTTGTACGTGCGTCCGGGCGAGCGAGTACGATGCGAAATCGCCGACCGACTCGTCCGGGCGTCCCGACCACTCCGACCGACTCGTTCCCGGGTCTAATCGCACCGACCGACTCGCTCGGACTCGACTCGCACCGCGCAATGGAGACGTTCCCCGGCCGGGTAAGTACGATGCGCGCCGCGAGCAGTCCGACCGAGCCGCGCACTCCGGCTCGAAAGAGCAGTCGGAGCCGTACTTTGGGGGTCCGTGTCGGACCCCCCTGTACGCGTAGCCGCGCGAGTCGTACACAGGTACCTGTGCGTGTACGGCGCGAGTCGCTTCGCCGCGTACACGCTGTAGGGGGCGCCACTGTCCGCCTCGCACCCATTGAGTCAATGGGAGCCCGCGTACGCGTTGTACGACAGGCTCCCATTGACTTCAATGGGAGTCCGACCGACTCGAGTCCGATGGCATACGTGCGCATCGTACTCGTTCGGTCGGGCTGCTAGGGTCCGATTCGGTCGGAAATCTCTCCGGGTCCGGCTCGGTCGGAGAGATTTCCGGCCCGAATCGGAATCGGCCCCTAAGTGGAGAGATATTGATCTACACAATAAACATTGCTGGTTAAAATAGTTTTTAATGTGATCCTGTCAGTGGTTGGCAGGAGTCCTTTGTGTAATATAAATTGAAATAGCTGACAATAAAGCTTAGCTCGTCAATCTGGGGCTTTTTTAATGACTGCAGTCAAGATGTTGTCCGGGCCTGAGGCTCTACTGCTTTTTTAAAATCATTATTATTTTTACCTATATTCAGTTTTGAGATCTTATTTTCTAATTTTGTATCAAGAGTAAATTGGGTCTTTATCACTTGTTTGTATAAAGACCTCTTGAATAATTTGTCAAATGAAGAGACAGATACAAATACAATTTTGGGATGTTTAAATCCGCCATTGTCTAACATTTGTGTCCAAGTGGCTTGCATAGTTAGTTGCTTTTTTTATTTTCTGGACTGCTTTATAGAATCAATGCTCTTTTTAAATTCTAATAGATAAAATAATTTTCAAATCTGTGGACTAGGCTGCAAATCCTTATCAAGAAATTGTTGGCTCTAAACAGATTCTTCATCAAACTGTATGGAGGAGTATGGTTAGTAGATCACTAGATAGGATTCTCAGTAGACCTTAATATAATGTGTATGACTCAAAGAGTTTCCAATTCCCAAAGGGTCTATAGCAACTAAAAGATTTATTAATGTTCATTTATCCAAAACTTTGGCCTATGTTGAATTCTAGTTTTATTATCACAGAGTCATCGGGTAGAATCAGCTCACTCAGTCGATCCAAGAGCTCAATACTCAAGCAAGAAAATGAAGCTAGGTGGCTTCTTCCGCCAAAAGCCAATACCTTTAACCAGTTACAAAACTCAAAATGCTTCGGGCAGAGCTCAACGCCGGGGAAAATGGGGGTGTTTCTTTGAGGCTCCACTGAAGCCATATGTACCCTTCGAATTGTGGGGCAGATTGTATCCATTCTAGTTTAATATCTATGCACACTGATCACTGTTGAAACTCACCGTCCAATGCCTGCAAAGAGAAAGAGTAGAAATCCTAGACTTCAGAGGGATGCCAAAGTGAAGTAGCTTTGGTTGACTGTTTGACTGGACATGCACATCATGCTGTGCTGTAGTGGCACAGCCCATACCGCAAGACGAAGGACAGTTTGCAGATTAGACGCTGGAGAAGAGAAACACTGTAATCGAGATACAATGGACCTGCACTCTGAATGCAGACTTGACTCATTTCCCAACACCGGTGCAGATGTGAATGTAGACTCCTCAAACTTGGGAGACACGTGGGGAGGAAAGTGTTTCTAGCCAGTTCCTGTAAAGGTCACGCTTTATGTGATGAAGAGTTGAGGCCAAAGAGTGTGTAAGAGATCCAAGGGCCATACGCAGGCCTCATACAGAGAAGGGGGCCTTTAAAATCACCCAAAGAGCGGGCAGAACAATTTCAGCCTCACACCCACACGCCAGAGGTAAAGGAGGACCTAAATCATAGCTCTGGACCATCATGAATTGCATCAGGTAATAAAAACATTGATTGGTACCTCTATTGCTCACAACTGGGGGGATGGGGCAGAAGACAATGAAACAAAGTTGTTAAACCACTGTGAATAACATCTTCCGCATAACATGAACTGCTTAGAATACCACACAGAATAAGGTAATTGCTGCAACACACATAGACGCAGTATGAAAGTGCAGTTTTTGTCACAAATTGCTTCAGACAGTCGGTGTGAACCAACCCAGTACACCCTAACCCTGAGGTGTAGAGGCCCACGCAGGGTGAAGAACAACATATCCAATAAATCCGACATGCAAAATTAACGGGCATAATACTACACACTATCAGATGACACTACACACAGAAAAAAACACTTCTATAGTTTGGTGGAAAATGGTGGAATCCAAAGAATAGGAAACCGATCACTGGAACCTGCAAAAAATGATTGAAATGGAAGCCTGGAACAGGATCAGGAGAAACAATGTGTGACTGCCTGTAATAAAAAAAAAATGGAAGGAGACAACATGATTGCCTTCCTCATTCAATTCCTACCTGCTCTTACAAAACTGACATTCAATCTCCCAGGAACTCCAGAGAGCTCATGAAATAAAATATGTATACCACAGTCCTAAATCTGGACCCACCCAGATTATTGTATGCTTTCTGAACCATCAACAGAGGTCTGACAAGTGATAAAGGTGGCCAGAAAAAAACAAGGACTATTCCTTTAAAGGGAACACAAGCTTTATGTTACACAGTTGGACACCAACTTCATAAACAAGAAATTATTATCCGATAAACCCCAGTTGAGAAAGGGAAACATGCACTTCGGCCTTGTGGATTCTGCAATCATGCTTGTGATGATGGATGGCAAACCAATGTAATTCAAAGACCCAGAGTCTCTGGAATGGCTCCTGGACATGCTCCACTAACCCAATACCAAAACATCATGAATCTTCATGTTGGCATGTTATCAATAGAATTTCCCTAAACCATGAAATCTTGTTCACCACTTAAGATGCCCTAATAAAGAGGGACACTCAAGATGTTGAGGTGTCGCAGGTGATGGGAAAGTCTACTGATACCATGCCAACATGATGATTTGACCCTTTGCATACTATTTTAGGGCCTGCCTTTAAAAAAGTCTTGTAAACGTAAACTCTACATTTTCACAAAACCTAGATGGAAGAATCAAGCTATGGGTGCTGAACCAATGCTGCATTACAGGCACAGAGAAGAGCTCAAACACCTCCCCACTTGAACTGGGGGGGGAGGGGTGGATTTTGGATGCAGGGTGCAAATGGTTGGTTGCCTCGGTTGTTCGAAGACCCACCAAGATAAAGCGTAAGTGCCTGGTTAGGGCTGTAACCCTGGCCTTTCCCCCTACCCTACAGGAGTGACCGAACCTCCAAGCCTTGGACTCTTTTATTCAATAAACATGACTCTTACCGTTGACCCCTCAATGGACCATATACATATCACAAAACCACGCACGTATACAAGAAATAACACCCACTCCATTTTTACTCATTTAGACATGAAAGAATCCACCCCATACCAGTAAACACCCAACCAACCCTATACAAATTCAGAATATCACGCCTACACAAAGACTACTAGGGCACATACAGACTTTTTCATCTTCTTCCTTATTGTAAACAACATCACACATTAAGTTAAATGAAATAAGGTACTCTCCGTCCTAAGGAACAGACAACACACTCACACAGCTTTCATCCAAGAAACTCACTTTTACCCTAAAAGAAAGCATTATAATGAAGAGAAATTGGGTAGGTAAAATATTCTTTGCCAGTAAAGACCCACTGTCACACTCAGGACGAACTCACTCAAAACAACTCTCAGAAAAGGAGAATTGGTGATCCTAATTAGGAAATCTTTACCGGAGTCCTTACAAAAACCATGGTTCTCCCAGTCACCTTCTCTCTCGTTTGTAAGTATTCTGTTGAATCCGAAATATCTGGCTTTTGTCCAATCCGCACTATGGGGTTGTTCAAACTTTCCGGCCCGGATACCTGTTATCTCGATTTTTAATAGCTCTAAAGCACTTGAGAATACCTTTTTTTCTTTTTCTTTTTTAACAGGGAGTACTACCGATATATCTTTACTTACAAAGGCAGATGATGATGTAAATCGTAGAATGTGATTTGCACATAATATATTTCTTAAAACACATAGGGGCCGATTCCGATCTCGGTCGGAGGCGTACCCAACACCATTCGGTCGGGAAAAAAGCCATGCGAAAGCCTGTTTCCCGACCGATCCGTACAGCACACCGAACGAGTAAGTACGATGCGCACAACAGCACAGAATCCGGCCGAGTCGTACTCACCCAATCCAGGTCCTGTTCTCCGACCGAGGCGAATCCGGAAACGCTGAATCGAGTCGCACGGAAGGGAAAATGCAGCTCCGTCCGGCCGAACGAGTACGATGCGCTTTCCGTACGCGCCGAACCCGTCGCTACGCATGGCACGTCAAAGCATCCGGGAGAGGCGCACATAAGCTCCGATTCGCGCCACAACACGATCCACGGCTCCGAGACGAACACGGCAGCGACGAGGACGACGCGAAGCGACGAGGACGAGGCTAAGCGACGAGGACGACGCGAAGCAACGAGAAGGACGAACGACACGAACCAACCATGAATCCCTTCGTCCCGATCATACCAATATTCTACATTTACTACCGGAACAGGCACGGACGCGTACGGCGCAAAAGGTAAGCCAGACACCAACCACAAAACACATACAACACGTACACGACACATCACACACACACAGAGGGATGCAGAATATACTTACACCAGCAACAGCAGCACCATAGGGGCGGGATGCCCATCACCAATGCCACATATGCACACAGGGGCCTGAATGCGCACCACCACCCTCACCCAGGGGGCAGGATGCCTACCACTACTACCACCCTCACCCAGGGGGGCTGGATGCCTACCACTACTACCACCCTTAGCCAGGGGGGCTGGATGCCTACCACTACTACCACCCTTACCCAGGGGGCTGGATGCCTACCACTACTACCACCCTCACCCAGGGGGGCTGGATGCCTACCACTACTACCACCCTTAGCCAGGGGGGCAGGATGCCTACCACCACTACCACCCTCACCCAGGGGGGCAGGATGCCTACCACTACTACCACCCTCACCCAGGGGGCAGGATGCCTACCACCACTACCACCCTCACCCAGGGGGGCAGGATGCCTACCACTACTACCACCCTCACCCAGGGGGCTGGATGCCTACCACTACTACCACCCTTAGCCAGGGGGCTGGATGCCTACCACTACTACCACCCTCACCCAGGGGGGCAGGATGCCTACCACTACTACCACCCCCACTCATAGGATGGACAATGCATGACACAACCAGCACACCACAACCTAGGGAATGCAAGAAGAAGACATCCCCCCAACACCATGACAAGCGTGTGTAGACTGTGTCAAATGCCTACAACACCGAACATGACTTTGAACATACAATGTGACCCCCTAGCACATGTGCCACACATATATGTGTGTGGCACCCACAATGCAAGCAGGCCATGACCATTGTGGCAATGGGGACCAAACCCCCATCATCACAGTGACCAAAATGTAAGTGTGGGGTCCATAGCTGAAGCACACTTTGAACAATGTGGCAATGGGGTCCAAACCCACATCATCACAGTGACCAAAATGTAAGTGTGGGGTCCATAGCTGAAGCACACTTTGAACAATGTGGCAATGGGGTCCAAACCCACATCATCACAGTGACCAAAATGTAAGTGTGGGGTCCATAGCTGAAGCACACTTTGAACAATGTGGCAATGGGGTCCAAACCCCATCATCACAGTGACCAAAAGGTAAGTGTGGGGTCCATAGCTGCAGCACATTTTGAACATTGTGGCAATGGGGTCCAAACCCCCATCATCACAGTGACCAAAAGGTAAGTGTGGGGTCCATAGCTGAAGCACATTTTGAACATTGTGGCAATGGGGTCCAAACCCCCATCATCACAGTGACCAAAAGGTAAGTGTGGGGTCCATAGCTGAAGCACATTTTGAACATTGTGGCAATGGGGTCCAAACCCCCATCATCACAGTGACCAAAATGTAAGTGTGGGGTCCATAGCTGAAGCACATTTAGAACATTGTGGCAATGGGGTCCAAACCCCCATCATCACAGTGACCAAAATGTAAGTGTGGGGTCCATAGCTGAAGCACATTTCGAACATTGTGGCAATGGGGTCCAAACCCCCATCATCACAGTGACCAAAAGGTAAGTGTTGACAAAGAAAGAGGTGCAACTGCCAAACTGCATGGATGATTCCTGGTCACAGAACAACAAACACATCAGTGGCAAAGTAGTGTATGTGTCCCATTGCAACATAAATTGGGGGAGCCAAATCCTGCAGTGCAAATAAGACATAACTTTGGCCATGTGCAGACAAACAACACCCATGGGGGCTGACACCGTCAACAATCATCAATGACACAATGACAGAAGTGACCATCAGAATGCAGACCCACATATTTGCACCAATGGGCACACACATGCAGATACCCTGTGGAGACTGCAGATGTGAGGTGAACAGATACCATACCATGGCAGCAATGGGACACACAAACCATGATCATTGTGCTGACCGATGACCTAGGAGTCCCAGGGACAGCAGGGGAAACCCACCAAACTACATACAGCCAATGGCACACCCAAGATATGCCAATGCAGTGGTGCAGATGCACAAACACAAACAGGCAGACCCACCCTGCACATCATACACAACAGGTGAGGGTGGGGGTGCCAGTGTCCCCAGGCAACCACACAACACATGAGGAGACATGAATACCAATCATACAGATGTGCATACAGTGCCACACAAAGGTAACTCATGGATCCAAATTCCCTATGTGGGCAAGCAGGCATTGTCAGATGAGAGGGAGCACAAATCACACATGTCACACAGGCACGTAGGGACAGCAACTGACACAGCAAGACACAGACACACCACAGCACCACCCCCAGGGCCCCCACAATGTGGTGACCCTGGGCTGCATTACAATCCCACTGTGATGACAAAGCTAAATGTTGTTCACACTGTGAACCACAGTCATGTGTACTGAGCAACTAACTACCATCACACCTACACAAGCACAAATCAAACAGCATGGCCAGTAAGCCAAGGCCAACATGGAGGCAGGGGCCTAGCCGGGCAACAACTCTCATCTGCACACACTCAACACCACACCCCTCGACCTCCAACAATGTGCAGCAGTGAAGCACACATGCACTGGTGACATTGCACATGCACCCATGACTATTCCAGGGTGGTGGGTGGGAACCAAGGTGCAGAAACACATCACACATGGACACTCAACAAGACTCCTGAATGTCTGACACACTGCACACTACGCCGTACATGGACATGACGGCAATACCACACCAACCAATGGGATCACAGCCACAGTCACACACCAATGAAGAAGCCAAGGTCACCCACAAAGAACACACATAGACAACAACCAACATTGCAGCCCGGACCCTGAGGAGTGCCAGCAGTCACACACACAACGTGTCACAATCACTGAAAGATAACACAAACTGGAAATCACATGACTGGGGCAAACAACAAGTGCCAAGGGGAAACCTGACTGTGACCCATCTGCGTCTGCACACAAACTCAGCCCTGACAGCAAGCACACCTATGGGTGACACCCTGATGACCAGTAATGTGCCATGCACCCACATCACAGAGAACCCAGGGAGAAGACTTTGGGGGAACATAGCTCAACTCAGCTAGCATCACAAACAGGTACAACACTAGGGATCACAGCATGCACAGCTAAACGGAAGTGAACACACAGACATGCACATACAACACACACCTTGGGCGCAGGCAATGTCACAGGAGTACACACTGCCATGAGGGGACTCCACTCCTGTGTGAGGAAAGCTGTGCCATATGTTGCCTCAGTAGGGCCCCACCATGTCAGCTGAGCACTTGGTCACACAATCAACAATTAGCACCAAATGAGGGCTCCCGTCACATCAGCCTGGTCATGGAAGTGCCAACGGAATCATCAGCACAGATCCAACACACTTGTATAGCAATGTTGCACTGACAACACAGATGAGTCCTTCCCCATTGATGCCCAAACCTGCATGTCCAGTGGAGATGGCCACACGGTCAGGGAAGTAGACGAATTGAACAATGGCAGGCACAACAGATGTGCAGGGGTGGAAGCCACAGATGTGAAATTGCCAATCTAAGTAGGAAATCCCATTGCCAAATACTGAACACATGACACCCTCAGATGCTGCTATGGATGACATGGATACACCACAGGATAGGACACATTCCCCCTGGACCACATGGGTTCCTGCACAGTAACACTTCATTATCATGAGACCAAATATCACCATCACTGCAGCAAGGGCATGGTTAGCATCATCAACATCATGTACATCAGAAGCAAAAGCACTAGAGAACAGAAAGTTGCTTTATTCAGCATATGTGGCATTAAAAGTAGAAGTCCGGTAGAACATAAACAAAGTCCAATGGCCAGTCCATCAACAAAGTCACAAGTGGGTGACAGTGGCAGATGCCACCCTACACATGCCTGCACAAAACCAGGGACAATCCACTAGGAGGGGCAACCGGGGGTAGGCCAGGCACCGCAGGGACAAGATCAGGGCTCACCAGGAGGAAGCAGGGAAGGGGTGGTGGGTGCTGGAGAGCCACTGACAACTGCAGTGGAGGTGTCTGACATGGTGTGTGCCGGCACAACTGGGGGGCATGGCTCAGATGTTGTGGGTGCCGGCACGACTGCAGTGGACCCTGCAGATGGAGTGGACAGGTCCGCCACTGCAGTGCCCAAGTCAGACAGGGTGGTAGTGGACTCCACTGCAGTGCCTACCACCAGGGGAGGAGAATGGGGAACAGGCAAGGTGGGCTGGACAGAGGGGGAGGACACCCTCACCACATCAGTGGCACAGACAAGCGCAGCGGGGGTGTGGTTCCGGGAGAGCAAGTGGCAGGGGGAGAAGGCCGGAGCCTCTTGGGGATGGTGTATCTGTGTGTGGGGGAACCTGGGGCAGGGTGTGGTGGGGGCACCTGTGGAGTGGGGGCCTGAGGGATGGAGGAAGGAGACCTGGTGCTTGAGCTGCAGGGCAGCGGCGGGGTCTTGCTCTTAGCACTCCGGGGGACTTGCGGGTGGGGGCCTCAGTCTGTCTGCGCCTGGGGGAGGGTGTCCGGGGGCGAGGGGCACTCTGCTCCGTGTGGGGGCTTCCTCTTCCCCCTGGATGCTGGGGCAGCTGGATCGGAGGGGAAGAGGCCGAGGTCACTGAGGAAGAGGCGCTGGGTCTTTGGGGTTGCAGGTGAGGCAAGGGAGGGTGCTTTGGAGGGAGAGGCAACTGAGGACTGCACAGTGCCCGGGGATGCGTGTGTGTGTACCAGGGCCCCATCCCCTGTGAGTCTGGTTTCAGTCCCCTGACTGTGCGTGCGTGTGCGTTTAGTTTGTGGCGTGTGTGTCTGTGTGCTGGACGTGTGTGTGCTGGTGTGTGCCTGTGCCGGTGTGTGTGTGCTTGGGACGGGTAAGGTGCTGGGGAGTGTGGATGGAGCAGAGGCAGGAGGGGTGAGGGACTGTCTGAGGAGGGACACTGCTGCCGTCAGGGAGGAGTCCATGGACCTGTTGCCCCTCTGTAGGTCAGACATGCCCGATGAGATGCCCTCCATGAACGACACCAGCTGAGTCAACAGTGCGGTGTGCGCATGGAGGACACTCAGCATGGCTGTCTGCCCTACATGGAGCTGGCGAAGGAGGTACACAGACTCCTCACTCAGGGCAGCAGGGGACACAGGGGCAGGGGGTGCGGTGCCTGGCCCAAAGGAGACACGCTCCCGAACATGGGAGCCTCCACGGACCTGGGGAATGGGAGCCGATGGGAGGGCGGTGGTGGTGCTGGTGGTGGCGGGGACAGCAACACTAGCTGGGGTGTGGTGGCTGCTGACACCCGCCTCCACAAGGGAGTCATCCTCCGAGTTGCTCTGGTCCTCAGCTGAGGTGGATGGTGCTGAGGACTCCTCGGTGTGGCTCCCCTCGCCCTCCGTGCCACTGGGTCCCTCCGACCACTCCTCGGCTGCTGACCCAGTCTGGCTCTCTGGCTCCTCCTGGTCCGTGGAGCTGTCCCCTTCCGTGGCCGTGGATGTATCTGCAAACAATGGGGAAACAGACAGACATCAGTCACCTGCACCAAACGCACACACCACTGTGAGCACAGCACATTACAGAGCAAGCCCTGGCATCATTAGTTGTACATTGCTAAAAGTGCTCTAACTGAACAGGAGAAGCCAATTGTCAGTCTGATGCCAAGCATGGCACTCACATCCCACATGGCCTTGCACCCATCTGTCTGGTGTCTGTTGGATTGCAACACCCCAGTGTGGACACATGCACCAAGTACACAGTAGTTGGACAGTGCAGAGGACACGGTGTGGCATGTGGACATGCACACATCACAGCTCTTGCCACTGAGTCAGTACAGGTTTCCGGATGAAAGGGATGCCCAGAGTCAAATAGGAAATGCATGTGATGCATACCAGCGACAGACACCATGATGCACCCATGTCCTGATAGCCATCGCCACAATGGTGTGCATGCAGCACATGTCACTCCCCTGCAGGACCACCAATAAGTTGACACATGCCATGGCAGAGGCATGACTGCTAAGTCATACATCACTGTCTCAGTGATGTATGACTTGGCAGCCAGACAACAACACTATGCACTGTGTCACAATAGTAGGTCATGGGGAATGCAAGTCCTGGAGCTGCACAAGTGCACATGTACATCCCCCACACAACACATCATCTTAACCCTCATCTGTCCAGGTCATACCTATTGGACATATGGGAGACCTGTGACACTACCCTCTGAACCTGAGCCCCTCACAATTTGCTGTGAATGGGGAACAGCTGCCTGAACTTCACATTCGCATACCCCAGTCTGCACGCGCAGCTGATCAAACACCTATGTGACACACAAGTATCGAATCCTATGGTCACATCTCCAGGGGCATGCTGAGCCCCTACCAAGAAACACCCCAGCAGTCCTGGCAACTAATCCACAGCACACTGACACAGAGGCAGACACCTGAGGGGTCAAATCACTGTGCACAATGTGTCAGCTGATACACGGGAGTGGGAGTACAGAGTGCATTGCATGGCCTGGAGTAGGCATGACTGTCCTGCTCCACATGAATGAGGGATGTGCCCTGGACAGTGGATAGCTGGCTATGTATGTGTGACACACGTAATCTGCACACTCCTGGGGCCCAAACATTGTTCCCACCCGCTGCATGGGCGTGTGCCACATACCCCAGGCACATGTGGTGGCTCAGCTCAGCAAGTGGACCGCATATCAAAGCAAAACGCAGATCACATGTCCAAACACAGGCGTTGTGTGAACAATGGACCCACCCATGATGCCCACAACAGAGTTAGGGAAACAGATGCTGTCCCCCACCTTTAGTGAAGCAAACTGCAAGGACACAGTCCCAAGTGACACAATTCCCTGAATGTAAGGGCCACACCTGGGTATCAGATGAGCAGTGGGCAGTGCACAATAGAGGGACATGGCTCCTGGACAACATGACTGCTGCACTGTGGCAGTTGAACCAGGCCAGAGGAGGGCACAAAGCATGTAATACAGAGTTCACAGTGCAGTCTTTGACTCACCCCTCCTTGCTGCTGTCTGGCCTTCAGCTGCCCATCCAGGTCTGGAAACACCACCGCCAGGATCTGGAGCATGTGGGGGTCAGGGTCCGTGTTCCGCCCCTCCTGCGAGGAGGCGACAGCTTCAGCTGGACCCGTGCAATCCTCCGGGTCCAGCCCCGAAGGTCCTGCCACCTCTTCTGGCAGTTGCGGATCCGGCGCTTGTAGACCCCCACGGACCGGACGGCTCGGACGATGTCCTTCCAGATTTCCTGCTTCCGATGGGCATTAACCTGTCAGGATGACAAAGTGAAAAGGCCATTACCACACATGCAACATATCCGTGCATGACACAGTTGTATATACATGTCTCAATCACAGGGGCACATGATGTACACAGGCAGTGCAAAGCTGCCCATGGACAGTTTGCCAGACGTCACTGGTATCATTGCATGGGAAGTAAAACCATGTTCAAATGCACTGTCACTGCACCATACCTGTCCAGTGCAAGTCACTACACACTATGGGGGTGACAACTACTCAGTGAGCCTGCTAGCCAGTGGCGTGCAGACTTTCAGCCTTGCTAGTCACACAAAATGCACATTCAGAAAGGCAGTGCACAGAACACTCACCTGCTCCCCTGGTGTCCCATACAGCTTGCTGTACTGTGGAAGTAGGCTGTCCAGCAGGGCCTGGTTCTCTTCAAGGCTGAAGGCTGGGGCTCTCTCCACAGTACGTGCCATTGCAGGGTCCAGAGGGGCAGAGACAGCAGCAGTGCAGTGGCAGATGTCGTCCTGGAGCATGTAGTGCAGGCAAGTGAGCTCTCAGGGGAACAGCCAGCAATATATATGTGCTGGAGAGGCAGATACTGTCCCTTGTGTCCAAAGTGATAGGTCCAAGTCATTTGCATCTTCTGAATCTGGCCAATCCATGGAATAGCAGCACCAAAACACGCCCACAGCATCCTTCAAATCTTCAACTTCATGACATACATGATTTTGCAACATTGTTGTGGGTGACCAACTGAATTTACAGCAACCGACTCGTTCGAAATTCGAAAACGCGTCCGTTGCCAGGCAAGCCCATTGTCAATGGGTGCGCACCGATCGGTCCATTGCGGTACAACGCGCACAGGGGTACAACGCGTACCCGCACACATTGAATGCAATGGGCCGGCCGGAGGCACCGATCGGTCCATTGCAGTTCAACGCGCACAGGGTACAACGCGTACCCGCACACATTGAATGCAATGGGCCGGCCGGAGGCACCGATCGGTCCATTGCAGTACAACGCGCACAGGGGTACAACGCGTACCCGCACACATTGAATGCAATGGGCCGGCCGGAGGCACCGATCGGTCCATTGCAGTTCAACGCGTACAGGGGTACAACGCGTACCCGCACACATTGAATGCAATGGGCCGGCCGGAGGCACCGATCGGTCCATTGCAGTACAACGCGCACAGGGGTACAATGCGTACCCGCACACATTGAATGCAATGGGCCGGCCGGAGGCACCGATCGGTCCATTGCAGTACAACTCGCACAGGGGTACAACGCGTACCCGCACACATTGAATGCAATGGGCCGGCCGGAGGCACCGATCGGTCCATTGCAGTTCAACGCGTACAGGGGTACAACGCGTACCCGCACACATTGAATGCAATGGGCCGGCCGGAGGCACCGATCGGTCCATTGCAGTACAACGCGCACAGGGGTACAACGCGTACCCGCACACATTGAATGCAATGGGCCGGCCGGTAGGCACCGATCGGTCCATTGCAGTACAACGCATCACTGTACATGCGACTGGCATATGTCAGCATGCCTGTCTCAGATGGACATATGCCAGCCACAGATAGCTCCCAGGGAGTGAGGGGCACACCTACATCACGACAGCCTGTCCAAACTTTATCATAAGGCATGTAAGGCTGCATTTCCTATTGTGTGTATGTTGGTGTACATGTTGTCCTGTGGGTGTCACCTGTGGGCAGCCACCCCCAGGCTGTGCACGTGTTCATGGGGACAGGATCCTGGGTGTTACGTGTACATGACCACTGTGATGTGCAACTGTTCATATCTGTGCATGTGCCATGGTCACATTTCACGGTGGTGTATGTGTATGTCATGTCACATACCCCGTGAGTCCCATGTGGGACGGTATGTTTGAGCCAGGGTGTCCCAGTGGCACAATAGTGATGGTCCTCCACAGTCTTTGTGCATGTAGTGTTTACAATGTCTCTGATTTCATGTGCACAATGGGAGACAGTCTCCACATCCACGTTGTGTGTGCATGGACTTTGATGTTGTGCGTGTTTGTGTCACAGACGTCCATGTCTGTCCTGCCGTGGCAAGTGGGGCCACTACCTGTGGGGGTCATGGTTGTTTTGCTGTGGTGTATACATGATACTCCATGTAATGCCAGTGTCCATGTGGCATTACAGGGTCCCTGGGAATGTACCTGTCGTTGAGCTGTGGTGCCTGGGGCACATCTGTCCTCACATGTCACTGTGGGGGGTTATTGTGACACGGCAGCAGGAGATGGGAACTGTGACACGGCCTCATGATATCCAATGGGCCAACCTGGGACTAATTGATGCCACCTGTTGGACCGTGTTGACAGATGTTGGCCATGTATGTACCATACATGTCCTTCCGGAACTGCACACTTCATGTAGTTGTGCCTCATAATGATGTATGTTGGGATATTGAGTGTGTTCAATGCCGGATATGTGGGGTGACTGACAATCTTGCTTACTTCTCCTCTGCACTGCAGGGCTCCTGCTGTCCATCGACCATTCCCAGACCTGGCAACGATGGTGGAACGGGACAGCATCCGACGGTACCGCTTCACCAGGCAGCTGATTGAGGATTTGGCAGTGCAGTTGTCCCCACATTTGCAGCCTGGCCGGCCGTATCCTACAGCGCTGACCCCCAAGGTGAAGGTGATGGCAGCCCTACACTTCTTTGCCACCGGTACCTTCCAACATACTGTGGCGACTGCTGGTGGGATGTCACAGACCATGTTGAGCCGTGTGCTCCGCGATGTTTTGGCGGCAATGTTGCTCTTCCTGAACCGGTACATCTATTTCCCTAGACTGCGACGACTCACTGACGCGAAGAGTGACTTTTATGCCCTGGGGAGGATGCCGCATGTCATTGGCTCCGTTGATGGGACACATGTGGCTTTGGTACCACCACAGGCCCAGGAGCAGGCCTACAGGAACCGCAAGCACTACCACTCGGTCAATGCACTGGTGGTGTGTCTTGCAGACATGACCATCACACACGTGTGTGCCCGTTTCCATGGTTCAGCACACGATGCCTTTGTGATGAGGAGTAGTCGCATCCCCAGGATGATGGCACAGATGCAGAACCAGCGTGCCTGGCTTGTCGGTGTGTACTGACTTTGTGCCATTGTGTGTGATCTGATCTGTAGTATTCCGCCCACTTTTCCAAGTCAGCTAATGTGCACTTGTCTGTCCGTAGGTGACTCGGGATACCCCAACATGCCGTGGTTGCTGACACCCCTCAGGAACCCTGTGACACCAGCCCAGATGCGCTACAATGAGGCACATGGTCGGACCAGGAGAGTGATTGAGCGGACATTTGGTCTCCTGAAGAGCCGCTTCCGCTGCCTGGACAAGACCGGAGGGTCCCTCCCATATGCCCCTGCGAAAGTGTGCAAGATTATCATCGTCTGCTGCATGCTCCACAACCTGGCAGTGCGGAAGGAGTTGCCTCTCATCCAGGATGACAATGACCAACATCCGCCACC
This sequence comes from Calotriton arnoldi, assembly GCA_963921515.1. NCBI lineage: Eukaryota > Metazoa > Chordata > Amphibia > Caudata > Salamandridae > Calotriton > Calotriton arnoldi. Next base: position 314,363 of record CAWUFW010009519.1, read on the forward strand.
TGTGGAGGATCCTGGCCTGGACCACGATGCCAGTGACGATGATGATGATGATGATGATGGTGATGTCCGCACACAGCTCATCACCAACTTCTTTAGCTGAATGTGAGTATCCTGAGGTGTCATGTCAATGATGTGAGTTGGCATGATGTGTGGGTGGTGCTCTGGTGCTGTTGGAGTGTGTCCATGGGCTACTTGACTGGATGTGTGTTGCGATGTGTGCTAACAGGTGGGCTGTACTCCCCAACAGTGTTGACATGCTAACTTGGTTCTGGGTGGGTATCTTGTAACATGTATTGTGCATGAGTTTTGCTGTTCTGTCCTGTACTCCATTGCTTTTGACTATGTGTCATTTCTGTCCTTCACAGGGTACTTTCAGATTCGTTTGGTTAACTGTGTCCACCGACGACGTGATTGCACATCCAGGCTGGTAGCTGTTGTGTCCCTACAGGTGATGTGCGCCACACCCATGGACTTCCTTCCGTCTACAGTTGTTGACTGTGTGCCCGCTGCCAGGTGGGATTACCTTGCATCTGTAGTGGTTACGACATGTTGCAACTGTGTAATAAACCTGTGCTTCACTTTGTGATGTGCGTTGTCTGTGGTCACACATTTGACTGCCATTTGCTTACTGCACCTGTGGGCTACTGGGAATGGGTGTGGTGTCTGTGCATTGCACCGTCTTCCCTGGCAACATCAGTGTAGGCAATGAGTCAGATGGCCTAGGTGTGTATGTGTTGTGTAGCCCTGGTGGTGTGTCTCCCTCATGTGTGTCACGTTGCCTGTACTCACATGCCTGTGTTGTCCTTGCTGTTGCAGTTCGCATACACAGTGTAATTTTGCAGTTCATCATCCCCATAACAGCACCCACGTTGGAATCACGACAGAGGCAAGTATGGTGTATTAGTGTGTTTATTGTGATACATTTGTGTTAATAGTGCATAGGATGGGTAGTGCTGTACATAAATCTTGCAATCCCAAGTTCCTAGGTGAATTGAAAGTCCTGGTAGACAGGATCCCCAGTATCGGGGCCACAGTTGTCTGACACATTGGTCCAACTTGTACTCCCCATGGAATGTGTGGGAGTAGTGTTGCCGTCAACAGGGTGAACAGTCTGTGCACAAAGGCGAACATCCAGAACAGGTTCAGGCTTCCTGGGAGTTGCGCTTGGCCATCGGCCTCTCACTTTTCCCTCCTCGGACGACCCCTCTTCTTGGGGGGCCCTCAAGTACAGGCTGCTGCGGTGCAGGGGACTCTCCGCCAGAGTCCTCCTCCCTCCCTGTGGCAGTTGCAGTTTGTTCGGCACCAGATGTTGTTGGCACACAGGGAGGTGTGGACTGGTTGCTGTTCATCTGGCGGAGGCATTGTAAAATGTCCCTGTGCACCGCCGTCATCTCATGCAGTGCATCCCACTTGGACTCCACGCGGGACATGTGTGAGTCCACGCGGGACATGTGTGACTCCACGTGGGACATGTGGGAGTCCAAGCGGGCATGATGGGCAGCCTGCAGCTGTTTCATGTCTCTGAGGAGCCCCACTACCTGGCTGAGCTCTCCGGTGCTGGACTGGTACGCATCAGCTATGCGTACCAGTTGTGGGTCATCATGCACACCAGCAACGTCTGCAAGCAGCGACCTCTGTCTCCCACCCCTCCCACCACCCCTGCTGACATGTGTAGTGTGTGCAGTGGCACGCACAGATAACCCTGGTCCACCTTGGGGGTTGGTGGTGGTGGTGGTGTCCATGGCCCCAGGTTGGTCCAGGGTCCCTGTGCTGGTGTTGCTCCTTGTTCTGTCCATGTCGGCAGGGATGGTATTCGTGGTGACAGTCGTTGGAGGGGTGGGTGCAGGGGGTGCAGCTGGTGGTCCTGCTGGTGCTGCAGCTGGTGGTCCTGCTGGTGCTGCATGTTGACTTGCACCGGATGTGCCAGGTTGGTCTTCATCATCCGAGGAGGACAGAGGCTGTACGACGCCAGTGAGCTCCGCATCCTCTTGAGCCTGGGACTGGGACTCCTCAGCGTCTGCTGCTGTGTCCCCATCATCACCTGTTTTTGGGAGACACAAACAATGTATGTTATGTTTCTGCAGGCATCAATGGTTGACACACATGACAGTTGTGACTGTGCCTCTGGGTGCGGGCCTGTACATTGCATTGTCCTAAGTCGTCACAGTCAGGGGTTGATATTGGTGTGGCACATTGTCCTGCATTATTTGGGCATTTCTATGTATTTTCTGGGGTGTGAACATGGTCTGCATTGGTTGTGTTTGGTTGACAGCCGGCCCTCCTTCCCACCCACCCAGCCAGTCAGTTATCCCACCATGGAACGTGCTTGCGTTGCAGGGAGTGTAAGTTGTCTCTCAGGATGTCAGTCAGTGGTGTCCTGCTGTTTGTTGGTGCACATTTGCCAGCAGGGCCTTGTGCTCCCCACAGCAGTAGCCAGTGTCAGCCATCTTGTGAGTCCTTCTCTACTTCCTGTGATGTGAGCATGGTTCAGGGTGGTGTTGATGGGACAGTTGTGGGGGTGACCAATATCAGTGACTACGACTCCCATCATGCTATTGCCTCCACCCCCCTTCCCAGCATGCCCATGCTTCCTTCCTTTTGACTCTGGTTCCCTGTGGGGTGGGCTGGCTGTGCTGACAGGATGGCTGGGAGTGTTGTCCTAGCAGTTGTTTGGCTAGAGCTCCCAACAGTGGCCCTGTGCTTCACACAACATGACCCAGGGTGGTGGTTCTTTGTGGGATCTTGTGTTAGGATGGGGGGCATTGCATTCTACCAGGTGGGTTCTGTGGAGTTTGTGTTGGGGTGTGTGTGAGGGGAGGTGCTTGTGACTATGGACAGTGCTGCAAGTCCTCCTTCCCACCCAGCTAGCCAGATATCCCACCATGGAACGTGCTTGCATTGCAGGGAGTGTAAGTTGTTTCTCAGGATGTCAGTCAGTGGTGTCCTGCAGTTTGTTGGTGCACAGTTGCCAGCAGGGCCTTGTGCTCCCCACAGCAGTAGCCAGTGTCAGCCATCTTGTGAGTCCTTCTCCACTTCCTGTGATGTGAGCATGGTTCAGGGTGGTGTTGATGGGACAGTTGTGGGGGTGACCAATATCAGTGACTACGACTCCCATCATGCTATTGCCTCCACCCCCTTCCCAGCATGCCCATGCTTCCTTCCTTTTGACTCTGCTTCCCTGTGGGGTGGGCTGGCTGTGCTGACAGGATGGCTGGGAGTGTTGTCCTGGCAGTTGTTTGGCTAAAAGTCCCAAGAGTGTCCCTGTGCTTCACACAACATAACCCAGGGTGGTGGTTCTTTGTGGGATCTTGTGTTAGGATGGGGGCATTGCATTCTACCAGGTGGGTTCTGTGGAGTTTGTGTTGGGGGGTGTGAGGGGAGGTGCTTGTGACTATGGTCAGTGCTGCAAGTCCCCCTTCCCACACAGCTAACCAGATATCCCACCATGGAACGTGCTTGCATTGCAGGGAGTGTAAGTTGTCTCTCAGGATGTCATTCAGTGGTGTCCTGCTGTTTGTTGGTGCACAGTTGCCAGCAGGGCCTTGTGCTCCCCACAGCAGTAGCCAGTGTCAGCCATCTTGTGAGTCCTTCTCCACTTCCTGTGATGTGAGCATGGTTCAGGGTGGTGTTGATGGGACAGTTGTGGGGGTGAGCTATGTCTGTGACTACGACTCCCATCATGCTATTGCCTCCACCCCACTTCCCAGCATTCCCATACTTACTTGCTTTTGTGGGGAGTTCAGTGTGTGTGGGTGTGAGAGCAATGGCAAGATGGCTGACAGTGGTGTCCTGCTGTTGGTTGGTGTGCAGTACCCAGCATGCCCTTGTGCTCCCCACGACACAGCAACAGTGTCAGACATCTTTGATGGGCCTTTCCACTCTCTGTGGGATGTGCATGCGTGAGTGTGAGCTTGTTGGGCCATGTGGTGGGGGATGTAGAGCTGTGACTACGACTCCCATCATGCTATTGCCTCCTCCCCCCTTCCCAGCATGCCCATGCTTCCTTCCTTTTGACTCTGCTTCACTGTGGGGTGGGCTGGCTGTGCTGACAGGATGGCTGGGAGTGTTGTCCTGGCAGTTGTTTGGCTAGAGGTCCCAAGAGTGTCCCTGTGCTTCACACAACATAACCCAGGGTGGTGGTTCTTTGTGGGATCTTGTGTTAGGATGGGGGGCATTGCATTCTACCAGGTGGGTTCTGTGGAGTTTGTGTTGGGGTGTGTGTGAGGGGAGGTGCTTGTGACTATGGACAGTGCTGCAAGTCCTCCTTCCCACCCACCCAGCCAGTCAGTTATCCCACCATGGAACGTGCTTGCATTGCAGGGAGTGTAAGTTGTTTCTCAGGATGTCAGTCAGTGGTGTCCTGCTGTTTGTTGGTGCACAGTTGGCAGCAGGGCCTTGTGCTCCCCACAGCAGTAGCCAGTGTCAGACATCTTGTGAGTCCTTCTCCACTCCCTGTGATGTGAGCATGGTTCAGGGTGGTGTTGATGGGACAGTTGTGGGGGGGGGCAATATGTGTGACTGCGACTCCCATGATGCTATTGGCTACACTGACTTGGCCAGCATACACAGAATTCCTTCCTTTGAGTGTTCTTCACTGTGTGTTGGTGTTGTTGTGGTGGCTACATGTGTGGATGTGTTTGTTAGTTCTATTTGTGCCACTGCCTAGCTGTAGTTGTAGTTGTGTTTGTACATGTGTTGGCACAGTTGGATGTGACATTTTTGATGGCATGTGTTGTGTTTATCTGACTGACATACACATTTTGGGATGATTCTGTTCTGGTTGCTGTGTAATTGCTATGAGTGCATGATTTGACTCTCCCCTTGACAGTGATGTGTGTGTTTTGTGGCAGTATATTGTGTACATTTGTTGTGTACTCACCAGGCTCGGGGATGTCCTCTAGTCCATATACGCTCACTGGCGGAAGGATGGCCCGCACCTTCTCCTCCCAGGGCCTGAGGTATATTGGCTTGGCAGGAGGGCCACTGCCGGTGTGTTGGCTGTTGATGTAGTCTTTCTTCAGCAGGTCCCGTACCCTCCTGCGCACGTCATACCACCTGTTCTGGATGTCGGTCTTTGTGCGCCGACATGGTGATTGTGCGTTCACCCTGTTGATGATCCTCTCCCACATCTTGGTTTTCTGGGAGATGGGGGTCTGTTGGACCAGTGTGCCAAACAGCTGTGGCTCTACCCTGAGGATCTCGTCTACCATGACTTCCAATTCACTATCTAGGAACTTGGGATTCTTCTTGGGGGGTATGGTGATGGGTGGTGATGGTGAGTGATGTGTGTGTTGGTGTGCAGGTGAGGGTGTGTGAGTGTGTGTTTTGCTGGGTGTATGTGAGGTAGGTATTTGTTGGTGTGCTGATGGTGTGTGGCTTGTGTGAGGGATGAGCTGTGGGTGTGTGGTTGCTTTCTCTTGGGTGCTGGCAGTGGAATGGCATTTGCAAAGGCTCATGGTTGTGATTTGTGTCCTTTATATAGGTGGAGTTGTGGGTGTGTCTTTGTTCTCTGTCCCCACCCCCCAGTATTTATTGGCTTGGTAATTGCTTGTTTGGCCTTTTTTTGGGTGTTTTTTCCTTTGTGCTGTTTGTGTATGTTGGAAACGTTCTTGTGACCGAGTCGGACCCTGCATTTGTCTCGTACGGTGTTCTCCGTTTCGTTCGCGCTGTGTTTGTGCAGTTTTCTATGCTGCGTACGCGTCGGTCGCAGTGTTTTGTGTTGCTTCGGCTCGGTTTTGTATGCGTGTCGGTCGTACGGCTTGGCCTCCGTCCGACTCGCTCGTGGTTTTCGCGCCTTGCATCGTACTTTGCGGTTTGGAGTTCGCGTGTACGTTTCGGGCGGATTTGTTCCGGGTGCGTGTCGGTCGGTTGGATTCGCGTGTTTTTCTGGCCGGATTGCTGTTTTCTGTGCGGCTCGGTCGGTCGACTTGGTTTCGGTACGTGTCGGTCGGAGTTTTCACGCCTTGCATCGTACTTGGCATGTCGGGCGCCACGGGTACGTGTCGGTCGGTATTATTTCCGGATCCGAGTCGGTCGGTGCTTTTTCCGGCCCGAATCGGAATCGACCCCATACTCTTTGGTCCTGTGAGGAACATCATAATGTGTCACTTTGATGCTTGTTTTGTTTGCAAGCCTTACAATTTCTACAGGGAATGAAACCTGTGGTTTCCTATCGCCTTCCTTCAGGGTAACTTGTGCTGCATGGCAGGGTCGCCCCATCTACCTGTTGCTATTACTACTCACCCTGGAACGGTTAGCCATACCTATCAAACAGCACAAATATATAACTGGCAATCGTACTTTGGCAAAAGCCAGCTTGGTGACTTTGTCCCACCCACGAATGTCAATCCTTGCATTAATCACACAGATTTCAAATTTTTCAAATTTTTTGGGATACAAAATTAATCGGGGGGAAATGTGAAGCCCTCCCGCTCACAAAAATACACTACACCTACAGCAGTGGTTAACACCCATTTTTGAAAGGATGGACTCCCACATTATAGCTGGGGATGCTACTTAACAAACCTTTGGACAACATGATGATAACATTTTCCCACTGTTGGAAAAGATATCCTCAGATCTTAAACAAGAGAATAAATAGCAATTTCCCCTTTGGTGGGGAGAACTTAGATCATTAAAATAAATGTTGCCCCTGATTTTAATTACATTTGTGCCATTATACCACTCATTATACCATTCCAATGCTAAGTTTGTTGGTATAGAACGTCCAAATATTTATTTGGGGTAGAACCAAACCAAGACTAGGAATGTGTAAGCTACATGCTGCGATTGAAATGGGCAGCCTGAGAACACATCACATGGAATCATATAGGACTGCCCACCAATTGTACAAAGTAAATTACATGCTCCCCACCCGAAGAGAAATACCCTTATGAGTCAAATTAGAACAAGCAATTATTAAAACCTATGAGGGACTAGCACTATTTTACCAAAAAATAAAAAACACACGTAACACATGTAAAATCTTATATTCACTCATTGACATATTGCCACATGCCATGCAGAAAAGCCATCAGAAGTTAGGAGTAGACAGTAAATGGCACACAAATGTACCGCTTTGGTACAATGATGGGATTCACATTGATAATTATTCAATAATCTGGGCACCATGGAGAGACACTGGTGTATGAGCGTTGGGAGTTTGATTTCAGAAGGCCGCTATAAACGTTTTGCACAGGTGAAAACAATTTACCCAACTCCTAATTTCTGAGATATCACAACTTGAGACACTGCCTGAAAAGTCGTCCCACAGCATACAGTTGGAATACTTACCTATACTGCAATACTTGTAGAGGAGGTGCTTCTTGAACTGGACACCAGCAAGTCTTTATAAGCTTACTATCAACCACATCTTCTCTCAACCCACCAGTAGAGCTCTGATGAAATAGTGCGAGCACAGGTTAGGATTTGAATGCTCAGATGACAACTGGGACGAATTACTCATAAACCATGATAAAGGACTGAGAGAATCAAGACTGGCACTGGTATTCGATGAAACTGCAAAGGGCTAGAATGGCTCCATATTCACTATGTTGGAGAAGCAAGACTCCAGTCTATGACACTGTATGCATAATATGGAAGGGTAGGTTTCTTAAAATGTACTGGAAGAAAAGTAGGGGGCAGAATAAAAGTTGAATCCAGTGTTCGAGTACACTATGATGAAGGAACAGTCCTGCTTCTTGATGTAACAAATTTACCAGCAATCACACATCAAAAACAGAGAAAGTTCTGAACCTCCTTAGCAGTGGCAAAAATCGGGATCTTGAAACACTGCAAAACACCCACTTGACCTACATATGAGACATGGTTTAAAGACATGTTCCAAATGTCCACATACTAACCGACGATATGTAAATTTGATGACATGGACCTGGAAACATGCCACAGTCATGCCTCTGCTCAACAAACCATCCGCTGCCCCAGCCACATTTTCCAACTACAGACTTATCTACCTCCTCCCATACCCGGCAAAGGTTTTAGACAAACTAATCAACCAACGCCTCACCGAACACCTAAGCAGCCACCAGCTCTGCGATGCCACACAGTCTGGATTCAGGCCCAACCACGGCACAGAAACAGAACGCATTGCTGCCACAGACAACATCTGTATGATCCTTGACAGAGGAGACATGGCAGCCCTCATTCTCATGGGCCTCTGTGCAGCATTTGACAAGGTCTCACACCCCACCCTAGCACCTGCATGACATTGGCTTCCAAGGACCTGCTCTCTGCTGGATCAGCTCCTTCTTAATAGATAGAACACAAGCTGTCAGCTTGGCACCTTACTCCTCGGACGCCCGCAAACTCATCTGAGGAGTCCCTCAAAGTTCATCGCTCATCCCAACCCTCTTCAGTGCATACATGATCTGTCTGGTCAATGTCACCCGGGCACATGACATCAACATCCTCTCCTTTACAGAAGACACGCAACTCCTACTCTACTTCTCAGACAAGACCCCCAACCCAAGAAACAAGTTCCGAAGCCGTAACTGGATGAAAGCCAACAGTCTCAAGCTCAACACGGACAAACGTATTGATCATCGGCAAGTACACCTCACCATCGGACTCCAACTGGTGGCTGGCCCAACTTGGGACCCATACCCAGATGCCAGGCCTGGAACCTCAGAATAAGCATCAACAGCAAACTAGACATGACTGACCAAATCAACGTTGACACTGCATCCTGCTTCCACACCCTGAAGATGCACAGGAAAATCTTCAAATGGCTCCCACACAGCACAAGAAAAACTGTCACCCGACCTAGACATCAGCAAATCAAACTATGGGAACACCCTCTATGCCGGGATCACCTACTAGCAACTCACTAGAAGACTACAGACATCCAGAACTCGGCAGCCAGACTCTTCCTCAACCTCCCACACAGAACTTACATTACACCACATACCAGGGAACTACACTGGCTCCCAATACACAAACATGCTCAAGTCAAAATCCTCACACACATTCAAGGCACTCCACAACTCAGGCTCCACCCACCTGAACAGTTGCATCTCCTTCCACCAGTCATCCAGACTCCTCTGCTCTGCCGGACTCCTACTCACCAACATGCCACACATACACAGAACCAAATCAGGAGGATGAGCGTTCTCTTACATTGCTCCTAAAGTGTGAAACGACCCCCCTCTCTACATCAGAGCCTCCTCCTCCGCAAGAAGCTGAAGACCTGGCTTTTCAATTAACTTATCGTAAGTAGGGCTAGGCACACACCACTACTCAGCACCAGGATACCCTCGCGGCTGACACTGCACTTTACAAATATACACAACATAAATGGTGCGAACAGTTTTGATGTCACATTCAAAGTGATGTATCATTTGTCGATTCAGAATTTGGAGTGTGTGGGGGGTAAACAGATGTTTACGAGAACCAAATCGAGCTTCCTAAAGGACAAAATCGATCAATATACAACATAAATATGCTCCCAAAGCATTCTCTCTTTAAGGGGTATGTTACCTTTAAAATGCTGTAAATACCATTTGGTACATTCACCTCACATACTTCACCACGCAATGTCATGTAAGAATCAATTAGGCAAGTATTGGGCCTTTCGTTGGTAAATATTTTAACACCAAATCATTATTTTCCCATGCTTTATCATTACTTCCTTCTGAAGTGTTAATCTTTTTTTTTTTTTTAACCATGGCCATTTTCTTTAATGTTTTCCAGGCTTTGCGTCTTTCGTTACTTGGTGAAGCGTTGTGGTCGAGGATAGGTGGTTACTTCTGCATCAGAGGAAAGGGGAATATTTTTTTATTACTTATATTATATTTAAAGGTATCTTTGTAATAGGAAGTCTAAGGGAGGTGTCTTAGTTGTAGATGTTGAATTTAGGGCCTGATTACGATGCAGTCAGAAACGGATCCGACCGTCGGTTGGAGCCTTTCCGACTGCATCGTAGTATGCCGGTCGAATTCCTTTCCGACAACCTCGTTACGATGGAGGTGGTCGGAAAGGAATCCGAACGGTCATTCCGACTGGCTTCCGACAGGCTCAGAGAGCCCGTCCGCCAGTCGGAATGCGGCCAGTAATCCCAAGGGCTGCTCTTTCCGCCCCTGGGACTACAATGTCGGGTTTCGGCAGCCTTTCCGTGCCGGTCTTTCCGACACAGAAAGGCTGTCGGAACTGCACCTTCAGGTGCCTACCACGGGTGCAGGGATGAACTGCACCTCCTATTTTACAATGGGAGCATGCATTCCGGCTGTAATACATGCTCCCATTGTAAAGTATAGGAATGTGACCGAACAGTGTTCGGTCGCATCCTAATTGGTCGGTCGGGACCACCGAACGCGTGTCGGTCGGTCCCTTGACCGAGACGATGTCGGGCAGAAGAAACTCTGCCCGACATCGTAATGAGGCCCTTAATGTTGGTTTTATTTTGCATTTTAACCTTTATTCCCCTTTACAGGTTGCAAAAGATAGGCTGTCCCAGTCTTTTAGAAATAAATGTATTTTTTTAATACAAAATGTTTGATTAATTTTTACCAGAATTTATGGAATGTCAAAATTTTGATGTTTTTGTGAACAGTGCTTTTTTCTTTATTACTTTTTTAGTTATTTTATTAGACTGAATTTTGTAACAGATATTTCAGTTTTATCGTTCCTTGAGCATATCTTGAAAATATTTTGGGGTTTTTAAAGGGTTCACGCGTGGAATCCTATTCGGTAGAATACACTTGAAAGACAGTAGATGGTTCTTAAAAAACTACTGTCAAATGAAGAAAGTAGACGCCCTCCTTAATTACATTTAAAAAAGGCAATTAGAATGTTTTTAAATGTTTGCAAGACAAGAAAGTAAAGTCTGGCTCTATTTTGAGTAGTGCTAGTTTTGTAAAATGTACGCAACATATTCAAAATAGTCTGTGCCACTACACCTGCTTCCAAGGAATTGGGATCTTAGTTCAGGGGGGTGAGAATTCGCCAGGGTGAACCACAAAAGTCACCAAACAAGCCTGTGATTAACCCTCTGGTAGTGTGGCGCAAAGCAGTCAGGCTTAACTTAGAGGCAAAGTGTAAAGTATTTATGTAGTACTCAAACAGTAATTAAGTGAAAACACAACACAAGGAAAATCCCAAACTAATTTAGAAAAGTAGAGAAAATTTGAATAAATAAAATTAAACCAAAACGACATAAATCCAATTAGTAGAATGGGAATTATAAATTTTTCAAGTTCAAGCTTTAAAATAGCGCCAGAAAAATGCAAAACACCAACTGCGGGTATTTGGTAGCACTGGACAGGGACAAAGTCACAAGTTCAGGCTGACTGCAATGGGGCATGGGCTGGATACAGGACCAGGTTCGTCATGCTGGAAGTTTTACCTTCCAACTTTGATGCAAGGACTACATGGGTCTGCAGGGCTCTGTGGCTCACTGTGTTGGGTTCAGGCTTTCAGTCAGAGGTCGATTGGCTCTGCATCGCTCGGCACTGGATCTGGTGAAGGCTTCAGTGAGGAGCTGCGTGTCTCGGGTCTGCGGAGCCCTGCATCGTGCTGCAATTGATCCGGTCACACCTTCAGTTAGGCAGGGAGAAGTACACTCTGACTCCAGCTAAGGATTCAGGACCTTGAGAAAAGCCTGGGGTCAGGACTAACTCCCACAGGGGCCAGCAGAAGCTCTAGTTGGGTCTGGTCAACTGGGAAGCAGGAAAGACCTCTGGAAGTTGGTTGTGGTCCGGTAGCTCAAACTGGAGGTGAGCCAACTGGTGCTTAGAGTCATTTCTGGGGACCTGGGTTCAAAGCATAAAGGTCCTGTCTTGCGTCAGGATCTTTAAATCGCATGGCAGTCCTTCTATTGAATCTCTCAGGTCCAATAGTGTTTTGATTTCATGTACTGGGGACGCCACTTTTATAAGCAGTGCCAGCCTGTGGGTAGGGGACACTCCTTTGTCTAATCCTAAAACTGGTTCTGGTCAGTTCTTCTCTTTCTCCTGGTTTGGCTCCTTTGTCTAGTGCAGGGTTCTCCAAAGTCTGTCTTGGAGGGCCGTATCCATGCCAGATTTTTAAGATAACTACATTCATCGAAATGGGAATATGCTTAAAATCTGGCATGGATTTAGCCCTCCAGGACTGACTGGAAAACCCTGGTCTAGCGAAACAAAGGACATGCAGGCCCAGCTGTAAGCTTAAGCTGTCAGTGACAGGATAGGCTTCTCCTGAAGTCATGAAGGGCTGGAAACAGCCCCCAGGCCACCCTTTGAAGTGCAGTTAGGGCAGGTCACAGCTCCTCCCTAGCCATCCTGTCAGAAAGACCTACTCCCCTCTATATCCAGGCCCCTTTGTCCACTGTCAGGCCCTAATACACATTTCCCAATGGGGAGCCATCACCAGCACCAGGGCAACTGGCCCTTCACAGAAAGGCCCTAGAAACTTTAGACCAGTAAAAGCAAACTTTCTAACGTGGCATTTCCAAAATAATAAATTAAAATCCAACTTTACCATTAAAAAGGATTTTAAATGACAGTTAAAATGAGTGAAAGAAGTATTTCTTAATCTGTTCCCAAACTAAATGTAGCACCTATTAAATATAATAAGGTAAACCAGTGTTAGTCTATGGGAGGCCTGCTTTGCCACAGTGAAAACCAACTTTGGAGGATTTTCACCGCCAGGACATGAAAAATATTAACGATACATGCTCTACTTTAAATATCATGCACCCTGCCCTATGAGTCTTTAGCGCCTACCTTAGAGGTGACTTAGAAGTATTAAAACTAAAGGTTTATGCTTGCAAAAGGGGTAATCCTGGCAAGTCGAACTGGCAGTTTAAAACTGCACTGCAGGCTGCAGTGGCAAGCCTGAAACATGTTTTAGGGAGCTACTTTAGTGAGTAGTACAATGACTGCTGTATCCCACTAGTAGTGTTTAATTTATAGGCTCTTGGTGTAGGTAGTGCCTTATACTAGGGACTTAGAAGTATATTAAATGGGCCTATGATGTAGTGACAACATTTAAATGAAAGAGCACACATGCTTTACCACTGGTTGGCAGTGGTAAAGTGCACAGAGTCCTAATGGCAACAAAAATGGTTTGACCTACAAAAGATAAACATCTGGGGGAATAGCATGCAAAAGATGCTAATTTCTAACACTGCCGAATTGCTGTACCATATTAAAGAGCTTTTCATTCATTTCTTTTGATTTTGTGTTATTCAAGGCTGCAAACTATTTGCAAAAGATTGCCCTTATCTCATTTTCTGCACACTGTGCTCTTAATTTCCAAAAAATGATAGAAGTTAGGGTGGATTTTTTCAGTTGAGCTATTGAAAGACATATGCTAATCCTTAACAACATTATTCGTTCTTGCACCTCTTTCTAAGTAGGTCAGGCAGCAGTTGCAGCACTCAGTGTAGAATGCTGCTGCCCTTCTGCGGCCTGACCCGTTTAGAAAACCAATCCATGTTTCCTTGAAGTAATTTAAAAGTGGTTCCAATCATTCTTCATTTGATAGAAAGTATTGTGATTGAAAAAGGTCTGTGTAGTGATCGTCTACTTGAGTAAGAGGTGCAAAAGCTAATGAGCTTAGTTTTTTGTATTTTAAATTAGTGTGCCATTGGATATGTAATCAGCTGCAAGGGACGTTAAAAAAAAAAAAAAAAATGTTTCCATATTGCCTGAGAAAAATGAAAAAAATCTCTGAATTTGAGTTTCATGGTAAATTTGTATAATTGTTGAGATCATGACTTCTCAAAGTCCAAAATTATTTTCTCAGGGCTTTTGTTTCTAGTTTTTCCAAAATTGTACTTAATACTTCAATATACATGGCTGCTTGCGCAGTTCAGTAGTTAAGCATATACTAAAGACATTGTACTGTTACTTATGTTCGAGTAAATAGTGCATATTTGGTTGAATGGATGTGGTGTTAACTTAAGGGCCTTATTTTTGACGGTCTTGGAGTGAGGCCACCACGCCGCTCTGAGACTGCCAGAGCATTAAAAAAAAGACACCCGCCAGAGTACGACTTTCAAAGTCTCTGGCAGGCAGTACTTTGGCGGTCCCACGGCGGTGCCTTTGAAAAAGGAATCACAATGGGAGCATCAAAGGCATTTCCTGCAGGGCATGGACTGTGAAGTCCATGGCCTGCCAGAACTGGGGGGTGCATGCAGATAGGAGGGCGCATGCACCCCATGGCGCAGAAGCACAAGGGGGCCCTGTAGGGCCCCCTTAGTTTTCTCACCGCCACTCTTTTTATCGCGTTCGCACCACCATGAAAAGTGTGGCAGTGCTGAAACTCGTAATATGCTTGGCGGGGCCGCAATGGCCTGGCCAAGTATATTGCAGCCATGAGACCGCTGCAACATTGCCAGGGATCTGTGATCCCTGGCAGGTGCAGCGGTCAAAGGGCGGCCCGACTGCCCTGGTCGTAATTGGGCAGTCGGAAGACCACCACCGCCACCCCCCTCCCCCCCAAGACTCATAATGAGGCCCTAAATGTTCACCCGAGGCCCTCAGGGATACTGCGTTTCACAGGGACATTGCAGCAGTAATGTGGTGGTTCGGAAATAATTTGAAGACGTCAACCAGGACTAATGAACAGGATGTGCTCAAAGTGATGCTACTGGGCGAATGCTTTAGCAAAGTATATGGAACAAAATCCCAGCTGCAAAAAGATCCCCTATGTCAGGAAGGGAGATTGGCTAGCGACTCGACAAGGATGTACTGGAAGTAAAAAACACAAATGGGGGACATCTGGGAAGCTTTAGATAGGTTTAATTTGCGTGACTACAGGCAGAGACTTCATAGGGAGGGGGATACACTGGGATGACTCTTAGCTTAGATGCCTAAGAAGGAGACTTTTACCCCCATGATTTTGGCGCTCGGGGGGAGGGATGGATCAATGATTACCACACAAATAGTGATGAATAAATACCTGATGGAGTACTTAGCGGAAGCCTATAAAAGGCGACGACAGAATTATGATATCTCCGCTCAATAATTTTTAGTAGGTTTGGAAAACCCAAATCTTTGTGAGGAGAGGATGTTTGAACTAGAGGCATATATGACACAATAAGAGAGATGTGAAATTATCCTTGAGTTACCGCATAATAGGTCACCAGAGGCAGATGGTTTACCATCAGAATCTTATCATTTCATTTCATTTCATTTCATCAAGCGTTGCTGTTCCCGGATTGCTTACTGGAGGTATTCCTGGAGGCTTGAGACATCGGCCAACTATCGCAGTTGATGCAGGAGTCTGTCATAATTATGTTGCCCAAACCAGATAATTTTCCGGTGCTGCTAGGGTTCCGTTGCAACCACTGTCCATGATGAATGTAGATGTGAAGGTGATTGTCACACTGGCTCATGAAGACAAGTGTGAATTTATACCTACCAGGGGCACCCTTATAAATATTAGACAGTTTACCCATTCATCTACACAGTTCAGACATACAATATAGAAGGAGTCTTAGTGGCCTTAGATACAGAAAAGGCGTTTGACACAATAGACTGGGGGTTCATGATGGCAGTTCTCCAGATGATGGGAATTGGCTCCAATTTCTTTAAATGAATTTCTTTATTGTATTCAAATGCCCCCGTCCCCACTCTTGTTCGCTCTGAGTATAGAGTCATTAGCTGTTCACCCTTGTTAAGTGCTGAAAGACTGTGGCATTCCAGTTGGGAGTACTACTCATGTTGTGTCCCTGCTTGAAGATGACACTCTCCTCTATTTGCAACATCCTCAAATTTCAAGTTCTAGATTACTGGCCGAACTTCAAACATTTGGGCTGGTCTCGGGGCTCTCTATCGTCAGGGTAAATGATTGCCGTTCCCATTGGCGCAGTAGGAGAGTTCTCAAATACAAAGGATATCTCAGGTAGATCTACGTTGGGAGATGGATAGGTTCCATTATTTAGGTATACAGATGGCACACATGTTTCAGAATCTATTCACCTTTAACATGAACAAGATGCTGGACTGACTCCAGACATCTGTCCACTTTTGGAACACTTTCCCCTTGTCTACAGCAGGAAGGATGGCGTGGCAAAAATGGTTTTCTCCCACGTTGTTTTTATGACTTGCCAAACTCTGTGTCCGATTCCACGTAGCACATTTAAAAAACTAGACAGTCTGTTGGTATCATTGATACAGGTGGGCAAGCGGAGCAGGATTGGGTTGAAGGTCCTCAAGTTAAACATGGAGGAGAGATGGCTGAGACTCCTGGACCTGGAGATGAACTATATGGCAACACAGCTCCATGCAGTAGAATTGTACTCAATAGAGAACAGTTGGGAAAAAAGGCTTCTAGTGGGAGTGGAGGGGCAGACAAAGTGCCATTGTGTTTGATGTCTATTACACATTAGGAACACCACTGCCCCTTATATAATACAACTGGTATCTAGAGTGTGGGAAATGGTAGTGAAGATAGTGCTGCACAAACCACCTTTCTCAAGGAAATTACCAATTTGTTGGCTAAGGCCTTTCACAAGCATTAGTTGTGATATGTCCATGCAGCAACGAATGGGGTTTGGTTGTGCTACCTTAGGAGATCAATTCCCAGGAAACGACTGGATTACATTCCAGGAGGCGAAAGAACATTTGGGGGCAGGTACGTCTCCATTTTTGAAGTTTGCCAAGCTATCCAAGACACTCAAGGATATATAGACGAACTTCCCATAGTCCCAACTGTAATACAAACACTTGAAGTTATGTTAGAAGAGGGGCTGCAGGGAGGGCAGTTTCCCGTCTTTATGCTGAATTGAAACAAGTCAGGACTCCATTGGTCCTGAAAGTGAGATCAAGATGAGAAGAGTACTTGCAGGAACCTTTCTTGGATAGGGAGTGGAGAGACACATGCGCCCAGGTGAAGGTTATCTCCTGTAATACCAGATTCAAACTGTCACACTTTCATGTGCTACACTAAACCTATCTTACGCCTGCTAGGCTCCATCGTATTTGCCACCTAGGCTGGACATTTGACCAGGTGTAAAACTGGGGATGCGGGTTTCCTACATCTGGTTTGGTTTGTTATGGGGTAGTGCAATATTGGAGGTAGATCACAGAAAGGTTGAGGGTTGTATCTGGGATCCGACTAGAGCTCTGGGTCAAACATTGTCTCCTGGGACTTGTCCCTTCCCACAAGAATAAAATGAGAAATAGGTGTTTTATATTATTGAGGTTTCTGTTAGCAAAGAGACGTATAGCCTAGGGGACGTTGTACCATTGCTACGGGCGTGGCTGAAAGATGTGGAGGACTGGGCGCTGGTTAACGAAAGACAAACGAGGAACATGGGCACAGATTAGAAAGTACAGGATGATTGTAGGACATGGGCTGAAATTCTATGTGACCTGGTGACCCTAACCCAAGGGGAATCATCCCATGAGGAGGTGGAGGCATCTCCGAATTCCACTGATGCACTTACCTCCCTCTAATGGGGCTATGCAGTAAAGCTTAAAAATGTCTTACTCCCATAACCAACTGGTTATCTAATGGGGTCTGACATTGCTCTCGCACCCAGGAACTGTATAGATCTATTGGTGTCACCATGAAATTTCTGAATCTGGAATGTATTTGCTCAGTGTATGCTTACGTACACTGCAAATGTCTTTCAAAGGTAATGCCATTTATGCTTGTAAACTGGCTTGTTTTTATGTTGGGGCATGTTTTGTACTCCCTGGCATTTGTATTCTTGTTGTAAAAGCATATAGATAAAAAATAAATATCTTTTTTTTTTTTAAAACACTTAAATGTTCCATCCATCATCCAAATAGCAATATTTTCTAAAAAGATGGAGATTATGGAGAGTAGCAAACATTATTGTTCTTTTGATAGGATGTTTATTATCATAGAACAGAAATGATTTGTTAATATAGGTTTCTGTTAGTTTGGTAGGAATGTCTATGCAGAAATTGTTTTGGGTTTCGTATGCTCAACTTCACTTGCCTGCCTTTTACAGAAAATTAATTTCTTTGAATTTGGGTAGAGCGGCATTTCTACAGCAACATGTATAGGTATATTTCTTAGACACCTCCTTTAGAACTGCACCACAGGCCTCACTGGAGGTGGAAGCAAGGGATTTTATCTGTTGGATATTTTTACCCTTAACTCAATCTCAGTTGCCGAAGCAGAGTGGTTATGCTCTGAGGAACGGTCTACATCTTCCCCCAGAGTAACCCCTCTGCCCCTGCCAAAAGCTGAAAAATAATTTAGACACCTCCAACGTGCCTGTATTTTAGTGTCATTCCTTACAATATAGGTACCCATGATATTTCAGTAATCTATTTCCCCTTCTTGATAAATTTATCATGCCCCAGTCATGTTCCCCATTCTGTTTTAAAAAAAAAATAGAATAACATCAGTAATATTGAGATTATTAGCATTCTCATAAAAAATAATGTTTTGTTTTAAAGTTGTTTTGCAGTGTTTACCTGTTTGATAGTGTTGTTTTGATGGCCTTGTTTTCTTTACGAACTTGGGGTGGTTCTGGTGTTTGAAATTGGCCATTTACTTCGTGGTGTGAAATGTTCTTGAGTTAATTTTGATTATTTTAGGTGGGTTGAAAAATAATTTGTGACTTATGATTTGCGAGTTCTATTTGGAAAATGTCATCCTTTATTAACCTGTAAAACAAATAGATCTTTTGAGGACCTGGTTTAAGGAGGTCAAAATGGTTATTGAAACTTAAAACGGTAGTTGGTTAGTGCTAGCTGGTTATTAAATTTATTTTTAGTATTAATGTATAGTTGTTAAGGATTTTTAAGAATGTTGGGATTGCTGTATTGTCCTTGATGAAAGGCGGATTTATTTTCTTAAATATAAGTTGTGTTCATCCTTTAAAAAAAAAAAAAAAAAATACAATAGTTGTTAAACAAATATTTACTTTATTTTTGAAAATGAGTGTCTCAAACAGAAAATGCTGGTTAGATTTCAATTTTAACTGTGGTTGGGGGGAAAACTGGTTAATCACTCATTCCTTAAAAATCAAAAAAAAATTATTACCTAGTTACTTTGAAACAAACGTAGTAATTAATTGGTACTTCATGTAAGTGTGCCTTTTGTCAGGCAAGTCACTTGAAGGAGGTTACTTTTGAAACAGGTTTAAAAAAAATATTGAAAATTACATGAGTACGGTTTATTTTTATACTTGTAATGCTGATCCGTCCTTTAAAAAATATACCTACATGTTCTGATAGGTAGGTTGCTGTGTCCTGTGTCACCGAAGTGAGTCCTCTTCGGTCAGTTGTCACCAGAGGAGTGGTTACATAATGGACGACTATATATCATTATCATTTTTAATGTTGCACACTAATGAAATATGTGAGGTAAAGACAGGTGTGGTAAAGGTAAAATAGATTTCAATTCAAATAAACTTTTATGAACAGAGCAACTCCCTGTGAGGGACAACCACTGGACTGCTTAGCAGTATTGGCAGATATGGTTAACAGGCCATTTAGATGAGGCGCAGGTCAATCAGCCACGTCTGGTGCAGAATAAATATGCTGATTTTATTCAACATGCAAAGCTGTGAACGTTTCAAGAGATTTGTAAATGTAAATAAATGTAAATGTAAATCTGTATTTGTAAAGCGCAAACTACTCACCCTTGCGGGTCTCAAGGCGCTGGGGGCCATCGTGGAAATTAAGTGAGCTATTGCCCAGAGTCACATGGTGCTGAGCTGAGCTGCCGCCGGAGCCGGGGATCGAACCGTGAGCCCTGTGCTCCGAAGTCAGCTGCCCTGGCCGCTGCACCACACCTCTCCACAGGTGGCCAAACAAACCTCACTCTAACCTAAGCAAACCCCAAAGTTGATGAATTACTAGTCCTATTGGAAGAAGTCAGTATTTGGTCATCTTGCCTAGTAGATAAACAACTATCATTGTCATCTAATATAACTATCCTCATCGGTGAACATTGTTTCCATGGATTTATTTTTACTGACTGTCACAAGGGGAGGCATTTCTTATTAAATTGAATGTTTGACCAATATGCCTAGGAGACAACTTAGGCCCCAATTACGAGTTTTCGTCGGAGCCGTGGTGGAAACCGCCATGCCACTGCACCAACGGTACTCGTGCTGCCCGCCCTATTACGACTACACAGTAGTCATCCTGGCGGGTGGCATGGCGGTCCCTTGGCAGTGCCTCTGCTAAAGGCTGCGCTGCCATTAAAAGAGGCACCGCAATGGGACCGCACTACGAGGTTCCTGCATGGCATGGACTCGTAAGTCCATGCCAAGCAGGAACCTATGTGCATGCACAAAGGGGGGGCATGTTATGCCCCCATGTGTGCATCTACATATGTTTGAGGAACCGGTGGCCTCTGTAGGCCCCCCTCTTTGTTTCCTCTCCGCCAGGCTTTTTATGGTGGTGGAACCGCCATGAAAAGCCTGGCAGAGAGGAAACTCGTAATATGCTTGGCGGGACCGTGGTGGTCCCGCCAAACATATTGCGGCCTCTCACTTCCGCTCCTACGCCAGGGAACAGCAGTTCCCTGGCAGAGCATGCGGTCCCCTGGCGGTCCAATTGCCCGAGTCGTAATCGGGCATTCGGACCACCGGTGCAGCGGTGGCTGGATACGCCACTTCCGCACCACCATGAGTCTGGCAGTTCTTAGGCCGCCAGACTCGTAATAGGCCCCTTAGTCACACCTTGGCAAAGAAAGCTTTCCCAATGGACTGATTCAAATGCAAACATGAAATAGAATTTCAACAGAGTTCTGAAAGCAGCGGCGAAATCCTCAAAATATACTCTATTACCTTTATCATTGTTTAATCCAAATGAAACTTTATTATTGTCTTCACCGTGTGGTGCATGAACTGTATTGAGACCGCTCTCAAACTGTGTTTTTCTTGGACTTAATATACAATTTAAACCACTTAAATTTCCAATTGTAAATCACCCAATTACCTTTGCAACTCCTGTTTAATTAACTGTAGTAAAGAGAGGCACACCTTTTCAAAATTAAGGGTGTGTGTAGTTTTTATTATGCAAGTAAATTCTCATGTTGGTCCCAATTATTTGTCTACCTTGTTCGGGCTGGCAATGGATGAGCCATCTTCTCACAACTTAAAACCATTTAACACGCAAATGAATGCTGGCAGTATTTTACCACTCTTTAACAACTTAGTAAAGGCATGAAAGTTATCATTTTAATGTGAAAACAAATATGCAGAAAAATTTGAAAAGGACATGTAGTGATCATAAGAATTGAAGGACGTTTTTGCGGGAAAGCTTTGCAATTTTGAACACCCATCTTTCTAATCATCCACAATTTGGTGTACCCCTAGAAAATCTATAACTCAATAGCACATCCAGATGTTGGGTGGATTGGAGACTGTGTTAACCTCAAATCATACTGCAATGTGTACCAGAGACAAGGTTCAAAACAACATTTCAAAATATAGTCAAGAAGGAAATGACTGACACAAAAAATAAGTTATAGACTGGAATTTAGGAAAACCAGGAAATTTTATAACAAAATTAAAAGTTACAATACAGAAATAGCAAAATGCAGATCCAGTAATAACGTCATTTAAAAGCATAAAATGAATGCCATGAAGGCTCTCAGTAAATGAAACGATGCAGAATAATAAGCAAAATCAGAAAGAAATCTGGGGCCAGATTTTGATGTTGGCGTTTCGGCCGTTAGTCCACCAGGGCGACGGAATAAATTCCCCCATCATCCTGGTGGAGATCCCGACCGCCAGATTTATAAATAACCGACAAGCTGGCAGTTATTTATAAAGCATTGGCAGGAATCACCATCACGGTGTCTCCTGTCAATGCATTTCGCATTTTGGTGCAGAGATCAGTCAACATGACGGAGCCTTGCACCAAACTGTTTTCTTTTTTCATTTTGAAAAAGATAATGCTCCCTTCACCAAGGGATTCATCTCCCATGGCAAGTGGGGTATTAATTATTTGTTACTGTCTCTCATCATCAGAGTTTCCCTTGTGGTGATGGTCAGTTACAAAAGGCTATAGGTTCACCCATCCTAATTGGGTGGACGGACATATAGCCAATTCTCCGATGGCCCTTACTCTATTAGGCCATTAGAGGGGTCTAACCCTGGTGGACAAAGAGTAGTCTCTGCCATAGTTATATCAATGGACTGCCCGCATATAAATTGGATGGGTGGACCATTATGTTGGTGGTTAGGATACTCGGTCGCATTTGGGACGGAGTATCCTTACTGCCAAGATATAAATCAGCCCCTAATTTCCAAATGTGCAGCAAAATCAGTAAGAAACCGGGCAGCATCCTTTGTGTTGAAATTTTTATTGAATTTTACAATAAAATACATGGTAATAGGAAAACAACAATAAATTATTAAGTAATACTTGAAAAATACTATAAAATGAAAATAACATTGAATATACAGCATATGTTGGTGGATATAAATATATAAATATGAAATATATAAATAGGCATATTGTAAGTAGATACTTAAAAAAATAAATGGTGGGAATTGACATGAATAAGAAATTGATAAAGCATATATTATTAAATGATGGAATATAAATAGGTCAAATATAAATATAAGACAGTGACTATGCATAAGAACATCAGAGTAATAATAGAGAAATAAGTTATCGTAAAAATATGCATGTAGCAAGAATTTAGGACACATTAGGTTTAAAAGAGAATAATGAATTAATGTAAGAGAGGGAAAGAGGAAACAAAGAAGGTAGAAAGAAAATAATAAAAAAAAAAGGGGAATAATATGAAAAAGATGGAGCCAGAGTACGAAGAAGAAAGGAAAGTAGGAACAGAGTAGAGGAAAAAATAGTAGGAAAAGAATATGAGAGAGTGAAAGAAATAAAGCAAATAATAATGAAAAAGTTTAATGTACAGAAATAAAAAACAATGAATTAGTCTGCTTGACTAGAAGTATTAGGAGGAACAGAGGAATTAACTGTACCATCAATATCATCAATTTTAGCTTTTAGAAAAGGTGACCAGGTGTGGAGAAATATATTAGCTTGGTCCTGAAGGTTATAGATCGTTCGTTCATGTGAAGCCGTCTGTATCATTGCGACTAACCATTGTTCCTGTGACGGTGGGGATGATGACTTCCAGTGTCGTGAAATACAAATTTTAGCTGTAGCCAAAGCAGTGACGGAGTTGTGATTTAGAAAGTTTTGGAGAGTAATGTAGATCATGTAAAAGAATGTTAATAGGTGTGAATGGTAAGTGTAAGGGCATTGTAGAATGTAAGGTTTTACCAACATAGGACCAAAAAGGTTTTATTTTTGGGCACTCACAAATATTATGAGTTGTGTCACAACCAGAACTGGAACATCTCCAACAGTCAGCATGTGGAAGTAGACCAGCTTTATGTAGTTTAACCGGTGACCAATACCAGTCATGAAGAATTTTAAACAGACAAAATTTAAGTCTAGCTTCACGGACTCCTTTATGTAGACCCTCCAATATCTGATCCCATTCAGCAGCTGTATAAGAGATTGATAACCGGGATTGCCATTTAAGTTGAAGAGTATGAGATAGGTTTTGTGAAAAAAGTTGAAGCGTAAAGGGTTTATAAAGTCCAGAGGTCACTCCTTTATGTTTCCCCATATAGTTAAGTAGGACAATATTGGAGATGTTTGAAGCAACCAAGGGGGAGTCCCTAAATGTTTTTTCAAACATTGTTGGAGTTGAAGGTATTTAGAACAATGTTGTATAGGAAGATTAAAATCCTCCCTTAATTGTGAGAAGGATTTAAAGTCACCATTATGAAGAAGTTGATCTGGAGAATGGATACCCGCTGTTTGCCACAAAGGCCAAGCTAATGTACGACCATTAATACGTATACCTGAGTTATTCCACAAGGGAGCCTTGACATGAATACGTGAGTTTGAATCTAATAAACGATGTCCTCTTTGCCAGGATTTATGCATAGCTGACAAAATCGGATTTTTGGGATCAGAACGACAAGTGCCACTGCCATACAGAAGAGAAAGACCTGAATCCCTGGATAAAAGATGGCGCTCTATATGAACCCATTGCGGAATGTCTTTGATTCCTGGTAAAAAATAAGAGAATTGAGATATGTGCAGTGCAAGGGAATAGTGTTCTATGGATGGGAGACCCATACCGCCATATAATTGATGAGCTTTTAGTTTTGCAATTGCAAGTCGAGGCCTAGCCGAACCCCATATAAAGGTCTTAATCTTGGAATCTATTGATCGAAGTGAAGATAAAGGAATCTGAAGAGGGAGCATACCTAAAACATAAATGAAACGCGGAAGAGTGACCATTTTAATAGCTTGGACTCTGCCCCAAAGGGACAACCCCAAAGCCTTCCATTTGTCAAAATCACGTTACATTTGAGAAAGCAGAGGAGCTAAATTGTCTGTTACCATGTTATCCAAGCCCTTATTAACTAAAATTCCTAAGTATTTAAGACGTGAAGATTGCCAATGAAAAGAGAAACCGTATACGGCTGCTTTTGTAGTTCCATCAGAAATGGGTAACGCCTCACTCTTGTCCCAATTAATCTTATAACCTGAAAAGGAAGAGAAGTCATCAATAATTTGAAGTAGGGACGGAAGAGATCGGGGGAGATTTGTAAGAGTGAGAAGGATATCATCTGCATATAAGAAAATTTTAGAATGTCCAATTGGAAGGGGAACACCTGTGATTTCAGAAGATTGGCGGATAGTGGCAGCTAGTGGCTCCATTGCTAAAAGAACAAGCATTGGCATAGCCAATAGGTCTCGCCTTTGGGGCCTTATAAGTGTTTAGCCAGAGCTATTGACTTTGCCAATGTCTTCAAGCTGTGCTGTAGAGAAGTGTGGCTGCTGTGCAGCATGCTGAAAAGTTATAATAAAAGTGTCAGAAGCATTTTTGTTACTTTATATATGACCAAGAAGGCATTATGTAAAACTGAACGACCATATTAAAAAAAGTATTTACAATTAAAAATTTCCTCAGTTTTCTTTTGTTGTTGCAATGCTGGCAACTTGTTTCTGCCTATTGCAATGGTTGTTTGTTAAAGCTTTTTTTTTGAGGGGGCATAAACAATCGGAGGGTGAAGGTTGGGAACTAGTACCTGTATTATAACACTGGCAGCGGCCAGACGCTAGGGGAGAATCAACAGATGCCAGATTCCGAGAGCAGGCTGAGGTGGTGCTGAGTAATGCTGAGGTGGTAGTGGTGGTGGTGGTGACTGTTGCGGAGACGATGCTGAGGTGATGCTGAATGATACTCAGGTCTTGCTGAGTGATACTGCTGTGGTGCTGAGTGATGCTGTGGTGGTGCTGAGTGATATTGTCTTTGCGCTGAGTGATGCTGTGGTGGTGCTGAGTGATATTGTCTTGGCGCTGAGTGATGCTGTGGTGGTGCTGAGTGATGCTGTGGTGGCCCTGAGTGATGCTGTGGTGGCGCTGAGCGATGCTGTGGTGGCCCTGAGTGATGCTGTGGTGGCGCTGAAGGATGCTGTGGTGGCGCTGAGTGATGCTGTGGTGGCGCTGAGTGATGCTGTGTTGGCGCTGAGTGATGCTGTGGTGGCGCTGAGTGATGCTGTGGTGGCCCTGAGTGATGCTGTGGCAATGCTGAGCGATGCAGTGGCGGTGCTGAGCGATGCAGTGGCGGTGCTGAGCGATGCTGTGGCGGTGCTGAGCGATGCTGTGGCAGCGCTGAGCGATGCTGTGGTGGCGCTGAGCGATGCGGTGGTGGCGCTGAGTGATGCTGTGGTGGCGCTGAGTGATGCTGTGGTGGCGCTGAGTGATGCTGTGGTGGTGCTGAGTGATGCTGTGGTGGTGCCGAGTGATGCTGTGGTGGTGCCGAGTGATGCTGTGGTGGCGCCGAGTGATGCTGTGGTGGCGCCGAGTGATGCTGTGGTGGCGCCGAGTGATATTGTTGTGGCGCCAAGTGATTCTGTGGTGGCCCTGAGTGATGCTGTGGTGACCCTGAGTGATGCTGTGGTGACCCTGAGTGATGCTGTGGTGGCGCTGAGTGATGCTGTGATGGCGCTGAGTGATGCTGTAGTGGCCCTGAGTGATGCTGTGGTGGCCCTGAGTGATGCTGTGGTGGCCCTGAGTGATGGTGTGGTGGCCCTGAGTGATGCTGTGGTGGCGCTGAGTGATGCTGTGGTGGCGCTGAGTGATGCTGTGGTGGCGCTGAGTGATGCTGTGGTGGCGCTGAGTGATGCTGTGGTAGTGCTGAGCGATGCTGTGGTGGTGCTGAGCGATGCTGTGGTGGTGCTGAGCGATGCTGTGGTGGTGCTGAGTCATCCTGTGGTGGTGCTGAGTGATGCAGTGTTGGCCCCGAGTGATGATGTGGTGTCGCCGAGTGAAGCTATGGTGGTGCTGAGTGATGCTGTGGTGGTGCGGAGTGATGTTGTGGTGCTGCTGAGTAATGCTGTGGTGGCGCTGAGTGATGCTTTTGTGGCGCTGAGTGATGCTGTGGTTATGCTGAGTAATGCTGTGGTTGCACTGAGTGATGCTGTGGTTGCACTGAGTGATGCTGTGATGGCGTTGAGTGATGCTGTGATGGCGTTGAGAGATGTTGTGTTGGTGCTGAGTGATGCTGTGCTGGCTCTGATTGATGCTGTGCTGGCTCTGATTGATGCTGTGGTTGCGCTGAGTGATGCTGTGGTGATGCTGAGTGATGCTGTGGTGTTGCCGAGTGAGAGATAGAGTGAAGATATAATGCCCAATTAGAGAGGGTGGTGAGAGAGAAAGAGAGATAAAGGGTGTACATAGAATAAAGAGTGGAGCGGGATAGAGAGAGAGAGAAAGAAGGGGAGAGAGAGTGAATGAAGGAGTTTGAAAGAGAAACAGATAAAGGGGTGAGAGAGAATGAAAGGCTAAAAAAGATAGAGAGGGGAGAGTTAATTAAGTAGAGAGAGAATTAGAGAGGGAGAGAGAGAGAAGGAGAGAGACAATAAGAGTGGGGGTTGTGGAGTTTAAATAGAGTGAAGAAGTGACGTGGAAAAAGTAACCTTAAATATAGCTTTGTGCTTTGCGCGAATAAATATAAAAAAAAAAAACCAGAGTGAGACAAAAATACTGGTAATTAGGCTGAGACTCCCAATATAAAACAAATAGCAATATAAGGTGAAATCAACCCACCGAAGCAATATTTCTAACTAGACAAAAAAAAGCTTGCATTTCAATGCTAATCGCTGTTGTTTTTCATGTGACTGTAGTCCAGGGCCGTCAGTTGGTAATGTGAGCTGCTGCTGCGATTGAAACATCAGAGTCCAGAGAGTTAATGAGCCCTGGCGAGGAAATGAGGAAGAGATAGGAAACCCAGATGGCAGCTGCGCGCGTGCACGCTATCGTGAACGCAAGCTGGTCGCCAGCCGAAAGCCAGTGGGTTTGCACTTCCAAAACCCGCTTACTAAAACTCTCGGCCAGACCAGCGCAAGCGCTGGTGCAGGCCGAGACCTAAAAAGAAGAGGGGATAAAGGGCAACCTTGGCGCGCTCTACTCCGAATCGAAAAAGTATCAGATAGAAAACCACTGCAGTTCACTTGGGCAGAAGGATTGTCATATAATAAACGCACTTTGGTTATAAATTGCTCACCTAACCCAAAGCGTTGCATTACTGTAAAGAGGTATTCCCATTCAATACGATTGAACGCTTTTTCTGCGTCAAGTGAGAGAGCTAATGCATCCTCTGATAGATGTTTGGTGGACCACAATGTATGAGCTAATGTACGGAGATGGTTCCGAGCAGAGCGTCCCGGGACAAATCCTACCTGAGTGTAATGTATAAGGGAAGGTAAGACTTTACGGAGGCGGGACGCTAGTATGCTGGCCAATATTTTGATATCACAGTTTAAAAGCGAGATGGGACGATAGCTACTGCATAACAGAGGATCCTTACCAGGCTTGGGTAGTACAGCGATAATTGCCTTGTTAGAAAGAGGACCCAATGAAGATTCATTATCCGCCTCCTGAAATGCAGCATGTAAAGTATCGATAATATTGTGCCCTGTCCACCGGTAGAATTCAGCAGGAAATCCATCTTCCCCAGGAGCTTTGTGGTATGGCAGGGCAGAAATGGCCTTGGAAATCTCGTCCCTGGTGATTTCACCTTCAAGTAGTGCTCTACCCTCATCAGAGAGGCGAGGAAGTGTCACCCCTGTGAGAAAGGAAGACATCTTATCTAGATCTATTTGGTTGCCTGGAGTATAAAGGGATTGGTAAAAAGAAGCAAATTCATTGACAATCTCTTGAATTCTCGTGAGAATGTCACCTTGTGCTGATCGAATAGCCGGAATGGCCATGGCAGCCTCCCTTTGACGCAATTGTGCAGCTAACAATCTCCCTGCCTTTTCTCCCTGTTCGTAATGTCGCCCCTTCATTTTCTGCAGAGCATATTCAGCTTTTGAAGTAAAAAGGCTATTTAAGGCCATACCTGCTTGCTCCAATGATTTACGATTCTGCAATGTTGGGTTTGTTGTGTATAGGCAAGAGTAAGATTGAATGTCGCATTCTAGCTCTATTTGCCGAGCAGCATTCTGCTTATTAGCGAGTGCTGCGTCACGCATTAGCTGACCCCTAATAGTTGCTTTGGCCGCAGCCCACATAATCCTGTTAGAAGTTACAGAGTCCTGATTAATGGAAAGATAATCTTGGAGATGTGATTGTAGTTGAAGTTTACCCTTAGGAGTCCTATGCCGTTGTATGTTCAGACGCCATGGTTTGCGCCCTGGCCGAGATAACCCAAGATCCAGAGACAGGGGAGTGATAAGACAGAGCTGCTTCTAATATGCGAGACTCCCTGACCAATTGGACCGCTTTATGTGACATCAAAAAGTAATCTAAGCGGGAGAATCTGCCATGAGTAGGAGA
Source organism: Calotriton arnoldi (assembly GCA_963921515.1). Classification (NCBI taxonomy): domain Eukaryota; kingdom Metazoa; phylum Chordata; class Amphibia; order Caudata; family Salamandridae; genus Calotriton; species Calotriton arnoldi. The sequence goes on from CAWUFW010009519.1 coordinate 343,141, forward strand.
AAAAAAAGTGTATTCTGTATCTGTTGGATGACTAAGACGCTAGTGATCAACTAATCCGTTGTCTGAAATCATATCTTCTAGAATAGCTCTATCCGCCGCATTTCCTTTGTCTAACGGACCTGTTTTGTCTAGAATTGGGTCACGTACCAAATTCCAATCCCCTCCAATGAGATATTGGGAAGCATCAATCTCTGTTAAAAGACGGTTCAACTGGAGAAAGAATGATTTTTTAGTTCCTGTCGGAGCATAAACTGATCCAAGGCAGATATAAGAATTCCCAATACGTAATTTAGCAAATACATATCGGCCATCAGGATCTGACCATGTTTTGGAGATTGTGACTGGGAGGGATTTACGAATACGAATTGCAACTCCACATTTGCGGATAGGATTAGTAGCTGTGGGATAATCTTTTCGAATGCTGCTGTGTATTTCCTTTCCCACCCAATCCCTGCAGAGTTTATCAGATTCAAGTGTATCTAAATGAGTCTCTTGTAATAACGCCACATCTATGTGTTTGGATTGGAGATAAGAAAGTACCTTCTTCCTTTTAATTTAGTGAGTGAGGCCATGTACATTCCATGTAATGGTGCTTAGAGGATGAATACTCGTCATAGTAAAGCAATGTAAAAATGGGTTAATAGCTCAAGATTCAATATACTTTTCAAAGTAAAGCGAGCAATATGTTAGAGAGAACACAATAAGAAGGGAGTATAAGAAAAGAGTACTCTGGCTTACCACAAAGAAACCAGTATATTGGTGTTAGGGAAACAACCAAGAAGATAAAGGAAATAGCCTAGGTAAATAATATAGTGTGCTGGAAGGAGAAAGAAAAATAATTACAAAAAAAAACTATTAAGGTAACTTGTTAAATAATAAGATGTAGTAGGAGAAAATTACAAAGAAAAAGATATCAGGAATAGGAAAGCTAAATAGAGAAAAGTGTGAAAATGGAAAGTGTAAAGGAAAACAAGAAATTTTTTAAAAGTTTAGCCGCGGGTCTGGGCTCACTAGAGCACCACCACGGGTAGGAACCCCGTCCAGAGGGTTGAAACTTAATAAGGACTGTATAGGAAGATAAAGTAAAGACCTAAAGAGCGAAGTGCGTAAAAAGAAGATATAAAGAGCCAATCATGTATTAGAAAGACTGCTGAAAGAAGAGATAAAGGTTAACTAAATACATAAATATACATATTGAAAGTATATATGAGTTCAATACTACCTAAATATAATCCATAATATAGAACAAATTCATAAAAATTGGCATCTGGTAAAACAGTATATTGAACAGTAACTCTATAGATATTAACAATTGATAAGAAAAAGTAAATATAAATATAAGTAGTATCGGGGAGGATGGGGATAGGCATCTGTAAAAGGGGAAAATAAACGCTAATAGAATATATAAACAAACATTAGAAAGATATATGAATTCATTAATGTAAAAGTACTTAATATTGAACACTTGACTAATACTTTATAGCATTAAATAAGATACAACAAGCCATAAATATGTTTATAACAAGGATAATATTATAAACTTTAGAAAAGAGTGAATAATAATAGAGAAATGAGTGAAAAAGGTGAATGAGAAGAGATACCAAATAGGATAGATAGCGAGACAACAGAGATATATAAATTCAACAATAAATAAGTATAAATATAAAATGTGAAAAAATATTATATTGAGTTTAGAAGTATAAACTTAGATATAAGTATAAATATAGATATTAGTAAATAGATAATGGAAAGGACAAAATGCATTAATAAATAGAAATATTATCCAATATATAATAATAACATAATTAAGATAGACTCATTAAAAGAGAGAAGATAAAGGCTAATAAGACGTGGAGGGATACATTAAAATCACTATGACTCTAAAACCGTGAAGAGAAGTAAATACATTGCATGTTAAAAATTAAACAATAAAGCAGAGCACTAAATATTTAGATAGAATAAATATTACGCAAAGCAAAATCCAATAATACTCTGCAATAGATGACAGGTAATAAATAATCCTATAACCATTCTAAGTTGAGAAACAATTATGTAGATAAAACCAAAGAAGTAAACTCTAATGTGAAGAGCTAGAAAAGAGTTGTCTAGAGCATATGAGCTATCAATCATATCTGTAACGAAATATAAATATTATGACGGTCATTCTTCATCCGAAGCAGATTTTAAGGGAGATCGAGACTTGTCCCTATGTAGATCTTGTATGAAGGTAGATACGGACTGAAGAGCAGAGATTTTATCTTCATGGCTATGAATTGATCGTTCTACTTCTCTGCCTCGTCCGAACTTCACTAGTGATGCGTCGCCTTAGATCTGATGACTGTGGAGAATGTTGAGAAGCAAGAGGAGACTGTTCAATAGGAGTATATTGTGCGTCCATTTCTTGAATGCAATGTTCATCTATAAAGTGTTGTAGGTCTTCAGGATTGTAAAAGTCTTTGGATTCGCCATTTTTGGTGATGCGAAAACGGGCAGGGTCAAACAAACCATATTTGATGTCCAATATCCGCAATTGTGGCCTCATAGAAAGAAAAGCTTTTCTCCTTTCATTAGTTTCTCGCGAAAAGTCAGCTGCAATGCGGATTTCTTGGCCAGTATAGATATATGAACCTTGGGAACGTGCTGCCATTAGTATTTGTCGTACTTGTTCATGCCTCAGAAACCAAGCAATAAGGGGTCGTGGTCGAGAATCTGAGGCAGTGCGCGGAGCACCAATTCGATGAGCACGTTGGATTTCAAGCGGTGGACTGAAGGTGATGCCCAGAAGTTTAGGAAGGACATTGCATAAGAAAAGTTTGGCATTCTGACCTTCAATCTTTTCTGGAAAACCAAAAAAACGGACATTGTCTCGTCTACTTCGGTCTTCTAAATCAACTAGCTTGCTGCGAAGAAACAAGAGATCCTGATCCTTGTTTTGTGTGGAATGAAGTTTGGATTCTACCACTGATAAGCATTGGTCTAATTCGTCCGTCTTATTATTAAATTGTACAATCTCTGCTCGAATGGACTTGGTTTCAGTGGTGAGAGAAGAGATATTAATGTCCATATCTGTCAAACGACAAGTGATGGTTGATATCTCTTGTACAATACGATCCATAGTTTGTCCTGTCATTGTAGAGGAGGTGGCCGAAGACGGGTTAGACATTGATGAGACAGGGCCTTTTGTCGCAACACTTTGTGATTGTTTGAGAACTTCTGCAAAGAGAGGCTGCTTGAAAGTTTTGTGCTCACTATGATTAGGCGAAATTAACTGCCGTATATTGATAGAATATTAATAGTAGTAGCACTAGTCCTCTTGACCAAATTGTAATAGTGACTAATTATGTGTAGTGACAGAATTGAAAAAGAATCCTGTAAGTCACACGTAAGAATATTTATCTCATAAATGCAAAAATAATGTGCCTTCACTTTGTAGAGACTAAGGGGCCGATTCTGATCTCGGCCGGAAGCGCACTGTAACAAAGTTGGCGCTCCCCTCTCCGCGAACCCGTGGGTAGAGGGGGAAAAACCTACCGAGGAATGGTGGATCGCCCCAACTGATGAGGACAGTCTTATTCCATTACAGCCATCGGACTGGAGAAGAGAATCCTCATCCTCTTGGGACCGTTACTCTCCCGTCATGGAGGACTGTCTCTTTAACGAATCGGCCGACTACGAGGATCACGCCCCTGGGAACGACGTCATCAACCCTGAACCAATCCCAGGAGAGCCCGGATGGAGGAGGACTGAAAACGAACCCGGAAGAGGAGAGACGTCGTCGAGCAACGGGAGAACTAGAGGAGAGACGGAGAGGACAGAAGACGAAGAGCCGAGTGGATTCCTGCTGGAGACCGGAGACCGAGGAAAGCCAGGCGGCCAACGGACCTACTCTCCGCCCAGCCACGCTTCAGGAGGAGCGTGGCTAAAACAGGTACGGAGCCGGTTCTCGGGGTGGGTCGGGAGGAGACCGAGGGAGGAGTCGTAGCATTCCTGGATTCCCTCTCCCGTTTCACGTGCACTGACCCATAAATCCGAGTGTGAGCACCGGTGTCCCTTCACTCCCTCCCTAAACAAGTGAACTAGGAGACGAAGCCTCACGAGTTGTTTCTTTGTTTTGTTTGGTTTCTTTTCCTTCCTTATTACGGTGGATGTGGCATGAGCGAACATCACCCGAAGAGGTCCCGAATCACGCAGCGACGAAGGGGACGAGGACCCTTCCCGGCGACGACGTGTGGAAGACCCGGATAAGCGTTATTATCCTGACTGTCCTCCAGTTACTTTAATTCCTACTTATTTTCCTTTGAACTCTGGCGACTCGGAAAAAGACAGTTGTACCTATAATAAAACCCCGGCTATGGAGACGTGGTGTCCAGACCTCCTTACTTTCTAGCCCAGACATAGCCTCCCGTTCACACGCACCTAACATCATTCGTCTGGAAAAAAAACAAGCCGAACGCGTGTTTCCCAACTGATTCGAACAGTCGTCCGAACGAGCAAGTACGATGCGCATAACTGCTCAGATTCCGAGCGAGCCGTACGTACCCATTCCAGCTCCTGTTCCCCGCCCGAGCCGGATCCGTAAACGCCGATTCGAGTCGCACAGAAGTAAATATACAGCACCTTCCGGCGAGACTAGTACGATGCGCATTCCGTACGCGCCGAACCCGTCGCTACGTCCGGCACGTCAGAGCATCCGGGAGAGCTGCACATAAGCTCCGATTCGTGCCACAAGACGATCCACGGCTACGAGACGAACAAGCCAGCGACGAGTACGAGTCGAAGCCACGAGAAACCCGAACGAGACGACCCAACCATGAATCCCATCGCGCAGGTCCTATCAATACTCTACATCTATTACCGGAACCGGTACGGACGCGTACGGCGCAGACGGTAAGTCAGACACCCACTACACAAACAAACGACACGTACCCGACATATGTCACACACACATAGGGATGCAGAAATGACGTACACTAGCAACAGCCGAACCATAGGGGCGGGATGGCTATCACCAATGCCATACACACCCATAGGGGCCTGATGGCTACCACTACCACCACCCCTACTCATGGGGGCCTGGATGCATACCACTACCACCGCCCCTACTCATGGGGGCCTGGATGCCTGTCACTACTACCATCCCCACTCATAGGGGGATGGATGCCTACCACTACCACCACCCCTACTCATGGGGGCCTGGATGCCTACCACTATCACCACCCCTACTCATGTGGGCCTGGATGCCTGTCACTACTACCATCCCCACTCACAGGGGGATGGATGCCTACCACTACCACCACCCCTACTCATGGGGGCCTGGATGCCTACCACTACCACCACCCCTACTCATGTGGGCCTGGATGCCTACCACTACCACCACCCCATCTCATGTGGGCCTGGATGCCTGTCACTACTACCATCCCCACTCATAGGGGGATGGATGCCTACCACTACCACCACCCCTACTCATGTGGGCCTGGATGCCTACCACTACCACCACCCCTACTCATGGGGGCCTGGATGCCTGTCACTACTACCATCCCCACTCATAGGGGGATGGATGCCTACCACTACCACCACCCCTACTCATGGGAGCCTGGATGCCTACCACTATCACCACCCCTACTCATGTGGGCCTGGATGCCTGTCACTACTACCATCCCCACTCATAGGGGGATGGATGCCTACCACTACCACTACCCCTACTCATGGGGGGCTGGATGCCTACCACTACCACCACCCCTACTCATGGGGGGCTGGATGCCTACCACTACCACTACCCCTACTCATGGGGGGCTGGATGCCTACCACTACCACCACCCCTACTCATGGGGGGCTGGATGTCTACCACTAACACCACCCCTACTCATGGGGGGCTGGATGCCTACCACTAACACCACCCCTACTCATGGGGGCCTGGATGCCTACCACTACCACCACCCTACTCATGTGGGCCTGGATGCCTGTCACTACTACCATCCCCACTCATAGGGGGATGGATGCCTACCACTACCACCACCCCTACTCATGGGGGCCTGGATGCCTACCACTACCACCACCCCTACTCATTGGGGCCTGGATGCCTGTCACTACTACCATCCCCACTCATAGGGGGATGGATGCCTACCACTACCACCACCCCTACTCATGGGGGCCTGGATGCCTACCACTACCACCACCCCAACTCATGTGGGCCTGGATCCCTACCACTACCACCACCCCTACTTATGTGGGCCTGGATGCCTGTCACTTCTACCATCCCCACTCATAGGGGGATGGATGCCTACCACTACCACCACCCCTACTCATGGGGGCCTGGATGCCTGTCACTACTACCATCCCCACTCATAGGGGGATGGATGCCTACCACTACCACCACCCCTACTCATGGGGGCCTGGATGCCTACCACTACCACCACCCCTACTCATGGGGGGCTGGATGCCTACCACTAACACCACCCCTACTCATGGGGGGCTGGATGCCTACCACTAACACCACCCCTACTCATGGGGGCCTGGATGCCTACCACTACCACCACCCCTACTCATGTGGGCCTGGATGCCTACCACTACTACCATCTCCACTCATAGGATGGGTAATGCATGACACAACCAGCATACTCCAACATAAGGAATGTCAGCAAAAGACATTCCCCCAACATCATGACAAGAGTGTGTAGTCTGTGTCAAATGCCTACAACACTGAACATGACATTGAACATACAATGTGACCCCCTATCACATGTGTCACACATAAATGTGTGAGGCCTCCACAATGCAAGCAGACCATGACCACTGTGGGAATGGGGTCTAAACCCCCATCATCACAGTGACCAAAATGTAAGTGTGGGGTCCATAGCTGAAGCACATTTTGAACATTGTGGCAATGGGGTCTAAACCCCCATCATCACAGTGACCAAAAGGTAAGTGTGGGGTCCATAGCTTAAGCACAGTTTTGAACATTGTGGCAATGGGGTCTAAACCCCCATCATCACAGTGACCAAAAGGTAAGTGTGGGGTCCATAGCTGAAGCACAGTTTTGAACATTGTGGCAATGGGGTCTAAACCCCCATCATCACAGTGACCAAAATGTAAGTGTGGGGTCCATAGCTGAAGCACATTTTGAACATTGTGGCAATGGGGTCTAAACCCCCATCATCACAGTGACCAAAAGGTAAGTGTTGTCATGGAAAAAGCTGCAACTGCCAAACAGCATGGATGATTCCTGGTCACACAACAACAAACACATAAGTGGCAAAGTAGTGGTTGTGTCCCATAGCAACATAGATTGGGTGAGGCAAACAGTGCAGTGCAAATAAAACATACCTTTGGCCATGTGCAGACAAACATCACTCATGGGGGCTGACATTGTCTCCATTTATCAATTACACAATGCCAGAAGTGACCATCATAATGCAGACCCACATATCTGCACTAATGGACACACAAATGTAGATATCCTGTGGAGACTGTAGATGTGAGGTGAACAAATACCATACCATGGCAGCAATGGGACATAGAACCATGATTATTGTGCTGACTGATGACCTAGGAGTCCCAGGGACAGCAGGGGAAATCCTCCAAACAACATACAGCCAATGGCACACTAAAGATATGCCAATGCAGTGGTGCAGATGCACAAACACAAACAGGCAGCCTCACACTGCATATCAAACACAACAGGTGATGGTGGGGGGGGGGTTTGTGCCAGTGTCCCCAGGCAACCACACAACACATGAGGAGGCCTGAATTACAATTACACAGATGTGTATACAGTGCCATACAAAAGTAACTCATGGATCGGATTCCCCTATGTGGGCAATCAGGCATTGTCAGATGAGAGGGAGCCCAAATTACACATGTCACACAAGCTTGTAGGAACAGCAACTAACACAGCAAGAGACAGACCCACCACAGCACTACCCCCAGGGACCCCACATTGTGGTGACACTAGCCTGCATGATAATCCCACTGTGATGACAAAGGTAGATGTCGTTCACACTGTGAACCACAGCCATGTGTCCTGAGCAACAAACTACCATCACACCTACACAAGCACAAATGAATCAGCACGGCCTGTCAGCCAAGGCCAATATGGAGGTAGGGGTCTAGCCGTGCAACAACTCACATTTGCACACACTCAACACCACACACCTTGATCTCCACCAATGTGCAGCAGTGAAGCTCACATGGACTGGTGACATTGCACATGCACCCATGACAATCCCAGGGGTGGTGGTGGGAACTAAGGTGCAGAAACCCATCACACATGGCCAGTCAACAAGACTCGTGAATGTCTGACACACTGCACAGTACGCGGTACATGGGCATGACATGAAATCCACCCCAATCAATGGGATCCCGGCCACAGTCACACACCAATGAAGAAGCCAAGGTGACACACAAAGAACACACGTAGACAACTTCCAACATTGCAGCTCTGACCCTGAGGAGTGGCAGCAGTCACACACACAACGTGTCACAATCACTGAAAGCTACCACAAACTGTAAATTACATGACTTGTGTAACCAACAAGTGCCAAGGGGAATCCTGACTGTGTCCCATCTGCGTTTGCCCACATCCCCAGCCCTGACAACAAAGACAACTAGGGATGACAACCTGATGAACATTAGTTTGCCATGCACCCACATCCCGGAGAAACAAGGTCCAAGATGCTGGGTGAACACAGGACAACTCAGCAAGCATCACAAACAGGAACATCCGTAGGGACACAGCCTGTGTAGGAAAAGGGAAGGGAACAAACACAGACATGCTTACACAACACACAACACGGGCCCAGGCAATGTCACGGGATTACACACTGCCATGAGGGCACTCCACTCCTGTGGAAGGTCCGCTGTGCCAAACCTTGTCTGTGCACGACTCAAACATGTCAGCAGAACACTCGGTCAGTGAGTCAACAATTACAACACACTGAAGGCTCTGCTCACATCAGCCTGGGTACGGGAGTGTCACTTCAGTCATCTGCATATACCCAAAACACGTGTCAAGCAAGTTGCACTGTATACACAGATGAGTCCTTCAACATTGATGTGCTAAACTGCATGTGCAGTGGAGATGGGCACACAGTCAGGGAAATAGAAACATTGAACAGTGGTAAGCCCACCAGATGTGCATCAGTGTAAGCCACAGATGTTAATTTACAAATGCAAAACGTACATCCCTGTGTCAAATGCTGAACATTACACCCTCAGACTGCAGCAAAGGATGCTATGGATCCAGACTAGATTAGGACACATATCCCATGGACCACATGGAGTCCATCACAGCAACACTTCATTTTCCTGATCTGAACACTATTACAACTGCAAATGCATGATGATACTCATCTACATCATGTACATCAAAAGAAAAACCACAAGTAAACAAAAAGAGGCTTTATTCAGCAAATGTGAAACTAAAATTTAAAGTCCAAAAGAAACTAAGGCCAATGGCCAGTCCACATACACAGTCCGAACAGGGTGATATGTGACAACTTGTCACCCATTGCTTGCCTGCACTGGTACGGACAGGGGACATCCCCCTCGGAGGGGCATACATGGGGCAGGCCAGGCACCGCAGGGACAGGATCAGGGGATGCCAGAAGGAGGCAGTGAAGGGGTGGTGGGTACAGGAGTGTCACCGGCAACTGCAGTGGAGGTGTCTGACTCAGTGGGGGCCGGCACCACTGTAGAGCACAAGTCAGATGGTGTGGGTGCTGCAACCACTGCAGTGGGCTGGTCAGATGGAGTGAACTGGGTCCCCACTGCAGTGCCCACGTCAGATGGGGTGGTTGTGGACTCCACTGCACTGCAAAACTCCAAGGGAGTGGAAGGGGGGGCAGATGAGGTGGGCAGGACAGAGGGGTGGGGGGTCCCGGTCTCCACACCAGTGGCACAAACAGGCAGAGCGTCTGGTTTGGGGGTGGAAGAGCAAGTGGTAGGGGGGGAGGGCCTAAGCAGTTTGGGGATGCGGTATCGGTGTGTGGGGAACCTGGGGCAGGGTGTGGCGGGGGAACCTGTGGAGTGGTGGCCTGGGGGATGGAGGAGAGAGACTGTGTGGTGGAGCTGCGTGGTGGTGGGGTCTTGCCCTTCCTGGTCCGGGGGGACTTTCTAATGGGGTCCTCAGTCTGCCTGTGCCTAGGGGAGGGTGTCCGGGTGTGAGGGGCACTCCCCTCTGTGTGTGGTGGTCGCCTCTTCCGCCTGGACGTTTTGTCAGATGGATCTGTGGGGAAGAGGCCAAGCTCACAGAGGAAGAGCTTCTGGGAGGGGGGGGGTTGCAGGTGAGGCAAGGGAAGGGGTTTTGGAGGGAGAGGTATCTGAGGACTGCGGAGTGCTCGTGGATGCGTGTGTGTGTGTCTGGGCCCCATCCCCTGTGAGTGAGGTATCAGTCCCCTGACTGTGCGTGCGTGTGCGTCTGGATTTTGACTTGTGTGTCTGTGTGCTGCTTGTGTCTGTGCTGGTGCATGCTGGTGCCGGTGTGTGTGTGCTTGGGACAGGTAGGGTGCTGGGGATTGTGGATGTGGAGGGGTGAGGGACTGTTGCAGGAGGGACACTGCTGCCGTCAGTGAGGAGGCCATGGACTGATTGCTCCGATGTAGGGCAGACATGCCAGATGACATGCCCTCCATGAATGACACCAGTTGTGTCAACAGACCCGTGTGTGCATGGAGGACACTCAGCATTGATGTCTGCCCTACATGGATCTGTTTCAGCAAGTCCACAGACTCCACACTCAAGGCAGCAGGGGGGACAGAGGCAGGGGGTGCGGTGCCTGGCATGAAGGAGACACGCTCCCCTACACGGGAGCCTCCACGGACATGTGGGATGGGAGCAGATGGGAGGATGGAGATGGTGGTGGTGGCGGGGACAGACTTGCTTGATTTTGCCTCTGGTCTGCTGACACCCACCTCCACAAGGGAGTCCTCACTGGAAGTGCTGTTTTCCCCAGCCAAGGTGGTCGTAGCTGAGGTCTCCTCAGTGTGGCTCCCCTCACCCTCCGTGCCACTGGGTCCCTCGGTCTCCCCTGCAGTGGACCCAGTCTGGCTCTGCCACTCCTCTTGGTCCATGGAGCTGTCTCCTCCTGTTGCCGTGGATGTATCTGCAAACAATCAGGATAAACAGAGCAACATTAGTCACCTGTACTGACCACACACACACCACAGTAAGTACAACACATCACAGAGCAAGCCCTGCCATCATTTTCTAGACATTGCAATAAGTGCTGACACTGATTTGAAGAAGCCCATTGTCTGCCTGACAGTCATTCATGCCACACATATCCTACCTGTCCATGCACCCATCTGTCTGCTGCCTGTTGTATGCGACTAATCATTTGTGCACACATGCACCACATACACAGTTGTTGGACATCCAAGAGAACATATGGAAATGTGTCACTCCAAACACATGCCATCTCCTGCCACTGACTCAGTACATGTGTCAGGAAAAGTGATGGGCAGAGTCTCTGTTGATATGCGGGTTTTGCTTCCATCACCAGACACAATGATGTCCTCATGTCCTGATAGACAATGCGACAATGGTGTGCATGCAGGACATATCACACTACTGCTGGATCACCCTTTGCGAGTTGAATGTCATGGCACAGGCCTGTCTGGCAAGTCAGTCATAACTGTCTCCTGTCACAGGGGCAGTGCATACACACAACACCAGTCTACACTGTGTCACAATAATGGAAGTTTTGGAAATGCAAGCCCTGTAGCTGACAGGTGCACATGTGCACCCCTGGCCACCCACATCATGAGGACTAAGATGATCCCACGTCAATCAAATGAGACATTTGAGTGACTGCAAACACAAATCCATACACATGAGCACTTCATCGTCTGATGAGAATGAACCAAAGCTGCCTGCACCTCAATGTTTCATACAACATTGTGCACAGTCAAGGGATCAGAGACCTATGCATTAACCAATGTGCAGATCCCATAGTCACAACTCAGATGGCTGGCCACCCCAAATTGTTAAACACTCCAGGAGTCCAAAAAGCAAGGCCACACCACGGTGACACAGAGGCATACACCTGAGTGCACTCTTCACAATGCCCAATATGTATGCTGACACACGGGAGTGGGAGAACAGAGTGCCTTCGATGTACGGAGTAGGCATTACAGTCCTGGTCCATGTGCAACATGGTATTACCCTGAACACTAGGCAGGTGGCTATGCATGTGTCACACACATGATGTTCATACTTCTGAGGCTCCTACCTTGGTCTCTGCTGCAGCATGGGTGTGTGGCACATACCCCAGACATGTGGTGAGTTAGAGCAGCAATTGGAACACATATTAAAGCCATACCCAGAGTACATGTCAGATCAATCAATCAATCAATCAATCAATCATGTCATTTGTAAAGCGCACTACTCACCCGTGAGGGTCTCAAGGCGCTGGGGTGGGGAATGCTGCTACTGCTCGAAAAGCCAGGTCTTGAGGAGTTTTCTGAAGGTCAGCAGGTCTTGGGTCTGCCGTAGGTGGATGGGGAGGGTGTTCCAGGTCTTGGCGGCGAGGTGGGAGAATGATCTGCCACCGGAGGTCGCTCTTCAGAAGCGGGGGACAGTGGCGAGGGCGAGGTCGGCGGAGCTGGCGGGGATGTAGAAGCTGAGTCGTCTGTTGAGGTACGTTGGTCCGGTGTTGTGGAGTGCCTTGTGTGCGTGGGTGAGGAGTTTGAAGGTTATCCTCTTGTTGACCGGGAGCCAGTGCAGGTCTCTCAGGTGGGGTGTGATGTGGCTGTGGCGAGGGATGTTGAGGATCAGGCGTGCAGAGGCGTTCTGGATGCATTGGAGCCGTCTCAGGAGTTTGGCCGAGGCTCCTGCGTAGAGGGCGTTTCCGTAGTCCAACCTGCTGCTGACGAGGGCCTGGGTGACCGTTCTTCTCGTTTCAGTGGGGATCCACTTGTAGATCCTGCGGAGCATGCGGAGGGTGTTGAAGCAGGCGGAGGAGACGGCGTTGACCTGTTTAGTCATGGAGAGGGTGGAGTCGAGGATGACCCCTAGGTTGCGTGCGTGGTCGGTGGGTGTTGGGGCGGTTCCCAGTGCGGTCGGCCACCAGGAGTCGTCCCAGGCCGAAGGGGTGGATCCGAGGAGGAGGACCTCCGTCTTGTCCGAGTTCAGCTTCAGTCGGCTGTTCCTCATCCATTCAGCAACGGCCTTCATTCCTTCGTGGAGGTTGGTTTTGGCGGTGTGGGGGTCCTTGGTGAGGGAGAGGATCAGCTGGGTGTCATCGGCATAGGAGATGATGTTGAGGTCGTGCCGACGGGCGACGTGGGCGAGCGGTGCCATGTAGATGTTAAACAGAGTTGGGCTGAGGGAAGAGCCCTGGGGTACGCCGCAGATGATCTCGGTGGCTTCGGAGCAGAAGGGGGGAAGGCAGACGCTCTGTGTTCTGCCGGAGAGGAAGGAGGTGGTCCAGTCCAGGGCCTTCTCTTGGATCCCGGCGTTGTGGAGGCGTGTTCGTAGTGTGTGGTGGCAGACCGTGTCGAAGGCGGCTGACAGGTCCAGGAGGATGAGGGCCGCCGTTTCTCCGTTGTCCAGCAGGGACTTGATGTCATCGGTGGCGGCGATGAGGGCAGTCTCGGTGCTGTGGTTGCTGCGGAACCCGGACTGGGAAGGGTCCAGGATGTTGTTCTCCTCGAGGTAGCGGGTCAGTTGTTTGTTGACGGTCTTCTCGATGACCTTTGCCGGGAACGGGAGCAGGGAGATGGGCCGGATGTTCTTGAGGTCCTTGGGGTCCGCCTTGGGTTTCTTGAGTAAGGCGTTGATCTCAGCGTGCTTCCAGCTCTCCGGGAAGGTTGCTGTCTCGAAGGAGGTGTTGATGACTTTCCGGAGATGGGGTGCGATGGCTGTGCTGGCTTTGTTGAAGATGTGGTGTGGGCATGGGTCTGACGGAGATCCGGAGTGGATGGTGTTCATGATCTTGATGGTGTCGTTGTCGTTGATGTTGGTCCAGGAGAGCAGGCGGTTGGTGCGGATGGTGGTCGTGGGGGCAGAGGTCTCAGTGGTTGTCGGGGCGGTCGTGGCGTTGAAGCTGTCGTGGATGTCTGCGATCTTACGGTGGAAGAAGGTGGCCAGCGAGTCGCACAGGTCTTGCGAGGGTGGGACGTCGTTGGTGTTGGAGCTGGGGTTGGAGAGTTCCTTCCCGATGTTGAAGAGCTCTTTGCTGTTGTGCGCGTTGTTGTCTAGGCGGTCTTTGAAGGAGGCCCTTTTGGCGGATCTGATGAGGTGATGGTGTCTGCAGGTGGCGTTCTTGTGGGCTGCGTGGCTGTCCGGTGTTCGTTCACGGAGCCAGATCTTCTCCAGGTTTCGGCAGGTTTGCTTGGAGGCCCGGAGGTCTTCAGTGAACCAGCTGGCTTTCTTGTTGGTGTGACTGTTGGAGGGTTTCTTGATCGGGGAGAGGGTGTTGGCGCAGTCGTTGATCCACTGTCTGAGGTTGCGGACGGCGGTGTCAGGGTCGGTGGGGTCGGCGGGGTCGGCGGGTGGGCTCTGGACGAGGGTGGTGGTTAGTTGGTCTTCGGTGACTTTGCTCCAGCAGCGGCGGGGCATCTGTTGGGTGCTGTGGTGCGTGGTGGGTTTCTTGAAGGTGAAGTGGATGCAGCGATGGTCTGTCCAGTGGAGTTCGGTGGTGTGGTTGAAGGAGACGTGGGGGCTTGCGGAGAAGATGGGGTCAAGCGTGTGACCGGCGGAGTGGGTGGGTGTTGTGACGAATTGTCTGAGTCCGAGGTTGGCTAGGTTGTCGATCAGGGTGGTGGAGTTGGTGTCGTTATTGTTCTCGAGGTGGAAGTTCAGGTCCCCGAGGAGGATGTAGTCCGTGGAGGCGAGGGCGTGTGTGCTGACGAAGTCGGCGATGGAGTCGCTGAACTGTGGTCGGGGTCCGGGGGTCTGTAGACGAGGGTTCCTCTGAGGGTGGTGTTGGGATCGGTGTGGATCTGGAAGTGCAGGTGTTCAGCGGTGCTGAGGGTGTCGTCGGTGTTGGTCGAGACTCTGAGAGTGTTCTTGTGGACGATGGCGATTCCTCCTCCTGCTCCGTTGGTGCGGTCCCTGCGGGTGATCTTGTAGCCTTCCGGGATGGCTATGGCTATGTCCGGTGCCGAGGCGGGGTTCAGCCAGGTCTCTGTCAGGAAGGCGACGTCTGGGGAGGTTGAGTCGAGTAGGTCCCAGAGTTCAACGGCGTGTTTGCGGGCGAGGCGGGTGTTGAGAAGGATGCATCTGAGGTGGTTGGGTTCTTTCCTGGTCGGCGGCATGGTGGGGCGGATGCTTGTGAAGCTGCAGTTCCGGCAGGTGAAAGCTCCGTGGGTGCGCTTCGGGGCGGCCAGGAAGCAGGTGTGTGATCGTCCGGTGTTGAGTGCGTGGAGGGATCTGGCATCGTAGCGGTGTCGGGCATCGTGGCGTTCGCGGGGTCCAGGGGTCCTGGCGCTGGGCGCGGTCCAGGCACGGACGGGCGCAGACGGGCTTGCCTTCGGCGCACCAGCGGCACGCCCGCTGCGCGGCCGCTGCGCCGCCTCCATATGAGGGGATGTGGGAGGGAGGAGCAGCTGGGAGGCGGGAGCGGGGCGGCGAATGGGAATGCAGGGGGGCGGGGACGCAGCGGCGGGAAAAACAGGCGGGGCCGCAGGAGAACTGGGCACAGGAAGGAAAAACAAGTTTAGGCAAGAAAACAAGGACAGGCACAGGGGAATAAAAACAAGTCTGGGCAAGAAAGCAAGTTAGGCACAGAGGGAAAAAAACAAGTCTGGGCAAGAAAGCAAGTTAGGCACAGGGGGAAAAACAAGTCTGGGCAAGAAAGCAAGTTAGGCACAGGGGGATAAAAACAAGTCTGGGCAAGAAAGCAAGTTAGGCACAGGGGGAAAAAAAGAAGTCTGGGCAAGAAAGCAAGTTAGGCACTGGGGGAAAATCAAGTCTGGGCAAGAAAGCAAGTTAGGCACAGGGCAAGAAAGCAAGTTAGGCACAGGGGGAAAAAAACAAGTCTGGGCAAGAAAGCAAGTTAGGCACAGGGGGGAAAAAACAAGTCAAGTCTGGACAAGAAAGCAAGTTAGGCACAGGGGGAAAAAAACAAGTCTGGGCAAGAAAGCAAGTTAGGCACAGGGGGAAAAAACAAGTCTGGGCAAGAAAGCAAGTTAGGCACAGGGGGATAAAAACAAGTCTGAGCAAGTTAGGCACAGGGGGATAAAAACAAGTCTGGGCAAGAAAGCAAGTTAGGCACAGGGGGGAAAAAACAAGTCTGGGCAAGAAAGCAAGTTAGGCACAGGGGGAAAAAAACAAGTCTGGGCAAGAAAGCAAGTTAGGCACAGGGGGAAAAAATAAGTCTGAGCAAGAAAGCAAGATAGGCACAGGGGGAAAAAAACAAGTCTGGGCAAGAAAGCAAGTTAGGCACAGGGGGAAAGTACAGGATTAGGCAAAAACAATGCAGGCAGAGCCGTGCAGCAGCGTGGGGAGTGACCTGCCTGCGAGCAGGGTCAGAGATCACAGGCATTGTGTGAGCAATTGTACCACCCATGCAGTCCACAACAAAGTTCCTGTAACTGATGCTGTCCCCAACTTGAACAACAGGTAACTGCAAGTACACAGTACCCAAGTGACCTAAGTCACAGACTGTAAGGGCCACACCTGTGTATCAGATGAGGAGGGGGCATGACACAAGTGAGGGACATGAGTCCAGGACGACAAGACAGTTGTACTGTGGAAGTGGAACCAGGCTAAAGGAGTGCATAGAGCATGTTAGTCATAGTACACAGTAAAGGCTAGCACTTAACCCCTCCTTGCTGCTGTCTGGCCTTCAGCTGCCCCTCCAGGTCAGGGAAGACCACCGCCAGAATCCGGAGCATGTGGGGGGTCAGGGTCCGGTGTCCGCCCCTCCTGCGAGGAGGCGACAGCTTCAGCTGGACCCTTGCGATCCTCCGGGTCCAGCCACGAAGGTCCTGCCACCTCTTCTGGCAGTTGCGGATCCTGCGCCTGTAGACCCCCACAGATCGTACTGCCCGGACGATGGTCAGCCAGATCTCCTGCTTCTGGTGGGCATCAACCTGTGAGGATGACAAAGTGAAAAGGCCATTACTACACATGCAACATATCCGTGCATCACACAGTTGGATATACATGTCTCAATCACAGGGGCATATGATGTACACAGGTAGTGCAACTATGGCTAGGAACAGTTGTCCAGCAGTTACTAAATGGTATCATTGCCTGGGAAGTCAAACCTTGTTGGAATGTACTGTTACTGCACTATACCTGTTCAGTGCATGTAACTACACACTTTGGGGGAGACAACAACTCAGTGAGCATGCTAGCCACTGGTGTACACACTGTAAGTCTTGCTAGTCAGACAACATGCACAATTAGTAAGGCAGTGGACAGCACACTCACCTGCTCCCCTGGTTTCCCATACAGCTTGCTGTACTGTGGAAGGAGGCTGTCCAGCAGGGCCTGGTTCTCCTCAGTGCTGAAGGCTGGGGCTCTATCCACAGTACGTGCCATTGCAGTAGCCAGAGGATGCAGAGACAGCAGCAGTGGTGGTGGCAGATGTCGTCCTGGAGCATGTAGTGCAGGCAAGTGAGCTCTCAGGGGAACAGCCAGCATTATATGTGTGCTGCAGAGGCAGATACTGTCCCATGTGTCCAAAGTGATAGGTCCAAGTCGTTTGCATCTTCTGAATCTGGACAATCCATGGAATTGCACCACTTATACACGCCCACAGCATCCTTCAAAAGTTCAACTTCATGACACCCATGAATTTGCAACATTGTTGTGGGTGGCCAACTGAATTCACTGCATCCGACTCGTAAAAGCTTCGAAAACGCGTCCGTTACCATGTCAGGCCATAACCAATGCGTGCGTACCGATCGGACCATTGCTGTACGACGCGTATTACGTCACACAACACGCATCCGTCCACATCATATGCAATGGCCAATGCGTGCGCACCAATTGGTCCATTGCTGTACAACGCGTATTTCGAAACACAACACGCATCCGTCCACATCATATGCAATGGCCAATGCGTGCGCACCGATCGGTCCATTGCTGTACAACGCGTATTTCGAAACACAACACGCATCCGTCCACATCATATGCAATGGCTAATGCGTGCGCACCGATCGGTCCATTGCTGTACAAAGCGTATTTCGAAACACAACACGCATCCGTCCACATCATATGCAATGGCCAATGCGTGCGCACCGATCGGTCCATTGATGTACGACGGGTATTTCTAAACACAACACGCATCCGTCCACATCATATGCAATGGCCAATGCGTGCGCACCGATGCTGTACGACGCGTATTTTGAAACACAACACGCATCCGTCCACATCATATGCAATGGCCAATGCGTGCGCACCGATCGGTCCATTGCTGTACGAAGCGTATTTCGGAGCACAACACGCATCCGTCCACATCATATGCAATGGCCAATGCGTGCGCACCGATCGGTCCATTGCTGTACGACGCGTATTTCAGAGCACAACACGCATCCGTCCACATCATATGCAATGGCCAATGCGTGCACACGGATCGGTCCATTGCTGTACGACGCGTCCCTGTACAAGTCACTCGCATATATGTCACCATGGTTGTCACTGGTGAACATATGCCAGCCACAATTACTTGCCAGGGACTCAGGGGCACACCTACAACACCACAGCCTGTCCACACTGTATCCTAAGGCATGTAAGGCTGCATTACCTGTGTGTGTATGGGGGTCAACATGTGGTTTTTTGGGTGGCACTTGGGGGCAGCCACTCCCAGGCTGTGCACGTGTTCATGGGGACAGAATCCTTTGTGTGTTGTGCACATGACCACTGTGATGTGCAACTGTTCAGTTCAGAGCATGTGGCATGGTCACATTTCCAGGTTGTGTATGTGTATGTTATGTCACATACACCCTAAGTCCCATGTGGGATGGTATGTACGTCACAGGGTGACCCATTGCCACAATTGTGATGGCCCTCCACAGTCTGTGTGCATGTTGTGTTTCAGATGTCTCTGATTCCATGTGCACAATGGGAGACAGTCTCCACATCCACGTTGTTTGTGCATCGACTTTGATGTTGTGCGTGTGTCACAGACGTCCATGTCTGTCCTGCAGAAGCAACAGGGGCCACTACCTGTGGGAGTCATGGTTGTTTTGCTGACGTGTACATGATACGCCATGTCATGCCAGTGTCCATGTGGCAATACAGGGTCCCTGGGAATCTACCTGTCAAAGAGCTGTGATGCCTGGGGCACATCTGTCCTCACTTGTCACTGTGGTGTGTGTTTGGAACGTGACAGCAGTACATGGGTACTGTGACACAGCCTAATGATTTCACATAGCACAACCTGGAACTTGTTGTCAACACATGTTGAACTGAGATGTTAGATGTTGGCCATGTAGGTGCCATATATGTCCATATAGAACGGCACACACATCAAGTACTTGTGTCTCGTAATGATGTATCATGTGATATTGAGTATGGTCAATGCCACATATGTGGGGTGACTGACAATCTTTCTTTGTTCACCTATGCACTGCAGGGCACCAGCTGTCCATATACCATTCCCTGACCTTGCAACCATGGTTGAATGTGACTGCATCCGACGGTACCGCTTCAACAGGTTGCTGATTGAGGAATTGGCGGTGCGGTTGGCCCCACATTTGCAACCTGGCCGGACATACCCTACAGCGCTGACCCCCAAGGTGAAGGTGATGGCAGCCCTACACTTCTTTGCCACCGGTACCTTTCAACACACTGTGGCGTCTGCTGGTGGGATGTCACAGACCATGTTCATCCGTGTGCTACGCGATGTTTTGGAGGCGATGTTGAGATACCTGAACCAGTACATCTATTTCCCTAAACGTCAACAACTCACTGACGTCAAGAGTGACTTCTATGCCCTGGGGAGGATGCCACATGTCATTGGCTCCATTGATGGGACGCATGTGGCTTTGGTACCACCACAGGCACATGAGCAGGCATACAGGAACAGGAAACATTACCATTCTATCAATGCTCTGGTGGTATGTCTTGCAGATATGAGCATCTCACATGTGAGTGCACGTTTCCCCGGTTCTGCACACGATGCCTACATAATGAGGAGTAGTCGCATCCCTAGGATGATGTCACAGATGCAGAACCAGCGTGCCTGGCTTGTCGGTGTGTACTGACTTTGTACCATTGTGTGTGTTCTGCAATGTTGTATTCCACCCTCTTTTCCAACTCAGCTAATGTGCAATTGTCTGTATGTAGGTGACTCCGGATACCCCAACATGCTGTGGTTGCTGACACCCCTCAGGAACCCTGTGACACCAGCCCAGATGCGCTACAATGAGGCACATGGTCGGACCAGGAGAGTAATCGAGCGGACATTTGGTCTCCTGAAGAGCCGCTTTCGCTGCCTGGACAAGACAGGAGGGGCCCTCCCATATGCCCCTGCAAAGTTGTGCAAGATTGTCATCGTCTGCTGCATGCTACACAACCTGGCAGTGCGGAAGGAGTTGCCTCTCATCCTGGATGACGATGACCAACATCCGCCACCTGTGGAGGATCCTGGCCTGGGCCACGATGCCAGTGATGATGATGATGATGATGATGAGGGTGATGTCCGCACACAGCTCATCACCAACTTCTTCAGCTGACTGTGAGTATACAGAGATGTTATGTCAATGATTTGAGTTTGCATGATATGTGTTGGTGGTGCTCTGTTGCTGTTTGAGTGTGGCCATGTGCTACTTGACTGGATGCGTGCAGCGATGTGTCCTTACAGGTAGTCTGTACTCCCCAACAGTGTTGACATGCTAACTTGGTTTTGTGTAGGTATCTTGTGACATGTATTGGGCATGAGTATTGCAGTTCTGTCCTGTTCTTCAGTGCTTTTGACTGTGTGTCATGTCTGTCCTTCACAGGGTACTTTCCGAGTTGTTTGGTCAACTGTGAGCCCCCAACACCATGATTCAACTTCCAGGGTGGAAGAAGTCGTTTCCCTACAGGTGATGTGCCACACACCCCATGACTTTATTTCTTCTACACTTGGTGACTGTGTGGCCACTGCCACGTGGGATTACCTTGCATCTGTAGTGGAAACAACATGTTGCAAATGTGTAATAAACCTGTGCTTCACTTTGGGATGTGCGTTGTCTGTGGTCACACATCTGACTGACATTTGCTTACTGCACCTGTGGGCTAGTTAACACAGACTCTGAATAGGTGTGGTGTCTGTGCATTCCACTGTATTTCCTGGCAACATCAGTGTAGGCGATGAGTCAGATGGCCCTGGTGTGTATGTGTTGTGTAGCCCTAGTGGTGTGTCTCCCTCATATGTGTCACGTCGCCATGACTCACATGACGGTGTTGAACTTGCTGTAGCAGTTAGCATGCACAGTGTCATTTAGCAGATCATCATCTCCATGATAAAAACAACGTTGGAATCACAACAGAGGCAAGTATGGTGTATTAGTGAGTTTATTTACATACATGTGTGAGGATAGTGCACAGGATGGTGGGTGCTGTACATTGGGATTGGAATCCAAAGTTCCCAGATGATTTGGAAGTGTTGGTAGCAGAAATGTCCTGAGTAAAGTCCATAGTCATCTGATACATTAGTCCAACTTAAACTCCCCATGTCATGTGGGAGAGTTGGGTTGCATTCGACAGGGTGAACAGTTTGCACACAAAGGAGAATTTCCAGAACAGGTGTTGGGTTCCTGGGGGATGTACATGGCCATCAGCTTCTCAGTTGTCCTTCCTCGGACGACCCCTCTTCTTTCTGGGGGGACCCTCACGTGCAGGCCGCTGTGGTGCAGAGGACTCTCCACCAGAGTCATCCTCCCTCCCTGTGGCAGTTGCAGTTGTTGCGGCACCAGATGTTGTGGGCACACAGGGAGGTGTGGACATGTTGGTGCTAATCTGGCGGAGGCATGTCAATATGTCCCTCCTCACCGCTGTCAGTTCTTCCAATGTGTCCCACTTGGACTCCATGCCAGACATGTGTGTCTCCACACGGGACATGTGGGAGTCCAAGCGGGCATGATGGGCAGCCTGCTGCTGTTGAATGTCCTTGAGGATCCCCACTACCTGGCTGACCTCTCCGGTGCTATTCTGGTACGCATCAGCAATGCGTACCAGTTGTGGGTCATCATGCAGTCCAGACCCCTCTGCAAACAGCGACCTCTGCCTACCACCCCTCCCACCACCCCTGGCGACACGTGCGGGACCTGCGGTGGCACGCACAGTGGACCCTAGGCCCCCTTGGGGGTTGGTACTGGGGTTGTTGTCCATTGCTTCACGGTGGGCTGGGGTCCCTGTGCTGTTGTCATTCAGTGTCCTTGGTCTGTCCGTGTCAGCGGGGGTGGTCTGTGTGTTGGCAGATGTTGGAGGAATGGGTGCAGGGGGTGCAGATGGTGGTCCTGCTGGTGCTGCATGATGACTCACACCGGAGGTGCCAGGTAGGTCTTCGCCATCCGAGGAGGGCAGAGGCTGTTCCACACCAGAGAGCTCAGGGGCCACCGGAGCCTGGGACAGGGACTCCTCATCATCTGCTGCTGTGTCCCCATCATCACCTGTTTTTGGAAGAAACACACAATGTATGTTATGTTTCTACAGGCATCAATGGTTCAAACACATGACAGTTGTGACTGTACCTCTGGATGCGGGCCTGTACATTGCATTGTCCTAAGTTGTCACAGTCAGAGGTTGATATTGGTGTGGCTCATTGTCCTGCCAACCTGAAGCATTTCAATGTGAATGTTGAGGTGTGTGCATGACCAGCATTGGTGGTATTTGGTTGACATCCGGACCTCCTTCTCCCCCCAGCCCAGTTATTCCACCATGAAGCATGCCACCCTTGCAGTGGATGCAGGTTAACTCTCAGGATGTCAGTCAGTGGTGTCCTGCTGTTGGTTGGTGCCCAGTTCCCAGCAGGGCCTGGTACTCCCCACAACAGAGCACCATTGTCAGACATCTTAGAAGTGGCTTTTCACTCCCTGTGAGGTGTGCATGCTTCAGTGTGAGCTTGCTGGGCCATGTGGGTGGGGGATGTTGAGCTGTGACTACCACTCCCATCATGCTATTGCCTACACCCCCCTTCCCAGCATGCCCATACTTCCTTCCTTTTGACTCTGCTTCCCTGTGGGGTAGTGTGCCTGTGCTGAAAGGATGGCTGACAGTGTTGTCCTGGCGTTTGTTTGGCTACAAGTCCCAAAAGTGTCCCTGTGCTTCACACAGCATAACCCAGTCTGGTTGTCCTTTGTGGGATATTTAATTAGAGTGTGAGGCATTGCATTCTCCCAGGTGAGTTGTGTGGAGTTTGTGTTAAGGGGGTGTGTGAGAAAAGCTGCTGGTAACTATGGTCAGAGCTGTCAGTCCTCCTTCCCACCCAGACAGATATCCCACCATGGAACGTGCTTCCATTGCAGGGAGTGCAAGTTGGCTTAGAGGATGTTAGGCAGTGGTGTCCTGCTGTTGGTTGGTGCACAGTTCCCAGCAGGGCCTGGTACTCCCCACAACAGAGTACCATTGTCAGACATCTTAGAAGTGGCTTTTCACTCCCTGTGAGGTGTGCATGCTTCAGTGTGAGCTTGCTGGGCCATGTGGGTGGGGGATGTTGAGCTGTGACTACCACTCCCATCATGCTATTGCCTACACCCCCCTTCCCAGCATAACCATACTTCCTTCCTTTTGAGTCGACTTCACTGTGTGTGAGTGTGACAGCAATGGCAAGATGGCTGACAGTGTGGTCCTGTTGTTTGTTGGTGCACAGTTCACAGCAGGGCCTTGTGCTCCCCACAGCTGAGGCCAGTGTCAGACATCTTTGAAGTGGCTTTTCACTCCCTGTGAGGTGTGCATGCTTCAGTGTGAGCTTGCTGGGCCATGTGGGTGGGGGATGTTGAGCTGTGACTACCACTCCCATCATGCTATTGCCTACACCCCCTTCCCAGCATGCCCATACTTCCTTCCTTTTGAGTCGACTTCACTGTGTGTGAGTGTGACAGCAATGGCAAGATGGCTGACAGTGTGGTCCTGTTGTTTGTTGGTGCACAGTTCACAGCAGGGCCTTGTGCTCCCCACAGCTGAGGCCAGTGTCAGACATCTTTGAAGTGGCTTTTCACTCCCTGTGAGGTGTGCATGCTTCAGTGTGAGCTTGCTGGGCCATGTGGGTGGGGGATGTTGAGCTGTGACTACCACTCCCATCATGCTATTGCCTACACCCCCTTCTCAGCATGCCCATACTTCCTTCCTTTTGACTCTGCTTCCCTGTGGGGTAGTGTGCCTGTGCTGACAGGATGGCTGACAGTGTTGTCCTGGCGTTTGTTTGGCTACAAGTCACAAAAGTGTCCCTGTGCTTCACACAGCATAACCCAGTGTGGTGGTTCTTTGTGGGATATTTAATTAGAGTGTGAGGCATTGCATTCTCCCAGGTGAGTTGTGTGGAGTTTGTGTTAAGGGGGTGTGTGAGAAAAGCTGCTTGTAACTATGGTCAGAGCTGTCAGTCCTCCTTCCCACCCAGCCAGATATCCCACCATGGAACGTGCTTCCATTGCAGGGAGTGCAAGTTGGCTTTCAGGATGTCAGTCAGTGGTGTCCTGCTGTTGGTTGGTGCACAGTTCCCAGCAGGGCCTTGTGCTCCCACAGCAGTACCCAGTGTCAGCCATCTTGTCAGTTCTTTTCCACTCCCTGTGATGTGAGCATGGTTCAGAGTGGTGTTGATGGGCCAATTGTGAGGGTGACCAATATCTGTGACTACAACTCCCATCATGCTATTGGCTACACTCACTTCACCAGCATACACACAATTCCTTCCTTTCAGTGAGCTTCCCTGTGAGGTGGTGTTCTAGTGGTGGCAAAATGTCTGTCAGTGTTTGTTCGTTATATTTGTGCCACTGCCTTGCTCTATTTGTTGTTAGGTTTGTACATGTCATGACACAGTTACATATCACTATGAGATGGCAGGTATTGTGTTTGTCTAACTAACATACACATCTTGGGATGATTATCTTTTGGTTACTGTGGCTTTGCTAAGGGTGCATGGTTTCACTATCCCCTTGACAGTGATGTGTGTGTATTGTCACACAATATTGGGTATATTGGTTGTGTACTCACCAGGCTCTGGGATGTTTGATAGTCCATGTACGCTCTCTGGTGGTAGGATGGCCCGCACCGTCTCCTCCCAGGGCCTGAGCAGGGGCGGTGCGTCCATTGGGGCGTTGCCCCCCCGCCCGTGCCCGCAGCTCCCTCGGCATCTCTGAACTTAGTTTACTTAAGTTCAGAGATGCCGTCACAGAGGGAGAACTGAGTCTGACAATCATGTCAGTCAGCATGACGTCGGACCGCCCACCCCCTTCAGAGTCTGAAGGGGGTGGGCGGTCCGGCGTCATGTTGACTGACGTGCATTGCAGACCAGCCAGGGACAGGCAGCAGCACAAGTGCGCGTGAGTGGGGAAGGTGAGCAAATTTTTCGCCCGTGCCCAATCATGCGCACTTGTGTTTCCACTGGCTTGCGCATGCCCATTAGGAGCCCCTCGGTCTCCTAATGGGCAGGCGGCGGGCGAAGAGTAACCGTGCCCTCAGCCAATCCTGGCGCTGCAGCAGCGCCAGGATTGGCTGAGGGGTTGCCACTCCACTCCTGATCGAAGAGGCGCCATTGCTGCAACGCGGACCAGGAGCAGAGGCGGTCAGGTAAGTTTGCTAAATTTTGTATTCTCCCTCGGCCCCCCACCCCTCCCGCGAGTACTGCGAGCCGCGGCTGGCACTTACCCGCTGTTCTTTACTAAGACAAAAAGAGTGAAAGATGCTTTCAGTGAAATTGCAAACAGCTTAAACAATGTATTTATATAGTTTAGCTTATGCATTTCCAATACATCGGTGCAAAATGAACCTCTTCCCAGCTCCCCACGGGGACGAACCCAACCCACTTACAATCTCGGTGCGACTCTACACTTCTTGCTAAGAGTCTCTAATCTTGTTTTCCCTGGTTTTAAATTTGGTCTACAGGAACCTGGAATGTTGGTTATTTTTTGGCCCGCGCATGAGTTTAATAGCATAAAGGTAATTTCGCGTGGAGTGTGATTTTTGGGCTGCCCATAACTCTCATCATTTCTTATTTATCCTCCACCTATGCCGACGGAGTAGCCTTTCTCACAAGAGAGTTAGTTACTCTTGCAGAAATGTCTTGCGGGGACTGTGAACTCCTGTGTGTACAACGCATGTTAGAATCAGCAACATTTAAAAACAGAATTTAAAGAAACTGCAGAGTGGACAGTCACATGGAAAGGTTCACAAGATCATTTCTTCTCGCAAATTGTGAAAAGGGGGATTTCGTGATGTAGACAACTGTGAAAGGCGCGATTTTCATGCAGATGGACTCTCTTATATACCACTGGTGCAGACTAATTGATTTCCCAAATAGTCTGTGATTTTATTTGCATTCCTTTCTTATTCATAAAAGTTTTTGAATCAGTATAGTTCCTTGATTGCTTTACTAGTCCTTATCTGTTCACTGTTATATAACCTTTCACACGTCATCACAAACTTCCTTTTATTTTTGTAAGTCATAAAAATCCTCTAACGAGTTTAACATTTTCCAAAACCAGGACAGAATCTGCTTTGTCAAAGAGCCCTGGAAACTGTCTTTGTAACGGAGCCTGAGAAACGGAAACTTGCAGAACCAAAAAAAACCACGACTCTTGTGCATCTCTGGCTGGCGGGCTAACAGAAGGTCTCTGGATGGAGTGCACACCATTGGCTGTTCTACCATCTGATATTAGAACGGTAGAGCAGTGCTTTGCCAAATTTAAATAAATAATTACTTTATTTTTCAGTCTCGTTGGGCGTAAGAGGGGCCTATTCGAACATCAGAGTACACCCATTGTTTACAGGCACTTCAATTATAAATGCTGCTATTGCCCAACCTAATACTAATAATTGTATCCACCTCAGAAGGGTGATAGGCTAAGTCAACCCCGTGAGCCTCAGGTTACAGATTCAATCTGCGGGGGCTTAACTCGCTCAGCGAGCCGACTACCCTCACATGCAACCGAATCTGCCAGCCAAAACCTATCAAACACAATAAATAAATAGAAAAAAGGGGGGTCTGCACTGATCTACAAAGAGGAAGATGCTGACATTCTTGGTACTTGTTTTCCCAGGCTGGCCCAGTGAGCTTTCATTCTTGGTGGAGGCTTTAGAGAGGCCTCGGCAGCATTTCAGATTCTTCCATCGGTCGGGGAGAGGATGGGGCGGGATACAGGGGGTGCGAACGAACACTGTTTTTGACGTAGTAGGAATTTTTGGGCAGCCTTAGAGGGGCACTGGCATGCATAGTGGAGCAGAGAAGTGAGCCCTTGATTGATCAGTTGATAGACAGGAGGGCTGTAGTGGAATCACCTAACATCCTCAGGTCGCTGGTCCAAAGGACACTGTGTGGAACAAGGGGCCCGAGCGCATTGGGCAAAACAGGAGTTTTGAGGCAAACTATCTAGCAAGTGCTGCAGCAAGGCTTCCTGAATCAGGGTTTTCACAACGCCCAGCAGCGGGTGGCAAGACCATATTTTGCAAGGTGGTCAGGTGTTGGTAATAGCTGTACAAGGAAAGGGAGGAGAGTGTGTGGCTGTTTTTTATCAGGAACTGCAAGTTTGTTCACAGATTGTTTTGCAGCTCAGCCGGAGAGGCCTAGGAGGCTGCGGTTCCCCCAAGAGCGGCATTCCCGCCAGTAAAAAAGCAGGGTTGGGGACAGGTTGTAGGTGGAGAAAGTAGCCCTGGTTCCACAGCTTCTCCGGTCATTGTCCCAGTGGGAGGGGTAGGTGTGGTACCAACGCAACAGGGCTCGCTTGTAGTGATAGCGCCTGCGGCGACTAATAGCATTGTGCAAAGTGGCAATAGCTGCATGGCAAATATTGGTGACGCCAGGGACAAGCCAGATAAGTCTGATCTAGTGGGTAATATAGCCAGTGTGTTACCATGGTTGTCGAAGGTAGGGATGTTATCTACTCCCCTTATGGCAAGGGTCACTGAGGGCAGCAACGTGGAAAGGGCCAGGAGGTTAGTGGTCCACTTAGCACGGGTGGGCACTACGAGATACTAGCAAGCTTTGACATTTTCAGGAATGCCACACTAATAGCATGATTTTTGCGAAGATGGGTCTAAATGTTACTGCGAGCAATGGAAACAGCTGCAGCCTCGCCTTCAGCTGCCCTCTGTGAGGTTTCAGCCTCCCTCCTCTGGGCTGAAATTCTGGCTCTACACATTTTACTGTAACGTCCCGGTAACAGCTACAGGGCGCGATGCATGCCGGGACAGTGCAGGAAATAGGTCTATCTCTGTGAAATACAGTGCTGTGTCTGAATTATTCTGAAATGATAGGAAATAGAGCAGGCGAGGGGCAGCAGGTAAGAGAGGATTTTTTTAGAGTTCTGCCGCTGTGTTCTTAAAGCAGGCATCTGATGGATTTCACTCATAGTATTGGGGGGGGGAGGGGGCAGAGGGGGGGTCCGTGACATAGCCATGACCCACGAAAAAGTGTTGCATATGTAGGTACTGGCCTAAATGAGTAAAAACACTTATGTATGTACGTGTTCGTATATTTCAAGGTAACTTGTACAGTGCATTTTATATCAAGGGCGTTAGCTATTTTCCTAATTTATTGGTACATTTTGAAGAAATGCTTTCACCATATAAAGATCTGAATTCATTGTGTATATTGGGCAGCGCAGGGGCCTGCCAGCCTGTAAAAGCTCTTGATCTTTTGGGGGAAGGGCCAATACCGTGTTGACCATAGTTTCCAGGGACGTGCTTCTCTGTAAATGTTTGACTGTGAGTTAGCCAGGCCGATAATCCCTGTGAACTCCTTTATCTGCTCATATGGTACTTTGAGCAATCGGTAAATCCATCGGGTTAGAACTATTCCCTGAAAATTCAAACCTATTTAGCAGTAAATGAGTAATGAAGCTCAGCCGTGCACCTGTGAGGAAGCCACGGCTGAACTCTGTTTACACACTGTGATAATAGATTACCTGAGTGACTCTGAACTGATAACGGGGTTATGCAGTGCTGGCATAAATAGTCAGCCTAACTGGCAAAGTCAGGTTTACCTGTGAAATGCATAATGAGGAGTTTTGATCTAGAGCCTAAATAGCTTATCTGGGTTGTAATCCATTTGACTAATTTGAATCTCCCTGTGCCTCAGATTGTAAATATGTTTAACAGAAATATGCAAAACTCCAGTAACACCAATGTTGGCGATGGTCACTATTGAAAGGGACCCGTTAGTCCCCTGCTACGTAGTAAAAATCCCCGTAATTGGGGCTCAGAAGGCCTTTCGTAGCCTTGGGCCCCTGTGCCACTGCACGTTACACACAATTGAATACTGCGCCTGGTTGTACAGTGCGCGATTTAGTTATGTCCCAGTTATATTTTCACACCTCCACCTCGCATGGATTTCTGCATTCTGGATTTAGCCAGGCTAGAGTCTGATAGCAGGCTCTGGCTCAACTTGAGGTCCTCTTGGACCCTCGAGCCCAAAGTGAGCCGAGCTTTCAGGTGGCTGCTGTCTGCCACCCACGCTCTACCCTCGGGTACCAAGAATGATGGTCAAAGTAGTAACCTTTGATGTGAAACTGGCAGGAGAAAGAGATGCTTTTAGTGACTGAACTGTACAACTTTGAACTGAAAAACCTGGGATCTGCCCCGGCTTCCCTGCCTCATAAAATTGTTATCCCTGACAAATATTTTATTTTACCGAGCATCCTGTTGACTTTTCTAACATTTATTGTTATTGTTGTCTTCCTTCTATATAAAATAGGTGGGCTTTTATTCAGTTTATATATTTTTATATAGTACTGCATATCGCTTTTCAATTACTTCAGTGTGCTGCGTTAGTGTTCTGTGTCTAGCTGTCGTACAAAAGATTGTTCTATAACATTGGATTTTTCACAGGGTGTTGGTAGGTAGGGGCTTCATCTGCTCATGTGGCTAATTTGCAGGTGGGTTGTGACTTGGATCAATTTCCTTGCTTGCGTTTGGGCCCTTGCTACCCAGGCTAAGTCACTGCACAGCAGTCTAAGCTCAGTTTCTGTGCACTGCAAGCAGCATGGAGAAAAAGAAACTCCTATTGCTTTCCAGAACACATAGTCCGTGTTCGGGCACCAAAGGACCAACTTCCATCACAGCGCTTAATAGAGGTCAGTGCCCGTCCTTTACTCTCTTCGTTTTGATAAAAACATTCTATTAGCAGCCAGAACATTAGAATAAGAGAAGTGTGTAAGGGATACAGAACTCTCCAGTTTCCCAGGTTCATGCATGAGTAGCTCTTCCAGTCTGGGTTTTTGCTCATCATTCTGTGACTTGTCCTTTTTTATCCGATTACAAAAATCAAGACTACAAATCCCTGAATGCAAGACAAAAATGCTGAACGGTATGAGCAGTTTACACATGCACCTATGAAGCATGAGAGGTCTGGAGATCAGGGATCCGTGTGACCTATAGGGCAGTAGCTGATGGGCTGGTCTGACAGACCAGTGTGTGGGCCAGTTTCTAAGCATTTGTGGGCTGATGTTAGGGACAGACGGGCCACTTTTTAGTGTTGATTTCCCTGATATTACCACTTTTTTAGCTTTCTGCTTCGCTAATGGGGCCACTTATATTTTGGTGCCTGGGTCTATTTTTTTGTTCCCATCCAACCCTGCTAAAGATCATTAAATAAAAATGATTTTGGGCGATTGGAGAGACACACAGGAGTTGTTCCCTAAGATCCCTTGTGTTTACTGAAATACAGACATAGATAGAATCAGTCCCTGGGGAAACGGGGGAGAGAGAGAGAGACGGTAAGGGAGGCATACTGGAATGTACGTTTGGATGAAGACTATTTTGCTGTCTATAAGCAAAAAGTAAAAGCATTGAATAACTTTTAAATTGGAAATTTAGCAACTCATAGTAGGTTCAACTCACGAGACCACTGACACAAATATATTAAATCTCCCACCAAAGACTCACCAAAGACTCCGGATAGTTACCCGTGATTGCTGGTCCTTGTTTTGGAATACCTTCTACTCTATTTAAAGGTATTTTCTGTATTCCTGGTATGAATGGCTCCAAACTAAATGGCCAAGAAGGAGTTCTGGTGTTGGAATATGCAGAAGGGTTCAGGTTTGTGCAGTAGACTGTGATGAGTTTTCAACTTCCAGAGAAAATATAGAGAGGAAATGAGATGAGAGAACTCTCTTAAGGGCATACTTTTTGAGGAGGCCCTCTGCTTTTGATTGCAGTGGCTCAGTTTATTTGGTGATTCACAATTCCAATCATGGGTAAAACATGGCTTGTTGAACATAGATGAGATGTACTTGCAAATTGTTTGATTGCATATTGCATTTCAGGTTTTCAATTTGACCAATCCTTTGACTTCTTACCAACGAAATATGAGTGTCTTCCTGGTCGAGGACCACACTGCTTTTTCTCTTATCTGTCTTGTATCAAGACCCTGCTGGACTATGGGGTGAAAGAAAGCTTGAATAAGCAGCTACCTATGTTATATGACATCTCTTTATTAATGTAATAACTGCACTTTCACAATTGCTTTATTAACCTTCCTGCATTCTCCAATTTGCTTGAAAATGCACCATTTGTCCACTTTTTTTTCAAAATTTTCTCGGGGGGAAAACCCCCCCGAACTCTCCTTAGGTTGTTCGGGCTCGCTCGCTACGCTCGCTCGCTGCGCTGCAGTATGCCAATATTTTTACGCCCCCACCACTTACAAATGTCACCAGCCACCACTGGGCCTGAGGTATACTGATTTGGCAGGAGGGCCACTGCCGGTGTGATGACTCAAGGCGTAATCCTTCTTGAGTAGGTCCTTGACCCTCCTGCGCACATCATACCACCTGTTCTGGATGTCTTCCTTTGTGCGCAAACATGGTGATTGTGCGTTCACCCTGTCGACGATCCTCTCCCACATCTTGGTTTTCTGCGACATGGGGGTATGTTGGACCAATGTACCAAACAACTGTGGCTCTACCCTGAGGATTTCATCTACCAGGACTTCCAATTCACTGTCTAGGAACTTTGGATTCTTCTTTGGGGGCATGGTGATGGGTGGTGGTGGGGATTGATGTGTGTGTGAGTGTGCAAGTGAGGGTGGGTGAGTGTAGGTTTTGCTGGGTGTATGTGAGGGTGCTATTTGGGAGGTGCTAATGGTGTGTGGCTTGTGTGATGGATGAGTTGTGAGTGTGTCTGTGGTTGCTGTCTGATGGTGTTCTGTGCTGGCAGGTCAGTTGAATTTGCAAAGGATCATGGTAGGGATTTGTGGCCTTTATATGGGAGGAGTTGTGGGTGTGTCTTTGTTCCATGTTTTTTTCCCCCTGTATTTATTGACTTTGTCATTGCTTGTTTGGCCCTTTTTTTTGTATTTTTCCTTTGTAGTTTTTAGGCATGTAGGAGACGTTCTTCTGACCGAGTAGGACGCTGCAGTTGGCTCGTGCGGGCTTCTCCGAGTCTTTCAAGCTGTGTTTCTGCTGGGTTTCATGTGCGGCGTACGCGTCGGTCGCGGAGTATTGGGTTGCTTCGGCTCGGTTTTGTATGCGTGTCGGTCGTACGGCTTGAGCTCCGTGCGACTCGGTCTGGTTTTACACGCATTGTATCGTACTGCGCGGGTCGGAGTTCGCGGGTACGTTTCTGTCGGGTTCATTCCTGGTGCGTGTCGGTCGGTTCGATTCGCGTAGTTTTCCGGCCAGATAGCTGGTTTCCATGCGGTTCGGTCGTTCGGCTTGTGTTCCGTACCAGTCGGTCGTAATTCACATGCATTGCATCGTACTACGCGGATCGGGCAGCGCCGGTACGTGTCGGTCGGACTACATTCCCGTACCGAGTCGGTCGGTATGTTTTCCGGCCCAAATCGGAATCGCCCCCTAAGTATCTGTCGGTATATCGCACATTAAGTCAGAGGCAATCACTTAGAAAAATAATATGAGATATGCGTCACAAATAAATGTTCTTATCAATACATTGCAGAGATAATGAGTGAAAATAGTAGTATCAGAGGTTAATGGAGCGTTGCAGGAGACACCATAAGCAGCATAGTTAATAAATAGTGCAGGAGAAGCATTTATTTAATGTGGTAGATTGAAGCTCCAAGGAAGGCATGCACGCTGAGGAAAATGTTCCATGTTTAAGAATTGCTGGCAGAAGGTAGTACGTAAAAGCTCCAGAGAGGCGTGTAGAAGCTGGCCATGAGCGACACAGTAATGTGCAAATGGATTTATAAAAGACCTTACCAGGATATTATCAGAATGTAATGAAGAGCGAGAGCCAAAGAGCGTGTCTTTCTCAGTTGCGCTCGCGTTGATAAGGGTCTCACATGAAGGTATGAGGGCGCGCACCAGCTACGCAATAGCTGGGGATTCGTCTGACAGGACAGGCCGAGCTCGCGTCTTGTGAGGAGAATGCTGCGGCGGTAAATACGGGCACCTAGCGAGTACGGAGACTCACAAAATTCAGTCTAGCCGCCGCCGCCACATTCCGATGTTTAGAAACATCAGCACCGAAGTCCTAGGCGCACTGAGGAGAGCACCGCCTCCGTCCGAAGTTCCACCCGCAGCAGAGCTCGGCGTTCAGGCGGCCATCTTCCTGCGTGGCCAGACCACGCCCTCTCCGGGCAGCATCCTTAGGGGTCAGTGAAAGTCTTCTAGAGCGGTCTGGCTCACACCCAAACACAAGGGTTTATATACAGTTTTCCTGCATATGAAAGTACAGAATTGCAAAGTCACCATGATATGATCATTTCACCAGCAAATCAAAATATTACATTGTTGCTTAGCCCTATTCCCTTAGCACTAACCACTACATGAACATTGATTCAGCCCTTCTGACCCAATGTCCTCTGGAGGGGTCAGAAAAAACAAGTTACATAAACAAAAGTGAACCATTTTGAATGAATGCAATGCCGCATGCAAGAGGAAGGTACTTGAAAATGTTACAGAAAGCTTCCTGTAGCACACCCTCTTTGAGAACAGTGTCATTCAGAAATGAACAAATCCATATCTTGCTGCACGTAGTATCAGGTAGAAATATAAACACAGAATAAACATTATGATACGGCATCCATTTTTAACAAGATGGTGCTAAGGCCTAACTGAGGACTAATTAGCCTAAGCAGGAAAAACATACTTAAAATGTTGTAGCAAGTTTGTTTCAATCGTAACAACTTCTCCACTCTGATGATTTTATCATCACTGAAAACCCCAAACTATTTCCAATACAGTTTGTGTCTCGATTTTCCCAACATCTTAAGCTGTGCATAGACTTGATTGCATCTTTTATCTCCAGTTCACACATTCTCCTTTTTTGATGTAGTCTTCTCCTTTTTACACCTGTATTTTGAACTCACTTTTGAATTTATTAGCTCAGAAAATGTATGCAGAAAGAACAGAATGATTGCACTCATTAACACAATAATGATATGTGTTAATATGACATGCAACATGCCTCCCCTCAAACTATCAAACCTTTCACCAACTTTTCTAAAAACCCCTTCTGTGAGAAGTTGGCCTGGTATCTGATGTCCACTTATGTAGGTGGGCACCCTGCACCAGTCCAGACAACCCTTATGGTGATTTAAGAGGTCTTAGACAGCCTTAGAAAGCTCTCTAAGTGGTAGCTGTGGAGAGCAGCCTTCAGGCTTAGTCCAGAAGGAGTGTAAAGCAGCTTGTTTTACCAGAATGCAATCTTATAGTATAGATTAAGTGAAAAAGAACCACACAAGGTATTTATAAAAATATGTATTTATTATATAATACTCTCTAACACATACAAATATCTCCTACCCGGAGATATGCACAATGCACACAATACTTTGTAAAGAAATACAGTAAATAGCACAGAATACACAGTGGGCCCCAGGGGGGACCAAACCATATACTAAGAAAGTGGTATAAGAACCACGACTTGGGTCAAGACGATGTTGAGAGGAAGTAGAAGTGCTGGGGACCCAAGGAACCAGAAAAAGGAAACATAGGAAAAATCCTAAAAGGAGGGCGGATTCCCATCACTCACCTAGGTGACATGCTTCATCATCTGGGATCTCCTCCTGGTTACACACTGAGGTAACCAAGGACTGCAACCTTCTGTCTATCAGAAGCGAGCTCACGGATGTTTTCAAATACAATATGATAGATGGAGCTCTGCTATACCCATCCAGAATGATGAACAAAAGTTTCAGAGTGAAGTGCGCAGTGCAAAAAATTGAAGATAGTGATATGTGCAATTTAAAATTGAATATCAAGAGAGAAAGTATTTTAATGAGTATCTCCTGATACCCAAACTAAAAACAGTGCAAGAGCAGTTTTAACAAAATAACTGCCGGAAATATCGGGTCTACATGTTTCAGCCAACTGGACGTTAGATAGTCCAAGGCCTTCCTCAGGACCACTGCATATACTATTGCTACTGCGTTTGTGAAAAAGAACAAGGTGTATAGAAAACAAAAACAAATTTTAAACCAAGGTTGGAATGAATACAACCAGGTAACCTGAATTACAGGCGTAGAAATCCTCCACAAATCACTGGATGCTGGTGGCACCTGTAAAGAGAATGTCTATGAAAAAAAATGCTACTCAAAACATATAAAAGACTTTATGAACGTGCTACACATCTTATCATCGTTCTTTATGCGTACAACTGCTTCCTGGTTAGATATTTATATCATGTAATGCTCACCCGTGATTCACGAGGATAGGACCTCACCTCACCTGGCAACAGCTCAGGAAAAGAGGCCCTGCTCTGTGGGTAGAGAGGAAGAAAGACATACAATCAAAGGCAGACAGTGAGCCCAACTCTTTATGTGACTTTCAATACCTCCATTATCCACACACCTATGTTTGTGCAATGTCTGTTATGAACTGTAAAATGGCCAACATTTCTGAGTAATAAAACAGTACACAATGACAGTAATGGACCTGTAACAGAGTCTGTTCAAAGCGTCATGTATGGAATAGATACCATTGCATTACTTGTCAGGGGTAACTATTCCAGTGTATGTAAACAGTCCTAGTGTAGGTAATGTTGATGAGGCAAGAACTGCTCATTGAGAATACAATTATAATGGAAAGCAGGCGCCTAAGTAAATGAACATAGGCTGGACAAAACTTTCCGCTATGTCTGCACAGCGATCTCAAGCACAAGATGAAAAAAGTTCTGTGTAAGTAATTAAAACAACAAATTCAGATGTGCTCCTAATGACCATATTAGTGTGTGCCGGTTTCTATGTGAAAATAAGTTGAAGAGAAGCGCAAACAATAAACACTGTTATGTGCACTATGGAAAAAAACAGTTTCCAGAGCCGCATGGTTCAACATGGAATAAGCGCGACAGTAACACATAGTTTTGCTCGCGCTTCAAAGGAGAACGATCTCGACGGCTCAGTGGATTTTAAACCTACAACATCTTAATGGTCAGTAAAATTAACACAGTTATATGTGCTTTAAAGAAGATCAGTCACAAGGGCTACATGTTGTGTACTCACATGTACGCGGCAATACAGCACTGTAGTGTGCACTATGAGAAAAACACCCATCAAGGCTAGTCTTCAGCGACGGATTACATGTCTACGGAAGACCCGGAAGTCTCATGTGACAACAAGGGAGCTCCCAGCATTGCGGGATACACTAACCAGTATCGTTTGGGACAGGCATCGAAAAGCTTATGCGCAAACTAAGGAACACGTTATACGATGTGAGATTAAAAACTGCACCTATCTTTGTATAGAATCCTTACCTGTCCGTCGGTACCCCGGGCTAGTACTGAGCTCTTGGTGTTGTATTCCTCTTAGGGTGTCCGTATATAGGTTTTCCTGTATCATGTCCTTATATAGGCACAATTCACCCTGCCCTTATATAGGCATGAAATCCCAGTCCTTATTTAGGCATTAAACCGTGCACTCCAAATACAGGCATGGTCTCAGACATCCGTCCACCCTAACGTCACAACGAGTTCTTGAAGAACAGACCCTTAGGCTTCGGGAGTTTCCCTAGCACAGGACTATTGATTTCTTCAAGGACTCATCTATTATGCATGAACCGTTATACCTTAGGGGTTCATTCATGACGTCTTCCGCTGTCCGATTCACGTCAATGCTAACACTCTGAGGTACCTCTCAGGTATAAATATACCTTCCCTAGCCCCTGTAAATCAGAGGAGACCTCAACTTCAGAGGAGCCCATTTCCCGGCCTGACGCACTGAGAAGACGCTGTCATCCCTGCACGCAGAGAGTCCAGCTTCCAGTGATCTGACTTCCCTCGCGGGGTGTTGGAGTTCGAGTCTGGCAAGAGATTCCCACCTCTCTCATTCTCAAGGTATGGAGCTTGAATAGATACCTAGAGGGACTCTTGGCATACTGAGCGTAACATACTCTTAGTATACCATAGTAAGGAATACTTCACCTACTTCATACCTCTCCCTACACCTAGGTTAGGTTAGGTACATTGGGGTAGAACTAGCTTAGAAACGCATCGTATGAGTACTCGCATTTTTAGTCTATGTTATTTATGTAAATGAATATTTACTAAAGATCATGCTAGCGCGGTATTATTTATTTCTACTGCTTACGCTGTACATTATTTATCTTGCATACTGTCTTGTGATCGTAACAGCACATTTTACTTACACAAGAAACAAGACTGTTCAATAAATCTTTTATTGAAACGCCCGTCTATTCTTTCTGTGTAACTTTGAGGAAAACTAAGTATGTACGAGTGAGCTGAGTGAAATAGTTATCTATTGTTTCCACGACTCTGGGACACGTTCTGATTCTAAAGGGAAACAAAGTGGTCATGTTTTGCGGCTGCCAGAAACTACTCCCTTCTTGTTTGTCAAGGAGTTTCTAGTGGCCTCTGAGCTAGCTGGCACAAGTAATTAAGTTTAATATACTCGATAGGGACATACCGACCTCAGTCCTATGTCAAACCTATAGGGTATATTATTCCAATGCGCAGAGCCTATTAGGGAAATAGGAGCTACACTACATGGCGCCCAACGTTTGGTAAGGCGGTAATTCAACGCTAGATACTGAGTAACTCAGCCGTGCTTTTTCTCTCAGAGACCCCTACCCATATACTCCAAAAGACGTCTGGAGTGGGCAGGGTTAAGTATCCGCCACGGCTACATAGGGAAGCACCCTATATATTAGCTGTTTGGTTTGCTCAACGTTGAAGGATACAGTGTTCCAAAATATTGTGCACCTTATCTTTGTTTCCTTGAAACTTGTTCTACATTTCTCAAAAAACAAAATGTCCATAACAGGGGACGAAGCCACCGGAAACGGTGGAGCTGCAGCTGACCCAGCCATGGCAGTTTTAAATTTTACCGGTTTAAATGAAACCGAGGAGGGTGTTATAGACATCCATCCAAACTTAAGAAGAGCCATCACTCTAAAACTCATAAAACACGGCCTACCACCAAGAGGCGGTAGAGCAGTTTTCGTGATAGAGGCACACGAATCCTTTCAGACAGAGGTATTCTATTCATGGGTAATATTTCCTGAATCCAATCCAGTTACAAAACTGTTTCACTTCTACAAAGAAGATGATCCACCAGAGGAATACATTCCTTTCGAGGATATAGAAATTCCATTAACATACCAGGAGCATCAGCTCTGGTTTAAAGGCGCCCTAAAACATCACAGAAACATTACCAGGCTCGGTCCACTAGGTAGACCAGGAGCAACATGGCCGATTCTAGCCGGCTACACACCTCATCCTGACATCGAAATAATGTCAGATGAGGAACTA
Source organism: Calotriton arnoldi (assembly GCA_963921515.1). NCBI lineage: Eukaryota > Metazoa > Chordata > Amphibia > Caudata > Salamandridae > Calotriton > Calotriton arnoldi. The sequence goes on from CAWUFW010009519.1 coordinate 381,895, forward strand.
CTAGTTCAACTACAAGAATTAATAAAAATCTACAGACAATTGGTCCAATATGTCATGAGGACTTTCACAGTCCAACCACCATTAACACTTCCAAATCAAATTCCTCAACCAGGGAATACACTAAAAATTACACCATAGACTATATACGCAGTCATGGGAAAAATGCCCACAAAACGTGAGCAGGTTCCATTTTGAATAGCTCAAAAAATCACTCAAATCGAAGCAGTATTTCCAAATACCAGCCCATATGAGAAACACAGAATCCTAACAATCAGTTTACCGATGGGGATCACACCACAACTGGAAGACTGCACCACTTGGGGCTCAGTATTTGCTGCCATCTATACTAAAACACACGGCATTCCGTCAATTGCGGTAATACCTGATGTCCTGAAACAAATTCAAAACGAATACGGGGCAGAGCCTGCTCTAAATTTAGGTATGAAATTACTGAAAAATTTCGACCAGGTCTCAACAATAATATTATCTAATATTAAAGGGGAGGCAGCAGCAGTGGCGATCCGCCAAAAATTAAGGGAATTTGATGTTACAGAACATCAAACTGAGCTACCCAGAATAATTAAACAATCTTATGCAGAATTAGGCAGAGATAGTTTGGGTGGAAGACCAGTGAAGCCGAAACTATCTGAAAGTCCTGAGAAGGACACAATTAAACAAACTCCGACATCTTCTAAAAAGAGGTGGGAGACTAATAAACAAAATTCAAACGAGAAACATTCTCAATCCCGAGGTAGGTCTCCTCAAAAGGAGCCCTCTGAAAGGAGGTATAACCTCAGGAACAGGGATAATTTGAGAAAGCCTGACAGGTATCAAGATACTGATACACGTTCCTCTCGTACCTTTCAGATCTCATCACAGACTTCGGAAAGAAGAGGACGGTCAGAACATAGAGAAGAACGCGTGAAATCGAAGGAAGAAAAACACGCTCCAAAAAATAAAACAAAACCTCAATTCTCCAAAAAGAAAGTAGCAGGTCTAAAGATCAGACATGCCGAGAATACTGAGAACACAACTCAAGAACGGAGAATGGGCTCAGACAATGCTGGACAGTGCAGCAGAAGTCACAATAGCTCGCCAGAACCTGAAGGAACTTCTGGAGATAGTGGACTTGAATGAGTACATTACAGTTGAAACTGTAGACACCAGGGTTAGTACTCCACAAAAGTTATATGAAATAACACTCCGGATGGAGGGAGACATACCTAGACAGGTGAAAGCACTTTTTTGGGAAAAACTTTCAAGGGGCTATGACATACTTCTAGCAGAAAAAGACTGGCCACCACAATTTGTCAGGGAGTGCCCACACGGCGAGGACATTATTATGCCTGCCTTCTCCAACCATATTCCAATTCACCTAAAATATACATATGCCAGGAAATGGGCAGTAGCCCAGGCCCCAGCATTATATAAAAATCATGTAGGATGGGATGAGGACTCACCTCACCATAAAATACATCTGAAACATGAACCAACTGCACAGAGGCAGTATCCAGTAAAGCAAGAAGCTAAAAAACAGGTCAGGGAGATCTTAGATCAACTTGAATACCAAGGGGTGGTTGAAACATGCACCTCTTCAATGAACAATCCTTTGTTTCCTGTCTCCAAACCAGACAATACATATCGTCTAGTTTTGGATTACAGACACTTAAACACTTGTTCAAAAACTTTTGCAGTGCAAAATGCACATAGCACAGCATTAATGAATAACATTGTGCGTAAAAAATATAAAACCACATTAGACATCTCAAATGGTTTCTTTTGTCAAAACATAGCACCTGAAAGCAGGTACTTAACAGCATTCTACATAATGTCAATTTTGTCGACTCCCACAAGGGTTCAAGAACAGCCCAGGTTTATTCTCAGCGAGGGTAATGGGAGTTACTACAAATTTACGACAATGAGGCATTGTCCTATGTCGATGATATCTATCTGACAGACGATGACCTGGAAAAACACTTGAACAGGGTGAGTACCATTATACTGGGATTCGCCTCTGAGGGCTACAAATTCAACTTCAAGAAGTCCCGAATTGCCCATCTCAATGTCCTATTTCTAGGATATGAGCTTTCAAGTGAAAGCAAGAGCTTGGCAGCTAACTTTCTAGAGAAATGTGCGCTGCTCCAACCTCCAAAAACGCTAAAAAACGTACAATCCATCCTGGGTTTCCTAAATTTTGGAAGAACATACATTCTAAATTACGCAGAAAGGGTTAAACCTCTCTACGCATTAATCAAACCTGATTTTTCAATCAAAAATTGGACACAGGAACATACAGAAATCTTGCGTTCACTCCAGGCTAACATGTTAGCAACAAATCACTTACAAACACGCGCAAGTCAACGCAACCTGGTGATCCGAATAATTTCGGGTCAATGCAGATTCACCTACTTAACATTTAATGAGGGTGAAAAAATACCAATAGCATACAAATCTCATTTGTATACACAAGCAGAAATGCGCTTCACTTCAACTGAAAAAATTCTGACAGCAGTTCAATCCGCTGTAGCAAAAGAAAGAGCCCTAGCCCAAGGGAAACGCATTATTGTCGTAACCCCAGTACCAGCTTTAGAAGCGGTCACAAAAGCAAGCATTCCAAATGCTAAGGCATTACATCCAAGATGGATACAATGGGTTAATTCTCTTGCTGCAACAGATGTTGAATATGTTTTTGATCCTGATTTAAAAACACAAGCGTTCCTGCAATATGAAGAAGAATGTCCTCTGACCACTGAAATTCTGCCTCTCGATCAGTACGAATTCATAATTTACACTGACGGATCTGCACAACCCGCAACAGGGGTAAGCAAGCTTACAGTGCAGCATGTGCAATCGTTAAAGGTCGCATGCGAGATGGCATCTTCAGACCTATGGTCACAAAAACTCAATCTCTAGGAGATTGTACAGCTCAGCGAGCTGAACTACAAGCATTCAAACTGGCACTTGAAAGTACAGATCGAGAATTCCCCACACTGATAGTGTGCGATTCCTTTTACTGTGTTCAATCGTATAATGAATATATACAAAACTGGCTTGAAAATGGGTTCAAAGATGCGAAAGGTGGCCCAATAAAGCACAAAACGCTTTGGGAACAAGTAGTTCAGTTAAAAAACGAACTACCAAAGGCTCACGTGATCCACACACTGAGTCATCAACGTGATGGCGTTCACGTTGCAGGGAATTCATTGGCTGACGAAGCCGCAAAGGGGGCTGTTCAGACGGCTTCCGTAGCTGCGATCACTCGTTCAAAAACAAAAATAGACAGTGAGATAATGTTGGCTGTCAATGCTACAAGCAAAGGCAGTGGTGCAGCGTTACCAAAAAAGTTTCCACTCAAGTACTCTTATGTAATTGATGCGAACAGCGTTCCTTTTGCTCGAATCCCTGGAGTGGGGGATAGGGTAATCCCAAACATGGAACGTAGAGCAGCTTTGATTTATGAAGCACATTTGGGGAAGGGTCTGTCACATCAAGGGATCTCTAAAACAATCTTGACGTTAAAAGAGATGTACTGGTGGCCTGGGATGAATACAGAAATCCACATCTTCATCAATAACTGCATAGACTGTAAGGTACAGCGTGATGCTGACCGCCACCAGACACCATGCTACGAATGTAGCTGCCCAGTACAGACACCACTGTTAGACAGCATTAGACTATCTACGCGCATGCGTCCTTCTGGACAAATGCAATCCCACAAATACTGAATCAAGGTTCCTATGGATATGGCCTCAGCGCTCGTCTGACGCTCGAACTGTTATAAAAGATTTGCGAGTCTTTATCGGCACATACGCAATAGGCACGCTACATTCTGACCAGGGCCCTGCGTTTAGCTCTCGGGCTTACAAAGAAGCCATGGCCAGTCTGGGCGTTGCATTGCGGTACTCCTCTCCATTCCATCCTGAGGGAAATTCGGTTGTGGAAAGGAAAAACCGGGACATAAAGCAGTCTATAACAGCTAGGGTATTAGGTTCGGGTGATGGGTGGGTCAAACATCTTTATGGGGTCCAACGCTCATTAAATAACCTGCCAAGAAGTTCTCTAGGGGAGTCACTCCATATGAGGTCCTATTTGGGACAAGAATGTGGGTACCAGATCTCGATCACGTAGGCACAGTGGTGGAAAATAAACCGTTTGATATCAAAGAACGTTTGACTGTTTTACAGGAACTCAATTAACTGAGATCAAAACAAAGCAACGTATTCCTGCAGCCAACCACCACTGGGGAAAAACCGGCGGTCCCAGCAAGGCCTGTCTGGATTCCAAAAGTTGGGGATCTAGTCAGAGAAAAGATTGCGGACAAGAAGGAATTTGGACCTTCTTACAGACAACCAGTACCTGTCCTAGCAGTTCAAGGAACAAGAACAGTACTTCTGCCGCCCCTTGCTGGAAGAAAGGAGAAAAGATTTGTGTCCATCGACCTCATCAAACCACAGTATGTGGCCAATACTAAATAGTAGGCCTCGTGGACTCCGACCTAGTAGCAGACGCACTCCTCTCGCTACTATCCAAGAGGTTCAGACTGAAAGACTGATAACCATCGAGAATTCAGCTGTAACAGATGAAGGATTAGGCAACAATGCAATGGAACTCATCCCTCTTGAAAACCAAGTAACAGTTCGTCCAAATACACCTGTCTACACCAATGTAGCAAGTGATCAACTGGTTCCAGCGATTTCTACAAATCCTGATGCAATTCCAACAATTGACAGAACTGCTTCTGGCTATTTCATTAACTTTGATACCTTCTCAGAAGATCCGAGTGAACCTGAAACGACGCCAGCATCATTCAAACTCAAGCAGCAAGTACAAGACTTTCTTCACTTTCTGAAAAAGACTTATCTGGTTTCACCATGGATTGAACTCTGGATTATATCTGGACTATTTGTTTTCCTGCTCTGGCTAGCTTTGGTTACAACTATGAGCGTGCTTATAAGTGGCAGATACATCCATGTGAACACTGAAGGAAAAGATGTGAATGTACTTTTGAAACCACATAAATCTTCCCATCGTGAAGCAAGAGACTTGTCATCAGTGAACATCACAGCCGTTCCTATACAGGATGGTATAGTGTGGGACAAAACAGATTTTGATATTTTTGGCCCGACGGAAAAATTGAACATTCCACATTTATTTAAAATTTCACTAAGTGATCTAATTTCGTCCAGTACCTATTCTGATGATTGGGACTTTGAGACTGTGAACGACATAATGTTTGACCTAGAAAAATCTGCTGCATTTTCTAAAAATGAATATTTAGAGGGTTCATCAGACTATGAACAGCTGTATTGCTATAACCACTATGGTCATCATTATTTGCATAAATCTGCATACCCTAGAAATGTGTTTATGTTTAACCAATGGGAGCATTGTCCTACACCACCACAAGGTAGTTCAAAAACATTTGCTAGCAAGTTTCCATATTTTTCAGGTTACAATACATCTGATCCAGAAACGTTTTACTATAAAAATGTAAACAAAACAGGTACTGAAAATTATGTTAACTAATACGAAACAGATTTACTCTGCAACATTTATTGCCCAACTGTCTAGACAGGGTTTCGACTTATGGAAAAACACAATAGACACGAAAACTGTCTGGGGTACTAAAGATTGGCAAGTGCAGGGGATAGAAGCTTTATTTAGAGCCTGTATCATCCCTGAACAAATAATGTTTTTGAATGAAACCGTCCAACAAACATCTTGTCTTGGACTAGCCAAGATCAAAGAGATGAAAACACCTTCTGTACCAACACCTGCAAGTGATAACAATACACAGGCAGCGGTGACAGTTGACAAAATACTACAACTCAACAGATCTAATCCTGATTGGAAAAAATGGTTGATCTGGCCCACAGACACGAACAACTGTCAGGAAAGATTCCTGAATAAAACTCAGGGCTTTACTATTCATAGGCCAGACCCAAGATATGTCCAAAGACAGCATCCGGGGGTAGTAACAACATACAGTGTAGGAAAATTATGCCTCGATTGGCTGCAGAAATCTACACTACAGGATGTGAAACAACACTTATCCTTACTTAAAGAAGACGCAGACCTTAGGGAATCCTTGCTTGGACCAAGAAAACTGCGTCAAAAACGTTTCATATATGCCGGCATCTATGCTGCTTATAATGAAGCTTGGAAAGTGTCACAGATGGAGGCCGCAGAACGAATACGTGAACTTGATCGTATTACTTTAGAGAAAACACTCACTGTGGTCGACAATGGGTTAACAACTTTGTCCTCCAGAATATATTCATTGGACGGCATTGTATCCTCTGCTATCGACATACTAGAACAAGATTTGGCGATGTTACAGCAAGGCCAATCTCAATTACGTTCTATTGTGTTATTAAGCTGGACGCTGCAATCTTTGCGTGCGGGCTATGTGCCTTGGCGTTTTATCAACACGTCAGCTCTGTTTGCAGAATACAATCTAACTGAAAAACAGATCGAACTGGCACAAAGAGGAGCAAAGTATACAGTGCTGAGCATTGAAAAACTGGAAAAGTTACCATTCACAGTGGCAGAAAAACCAGCTACAGAATGGCTCATTCATGGCAAAATCACGCTACCTGTGACTACTTTTCAGTTTCAGTATTGCCTCAAACAGATGCAAGCAGGCAAATATGAAAGGTTGGGTAAGGAATACATTAAGACATCTTGGAATTTACCGTATACATATAGATGTTGGAGTGGGGATCGTGAAGTGTTTTTGAGCGGTACACACTGTAAAAGTGCACTGAGCGGTTCACTTATATGTCAGGACATTTCTTTACACGGGGCTTGCAATGGTTCTGTGGCAAATTTGTCTTGCCATCAGCAGGGTACACCAGCTGCTGTGATTAATCCAACGTTTGGACAACTTTCTAATGGGAGTTACCTCATGTTGAATGATCAGAGTTGCTGCGGCATGTTGCCAGGCATCCCATATCTAGTAACGGTCAACTCCAGGGTCACTTGCTGTATGCAAGTATTGTTTGCCCCAATAGACACAGTCAGGGAGTCGCCTTTGTGGCCTTCGCTGAACGTCTCTTTTATAAGATTTGATACTTTAAGCAGAATGAAAGCCATGCTTTTGCAACAAACAGTGCCTTTGACCTCGGCCAAAGAAACCTATGATCTACAAGTAGCAAGGACTTCGGCTGAGATACAGACTTTAATACGTACAAACTGCCCTATACATTTCGTGGAAATGATAGGACGTATCTTTAACATGTCAGATACAAGCGGAATTGTACATGTATTTAAGAGCATCTGTTCCGGTCTGTTAGCACCTTTCCAGGCAATACTCGGAATCATCCCGAACTTTGCACATTCGGTGTTTGGTGGCATACAATTAATTCTAGCACTTGTTGCCGGAATTCTATTTCTCTTCCTGCTATTACGCTATGGCCAGCCTATTCGCTGACATCACTCCGAGCGAAATGGAGAAAGCTCTCCTTGAACGAAAGTGCCGTGAGCGAATAGTACAGCTTTTGGGCATGACTCGTCTACGGGACCTGAATACCACGTGGTTCCTGTCATTCAGACCAATCTGGCAAGATTGCATCTTACCTGTCCTACGATGCCTGCTATGCGGTGAAGAATGCGTGTTAGACACCTGTCTAACATTTCCATCAGCAACGCCAACGGATGTCGATACTCTGCTGGACCCGATTACGGCCCATGCTATGTGTTGTCCCCAGAGGCTACCAATACTGATGACGGCATTCATTGAGATCTCACAGTCGCTTCCGGCTGCTGCTGAGGTACGAGATGGATCTACAGGCACACAGGTAACAACGGACGCGAACATTGCTGCGGCATCCTATGCTGAGAGCGATGCTTCACATCTCTGTGCAATTAATCTACTACACGAGGTGTTCCAACTGACACCAACTTCAGTGGACGATATTTTGTCTACAGAAATAGATGATCTCATGTTTACACCAGACCCGTACACTGACTCTGATTCAACCCACGGTGTACCAGAGACGCAGTAAAATTTGGCCTTCATATTTCAAAACTTGGAACTCTTCCCAAATTGAACTTTTTTGTCCCATTTTTTCGAACTAAATGGCAATTCAATCTGCTTGAAGTAGAACTAGCCTTATAGTACAGACTTCGCGGTACTTCCTCAGACATTTTGTCATCTTATTTGTCTACAAGAATCATGAATGACATGAAATGACTTTGATTTTTGAACAAACTTATCGATCATTTTCTGTCAAATGTAAATATTACTGCTAATTTCATTCAAATTGCATTTAATTTCCAAATATATGCCTGAAATGAAAAGCAATGCTTAATATGTACAGTACCTTTTGCATTTTAATGTTTTTAATGCTTTTAAGAAATATATATATTTTTTTAAATATGCGGTACTCCATTTAATGTTTAGCATTTTTAAATGTTTAGCATTTTAGTATTATCGTACACACGAAAGTGGAGTGGGTGTTGTATTCCTCTTAGGGTGTCCGTATATAGGTTTTCCTGTATCATGTCCTTATATAGGCACAATTCACCCTGCCCTTATATAGGCATGAAATCCCAGTCCTTATTTAGGCATCAAACCGTGCACTCCAAATACAGGCATGGTCTCAGACATCCGTCCACCCTAACGTCACAACGAGTTCTTGAAGAACAGACCCTTGGGCTTCGGGAGTTTCCCTAGCACAGGACTATTGATTTCTTCAAGGACTCATCTATTATGCATGAACCGTTATACCTTAGGGGTTCATTCATGACGTCTTCCGCTGTCCGATTCACGTCAATGCTAACACTCTGAGGTACCTCTCAGGTATAAATATACCTTCCCTAGCCTCTGTAAATCAGAGGAGACCTCGACTTCAGAGGAGCCCGTTTCCCAGCCTGACGCACTGAGAAGACGCTGTCATCCGTGCACGCAGAGTCCAGCTTCCAGTTATCTGACTTCCCTCGCGGGGTGTTGGAGTTCGAGTCTGGCAAGAGATTCCCACCTCTCTCATTCTCAAGGTATGGAGCTTGACTAGATACCTAGAGGGACTCTTGGCATACTAAGCGTAACATACTTAGTATACCATAGTAAGGAATACTTCACCTACTTCATACCTCTCCCTACACCTAGGTTAGGTTAATTGGGGTAGAACTAGCTTACAAACGCATCGTATGAGTACTCGCATTTTTAGTCTATGTTATTTATGTAAATGAATATCTACTAAAGATCATGCTAGCGCAGTATTATTTATTTCTACTGCTTACGCTGTACATTATTTATCTTGCATACTGTCTTGTGATCGTAACAGCACATTTTACTTACACAAGAAACAAGACTGTTCAATAAATCTTTTATTGAAACGCCCGTCTATTCTTTCTGTGTAACTTTGAGGAAAACTAAGTATGCACGAGTGAGCTGAGTGAAATAGTTATCTATTGTTTCCACGACTCTGGGACACGTTCTGATTCTAAAGGGAAACAAAGTGGTCATGTTTTGCGGCTGCCAGAAACTACTCCCTTCTTGTTTGTCAAGGAGTTTCTAGTCGCCTCTGAGCTAGCTGGCACAAGTAATTAAGTTTAATATACTCGATAGGGACATACCGACCTCAGTCCTATGTCAAACCCATAGGGTATATTATTCCAATGCGCAGAGCCTATTAGGGAAATAGGAGCTACACTACATTGGTGGAGGCACCGACGTCAGGACACTATCGCTATATTTAGCAAAAAACGGCAAATCAGCTCTCGCGTGTGAAGTCAATGCGCTTCATGATGACATCACTCGCAAGCAGGGACTCATGGGAAATGTAGTCTATTGCATTGATCCGAGAGGTGTGTCAACTAATCATACTGTCAACGTACGTTTAGCGTGTTGGTAGCGAATTTCTAACATGTTCTAAATCACAAGTTATCGAATTGATATCTTTCAATTGTGTGAAATCAATGCGTTTTTAGATTACGTCACTCCTAATCTAGGACTCATGGGTAATGTAGTCTGTTGCACAAAAAGTGTGTCAATAATTACGATTGTGTGGGAAGCGTGCAATATTCACACCTGCGATTATATCGCCAGAGCGCGCCTAATTGTCACCTGACATTAGTACACACGAACCAGACGGTTCTCATGCATACCAACTCACTCCCTATCAGGAGCGCAGATAATCCTCGTTATGCCTAGTTAACACATCATAACAAGGTGGTTACAGCATGCCATATACACTGGAGGTCATTGACTGATCACGTTAGTTAAAATACTGATCATGTATAGGATGGATCTCTTCACTCCGTGTCCCAGCGCCTGACATAACTGGAAATCTATTCATTTCGAAAGAGCTCTTATTGGTTGTATGCGAGGTAAGGCATGCAACCTAAACTTTTTATGATTACGATGTCGCTAAACTGAGGGAGTTACAGGACGGTCCAAGGTATCTCATCATTGAGACCACATTTGTCACTTTGCAATTTAAAAACCCATTTTTGTTCTTTGGAAAAGAGAAACCTGGACACGTCTGTGATGTGCTTTGGGATAAAGGGTTGTTCAAGCACAGTCCAACTGAGTTCTTCTGCTTTGTGTTGGAGTTCTAAAAAGTGTTTCGTCAATCTCGTCTCTTGCTTTTTGCACCTTATTGTGCTCTTGTGTTCAAGGATGCACAGTTTGACCTTGCGGGTGGTCATTCCCACATACTGGTACTTGCACGGCCAGGTTATCAGATAGATCAGTTTTTCGCTGTTACAATTGGTAAATCTGTTCTGAATCCAGTGTCTGTTTGTGCCTATGTCCACTGTTTTAGAATGGCGAGTCTGTGCGCATACCGCACACGACCCGCAGGGATAGTGTGTGGATAATGGAGGTTTTGAAAGTCACATAAAGAGTTAGGCTCACTGCCTGCCTTTGATTGTATGTCTTTCTTCCTCTCTACCCACAGAGCGGGGCCTCTTTTCCTGAGCTGTTGCCAGGTTAGGTGAGGTCCTATCCTCGTGAATCACGGGTGAGCATTACATGATATAAATATCTAACCAGGAAGCAGTTGTACGCATAAAGAACGATGATAACGTGTGTAGCACGTTCATAAAGTCTTTTATATGTTTTGAGTAGCATTGTTTTTCATAGACATTCTCTTTACAGGTGCCACCAGCATCCGGTGATTTGTGGAGGATTTCTACGCCTGTAATTCAGGTTACCTGGTTGTATTCATTTCAACCTTGGTTTAAAATTTGTTTTTGTTTTCTATACACCTTGTTCTTTTTCACAAACGCAGTAGCAATAGTATATGCAGTGGTCCTGAGGAAGGCCTTGGACTATCTAACGTCCAGTTGGCTGAAACATGTAGACCCGATAGTTCCGGCAGTTATTTTGTTAAAACTGCTCTTGCACTGTTTTTAGTTTGGGTATCAGGAGATACTCATTAAAATACTTCCTCTCTTGATATTCAATTTTAAATTGCACATATCACTATCTTCTATTTTTTGCACTGCGCCCTTCACTCTGAAACTTTTGTTCATCATTCTGGATGGGTATAGCAGAGCTCCATCTATCAGATTGTATTTGAAAACATCCGTGAGCTCCCTTCTGATAGACAGAAGGTTGCAGCCCTTGGTTACCTCAGTGTGTAACCAGGAGGAGATCCCAGATGATGAAGCATGTCACCTAGGTGAGTGATGGGAATCCGTCCTCCTTTTAGGATTTTTCCTATTTCTTGTTGAACAAAAGAGAGAAAGATTTTTTTCCTTCCTTTCTAGCCCCTTGTCTATGAGATCATTGTGACTCAATACGAAGTTTCTGTAAGGCTACCTGGACCTTGTAGACCCGTGGACTCTTGCTAGTGTTTAATATGTTACAGATGGGGAATATGACCCCCCTCTCCCGTTAGTTTGTTTTTGACCCAAGGAACCACCCAAGGTGAGTGACTAGGAACCCCACGGAGAGCGTGTGCAGTGTGGGAATACGACCGCGTGCTCCGTACAAGTCTACATGTAAGTCGCGGTTGGGTTTTTAAAGATTAAGGACATTTCCCAGTGGACCCTGAAGAAACCCCGTAGAAGACAGAAGGTTGGAGGGCCACCCCACCCGTGGATACCCTAGTACCCATGTTACCTACACCAGGGAAGCCGGGTGCGTAGGTGTGAAGTGGTGTCGGAAACCGCAGTCGACCCCAATGGAGGACTTCAGGAAAGTGCCGCTCCTGAAGAAGGAGAAAGTGTCCGGTGGAATCCAATAATGAATTCTAGTTGAGAGGTACCTGCAAGCAGAGGGGACAGAGTCTATGTCACTCAGAAGTGACCAGGAGACTTGGAAGACGAATGCCCTCCGATGTCGTGTGTTGCAGGAGAGATGACAATGACCTTGACTCTGCAGCTGTGAGGACCAGGTGATGCTGAGGAAGACCAGGAGCCGTGCACGAGCTGTCCCACGTCGGATGTCGAGTGCTGAGGGGTCGGTGTCTGGCGGGAGCACCAACAAGGCTTGGCAAATGCCACCAATGCAGACGTCGACGAAGATGCACTGTCCGGACCAGCAAGGTCCAGGGGACTCACCACAAGCAGGGGAGTCAGGGCAGGCCCCGAGCAATCAGGGGAGCCCAAAAGAAACAAAGGTGACCCTCAACAGGACCCACAGGCCAGAGGCACTGGAGTCGCAAGAGGACCTCGAGCAGCTCACCAAAAGATGCAGGCCACAGAGCAAACAATGAGATGTGGACGAAGACTTTGTTCACTGGAGATGCTTGAGGTTGGGGCTACTTGGAGCCCAAAGATCTTGGTGGAAGGAAGCCAACAAGCCATTGCTACTGCAAGTTGACGCGGTGTACAGGGGTTTGGTTATTGCAGCCCCCCCCCCACAAGGGATACTGGCCTCGAACTTGGTGAGAGGGCAGGGCAGGCCTCGAGAGCTGTGGAAGACCACCACCTGTGTTGCAGAACCTTTCGGAGTCCGGAGGAACTCAGGATCAGCAGACCGGTCCACTTAGTTGCGGTGCCTGCGAATGCAGGGAAGTGACTCCTTCACTTCAAGGGAGATTCCTTCAGGTGTCTTTGATGCCCACAGGCCTTGGAAGGCTCCTGTATGGTGCACAGGCACAGACGATGCAGCAGACTGGAAGGGAGATGAAGTCGAGACGAAACGAAGTCCAGAGTGCCCAGACGGTAGAAGAAGTGGTGCCTGATCTGAATCTTGTCCCACGACGAATCTAGGGACCCACCTCAGGTAAGCCCTTAGGTACCCTAAGGAAAGGGTTGGGATGATTCAGGGACCCTCCCAGGGGAGGGCCTGGACAGGGGGGGGAGGGTACTCCCATGTCCTTTGTCCAGTTTCGCGCTAGAGCAGGAGCCAACGGTTCCCAGGACTGGTTTGAACTGGACTATGCATGGGACACAAACTGTGCCCCTCATGCAGACTTAGTGGCGCTGGCAAGCGCACCCACCCGGTCCCAATACACTAAATCCTGTCTGGGAGGTGGTCACACCTCCCTGTGACAGGATGCCTATTGTTCTGACTTCCCTTCCTCAAGCTTGGCTCAGCAGCAGGAGGGCAGAATCGTGTCTCCGGTCAGCAGCAACCATTTTGTGCTGTCCGGGTCTAGAAGGCTGGCACCGGGAGCACTGAGAGCCTAACGGAGGGCTCTTCCAGTGCTTGGAATCATACCTACGACAGGTATGATTCCAACATGTTTGATACCAAACATGATCGGATTCGTTGCAGCCAGTTTCGAGATGGTAATCGCATAATTACGCGGTGCCCCTCTTTATGGTATATGGCTGCTTCACTTACAACCCGGGAGAATGGACTCCGTAGGCTGTAGGGGTATCCTGCTCATGCAGGGGCACCCTCACACTTAAGATCCAGCACCCTGCCTTCAGGTTTGCAAAGGCCTGCTATAGGGGTGACTTATAGGTTTTAAGTGCAGTGACCATAGATGTAGGAAACCTATATCTTTAGTAAGTGGTGTTAGCACCAACTTACACAGGCTGCAATGGCAGGCCTGTATTTCCATTTTGAATGGTCTCCCATGGGTGGCATAACCAATCAATCAGGAGTTTATAAAGCGCGCTACTCACCCGTGAGGGTCTCAAGGCGCTGGGAGGGGGAGGTGCAGCTCCGGGTCAGTCGAAGAGCCAGGTCTTGAGGTTCTTCCTGAAGGTGTGCAGAGTGGTGGAGCGTCTGATATTGACTGGGAGTTCATTCCAGGTCTTTGCTGCGACGTAGGAGAAGGCTCTTCCACCTGCTCTGGTTCTGCGGATTCGTGGGGTTTCTGCCAGGGCAAGGTCGGCGGAGCGGAGGTTCCTTTTGGGTACGTGGAAGGAAACTCTTTCGTTGAGGTATTTGGGTCCGATGTTGTGGAGGGATTTGGAGCATAATACATGCTTCAGCCCATGGGGGACCTCTGGGGTACCTATGCCCTGGGTACCTTAGTACCATATACTAGGGACTTATAAGGGTACCATGTATCCAATCTGAGATGTACCTAAGTACTTGTCATAACAGTTTAAGGGAGAAAGCAGATAGACTGGGGTCCTGATTAGCAGGATCCCAGTCAGACTAGTCAATAACAGCTTAGCACCAGGCAAAAAGTGGGGGTAACCATAAAGGCAGATCCTACTTTCCTACACTTTCCAATTTTGCCAAACCAGGAACCCACTGATTTCTACAAACCATGCTCTTCAAAAGCTTTGACTTCCCAAGAAACATTAGTAATTTTACTGACATATGCATTAATAAGCCTACTGGTGTCCAGGATGAAGGTGCAGCACTCTCTCACCTTGAGAACACTGTAAACTTTACCCTCCTTTGTGAGAAGGATATCTAGTGCAAAACGGATTTGCATAACCATTGCACACAGTGTAATTAATTGACTGTTAATCTGGGTTAAAGCACCAGTAGAGTTAGAAGCACAGCGATCAACAAGCGCAGATAATCTTCTGATTTTCACATCATTCACAGTCTCTCCAATAGATGGAATCATTTCTCCCGATACATCTAACACTATTTGTCCAAATCCTTGTTTCACTCTCTTCAAACCATCAACATCACTCATCTCTTTCACATGGTATACCCTCAGGAATAGCAAAGCAAGGTAACTTCCCACCGAGTTCCCACAAGGGTAAGCAGTCTTACCACACACAATAAATTCCTCTAAATATTATCTCTTGCCCAACCAGAAACTCACCATTTACAATATAACTTCTTTCACACTCACTGATTCCAACAAACTCCATTGATTTAATTCCTGTATGTTTATGATGGACCATACATAATTCACCCTTTCTTTCATTCTCCATTCTCAATCTCAGATACAAATTTCTCTCCAACCTCAATCTGTTTTCTAATTTGTTTTCCTTAAAAGTTTCACTTTCCTATCATTATATTCCTTAACAAATTCACAATCCCTTATACTCAAATTACGTACATACTTTAGTCTTGTTGATATTTAAGCTAAGTTGTGCAATCAAACATTCAAATTAAGTCACAGAATTCCCAGAATTTTTGGGAAAAAGGAAGCTGTACCAGCGAAGTGTTGATATCTGAACAATATGGCGACAGAAACTCTTGCTTGTTAAATACAGCAACAAAAACATTGCAAGACAAGCTAAAAGATATCAGTAGTACGTTGTGCCTTCACCTGCAGAAGAGGAAAAAGTACATACAAAACAATTCCCTATTCCCATAATCCTACCGTATTCTTCTAATAAATTAGCATAGATATTACCTTGATAATTACTGACTAATCTTTTACTACATATTGATGTCATGTGCTCTATTTTGTTACATATTATAGTTAATTCAACTTGTGACAGAAAGTCACATCCAACCAGGGAAATTAGACACGACATTAGACCAATTAAACCTCTCTCTGATCCACTCTGAGCTCAAGATCTTCCAGTGTCTCCTTTCACTGGCTCTTTTTTGTACTTCAGGCCACTTATCTGTTTAATGGGCTCTCTCGACTTTTGTGTCTTCACTTGTGACTGTTGCTGAATCTTCTTCACTCACAGTTGAAGTTGTGCTTCAATCAGAATACAGCATATTGATTCACTGTGAACTGCTTTCCCTTGGGGGTTCTCAAAACTCAAACTTTCACTTTGAATTTTTCACAAATTGGATCAGAGACTGTTTCTTCGTGCTACTCCCCGTGTTTCCTGGTTCTATCTGGGTTTCCCAAAAAGCTGTTCATATTCTCTCCGTTTTAGCTTAGTTGGTATGATCTGGTTTATTTTGGAAGGTTCTTCTCATCACATCGTTTGATATATCTCTTATTTGCAACAGTTCTTCTTGACTTTTGAACTGCTGATTTTCAAACTGAAACGGACTACTGGTACCTTCAACAGGATCTTCACCCTCACCTTCACCAGTTTCAGGATCCAATTCTGACAGCAGTCAAAAACAATATTCCCCAATGGATATTGTAACTCAGCACATTTGACTCATACTGCATACATAGTTTAAACCATACAACCACAAATACATAAAAATCACCAGAATATGACACCCTGTCTTCCAATGGGCTAAATGTGCAACATCTATAAATACAAAACAATTTATAGAAATATTGATTGTTTTTTATTCTTTCTCATAAAACAGGTAACATTCGTCAATACAGATTACAAAACATCAATAAAAAATAAGAAATATTTTTAAACACAAAATGTCATCATAACAATTACACAAAATCTATTACATTTCATTCATTAAACAGTTAAAAACATTCAATGTACAATTCTAATATGGGAGAGAAATTAGCAAGAAGAAATCCTTCTTATCTTAAAGAGCAATTCATGGATACAGATCATTTATTAATTGTAGCAAAACTGTCCTTTTTATCTCCAGATTGCCTTTATAAGAAGCGTCGACGCGTTTCGGTGGGTATAGTTCATAGAACACCACCTTCTTCAGGACAATAAGCGATAACTCCCAAATTTCTATGAATCTAGACATCAAAAAAACACAGTTAGCCCTTGAATGACATAGGTAAACAGGTGTTCGTATACTGGTGAACAAAATTACTACACACAATCCACTTTCATTCTCACCATCTATCTTTTCCGTGATCATAGAGACCACATCTATACATTCATTCATGTACTATTGCACTGAGGGTGGGCAGTAACCACAACCCTTCCTTATTCACCAAAGTGAACCGGGGAATTTATCCCAGACTGCCAACATAATGCAGTAAATACCTTGCTAGTTAGCTATATGAATATAACTAGAAGGAAATGTCCTCGTTCTGCCTATACTTTAAATAGGTCAGCAGGCACAGATAGCCATGAATGATAATCTGTAACAAAGCAACATCCATATTGTGCATATGCTCATTACATTAGCTCAGTTTCAATAATACCTGAAACGGTCGGGTTAATTACCTCACTCTTGGTATATTTTTCAACTAGTAGGTCCTTCAGCGAAAAGCTTCTGTCTATTAGAACCATACGTAATTCTCCTATAAAGAGAAAACAGCGAGGTATGAACCCCTCATTGTGCCTAACTATTAAGGTGTTTTACACTGCACCCCAACCATTAAGGTGTTTTACACTGCACCCCAACCCCCCTTGGTAAGGAGTATCGTCGGCATTACCTTCACTTAATCCTGCTTAGTGGAGGGTCCTGTAATCAGTGATCACCATATATTAAACTCGCTTGTCAGATAAGAAACGAGTTCCAGATCCATTTGAACACTCACGTTTCACATATGAATCAGGAAACTGAAATAGGAATGTAATATCTTTAAGTTCCAATCCTACCAATAATAGCTATACATCGAGACAGAACACCTGAGGTTTCTACTTATCTTCTACATTTGTCGTGGTTACCTTGGAATAATCCTGCTCAGCGGAGAATCCTGTAAACAGCGGTCACCATATAGAAAACTCGCTAGTCAGGTGTAAAACGAATTTCCAAACCTATTTAAAGGCTCAGGTTTCCAAAATACAGGCACATTTCCAATATTAATCGGGAAATTGAAATAAAAATAATATCACTTTGAGTTTCAATGCCTCCAAAATTCACTGTGCAGCAAGACAGCACACCTCAAATACTACTTATCACTTGCTTTTCATAAACTATCTAGTACGAAAAAAAAAAAAAAAATGCCCCCAGTTTACGGCACTCAAATTACTAAAATTCGGTTCGCAATATCAAATACTGCGTAGGTCCAAACAATAACCTCACTGGCCTTATCTCGCCCTCACAGAACTGCCAGAACTACTCGAAGTGAGGTAAAGGCATAGGTAACCATGTAGCGGAGTCTCAAACTTTTTATACCAACACCATCTCCCTTTGTGCAGTACTGGCTAACTACAATAAATACCTATATAGCGAGTTCCCATCGTACGAACCTGAAAATATATCTTCGTCGTGCACGAATCACGGGGTCTCACAGCCTCCGTTTCAGGCAGGATCACCTGAATCAACGCCGCCACTCGGTATTTATGGCAAAAGCCACGCCTACCCGAAAACCACATCACACTGTTTCTCAAAAATAGAGAGCGGACTGTTCTCAATTATTGTGCGTGTTGGCCATCTTGGCCGGACTACCACGAACTATTTTCAGAATAGATGGCTTACACAAGGCCATCGTTCATAACATCCGGTAGAAATAGTATTACACATAGCCTAGTATCTTTGAATTCTGTATTACCGTAGTACATTGCTCTTGTTCACATTTAAAAGGCGGCCATTTCATTCTATTGTGCCAAAAAATCTTCATAGAGAATCTCCAATATCTAATCATACATACACCAAAATACTAAAAATTAATCAAAGTATAATCAAATTTATAGCGCTATACAAAAAGGGATATTTTGGAAAAACCAGCGGTGAAAAACCCCCCGCGGAAAACAAAGACTCATTGTGGCCCATCTTTGCAAACCTATAAAATTAATCGACCACCATTAATATCGAAATTCGCAGATAATCTTGATGAGAAAATCAAAGACAGTTTCTTACTGTATTAAACCATGAAATGTACCATTGTTCCCTGGCCTTACGTTTCTGCTCCATATTCCCGCCACGTTTATCCAAATTAATTTTTTCTAAAACAAACCACGCAATTTCAGAATTGTTGTGTCCTACTTCCAAATAATGCGTAACCAGGGGAGCATTAACTTTACCAGTCCTTATCGCTGACCTATGTTCCTGGAGTCTCGTTCTCAACTCTCTGCCTGTCTCACCTATGTAGCCCTTACCACAGGGACATCGCAGGTAATACACCACATTTTTACATCTACAATTATTCAGAGTTCTACATGCAACGTGGCACCCATTGTGTTCAAGACTCTTAGAGTTAATGCATTGGGCACATATATTGCATGTGCCACATTTGACATTACCTATAGCAGGACTAGCCAACAACATACGTTGTCTACATTCAGGTTCATCTCTGTAGGTATGGACAAGTTCTTGTCGTAAATTTCTATTCTTTTTGAAAGCAAATAGCGGTCTTTCCAATTTAACCTGTTCATTGTCATTGACTATATGCCAGTTACTATTGATTACGTTTTTTATCCTATTACTAATTACTGAGAAGTTACTCACAAAAACCACCTTATTATTGGTGTCTTTCTTCCTTTTTCCCTTATTAAACATAGCTTCCCTATCATAAAACCGTGCTCTTTTGCAGGAACGTGAAATTAACTTTTTGGGATATCCTCTATCTAAAAAAAATTTCTTGAGAACTTCTGAATGTTTATAGAAATCCTTCACATCAGAACAATTTCTTCTTAATCGAAGAAATTGGCTAAAGGGATATTATCTCGTTGGGCCTTAGGGTGGAAACTCGAATAGTGTAAAAGCGTATTCTTTGCTGTTGGTTTCGTGTAAAGTTCCACCTCTAAGACCCCATCCTTCTCTTTAATGGTAATATCTAGGAAATCCACCCTAGATCTGCTTACCTCAGAGTTGAATTTAAGATTTGGATCACCCATATTCAACCAAATTAAAAATTCATCTAAAACTGTGCACTCTCCTTCCCAAATAAGAAAAATATCATCAATGTAGCGGTACCAGCCCGCTACATTTTCGAAAAAGGGAGCCACCTCGTTATATATATGCTTCTCTTCAAACTCTCCAACATAGAGGCATGCCAGGCTCGGGGCACAGGTAGCCCCCATGCTGGTCCCTTTCTTTTGTTTGAATAGCTGATCTCTAAATAGAAACACATTATTCATTAAAACCATTCTAGCGCACTCTACTAAAAAGTCTATGTTTTCTACCTCTAAATCAACAGTTTCTAAGGCTCTTCGTACCACCTCCACCGTGGCTTCTTGAGGAATGTTTGTATAGAGAGACTCAATGTCCAGGGTGACTAGACACTGAGTCTCTCCATCAAACTCTCTACCCTCCAATAGAGAAATGATGTGGGATGAATCTCTCACATAAGACCTGAGATTCTTAACTATTGGGCACAGGAAATGATCTATATATTTACTAAGAGGTTCCATCTGGGAGTTAATGCTGCTAACTATTGGTCTCATCGGAGGGTTGGTTATATTTTTGTTGATTTTTGGCAACTCATACAGTTTCGGTATTCTCGGGTTCAAATTATTTAAAAATCTAAATTCTTCCTCACATATAAGCCCTTTCATCTTTGCATCAGTCAATAGTTTCACACAATCCTTTGAGAGACTAGTCAATTTGTTGTGTGTAAAGGGTTCGTAGTGTTCAGCCACATTGAGCATATCCTGCATCCTAGAATTATAATCTGTAGTATCGAACACTACCACCCCTCCGCCTTTATCGGCGGGTTTGATGGTTAATGCTACATCCTCTTTGAGGGACTGCAACGCGTCCCTTTCTCCTTTAGACATATTATGTAGTGAGGTTTTTTTTGGTTCTGATAGAATACAATGTACACTACTCTCAACTGCTCTCTCAAAAGCCTCAAGATTCCTCCCAACAAGGATGGTGTAAAGGAAGATTTCTGTTTGAGGCCGGATCTATTATTATTATCCCTAGTCGGCCGGTCCTCAAAAAACCTTCTGAGTCTAACTTTTCTAAAAAAAAGGATCCAATTCTCCCGGCTCTGGATCCAGGCAGCAAACTTGAGCTTGACTCTGTGACTCAGTGGTTGCTGTCACCACTTCTTCATCTGCCATCCTCACTCTTCTTGTGTGAACTGCATGGATCCACTGTGGGATTCCAGCACACATCACAGCAGTGTTAGTCACAAGCACAACTTGGTGTGGCCCTTTCCACATCGGCTCCAGACAGTTTTGCTACTTGATGAGGATCCACTCACCTGATTGCAGTGTATGGCACATTGTTTCTTTTGCCGATGCTGTTGCCAAATTCATATGATGAAAGATAGATTTCACTACATCAGCCAGACCTTTGCAGTAATCCAATATCAGTTATCTATACAAGTGCTGCTGAGAGGACATCTGGATTCGCATATCTCTGCACATTAGAATCTCACGAGCCGAGAGACCAGTTTTATTTTGTTCTTCTATTGCTCATGAGAACAAGAGGAAGAACATACTGACAGGATCTTCCAATAGTATTTTTTTTCTCAAGGTTAGTAATGCAAGACATGTGACACTGAACGGTCAAACGTTTTTGCTGCTATCTAGTCTGTGACAAACCAATAAGATTTCCTGACCAAGATTTTCAATTCTTTTATTAACAGATGGGCAAACATGTTCCCATCTGTAATGAGGAGAACAATCATGCTCCAGCTGTTTAGGTAACTTCTGGGGCATGGCTTACATGTAGGTTAAACTGCAGAATGGTTCTACTATTCAGGAATGCCATGGGTAAAAAAGAAAATGGTATATACAACATTAATTATAACTACTCCTCTCTGTGTTGCATTCTTTTCAGTACAAATCCACTTCTTTTAATTGAATATTTGCATTACCCCCAAAATGGGTTTTAGTCTCCATGTGGTAAATGTTATTGCGACTGGTTTTTCAAGCTTACCCCGATTCACCCAACCATTTCAGTGGGAAGAGTTATTTAGATTTAGCTACACGTGTTTATTCCCACTTCACAGTTTTGGTTTAAGTGACCAATAGCAAAACTGTGTGGAATTTGCCCATGAAAATCTGGTCATTTCATTGCCATCATTTGACCAACAAGAAATCCATTTATCTGAGTCAATGTCTTCAGGTTTATTGCTGTAACCTGAGAGAAACATGATAACCTTAATAGAGTGCCTATGTTCATCACATCATGCTCCGCGTGTGATTCCAAATCAATCTTGTCCTTTATGAAATGCTCCCACTCACCAATGTCAGGAAAGCGAATCTCTGTGTCACCTCCAACTATAGGCTCAAAATGCAGTGCTAGCGGATTTAAGGAGTTTCCATGTATGGAACTATGAATGTACTTGAAAGTAACCCAACTACCTATAAGGAATAAGGAATGGCTTATATGTTTGTTTATCCACTATCTCAGCCATACATTTGTCTGCTAAATCTTCTATGTTCAGAAGCGGGTCCGTAATTCTGTCTGTAAGACAAGACTGATAAGCCCCTCTTTTAAAGGCCCCATCACAGTATGTCTGAACTGTTTACCATTGTGGGCACCTTGAACCGAGTCCAAAGTAGTTGCATAGCTGCATGATGGATATGTGGAAGCCTTGTAATCATTTCAAACTTTTGCGCATGGTTTTGGAGCTATATTAACCTTCTTTTTAGACTTATTTACCTCAACGATTGGTTAGGATAAGTTTGTTAACTGAGATTTGCCCTTGCCAGTTAGATCATCACTATAAAACATCAAATCTTTTTTAACTTCATTTACTTAATTTCTTTTTACTATATGTAATGGTAAAGTCATCTGTTCTCTGGCTCCTAGTGATCTACTTGTCTGAGCAATTCAATTCATATCAGTCTTCGACATTCTCACACCTGTGGCAGGTGTGGGGTTGATAATTAAACCAAAATCCTTATTTGTGATAAGTTTAAAGTCAACTTCGTTTTTATCAATTCGATGAATCCTGCAATGGTTTCTAATAATTTTTCATTGATATCTGAATCAGTAAAAATTTTAGTGCTTGTATAATATCATCCGGTCTTGGAAAGACAAAAACTAGTTGTTCCGTAGAGGGGCTGCAGTGCGCATAAGATTGGGGGGTGCGGGGTGGAATAAGTGTGGGATTATTCCTGCAAATGAGGGTCTAACGGGGCAGGGGGTGGCCTTTACAGCCTTTTGTCTAAAACTTTGTTCAGTTTGTGTGTCTTGGGGTTGTCTCTGCAAGGTGAATTGCAGCAGGTAAGTGGTTTCTCCGATACGCTGCCAAAACGTTAATTAGCTGTTGAAGTGGAGCTTGCTGTTTGTCATCTCACCTGACACCATACTTTATGGGCTATGTGTTAGTGGATTCCTATGTGTTAGTAAGAAACAGTGAAGGGGGCTTGAGGGCTACTCTAATCCTCTCTCAACAATATTCTACCTGGCCCAATGAACCATGTTCCCAAGTTTCCCTGTTCCCTTTAGGTGTCACAAAGGTCTGGTCTTATTCTCCCTGTTTCAGCATAGCTGGTGTGATCTTGTTTATTTTGGAAGGTTCTTCCTCTCGTTACATCATTTGATATACCTCTTATTGGTCCCACTGATCCTGTTCCTTCACAACAGAAGGCCAATGAATTAAGGTTTCTTTCAGTGGTAAGTTGAACTGTGATATAGGTTTTGAAATGTCCCCTCTGGTTTCTTTAGTTGAATTACTCGGTTTTAAAGTTATTTCCTATGCCGAAGATACTCAGTTGCTCCTCTCTTTTAAGCGCGAGTCATCATCTATGAAGCAACCCTTTAAAACTATTCTCGCTGCAGTTTTGGATTGGATGCGGACAGTCACTTGAAGGGCAATTCTGAGAAGATGGACATCCTGTTTGGTAAGGCCCATTCCAGTTGGTGGGCAGACTGCTGGCCCTATTCCCTACCGGCCACTCCCAGTCTACTTCTGTTTAGAATCTGGATCTCAAATTTGACACCCAGCTCTCTTTCTATCTTCAGGTTTCCTTGGTAGTAGTCTCTTGTTTGGTGTTGTCGCAGGCCTTAAATGACATTTGTATAACTCCTTCCCCTGCACTCAAGAAAAATTGAGGTACACACACTCATTACTTCTAGATTGGACTATGCCAATGTCATGTACTTAGCAAGTTATCATGCAGCTGTAAGTGATTTATAACACTGCTTTTCAACTGATTTCAGAATTGGACCGTCGATCATCAGTTTTTTTCCATCTCAAAGCTCTCCATTAGCTGCCAGTTGGTAAAAAGATTCTCTACGACCCACCTTTTGGATCATGGGGCCTTGACTGCTTTAGCTGTAGTTCCCAGAACTTGACGGTCTGGGAGCGATGGTCGCTTCTTTTCATTTCTGGCTCCTAGGGCATAGAACAGTCTTCCAGCTGAACTCCGCACACTGAATGCTAAGTTGCTGTTCATAAATTTGTTTAAAAAAATAATCATGGCTGTTTGGGATAATTGAACAAGTAGCCTGTTTAATGCTGGTTCTCCCTAACGCCGGTAAGAAGGTTGGAATAGCCGCGTGCTCTATAAAACCACACATTTATTTATATAATTCATGGCTTAGCGCATGAGGATTTATGGTGGTGTTATGCAGATGCTTTGCATACCAAGCCTGGCTGCCCGATGGGAAAAAAGCATAAAGAGAGGCAATGCACACTGCCATCCTCTTCCATCTCCCTCACCCTCCAGTTATACAGAGGCAGACCAAAATGTAACTAACAGCCTGGTGTTATTACCTTAATATATAGTGAAGCAAACAAGCACCATATGCAATACTAATCTGCTGAGCAAGAATGGCCCAAATTATGATTACCCACAATTGCCACTGCTTCTTGTCTTCATCTTGTTTGTTCTCATCCTAATCGCGCTGTATAAAACTTTAAAAAATAAATAAATATGCGAGTCCCCGTCGTGGCTAGTACTCAAAGAATTGGCAGGAAAACTAGCAAACAAAAAAAGTACAGGTAAAAAGCTTCTGGGTCCAGCCACGATCCAACAAAGTTAGAGAGCAGCACATTCCCACTTCCTTCTCTGACATTTGTTTTTTTTCCACTCACACTCCCCTCAATCACTTTCCCACATCCATTCCCTCGTTCACATCCCCCTCACTCTACACACCACTAAGAATCTACACTCATAGAATCTACACTCACATTCCGTCCCCTCACTCCCTTACTACTAACACTCATCGTACTGACTCTCCACTCATACTTACTTTCTCTCTCACAGAGACACTTGTTCACTCACAACCTCTCTCACAGACCCACCTATCACTTAAGGCACATTCTAAAGTGCAAATTATCCCTTACCATCTAACAGCATACCACAGATGCTACATGGATGCCGAGCTGCCTTTAACCACGAAGTCAGAGTTCAGGCTCTAGCACCGGGCCACTCCAGTCATTACATCAGGCCACCATGCTCGATACCAAATGCAATATGATCATGCCATCTCTAAACCTCCTCCCCCAAACCTTGTGCAATCTTATCCAAAGCATCAATTGATCGTACCCCCAAAAATAAAAATAATAGGCAGCAGAAACACTAGTTGTGAGTCATACCTACCATCAAAGCAGCAGTCAAGTTAGGCGCAAGCTGGAGGTTCAACTGGTAGCAATGTCAAACCTGCACTACATGGGAAAATCAGGCCACTGTACAAAGGTAACAGGAAGCTTAAAGCACCATGGCTAGCACGTCTCACTGTGTCTAGATACAAGACTGCACAGTCTCCCTCCAGTGTGATCCGATGAAACATCACTGCGCCGTGGGCATGACCGAACTGCCCACAATCAAGTACGCCAGATTTCTTCCCCCTTAACTCCCTTCAAAATACTTCCAAAAGAGTACTGCATGCAGCAGTGACTGCCAGGAGAGCAAGGGAAAAGTGGAGGATACTGGTATTGAGACTGTAGCAAGATACAAGTGAGGAGATGGCGACAAGGGTCAATAGCCGCACAGCTTGCCAAAAGGCTGCCCATCCTGTAGTCTATCCCTACTGGAACATGAGCCATGTCAATGAGATAACTGTGGGAGAAAGCACACATGCAGGTCCTGTAGGCCGTGCCTAGCCTCGACAGACAGGCTGCACAGACAATCTATGGACGATGGTGGCAGGTGACAGGGCTCAGGGGCACAATGCCACCAACTAGTTCACAACTTATGCTGGACACGTTTCTCAGCCCAGGAAGAGATGGGTGCACTATTGTCAGAACTGATTTGCCTCAGCATAGATTCCTGGCCCACAAAATTACTGTAAAATGTTCTACTACTTTTTCTCTGGGCATTAGTTTATCCAAACTCCATCAAAGACAGTGAGCTAGTTGTACAATCTGGAATTGGTGCTGCTGTACTACCAGTAGCTGCTGTACTAGTGACCGTCCTTCCCCTGGCATCGAACAATGTAATAATCCTTTCCTTTTTTGAAAATATGGAGTACATCAGGACAGTTTTTATCTTGGGCTCCTTCTAAGCATGTGGAGATTTTCATCTTTTTATTGAGCTTCGAGAAAAGTAGCGTCTCCCTCTTGTGAACGCTAAATTGATTATTTCAGGCTCCTCTCTTATGCACAACTCTTTAGACCCCCTCCCCATGGTTTTCTTAAGACGGAAGATCCAGTTGGAAGGATTTGTAATGTATACGGTGCATTTTTTCACAGATCAGTTTTGACACATGTTGGATAAAACAGCTGCTCTAAATTTGGGATGTCGGTGTCCACTACTGTCAGCTGTGGAAGGCTTGGAAATGCTCAATCATGAAAACCGTGAGACCAATCTTCAGCTGTATCATACACAAGAGATTCTCTTTGCCTCAGCATGCAGACAAGACAATCTGACCCTTTCGTTCCTATTTATAGTGGGTTATAGACTTGTTACGTAATGCAGATTTGTAGAGCGCACTATAACCCGTGAGGGTATCCTTGTACTAGGCAGTGGCAGCTGGCATCTACGGGGTGGAGGGGGAGGAGAGAAGCTGGGGGGAGTGCGCGCGCAAATAAAATAAACACTTACCGAACTCAACAGGACCTCTTCGCTCCGGACGTACACGTCGCGACTGCAGCCAGGCCACCAGAAAACTCCCTTGACCAAACCTGGCGCTGCTCACCAGCATGAGAGCAGTGGTCTCACTTTGCTCTCCACAGCGCTGGGTTAGAGATGTTTAAAGTGTGCATGTTTGGCCAAAAATACATTGCATAGGCATCCCACCCCTCCTCCCTGCTGATGTCACTCAGCAGGCCCCGTAGTGTCCTGACACTCTGTTCAGGAGAGGTGGATGATGTAATGAATTACCATTTTATTTTTCATCTCGGGGACATTTAAGTGGGGCAACGCTCCTCCGCTTCAACGGAGGAGCAGCCCCTGGTACTAGGGTCTCCTTTATACATCAAAAAAGAGTGCCCCAGAAACAAATTAAGGGAGTGGAACAGGGGAAAAACAAAACAAGAAAGCAACCCGCTTGACCCTTAAAGTACTGAAGGAATTGCTATATTAGTCACTTTATACTAGAAGCTACTTCTTACCATGGACTTATTTCATTTGGAGTCAAATGATATTATCAAAACATATTTATTAAGACAACATACCGTATTTTCATACAGAACATATTTCTATTATACATGATTTAATTATAGCATATAGAATTTGTCACCATTGATTAGATCTCCAACACAATTAATCAACTCCTCACATCACATACAATCACCCCTTCATAACTACCATTACATGACAACCATTGACTGCACACACCTCATACATACTGCAACCTAAAAAAGTTCGTATACAGGATTCCAACACCTATGACTATCATCTTTTGTTCAAATTTGCAAATTAACATAATCTCATCAAATTCATTTTTTTGTTAATCTACACATATACATATATATCTCCTTCCCCTCGTATATTTCTTTTGGCCACGCAGAGTTGGGCCTGTTATGTTAAATATTAATTTCTTTCCGATTGTGGTTCCAATCACGTGCCGACACGTGTTTGGGTGAAAGCCGGCAGGAACCATACACCTTCTGGGCACCGCCCACCTAAAAACACAAGCGAGTGTGACGTGGGAGGGGACATGTTTACCTACAATGATAATGAATTCAAATGAACAAGCACAGAATACTCCAAAATCGTTCACAAAACTAACAAGAATAAAAAACTCCCTACACCACTTGTGTATTTGACCAATTCACCAATCACCCCAAATGTGATTATGCAAACATGGATATCCTGACACGGAGTGACTTGATTCACTATGGTCTTTAGGTACCTGCTGTCAACGAAGCCAGTGGTGATGCATTTGGTGACTGACTCACAGTTTCAAGACTACTGGGACTCGTGGATTTTGTGGATCAGACCATTCCTATCTTGACGGGTCCTGGTTTAGATCTGTGATGGCATACCCAGACTACATGTTCCTACTCGAAGCACAGAGGTCCAATGTGTGGGATATTACAATGAACAAGACACTTCTCTCCGTTGCATGCATATATCAACTACAGCAGTTAGCTGCCACCGCGGCCCATACAGGTAAGAGTGGTGGGGCCCGGTCAGAGGGGGGATTTCGACGGACGATGACGAGGAGAAATTAATTATTTATTTAATTTTCCCTTGTCATTGTCCATCGATATCCCCTCCCCTGCCCCTCACCGGGTCCCACCGCTCTTATCTGCACGGGCCGCGGCTAGTTAGCTGGAGTGCAAGCCTCCCTTTTAATACAGAGAACAGGTGTGGGTGCTGGCTTCGCCACTAAGCTGATGCTTCTTAGCTCTGGGTTTTGACAGCGCACCAGTCAAACAGATCTACTGCCAACAATATACTTTTGTGTGAGCTTTGGGCCTATTAATTTCAACCACTATCTTACTTTGACCAGCCTCTTTCGGTGATTGGCATGAGATTTTAAATCATGTCTTGGATCAGCCCAGTGGAGTATTCATTTTTCACTTAATGCTGTTGGCTGGTTAGCTTTTCCCTTCAATCGATTGCTTGCACTGAACTGCATGAGGGGTGACTTTACAACTACAGCCCTCTCTGCCTTTCCCCTACGGTACGTCTCGCTCTACTGCGGTAGCACGCGTGCGGCAACTGCAGCGTCCAAGAACCACAGTATCTTGTGTGGGTCCGTGATTCCAGGGTATCAGGAAACACTTGAAGCCTCCACTCACTTCGGGCTGCCTTCCCACTTGCTCTCAGACTGCTGCTTCTTACTCCTTCAGCTTTCAAAATGACAATCACCTGGCTGAGAGTTTGCAGCTGCCTTTTTAAGCTGCTCCACAGCTAGCCTGGTTCAGGTTTTTGTTCTTGTTTCTTTCCCTTTTTTATCATGGCTGTTTCCTGCATGATTGTCTTCTAGTTTTTCCAAACCTTTGTTTCCGGTCATGTCGTATTTGGTGTAATTCCCTGTTCTTTTACTATGTAAAGGCTTTAGTCTGGTTGGAGGGTGCGTATTCCTTGTGGAAATACAGGTGACTCCTCAGGGACCACACCAAGAACTTCCACCTCAGCTGCTCATAAAAGGAGGGACACTAAGTGACTGAAATCTTGAATTAAAAAAGTAGAAAAAACAACCCGGCACAATGCCTCTCGGACCTATGTTTTGCCAACATTACAGTAGCAGGCTCAGTGTCAAATGCAGCAAAGAGATCCAGGATGGTCGTTTCTAAAGCTTTGTCATCATCTAAATTGTCCAGGCTTCCTCCACCACTGTGGCCAGGGTATTCTGAAACCCTGTCTGCCAAGAGGCCCAGAATATTATTCTCTTTCAGCTAGCAAGACAAATGGCAGTCAACAAGTTTTCCCAAACAGCCATGCCAGTGATAGAAGGAGGGTAATGGGATGGCAGTTCTTTGAAACAGTAGGTGTTAACCTGTTTTTTTCCAGCAGAGGAGATGCTTCCAACCACGTGAAAATACTCCTGAGCGCAAGCTGGAGTTAAATACAAAATAAAGTTGCTGTTCATGACATATAGGGAGACAGTTACTGGTCATGGATTGTTTGACAGCCAGATTTCGCCTTTACAATCAGTGCCTACTTTTCCTCAGTAAAGGTTACTGCAAAGGATTCCTAGTTGGTGCCAGACCGGGCTTCTATGGGATGATAAAGAGTTGATTCATTAATGTTCCCACTGCATTTGATATGGTCATCAATACCTATAACCTTAAAGATAAAAAGGTGGAACCCATTTCAAAATGTTTTGGGAGGTTGGTAGAGCATGTGCTAAGCACCAATGATTAATAAATGCTTTTACCGTTGAAAACAGCTGCTGTGTCTTGTTATCTACAAGGTTGATCCTTTCGCAAAAGTAATGATATTTGGCTAGCTTTACTCTTATTTAGATTTTGAGTTGGAGTTTCTAAGCAATTTTATCCTTTTCAAGGCATTATCATTGTCAAGCATGTTCTGCATGCATGGGTCTTAATATAGTGTTCTTTGCCTTATCGGAGAACCAGGATACTCAGGTCTAGCACACCACAGTGACCTTTTTTGGGAATTTATTCAGAAAGGGCAAGTGCACAGTGCCTTACGTGAGTTGACATAGCGCCTGGTCTCACTCGGGATATGGAAAAGGGTATAGAAGTACAAATGCAAAACAATACAATTAAATACCCCTTATATTTTTATTATACTATTTACTCCGATTAAATGATCCTCATCTAAAATGAAGCTCGGAGCATGTTTCTGATAGCGAAACATGCTTGTTACTCGCTGTGGTTAGAACTGATCTTCAAGAGAGCCACAGACATCTCACACTAGTGTGTCATTTCCCACATCAATGTGCATACTAAAATTACTCAGAATTACTACCTTGTTAAAGTGTTGAGACCTGTCCGGAAGCATGTAAAAAGGCATTTGTAACTTCAGAGTTGGTATGAGGTGATCAATAACCCATCACAAAGTGAATGATGATTTAATTTTGCTTGGGTTGGCAAGAACAACCCTGGAATTGAGGGTAACAATTATCCCATTCAAATAAGGGAAGACGCATAACTTGCTCTCTCTTAATTACTGCTACCTTTCTTAATTACCACAGGATATTCTATTCGGAGTGAGGGTTTATACCCCTCTGGTATGCATCAGCCATGCCAAGGAGAGGTGTTCTCCTGCCAGGTCTCCGTAAGAAAGAGCAGGTTCTACTGTTGGCTGAGTAGGGAGCCAAATATATCCCCATTACATTTCACCAGAGAGCTGAAGTAGCGTAAGACATAAGAGATCCCTCCCTCCATTTATGGACATTGTGCTGGATTGAATACCTGGACATCACAGACTACTTCCTCGTTGAGTGCAGTTGGAGGAAGAAATTAACCTGGCATAATGTCACTTGATCTAGCTAAACTGAGGTCCATGATAGAATTAGCCTCCTCTGGTAGCATTGTTCTGTGGGTGCTGGCATATTTTTAGAGGTGTGTTCTGTTGTTCTAAGTGCACGGAGGGGTCTTAGATTCTAGATAACACAGATCAGAGTGTTCTTTTATGTGCCCGGGTTAGGCCCATGTAGCGGAGATGCTTATTTCTTACATTGTCCTCTTTTGCACAGTAACATTACTGCAGTGACCTTTTGCACATATTCACATGCGTGACAATGTTGGATTAGCTTCTCTGAAACTACTTCTGTTTACACATCTGGCTTCGCATAACATTATCACGATGCCTCGAACACCAAGTACAAGGCTTTTACGCACGAATGTACAAATGTCATTCTATCTTCATCCACGGGATCCAAGTCTATCCACATATCCATAAAATTGCTAATCTATACGTACATCACAAGGATGCTTTATATTATAAATAATCAGCATCTTGGAGGGCGTGGCTTGGAGCGTCAAGATGGCGGTCGCACTCTAGGAGCGCTCCGGACCCCTCCGTCATCCGCTCCTAAATCCACCACCATCAGAGAGCACCTATCCTCACAGCCCGCCGCCAACATCACCCCATACCCCGTGTCCATACCTGGGGGCAAAATCAGCGAATCCAGGCGCCGAGATCAACTTCACCATCGGATCACCGGGCCGCACTGGACTCAAGATGGCGGCTCTCGGCGGCAGCAGTTCCCGTCCCCTCGAGGCTTTGCTGTGACCTCCACCCAGACATCGGGACGGGCGGGGAAAGGGTCCCTGCAGAGTCATCAGAAACTCCGTGCCCTGGACCTCCAGTACAGGCTTCTCTTCCCGGCCCGCCTCCGAGTGGTGTTCCAGAACAAAACCCTTTTCTTTGAATCCCCTGAGGAGGCATGGACATGGCTAACGGAGGAGCGTCCTCTGAGAGTAAACACCCTGAGCCATTCCCCCAAGACCTGTACCGGGGAGGCCCGAGGGGGGTCGCCCAAATCACACAGTAAACGCACCCGCTCACGCAGGGGATGAGGAGCAAGACGAGCCAGACCAGAATCGCCCTTGGGTCCTGGGCCATATCCACCAAACCGAGAGCCCTTGAGCAACTCCCACATCTCGCGACGAGCCGGCTCCACGAGCCATTCGGATCCTGGAGACACTCTGCCCCGACCTTCCCCATTGGATTTGACGGACCCAGACCTTTCTCGGAGTCCGGCTCTCCTCGAGTGCTAACCTGGTTAGGCAGCGGACTACCTGACATATAAGGCATGGTTGGTTCATCTTCGATAGCCATGCTCACCACAACCCTAGTTCTCACGATGGCATTGAAAAGAACATCCTTATACGAGGAGGGGTCCTCCACGAATCCCCACACCCAAGCGTTTCAGTTTGGTATTTCCTTTTTCTTCTCTTACCTGTTAGGGTCGACAGATGCTTCAGTTCCTGAAGTATAGGGAGGGGGGTAGGGAAGGGAGGTGGGACCGTTGTCCCGGTTTTTTGTTCACACACCTTGTTTGCCACACCAGCATCCCTCTTAAGCAATATGGCACTCGCACGCACAACCCGGGCCGCAGCGGCGCACCTATAGTCCCAAGCAGGCAGGACACCACACCTGCTCTCGGCGCCCACTTTACGGACCCTCTTTCACACTTTTACCCACCATGACAGGCACCCGTAATAGTAGGGAACTACTTCGTAGAATATCGTGGTATGTTAATGGACTGCTGGACAGAGTCAAAAGAACAGCAGTCCTGCGCTACGCACAGCGCCAAGCAGCCGACATACTGCTGCTCCAAGAAACCCACCTTATAGGCAATAACTGCCCCTTCCTGGCGCGGTACGGCTACGACAGGGTCTGGCACTCGGGATTCAACCGAGGGTCAAGAGGCGTGGCGATCCTCATGCGGCGCACTCTCCCATTTGTGTTGACCAAAACCACTGGTGATCCCTCAGGTTGCTTCTTAGCCCTAGAAGGTACCATAGGAGACACTACCCTTAATCTAATGTCCATATACTCCCCACCATCGCTGCTAGCTCCCACCCTCAAACGTACTGCGGACCACATTACCTCTCTACCCTCCGGAATGGCGATAATCGGAGGCGACTTTAATGCAGTTATGAACCCGGTCCCCCACACTGCAAACACCCCGTCTGCCAACAGAACCACTCATGCTAATCTCTTGACAAATTGGGCGAACACCCTGGGGGTCTGCGATGCCTGGAGGGTCTGGCACACCCAGACCAAACAATACACGCACACCTCAGCCGCGCACCATACACATGCACGACTGGATCACATCTTCATGCCTGCCCTCGACTGCCGGAAAATTAGACACAGTGCCATCCTTCCTAGGGGTATATCTGATCACTCGCCTCTGGCAATGGGAGTGGGGGACCCCCCAGACACACTGCGTCCAATCTGGAGACTGAACGTGTGGTT
This sequence comes from Calotriton arnoldi, assembly GCA_963921515.1. Taxonomy (NCBI): domain Eukaryota; kingdom Metazoa; phylum Chordata; class Amphibia; order Caudata; family Salamandridae; genus Calotriton; species Calotriton arnoldi. The sequence continues at coordinate 415,594 of CAWUFW010009519.1, forward strand.
CCTCCAAGATAAAGACTTTAAGAAATCGGTGGGAAAAGAAATCAAACAGTACTTTGTCACTAATCGGGACTCCGTCTCCTCCCCAGGCACCCTGTGGGAAGCTAGCAAGGCCACCATTCGCGGCTTTGCCAAAGGCCAGCTTAAACTCAAACTGCTCGCGCAGGACTCCCAGATAACCCTCTTGGAGGCCCAGGCAGCCCTCCTTGAGAACCAAACACCAGAGCAAAGAACCGACTCACAAGACAGGCGACTTACACTTCTGAGGGACGAGATCAGACAGGCTTCCCTGGAGGCCGCCAGGCTAATGTGGAGGTCCTCTGTAGCTAGAGTGTATGGGTGGGGGGACAAAAACGGGAAGATCCTTCATCGGCTGGCCACGTACCCCTTGGCCAACCGCATAATTCCAGAGATTATAGCCCTAGACGGCTCTACTCAGGGCTCACCCGTGGCGATTGCCCAATGTTTTGCCACCTACTACTCTACGCTCTACACCGCGCAGCTTCCCAGCCTCTCACTCCCGGAGCTGCTTCACCAAGAACATATCTCTCTCCCGCGCCTCAGCGCGGCCGAAACGGCGGACCTGGACCTTCCCATTACTCGGGAGGAGATTAATGATGCTATATCTCGCCTTGCATCTCGCAAGACCCCGGGTCCGGATGGGCTCCCGCAGGAGTATTACGCTGCCTACCGGGAAACACTAGTTCCCCACCTCCTAGAGGTATACGCTGAAAGCAGTTGACAGTGGCTCGTTTTGACCAGAAACAGTCCCAACCTCCCTCTGCGCACTGCTCCGAATACCGCCCCATCTCTCTCATTAATTCGGAGGTCAAAGTATTCGCATCGGTCTTAGCCAACCGCTTAAGGCCATATCTAGCCAAACTGGTCCACCCCGACCAATGCAGCTTCATGCCTTCCAGGGGCACTAGGAACTGCCTCAGACGCCTCCATCTGACCCTAGCGAACCGCCAGTCACTGACCCCTTACTTAGCGCTTCTTCTCATCGATTTTGAGAAAGCCTTTGACTCCGCAGACTGGCGGTACCTGGAGGAGGTGCTGGCGGGGTTGGAGCAACACTTCTGCAAGCTAGTTAAGATACTATACAACAGGCCGCAGGCGCGTGTGCTTGTCAACAGGGCATTGTCAGGGCCCTTCCCTATTAGGAGAGGCACGAGGCAGGGATGCCCCCTCTCACCGCTCCTATTCGCCTTAGCGATGGAGCCCCTGGCTTGCCTCATGCGGTCTGACGAGCGGATCATGGGATGGAAATGGCCCAGCTCGGACGCAGATAAGATCGCTCTCTATGCAGACGTTCTGCTTTTTCTGGCCGAACCGGCCCAATCTGGACCCCGTTGCCTCCGGGCACTACATCTCTTTGGGCAGGCCTCCGGCCTGCGCTTAAACACCGCCAAGTCTGTCTTAGTTCCCCTCCACATTTCGAGAGACTGCTTTGACTGGCAATCTACAATTCCCATCAGGAGACAGTCTTTTAAATACCTCGGGATCTGGGTCGCCCTACTTCCTGACCTCGCATGGTCGCTTAACGTGACCCCGCTAGTGAAGAGAGCCCGTGCTGACCTCCACAGATGGCAGACTCTACCGCTGAACCCCCTGGGCAGAATAGCCCTGTTCAAAATGATGATATTACCCAGGTTTTTATACATACTTCAGAATACACCCTTCCTTTTTTCACAAACCTGGTTCAAAGAGATGGACAGCCTGGCCACCAAATTCCTTTGGGGGGGTCGGAGACCTCGCCTGGCTCTGACCCAATGCCGGATCCCACTCTTCGATGGAGGAATGGGCATGACTAACCTGTACCTATACTACTTAGCAACCCGACTGCACACTATACATGACTGGTTCAACGGCGGCTGGTCGGTCCCAGCGTATAGAGTGGAACTGAACGCCCTGGGCCTATCTAAGATTTAAGGGATGATGTACAGGGAAGCTATCCCCAGATCCCTGCCCACAGTGACGCAAGGGGTTCTCCTGGCCTGGCGCGCTTCTTTGCGTCATACCCACTGGTCAAACACACTGACTGAATACACACCACTCTGGCAGGGCACCTGGCTCCAAGAGGTCAGCAACCTGGAAGGATTCAGGGCTTGGGATCTTCTTGGCATCTCACAACTTGGGGACATATGGGGGGGTGATCACATACGCACCTTTCAAGACCTACAAACCCTGTATTCTTTACACCCCTCCCAGTTTTACAGGTATTTGCAATTGCGCCACGCCCTCCGCAACCACATATCAGATGGTACCTCATTGCCCGAATACAGCCCGCCCGAAGCCCAAATCATGACAGGTGACCTGGGAAGGGGAGGGGTTTCCAGAATTTACCGCTCCTTAACAAACAACACTCCCACCGCACTACACCGACTCAGGGACCAGTGTGAGAGATGGATCGGACCTCTGGAGGAAGAGGACTGGAGGGACGCACTGATGACACCCAAAACAATCACCACTTCCGCGAGGCTCCGTCTAGTTCAAATATATTATCTCCATGCCGCATACCTCACACCGAAGCGCCTTCACAGCGCAGGGCTAAGACCAGACGCATCATGCCCCCGTTGCAACCAGCAACAATCTGACTTCTTCCACATGGTATGGCTCTGCCCCGTCATTACACGTTTTTGGGATTCCATAGAAAGGGAAATCACGGAGGTCCCGCATAGGCCATTGAACGTGCTCCTGGGGGTTGCCGAGGGATTGGACGGGTCTAGAGCCGACAAACTCTTCCTGAACACTGCCATGATGGTGGCCAAGAGAGACATTGCGGTTAACTGGTTGAACCCTGCTGCGCCTACCATGGCAAAGTGGCGCAGAGGAGCGGACTGGGCAGCACAAAAGAAACCCATGTATAAAGCCAGGGGATGCCCAGCGAAATATCGTAAAGTCTGGGGCAAATGGTTGGGGGTAATAGACGACTAACATTACACTTATGTATTTGTAGACTCAATATAAAACTTTACTCTGTCCTCCTGCTCGCTTCATGCCTTTCCGGTGAGTTGCCATATGATATTATGATGATGCCACACATTTGCTGTGTATTAATGTCTCTGTTTACTGCTGGTCTTATGTTTATTCCTGTTTTAAAAAGCAATAAAATTGATTATCAAAAAAAAATAATCAGCATTTCATAGAAGTAGCAGAATTAGCAAAGGAGGCACTTCAGTTGACACCAAGTGTCCCTGCATGCTGAGACTTCACCACGCAGCGGTCTGACCTCTCCGTGAGGTGTGTACAGTTCGTGACCAAGACGGGGTCTTACATTCTCTCTCGCCAGGTAATGGGGTTGGCTTATCCCTTGGGGAGATTCTTGGCTTCACACCTACACACACTCTAGGTACACACAGAGTATGGTACGCATAGTAGGAGTATGCCTGCATATATACATTGTTTTAGCACCATGGTAGAACTATATCTACTATTTACTCTTTTGGTGCTTCTAATCACTTTCATCTGCTTCTGTCTACTGATTATCGCACCACATGTATTTTATACAAGAATAACATTGGTTCAATAAATATATTGAAAACGTTGCATTGTGTATTGTCTATATATTTCTCTGAGAGCAAAGAGCACGATTAACTGAGCAAAGGATCTAATCTGTTACCATGATCCCGAAGGGTCAGGGTTGTCATGTTCAGTGGTTGACAGAAACCATTCGCTCCCTGGTAGGGTTAGAGGGGCTCATGGTGGCACTGTGAGCTAGCTTGTCTCTAGGGCAACATATCCTGTGTGGGTGCTTGGAATCAGTCTAGGCACCTCACCAAAGTTCATATTGTCCAACAAACGAGCAGATCCTACGGCTTAGTGGGAACTACACAATAAAATAGGATACTTCTGCTCTTTTGGCCAGCATAGAACTGGTGATTCAAATCTTGTCGGATACAGTGTTTGACAGTTTATGGGCTTCCACTTCTGCAGCAGGTGCCTCTACTGCGAGACATAGAACTCTGTAGTTAAAACAATTGAAATTAGAGGCCAGTCAGAGGTCCCTTATTTATAAACTACCCTTTTTAGGTCCAAAATTGTTTGGTCATGAATTGAATAAGATGGTGGAAAAGGCAGAAGAGGAAAAGAGAATTCTATAACCATTCAAACAAGCATCTGACAGCCATTTTGGGTACAGAAGGGGTGTTTTTCAAACCTCAGATAAGAATCCCTTTCGAGGCTAGGCCAGTGCTCGGGGGACCTCCTTTTATAACAAGCCTGTTCCACAATCTCCCGCACTCATGACACCCAGCAGTCCAAATGATTATATGGCAGTAGGAGGATGGATCAAGTTATTTTGATAGTCGATCATGCTTATCAGATCGAATTCAAAGATCAGCCGCCTAACCTTCGCTTCAGGGTTACTCCTTCTCCAAAAGACCCTATAAAATTTCACAGTCTAATGTCTGGAGTGCAGATTCTTCTACAGAAGAAGGCGATAACCAGAGTACCAAAGGATCAGAGAGGACTGGGCTTCTACTCAAATCTATTTCTTGTTCTAAAACCAGATGTTTCCTTTGGTATGAGTCTCAAAGATTGGAACACTTTTGTTCTGCTGGAACATTTCCGGATGATCTCTCTCCAGTTCATCATACCCTTAGTCATAAAGGGAGACGTTCTCGCAACACTCGACCTATAGGATGTCTACTTTCATGTGCCTGTTCATGTAGAAAGCCAAGCCTTCTCAAGGTTTGCAGTGGACGACCATCATTTTCAGTTACTGCTATTCAGCCTAGCAACTTCTCCTTGCGTATTTACGAAGGTATAGGCTCTTATTATTGCTTTCTTACAACTGAATGGTGTTATATTTCCCTACTTACATGATTGGTTATTGACTGCCCCTTCTCTTTTTAAGGCACAGCGGGATGTGGAACTGGTTTTCCAGTCCTTGAAAGAGCTTAGTCTTTTGGTAAATCTTCCGAAATACCATCTGACTCCTTCTCAGGAAAATAACTTTATCAGGCTCGATTTGATACTCAAGCAGGAGTTGCGTTTCTTCCAGTTGCAGGATGCATTCTCTCCACTCCAGTTTTCGAGACTTGCTGACACGTTCACAGAGTTCTGCAAGACCCTGGTTAATAGTGCAAGGACTGTTAGCAGCCTTAACAGCTGTGGTGCCGTGGGCAAGGTTTCATTTGAAACCAATGGTGAATCACACACTCAAGCATTGGGACCCCAGTTCACAGAATTACGACTAAATGATACCTCATATCTCAGATCACACAAACTATCATGGTGGCTGTTACAGGAGCATATCTTAAAGGGGGTTCCATTTCAGCTCCCGCCTTCAGTGCTTCTGACCACGGAGGCCAGTTTGTGGGGCTGTGGAGCGGTGTTGAATGAACAAGGGAGGAGGGCTCCTTGGTTCAGTTGGGAGAGTCGCCAGTCCTCGAACTGGAGGGAGCTGATGGCGATCAGGCTAACCTTGGTGAATTTTCAGTAGCAGTTGAAAAGGAAAAATGTGGTGATAAGGACGGACAATCAAGTTGCAAGAGCTTATTTGAACAGACAGGGGGGTACAAGTCGCAATTCCCTCAATCACATTGCATCTTTGATTAGTGCTTGGATGGAGGCTCATGTTCTGTGACTCAGGGCCATTTACATTTGGAGGGAGTTGCTCTTCTGAGCAGACAGTGTCAGCAGGAAAATGCCCTCTTCAGTGAGTTACCACTTGTCCCTTACTCAGTTCCACCTGGTCTGTCAGAAAAATGACATCCTGTGGTTGGAACTTTTTGCTTCCCTGGACAATGCATTGCATCTCCTTTGTTGGAAAGAGACATCATGTCCTCAGGCGTGGGCAGTGGATGCATTGGCAATCCCTTGGCCTCTGGGGTTGCTGTATGCTTCCCCCCAAATTCCTCTCCTTCCAGAAGATCAGAATGGAGCAGGCTCATGTGATCCTGAGTGTGCCTTATTGGCCCAATGTCAGGGTTTCCTCTCGTCTCTCTGTCCAGAGGTTGGTTGTTTCACCTCCTTCACAGTCAATCTCCCTTTCAGTCTCCAGTATTGTCTCCCCCGTTCAAACGGTTGTGTCTGACAGCTTGGGTCTTGAACTAGTAGGTTTAGAGAATTTGGGTTGCTCTACACAAGTTGCTCTTGAGATTCAGTCTGCTCTCAATTAAATCTACTTTAAGATCATAAAAAATACTGGAACTCTTTTTCCAAATGGTGCTCATCTTTCTCTGAGGCTCCAACTAGGATTGATTCCTTTAAAATACTAGATTTTTAAGGGATGGTTTTGTGAAGGGATTGGCACCTAGTACTCTTTCTACTCAATGGACTACAATAAAGGCTTTTCATACTTGTCCCGATTATTCCGCCACACTTTCTCCCTTGGTATTCAGGTTACTTAAGAGTTTCAGGTTGCCGAGACCTTCAATTCGGAAGGAAATTCCATCTTGGAATTTGTCAGTTGTTCTGCATGGATACTCCCTTTGAGCCTCTTGAGTAGGCAGAGCTGGAGTGGTTATATGCTAAAGTGGTGTTCTTGGTCATAACTTATTCACAGAGTTTGAGGGAATTCGGGTGTGCTCATGGCAGATTTCCCCTATTTCAAATTCTTTCCCGATCGTGTGGTTCTCAAGCACCACAAGGTTTCTTCTTTCTTTCATTATGCTCAGGAAGTCATTTTGTCAGTACTTACAGATCCTTCCTCGAACTCACTTCCCTCTACCTTAGTTGCCAGAAGGGCTCTTCTGATTTATCTGGAATGCACTAAGCCTTTTCATTTGTCTATCTCTTTGTTTATTGCTCATGGCTCTGTTGCAAAGGGTTAAAAGGATTCTACTGTAACCCGGAGTAGGTGGGTCCGTCAAGCAATTCTCGTGGGTACTATTCGGTTGGGGAACTCCTTGCTGATGTCCAGGGACGTTCCACTGGGATGGTCTTCACCTCCTGAGTGGAGGCAGTGGGAGTTTCCTTTCTTGAGATCTGCGGAGCAGCTCCTTGGTCCTCACAACAGACTTTATTAAACATTATTGTCTTTCTGTTTGTGATGATTTGAATGGTCATTTTGGTTCCAAGGTTCTGACTACGCAAAAAAGTAATTGTTATTCTTCTAATAAACACATTTGGTATCTGTATGGCGCTACTTTTTTTTAGTGCTAAGATACATCCTAAGGTGCAAGGACTGGAAAGAGAAGGAACCGATGAGGGTGGTAATGAACTTGTTACTTAACGGTACTCTTCATTACCCAGATATGGAGTCCTCCTCGTACCAGTCCACTTACCTCCCTAGTTGCACCTAATTTTTCAGCAGCTTGGTAATATAACAGAAGGAGGTGATATTTATGAAAGTATGTGTGTGTGTATAAATATATGGTATTGTAATTGTATTTATATAGCACTTACTACCCCTGACGACCACTACACTACTCCGGAACCCAAAAAGGATTAGTATAGTGAAATTCCAGTTAATTTGAGCGGTGGACATGAGAGTCTGTTGGATTGAAAAGGATAATTGGGGGGGGGGAGAAATAGCAGAGGGAAGGGTCTAGAAAGTGTTTATTGAGAGATCATAGCAGTAAGATGAGGTTTGGGATGAGTCAAAGGAGGAATAGGTGAGGAAAGAATTTAGAAGGGTTGTTTGGGAGATCATAGTATTAAAATGAGGTTTGACGTGATCCAAGGAGGGAAGATTCTGGAAAGGTTTTTTTGGGAGATCACAGTAGTAGAATGAGGTATGGGATGAGTCAGAGAGTGGAGGTAGTGGATATATTGAGTGAGGTAAATGGTGAAATATAGTAGTGCATTGGAGTCTTTTTTTCTACAGTAGGAGTAAAGTAATAAATCTATAGATGCATATTTATATCAAGAAATACACATATCTAGATACATACATATAATCCAATTAAACGTTTATATACACAGGGATATGCTGTAAATTTGTGTTTGAGTATGGTGGTTATATAGGAAAGAGCCAACTCTTGAGTAGTCTTCTTAAGATAAGATATTTTTCTGTGGATCTTATGTTTGGGGTTAATAAATTCCATAGTTTGGCTGCTTGAACAGAGAAAGATGTGCCACCTATGTTTTTTTTCCCTGTACGGTGGGATTTTGAGGCGAGGTGCCAATCTGGAGCTGAGGTTCCTTTGTTGAATGTATTTGGTGATTTTATTCCTGATGAAAAGCGGTCCTGTTCCATGTATTGCTTTGTGGGTGATACAAAGCAGCTTGAATGTGGATTTTCTGACAACTGGTAACCAAAGTAGGGCCCTCAAGGCAGGGAAGATGTGGGTTTGTGGCTTTGCATGTAGGGGTAGTCTGGCAGCAGAGTTATGAATCCGTTGTAGTCTTTCCATAGTTGATAAAGATGAAGCGTGGTAGAGGCCATTGGCGTAATATAGTTTAGACAGTACAAGAGAGATAGTGGTTTGGACCGTGTGTGGAAATCCCAGGTGGGGGAAGATGCGTTGCAGGGTTTTCATAGTAATGAAGCTTGATCTAGCTAATTTGTCCACTTGGGCATTAATTGATAACTTGGAGTCCATGGTAATTTCAAAGTTCCTTACTCCCTTAGATATTTAGGTGATGGTCCCAGATTGTCAGGCCAGGTGCAAAGTGGGTCATAATTTTTCCAATCACCACATGAGTATTTCCGTTTTGGAAGCATTCAATTTGAGATGGCTCCATGTCATCCACGGATCAATGGCTCAGAGGCAACGGAAGATTTGAGAGTTTCCAGTTTAAGGAGTATTTTTGTGTGTAATCTGCATAGTTATAGCATGTGAGCTGAAATCCATTGATGATTGCAAGTAATGACTTCATGTAGATGTTGAAAATCACGGGTGAGATGATAGAGCCTTGAGGGACCCCTGATTTTGTGAAGTACAGTTTGGATGAGAAAGACAGAGAATGGATGACATTTGTTCTGTTTTGAAGGTAGGATGTGATCCAGTCGAGGGCTGTCTCCTCTATGCCGGCTTTATAGAGTCTCTGGATTAGGGTCATGGTCAACTGTGTCGAAGGCAGCTGAGAGGTCCAAGAGAAGTAGTGCAGCAACCCAGTTCTGATCTACTGTTAAGGTCATCCCAGATGGTGATGAGGGCAGATTCTGTGCCTCTTCCTGGACGGAATCCTGTTTGGAAGTTGGAAAGTATGGCATTATCTTCAATGAACTGTGACATCTGGGCGAGTGCTGCTCTTTCTATCAGTTTGCCCAGGAAAGGTTTATTTGTAATGTGTCTGTGGTTGTCGGGGGGGGGGGAGGGTCAAGCGGGTCCAGTTTATTTTTCTTTAATAATGGGAGTGTATATGCCTTTTTTAGGTCTTCAGAAGATTCCTGTAGTTAAGGGATTATTGATGATTCTTCTTACTGGTGTGGCAGCAGAGGTAGTTAGAAGAATGTTCTTGAATATTTGTGGAGGAAAAGGGTCAGAAGGGCTGCCGGCAGGTCTGCTTGTTTTGACCAGATCCATAAATTCACTTTGTGATATTTGTTTAAAGGAATGGAGAGACTCGGTTAGACTACTCTTGGAGTGTATTTTTGGAAATGGTTGGTGCTGGTGGTTTTCCTTTGTTTTAAATAGGAGTCCAACATCTCTGATTTGGTTATGTAATGATTTGCCAGTTTGTTCTTGAATTCTTGAGTAACGGGATGAGTTCTTTCTATGCATTTAGGTTTGCGAAATTCTATGAGAATTTTTGTAAAAATCTTTTTTTGCACATTTAGCATTTTGAAGTCTGAATAGTACCTTTTTTAGTTTTTTTGTTATAACTGACTTGTATAATCTATTAAGTTTCTGTAGGTAAAGTTTGTCTTGATTGCTCTTTGTTTTGAGCCAGGTGAGCTGCAGCTTTCCAATTTGCTGTTTTATCTCTTTTAGTTCTGTATTTTTCCAAGGTGCCTGTTTTCTTTTGTCCTGTTTTGTTGTTCTGAGTGGTATTAGGATATCAAAAGCTTCCTATAGTCACTCATATAGTTTTTTAACTGAATGTATAGTGTCTAGAACTGTGTTGGATGTTAGTTGTGTTTCCAAGTATTCAAAATTGAGTTTGTTCCACGGTTGATACATGTATGGTGGTTTTAGGAGTGTTGCTTTCTGGTGTTTTATGATGGAAAGCTAGCAAATGGAGGTCCGCACCTGTGACTGGAGTAATCGTTTGAAAGGGAACTAGTTCTGGATTTGCAAAAATGAAATCTAGGAGTGTCCAGCGATGTTTGTGGACTATCTGATGTAGGTTCAGTGTGTCAAGGCCAGTGATTATGGTTTTTGGATGGGACATATTGGGTTTGTCAAACCAAATATTGAAGTCACCTAGAATGCATAAGTTGGAGTGTAGTGTTATCAGGTTTGAAACTGTGTCTAGAAATGTGTCTGGGAATGTTGCATTGCTAAGTGCAGGTCTGTAAAGGAGAAGGAAGTTACAGGAGGAAGTTGATGTAGAGTTGCATCTGGTGAAGAGGGCCTCATAATCTGGTATGGAAATGTCATCAGCTTTAGTGAGATGTATTGTTAGCTTAAATATATCAGTTAGTCCACCTCCTCTTATGACTATAAGATTTTGTGTGATAGTTTGATAGCCTAGATGAATGGCTTCATGCAACACTGGAGCCTGTCATCTTCCAACCATGATTCAGTTATGAAGAATAAGTCAGGTTGTGTAGGTCGTAGATGTGATGCTTGCTTTTAGAGAGTGATCAAGCATTTATTAGTAGGCAGTTTAGAAATTGTGTTTTGGTGATGGTGTGACTTTGTTTTGTAGAAGAATGATGGTATTAGCTCTATGAGGGTAGCAATCGTGTTGCTTTTCTATATTGTATTCTTCGCCTAGGAGGCTTAGAAGGCATTTTGATGGGTCTGCGTGTGTAGGTGGTGTAAATGGTGTTTGAGAGCGAGTTGGTGAGCTGTGTTGTTTTTGTAGAGTAGCCTTGTTGTGTAATAGACATGGCGTTGCAAAGTTGTGAAGAGTGGCATGTTGTTTATTTTGTTTGCGTCTGTTTAGAGTGGAAGGTGTATGAGTTAGGGGTGGAAGGTGTATGAGTTAGGGGTGGTGGTGAAGCATGTAGGTCAGTGCAATAGATGAGAGGCGTTTGAATGAGAATTGTTGTGTTGGTGTATTTGTGTTAGGTGTGGGGGAAAAGAGAAAGGTTGGCAGTAAAGATGGTTTAGGATGTGTATTATTTGTGTAGTCAGGGGGTGAGAGTGGGTGTATGTTTCTAGTTTGTGATGGAAAGTATTATGCAGTAGTGTGTGTTATTTTGTTGTGCTGGTGTGTGTGTGTTATGTATTGTTTTTGAGGAGTAGTGAGAGGAGAATATGATGTAGTGGTTTTCTGAGAAGGATTTGTATGGTTGGTGAGTGGAAGTTGAATGGTAAAGGGGGTGGGGATGTGTTTTAGAAAAGAGTGTATGTTATGAGTGTTTGGTGAGTTCGATACCTGGAAGAGGTAATATGTGTGGTGGAGTGGAGCTTGAGGATTCCTTTGTTGTGTTTTTTTGGGTAAAAAGAGTATGGTGCTAGTGGATGAAATTATGTAGGGCTGAGTATAGGTTTGGTGGGGACAGAAAGGGGTCTGTTAGGAGCAAGTAAAGGGTAGAGCTGGTGCTTTGTTTGAACAGGGAGTGTGCGTCTGGATGGATTAAAGCTATGTATTATGTGGCTTTGGGTTGTGTTGGTGATGTGTGGATTTGTTATTGGTATAGGACAGAGTGGTGTTTTGTGGGAAAGTGAAAGCGCCATTGTGGGGCACATGGGTAGAAGGGTGTATATGTGTGGATTGTGGGGTTTTGTAGTGGTTTTTGAGACAATGAAATGTGGTTAGGGTTTCTTTGTAGTACATGCGCCAAGTGTATTTGCTGTGAGTGTGTTAATATGTTTGTAAATGGGTTAAGGTTGATCTTGGTGAATGGAAAAAAGGGCAGCATTTCTGGCCCTAGGCCTGACCTGTCCCGCACAGGCAACAACAGGCAACTGCCCTTGTCCTTTCTGCCCTTGTCCTCTCCGCCTAGGCTCAGACGCCCTGAGCCCTAAGCTTAAATAGCCCTAGTGAGCATGTGGCATCTTCGGCCAATGGGAAGCCTAGCCCTAACCAATCAGAACACTAGCCCTAAGCCCTAGGACCAATAAGAGATCAGGTCCTTACAACCAATCACAGCCCTAGTCCTAGCAACCAATCAGAACCATAAGCCCTACGTCCAATAGAAAACCTAACCTCAAGAACCAATCAGAATCCCAAACCTCTAAGCCAATCAGAACCCTAAACCCCAAATCCAATAGGAAACCTAGCCTCAGGAACCAATCAGAATCCCAGACCTATCAGCCAATCAGAACCATAGAAACCAATCAGTGCACAGATGTAACAAGCAATAGGAAACGTATATAAGGGGCATGGGACCTTAAGCACAGGGTGATGGCCCAGCGGCAGGGAAGCTGCTCATGAAGACCAGAATCTCCTTGGAGACAGACAGGCTCAATCCACACTTTGCAGGTCCAGGTTTTAACCCTGCACATAAGGCCCAAATCTAAGCCACTTAATATACTGCTTTTCGTGCACTTATACAAATCACTTTCTTCTAGCCAAAAACAAGTGCTACATACACTTTCCAAACATAGTTTAAACCATAAAGCAGATGTAGTAGTCTTTTAAACACACTCTGCTTATAGCCTCTAAGGGTGTATTTTGCCTTTTTAACTTTAAAAATAAAAAAACGAGGGGGCTGGGGCTTGCCCCTGCAGGCCTAAGCACAGTGCAGGGGAACCTAGGGCACAAATTTAAACAGTCACGGGTGGACAAAGACAGCAGTTTTCACCATGCAAATTGCACAGAAACCAAGAATTCTATTTAAACAGTCACGAGTAGAAAAATAGCAGTTTTAAAGTTTCAGAAATTCACAGCACAAGTCTGGGTTCTTGCCGCCTTCTTAGTTGTTTGTTCACTGGGCTGTTTAGGGCACAGAGAGGCAGGGGCTACAAGATACTTTACGTGCTACGACTGTCATGGAAGGGACAGCCCACAGACTGGGACGAGGAGGACCCGTAATCAAGGTAATGCAGATTACCGGTACATAATGTGTTCATTCTTCTTTGCATCACTCTACTGATTAGCACAGTCTCACAATCTCAGCGTTTACCATATATGCAAGACACTAAAACACATACCACATAATCCACAGGGCATGCATGAACCTCTCCTTCCACACATTAGCATCTTATAAGTTTAAATATCCTATCTTTCAGTCTTTATTTCACTACACACCATAGATACAGCGACAAGTACAATAATTCACAACTGATCGCACGTGACATTAAAACAATTCTCACAGAGGCCACACTAGAAAACCTCTTCAATCCAAGCACACCCGAGGAGAAGCCTGCTTCAGCATCTCATCAGTGGTATGAGGTGAAATCTGCAATATAATAATATAACATATTTTTGCCTTAGCATTGTAGTGAAGGGTGTATATGCAATTTACCTTTTGTATCTTACCCTGAACTTTAACACCCCAAGACACCTAGTGCAAAAGAGAAAGTCCAGAACAAGGAAGGATTGGTGCTTTAATTCCAGAAACTCAAAAAGCAAAAAAACTTTTAATCAGCTATTTTGAGTGCAGCACTGAAGACCTGGAATTACAGTTCTCAGGAACGGAGTAAGTCCCTTTTTACGTTGCATTTAAAAGGAGACTAAAAGTACTCTTTTTCAACTGTTAATACTAGCCTGCAAAATGAATGCTGGTGTTTTCCTGAATGCTCACTTTCTTAGAACTTCAGTCTTCTGGCTTCAAGAAAAAATGTTCTCTGGCCTCTCAAATGAGGCACTCTACCATGACCACCACTTCTAGATCCTGGCCTCTAGATAAGAGTTGGTCCACAACTGATCTAGTATTTAGTTTGTGATTCTCTTAAGGCACGTCTTTTTAACAACTTTATCCACTAAACTCGGCACGAACATGTATGTTTCAATTTGACATTCTCAGTTCTGTACATATGTATATTCGAGTGATAATTGTTCATCACTCATCATTTTTCTACCAAACATACAGTGTACTAATGTCAACTTGACATGAGCTGCGCTACAGAAATGCTCAAATCAATAAGGAAATTAAATGTGCACAACCCCGCCCTCTAGTAGATCGTCTGAACACTCCATCATGCAGCCGAGCTACTGAATGTCCCCTCCCTGTGGTAGTTTGTGCTGGGGGCCTCTGAGCTAGGTTCTGCTGCGTTCCGCCGTATGCATCGATCCCTTGAGCCTGACGGGCGGTTATCGAGCTGCTTGTAAGAGGCGATGTTCCTCTGCTCTGCTGTGATCTGTATGGATTCGTGGCCTGAGGCTTCTTGGAGCTATCGTGAAGGAGATGTACGACGGCAAAGAAAGGGGACCAATGGGGACTATCACTTAGCTCAACTGGGTTCACTCTTCATGGGGCTGGGGGCAGCAAGCGGCCGCGCCCTTCTGCAAACAGGCACCACCGAGCATTTTCAACAAGTGCACAGGCGGAATAGAGCGATCCAAGTAGAGCTCAATAAAGCTCCGTTTCTTGCATACAGTAATTAATAACAGATCTTACATATTACAGACCTCATTAACAGACCGGTCCTTACACATGCCACATCCGGTAACTGACTGTCCACATGTTGGTTGCAACGTACAGCATATCATTAATAAGCCATACCTTAGCTACTTAGAAACCAGGCCTTGCTTTTAATGTCATGTTGCACATCAGGGACAGACCGCTCTTTATAGGATCTTAACTGGGGAGCCGCGTAGTTTGGGGGCCTGGCGGTAGACACCCGTACTGCCCGGGGACCACAAACATTGGTTTTGGCAGGGAATATATTGTGCTTGCCTTTTCTGATGTGGTGGTTCACTTCCGGCCCTTACACTCGGCGGTTCCGGTTTTGATACAGTGTCCCGGAAGTAATGCGTGGTTTGTGGCGCGTTAGGTCACGTACAAAGGCGTTCGTTATAACGGCCTATTACGATGACCTTTACTTTTCACAGGATTGTGTGACTGCGTTTTAGCCGGTGGGTCAGTGGGTTACTATTACTAAGGATTGCCCGCCAAAACAGGTGGTTGGGGCGGTACAGCGATTTAAGCATAAACCCCAGGATTCATTTGTTTTTTTCTATGTTACCAAGGGTTTCAGTTGGCCGCTTTAAACGTATGATGTATGCCCTGAAATGTCAGTGCCAAATTTGAATATGAATAGTGATTTCTGTAAATAATTTTAATTTACATTGTATTAAATAGGGGCAGTGTTATGCAATTATCGAAGGTGTCGGTGTATTCTGCGGGTTAGGAGGGTGTAGGAAAAAACGCATTAAAAATACCTCATTAACGACCCAGTCTTTATATACAGTACCCCGTTGACAGGCCAGTTCTTATTGCAGCACCTAATTTATAGAATGGCACTTACTTACAGTAGCTCATAATTGAGGAGTTCTACTTAAAGCGCCTTTTACAGAAAATCTCCCTAATAGACTGGTTCTTTCATACAGCTTGTCGTCCCGTTTAAATGCCGGTCTTTAAATCGTGTCTTCTCTTACTAGACCTGTCCTTCCAGCATGTTATCGAGAGAGTGGCCCTTGCTTGGAGCACTGCAATGACTACGGCCCTTGAAGCCGGTGAGAGCTGGCTCTGGTCCTAGGACTCGTGCACTCACTGTTCCACTCAGTGGCTGAGCGCCTCCTCCCATTCTGGGATGGGCAGCCCAGCCTCTACCAAGGACTCGTGCCCTCGGTGTCAGACTGGTGATTACTCGAGAAATGTAGACACTGCCCTGTCTGATTTGACAGACCCCCTACCTCCTCCTCGAACACTCGTCCTCGTCTCAGTTCTGTTTGTCAGCTAACTCGAGGGGTAGGTTTAAGGGATTTAATACTTACAAATGAAGAAAGGGATCTCAAACAGATCAGAGGGGTCTGCAAACAGCTCAGGGTGGCGTGGGGATGTATCAAGATCGGAAATACTGCCAGTGGCCCTCTCTTTTTTTAAGAGGAGAAGGTTTTCCGGCCTTATAATTCCCATTACTGCCTATCATATGCGCGGGTTGGGAGAGGCAGACTAGCTTCACTTTCCCAGAGCCTGGTGCTTCTGTCCAGTGTCCACCTGCCTGGATTTTAACACCCTGGATGCAGAGACCGGAAACCCTCCTAATTATCCACAGACTGGTGCCTGTTGTCCAGTGGATACCACATGCCCAACTCTCACAGCCTGGTGTCCAGCCGGTGATCACCTGCTTGACGCTCTCAGAAGTCCACTGACTGCTTGCTGTTCACCTCCCTGACTCTCCCACAACTTGGTGTCCAGCGTGTACTATCTCTCAAACTTCCCCACAGCCTGGTCTCTGGTGACCAAGGGATCCAGACCCGCATGACTCTCCCACATTTTAGTATCCAGAGGGTACACACCCGCTTAACTCTCCCACAGCCTGATGAGGGTGTCCATGTGCTTGACTTCCACAACCTGGTGTTCAGCGGGTACCACCTGTCTGACTGTCCCACAGCCTGGTGTCTGATAACTAGCCTGTGCCCAGCTGCCTGTGTGCCCTTCATTCCACAGCTCGACTGGTAATGGAGTCACTGTTTACAGTTTACATCGTTGATTGAAAAACATAGGTCTTACGTGTGTTATCTTAAGAATTGTGCCTAGGTAGTCGGAGAAAAGCCATTTGCGTGAACTTGAAATTAATTGTCGTCGTCACAGGAGCCAATCCAAAAGCCTTTATAATTCGAGGTTAAAGCGCCCCAGAGATACTCCAGAAAACGCCAAAAGGTCAAGAGCGCAGAAGAAGCGCACGTCCTGACTGCCAGTCCTCCACATTTCCAGCCATTATGGTCGCCCGAAGCACTCCTCTGGGCACGGTTTCTGCAAGTCAGTAAAGACATTATTACGACTACTTACTCAGCACGGACATACCCAACTATTTGCTTAATATAGCATTGCACTGGTCATAAAACCACTTGCGCTTTGAGTCGGTCAGTGGACATGCAAGCACTCAGCAAAGCACCTTGATAAACGTGTGTTTCTAGCTATCAATAATATTGCACACTTCTGTTTGTCTGCATATACACGAACACTTATACGGATGACATTTCTGTGTGCTCTACTTACACTTGGATAGCTATGTAAGTTGCACACTTGCTGCTGAGCTGTGCGATGGTCTGTCGTGCACAAATTCGAACATCGGCAAGGTCGACTTAGCCTTCCACCCACGTGTGGTCTATAAATTGAGTATCATTAAGTTGGCCAATTATAATATGTTTTATAGCGCTTTTGGTGTGGCTGAAAAAAAGCGACGCGAAGCGCTGTATAAATGATTTTTAGGCTCATTAATCCAGAGATGTTTATTGATATGCCTTTACACTCCTCTTTCCACACAACAGTTCACATACCGCAGGTATATTGCCACAGTATACGAGCATTAATCGGTATGTTGTGCGACACTCTTGTCAGTTTCTCAGTCCCGGGACACACAACCTGCAGTTATCGACTGCACTGCGCGCTCCTCCCCGTGGGACACCGCGTCAATTGATGTCTGAGCTCCCCCCGCGGGCTTGTTATCAGAATTAACCAATAAATCCTAATCGATCAACTCTGTGCGCGAGCTTGACACCTACACGTTCGTGTGGTCGTCATTGTTTTCACGCCTCTGTCCCTTTTGTGTTCACTGTTGATATTAAATTCGCTTTAGAAGTATGCCTTATATCTCTCGGGATGGGTTTTTTATTATTATTTTATCGTGTGTGTTTTTTTCCAGTACCTTTGGTGGCACCCGAGCCTACCTTGAAAGTCGTTAAAAATGTCACGTTTTAAATAAAGTTTGTTATTAATGTGTTACAGTAAATTTCCTCATATTACATTCTTCGATTTTAGATGCTGTACCCGCTGAATTAACAGCTAACTTTGCCTTCTCCTCTTCCTGCTGTTATTTCTTTGATGTTATTATCTTGCTAATTTATGTGGCACTTTTCTTATCTCCTGGCTCTTCTCCCAGCGGCCTCCCGAGATAAAAGATATTTACCACCAACAAGAAAAAAGCAGATTTTTATCAAACTGGGCACAAAACAAACACCCTTTGAGGACACACAGGGATCGGTCTTTTGAAACAAAAAGAAACAACTATATTTGCATCATACAAGCCTTTGAAAAAATCGCGATCTACTCAGATTGAATTTTTGTTTTTATTATCAATAATAATATTTTTCACAAGACCGTTTTTTCAGTTCAAAGGTCATAACTTATAAAAGAAACGAAAGGCGTGGGAATAAGTTAAACACAACATAGAAGAATGTTCTACAGCTGAAAACTAAAGGCAAAAGACCCTTATGTTTCCCGTAGAAATTCCAAACAAAAATGCGATAAAACCAGGCAAATATAAGGAAAGGAATCGTAATGTATTTCCCTTTTGTTTTGTTATTTTATGTTTACCTTTCCGATAGAGAGAACCCGAAAGAAAAGAAGAGGGAAAAGCAGGTGCAGTCTTTACTTATTACATTTTTTCTCCCTCTTCTGGAATGTGATGTTAGTGTCTTTTTGGTCCCACTAAAGTCCAGATATGAAATTCAATATTTACAGAGGACAAACAACGGGTAAATAAATACGAAATGTCTTTTTACTTGGTTCTCTTCCTGTGTCTCTTTATAGGGCAGTTGAGAGGTTCTGTACACTTCAGGGTTTGTTCTCAGGAGGTAGCAGCTCTTTGCCCCACACGCGTTCCACGTGTTGGGGTACAGTTTGTTGAGCAGCAAACGAGGTGTGGGGATTTAGGGGGCCCTCGCGCCACACGTTTGGGGTTTCAGCTTGTTGAGCAGCTATTCGTGGTGTACGGAGTAATAGAGATCTATATAGTCCTGAAATCAGGGGTCAATTAAAAGTAATGTTGTTGGTTTCAAAGTTCTAGGAAGTAACAGTTCTGTGCCAACCACACGTATTTTGAACGGAAACGTATACTGGGGGCAGGGGGGTGTGATGGGTTGGGTGGGCGCCCTGCCAGCCACAGTCGTTGACGGGTTTATTGGGCCGCTCTGGCACACGCATGCGCCCGTGTTCAGAATATCTAAGGGGCCTTGAGGTTTTTGGCGCGGGACTGATCATCTGTGACCGTCCCTTCGATGTACGGGGAGCTGGGATCATTCGGGGACCCCCAAAGGCCATTGTTTCTTTCTACTGTTCATGCAGATATGAGGGCCCCCCTCCCCAGTATTTGGGCTGCTCCTGTTGAGGTGTAAGATTCGGGTATTCCTTAATATCTGACCTACTCCAGCTGTCGCTGGGGTGTTGAGTGGGGGGGGGGGATTCTTTCTTAGTGCCTAACCTGTTGTAGCTGAGGTGGTGGTGGGGGAGAGAAAGGGGGGGGGGGGGCCTTAGTGCCTGACCTGGTGCAGTTGTACCGGGGTGTAGTGTGACGGGCTCCCTTAGTGCCTGGCGTGCTGCAGCTGTAGATGGGGTGCACTTTGGGGCTCTCCCTTAGTGCCTGGCCTGCCACGGCTGTTGCTGGGGTGTGGTGGTTTGGGTTCTCAGGGTTTGCTCTAACTGCTCATGGATGTGGGGCTCCAGCTGTTGGTGCAATGTGGGGTTGAGGGCACCCTCAGCGCCAGGACTGTCTCCGCTGTTACTGGGCTATGACGGCTGCTGGCCCGTCTCGGGCACCACTGCTCCAGCCGTCCACGGGTGTGAGGGGATGGGTCCCTTCTCAGGCCTGCTCCAGTAGTCCATGGGTGTGAGGCGTTGGGGCCCCCTAGGGCATGCTGCGACTGTTCACGGGGGTCCCTGCTAGGCCTCCTCATGGCCGGGCCTGCTCCAGCTGCTGGTGCTGGCTCCGGATGGCGAACCTGCTGACGTGCACGGGAATGGGTACCACGATTTTGGGGTTACGAGAGGGCTCCCCGGTCTTGGAGTTTGCGTTTCCCGCCTTGACCCTCTTCCACTTGGCCCGACGGTTCTGGAACCAGATTTTAACCTGTACCTCGCTGAGCTTGAGGGCGTGGGCGATCTGGGAGCGCTCCGTCAGGGAGAGATATTTCTTGCAGTGGAATTCTTTCTCTAGTTCCAGTAGCTGCTCCGAGGTGAAGGCAGTCCGCCGCCTCCGGTTCTTACCCCCGCCGGAGGAGGGGGGCCCGGTCCCCGGTGGGGCCTCCTCAGGCCCAGGCTCGTCGTCCTTCTGTGAGGGCTGGCATGGCAGGGTGTCGTCCGAGCTGTAGTCCAGCTCGCTGTCCATGGAAAAGACTTCCTCTCGGCCTTTGGGGTCATCATCTGATTTGGGGTCCTCCTTTGCCTGGTGGCCCCTGGAGACTCCTGGAGTGAAAACAGACAGTTGGTTAGAGTGGCACCGACACAGCGGGCATTATTAAACACAAGTGATACACTCAAGTATAAGCAAAGGCAACGAACGGACAGTGACTTAGTTAACGTCTGTGGTACCGAGAGCTACGGGCTGAGGAACAGCAATCTGTGGTTTAGGGGCTCAATTGAGGATTGTAAAACTAGAGATGTTGTTAAGGGGCTACCGAATGTGGACCAGAAGCGGAGGGGCTAACTTGGCAACCAGGAACCATGGTCTTCTGGCTGAGGCGATGAGTGTGGAGCTAGAAAATGCGATCAAGTAACTAGACTACACTGGAGACTGTAAAGGGAGACCTGGTTCCCAACTGCACAACTTCCCCAAAATCTAGGCGAGATTTTAGTGCCTCTGAACCAGTTTTCTAACAACATTGGGAGTTATTAGATTGCCATTAAAGCCCGTAATTCGGTGCGATTCTCTTTAATTTGGAGTGCTTGGAGGTGCTGCAGTTCAAAGTATGGCGCTACAAGAGTTTACTCTTTCACCGCAAAACATAACTATTTACATGTACCTCCTCACAGAGACGCAGACAGACGGCCCCGATGAGGGAATAGCACATCGCATACATTTGGAAATAGATATATGTGCATATAGAAATGTGTGTGTATGTATATATATATTATACACACACAAACATATATAATAACACATGTAAGTGGTTATTTCTCCTAAGTAGACACACTTCAGCTATGTTAACACGTGCAGCGGCAGTGACCTGTTATGTGGGACGAATAAACATATTTATTTAATAAAATTTATATGTGTATTCAAATGCATGTAATTATATACATTAAAAATATTCACATACATATGCGCGCGTGCATACTGATGCATAATTTATATTGTGTGGCGTCTATATATTTATATAAAAGATGTATTGATATTATATATATATATATATATATATATATATATATTCGCCCTTAAATCTATATCCACATATTTAGCCTCATAAGCAAATACAGGTAGGAGATGCACGTGTTGTATGCATATGTGTGTACATTTCCATATAACTGTGTATATATACATAGATACATTGTGAAGCAAACAGCTGTATGTGCGCTCATATACAGATTCGTGTGCAGACACAATTGGGAGTTCTTAGAGCAGGTCGTTGCCAGTATTCAGCGCTAGTTAAAGAACAAGAATGTATGTGTACAGTGTACGTTTACAGTGACATACGTGTCTGTGTATGCACGTGTATATGCCTACGTGTGTAGAATCAAACAACTAATCAATGCTATATCTATTAATAAGAAGCTAAGCTTTTTAAATCGAAGTATCCTGTTATAGATGCCCTTTTAACGCCTGTGTGAATTTAACATCTGTACAACGGAAGCGTAGCACGCCCACAGTTTAGAACATTCCAGATGTTTGACAGCAGTGACGTGTTGCGCTGAGACACGGCCAGATGTTTGTACAACTCAAAGTTCACGGTGTACATTAGTTCAGGTGTTTGACAAGTATTCGCTATGCGCGAGGCACCTATAACAGGGCAATTTAGGGGCTCGCCACATGAATTCGTTTTTCACAATTTAATTTATCTTTGCTTCCGTGGAAAGAATCGCTGCCTGGGACTTTTATTTACCTCCAAAAATACCAGTGGAATGCTCGTAGTACCGAGGGATAGGAAAGGATAACATATTTTTAGGTGTGGAAGTATTCGATTATTCGCATTTGTATAGCGCTGACTAGTATTGTTTTGGCTTCGGAGCGCATTCTCTCCCTGGGTACATTTCAGCCTGATCTGTGATGCCCATCTCTCCATTATGCCTGATTGGTTGGTGTTCTGAGGCCCGAGTGCTACAGACAACGCGCTGCATTTTAGGAGCCGCACTTTTTGTTTCAACTTTTTGCTTTGTGCGGTGTTAAGTCGTGGAAATGTAACCGCCACTGTCAGTGACATAATTTTACATCTGCAACATACTGCCCGGCTACAATTTTTGCGGTCATTGGAAATAGCGAAATGTGTGCTTCCTGGGAAACTAAACCCCTGCCAAGAATAAGCTGGTTTCTTTAGTGCGAGCTGGGCTGACTTAGACGTCCTAAGCATCAAGCGGCGTTTCAAAACTTTTATATTGTGCGTTTATAGTTCGTGGCGCTTGGGACAGATTTGTCACGTACAAAAACAATCGAAAAAGCCTCATTCTGTGGAAATGATTGCGAGTGCCACTCAAACAGAGGGCTACGGGGCACTTTTCTAAGCGCTATTATTTGCCCTAACGTCAAATGAAATGTATTTCAGTACAGCTGGCCTGGGTATAACGCCTCTTTTCTTTCTCTATAGTTTATTACCCCCACACCTAGTCCTTTTTAGTTGTTGACGAAAATGCGTCTTTTAAAGTTTTTTTTTTTTTTTAGCACAAAGGGAGTCTTGCAAACATTTCGCGGCTGCCCCTGTCGCGCCCGGGTGTTCGCAGCACCCCGTTCTCCCTGGAGAGGGGGAGCCCCCCTCCACCGCACAGTTGGACCGTGGGGTGTAGCGCCTATTCTCGGCAGGCGCAGACACGTGCACAACACTATGTAACCCACTGCTGCATACAACGGTGACCGCTCCTGTTCTGGAGGAAGATGCACCCCCAAATCAATCATAAAACACAGTCCGTGGGTGTCGTGTCCAGCATCAGGCCGCAGCCCTGGCAGCCACAGTGTGTGATTATACAATACGTGCACTAATACTGCGACATCGCGCTGCCATAAACGCTGTCAAATATGATTTCATATCCGGCAATGGCTGTCCCGAGTATGCTCCAGAACTCACTGCTCTCCAAATCACATCAATCCCCCCCCCCCTCCCCCCGCTGGATGAGTGCCTTTGCCGGGCCACCTGCCCCGTGGGCTGCAATCTAGAAAGACCGGACTGCCCTAATGCTGGATCTGAAACCCACTATTCTCCATATCTCCCCACTCAGGGGGTCTACCCGTGGTCCGTATGCTGGGTGCACTGCACTCTGGGAAGGGCTCGGTGTTCCAGATTGTCACCCACAACCCCCTATCCTCCTTATCTCCCACTTGGAGGTATGTAGCCCTGTAGGGACGACTGCCACGGTGGACTGCACTCTAGAAAGGCCGAGCTCTTCTAGAGTGTGATCTAGAACACCCTCACCCCCCCCCCCTCCCCTCCCCAACTTTCATCGCCCGCTGGTGTGTGCATCCCGAGTAAGGACGCCTGTCACGGTGTGCTGCCCTGTAGAAAGTCGGCGGTGTTTGGTTCCTGATTAAATGCACAGTACAGCCCCGGTATCTGACTGTGACACACGCAGAGCCTTGGACCGCTGTATGTCTGGAGTCAGGAGGAGGCAAGGGAGAGGTACAACGGTCTCTATATGGGACACCGACTCTCTTTGGAATCGCGAGTTCTATTCAAATGACAGTCGGTATTACCCCGTTTGTTCCGCAGAGCAGGCTCCGTCTGGGGCCTGGGGGTCCCATTAAAACACTCCCCGCGCAGTACCTGTCATGCACATGCACAGTGCCGGAGACTCCCCTGAATACAGGAGACCGCTAGTATACTGGAGACCCCTCCGATGTGATGCCGAGGGGCACACGTGTATACCTGTCATGGACATGCACAGTCCCGGAGACTCCTCGCGAAGTTAGGAAGCTCGTGTTGCATGATGCAGAGGTGCAGAATCTGGCATATACATGCACAGTACTGGCGGCTCCCTGAATACAGGAGACCCTTCCCATGTGATGCCGAGGCGCACACGTGTATGTGTAATGAACATGCACAGTGCCCAAGACTCCTCGTCAAGTTAGGAGATTCGTGTTACATGATGCAGAGGTGCAGAATCTGGCATACACATGCACAGTACTGGGGACTCCCTGAACACAGGAGCACGCTTGTATACGGAAATCCCTCCGATGTGATGCCGAGGAGCACACGTGTATATCTCAAAGAACATGCATGCACAGTACCGGAGACTCTGAAACCTGGAGACTCGTGCTCCGTGGTGCTGCGGTGTAGAATCTGACGTGATCCCCCCCTCCCCCCCTAGTGCAGACCCCAGAACTCTCGAGACTCCTGGGACTTGTTGGGGGACGCAGTACAAAACCTAACGTTAATGTGCATATGACCGGACACCCCCGCCCCTTCCCCCAGCCAGGAGACGGATATGGCATTGGGGTATACATTAAAAGTTACAAACCTGATGTAAACTGGCAGTCATTTGAGAGTGCTCACGTTCACGGGAGGCCCCTAGTATGTTATGCTGAGGGGTGCATTTGTGTGATATCCGACATGAACACGCACAGTGGCATTATTTGTGGGCCAGAGGGCAGGCGACTCTCTGAATTAAGGAGACCCTTTGTAATGTTGACAGTCACAGTGCTCAGTGCCTAACACCAAGAACCCCGGCACCCCCCACCCAGGACCCTGTTGGCTGTTGTTGAGGATCACACATTTAGAAGTGCTCGCTTACTTACCAAGGGCCGCCTCGGCGGAGCTGAAGGCCAGCATGGAGCTTTCCTTGCCCAGGTAGGTCTTGCCCTCCTCGCCGTCGCTCTGCAGTGCTTCGGCCCGGTCTAGGGCCCCCTGCAGGCTCTGAGAGCCGAACTTGCGCAGCGCCTCCTGGTGCTGCTGGGAGCCGGGGAACCCTCCGGGCAGGGAGGCCATGAGGGTGGAGGTGAGCGCCATGCCCTGCGCCAGGCTGGAGCAGAAGCCCGCCGCCAGGCTGGGCATCTGGTGGTGCGGGTGTCCGGCCTGGGGCAGGCTGGGTGGGGGCGGAGGAGGCGGGGGCAGCACCACCGGCCGGTAGGGCATGAACATGGGGTACCCGGTGTAGACGAAGTGCCCGGGGCTGGGCTGCGGGGGGCTCCCTATGAGAGAGTCTATGCTGAAGGCAGAGCTGCTTCCAAGGGGGCGATGCATCATCGTCAGGGGAGGGGGGAAGGCTGCACTCATAGGGGGCCTGGGGCGAGGGTAGCTCAGAGAACAACCGGAGACAGGGGGGACCACTGCTTCAGCCTCTGCGGCGGACCATCGGGGGCAGGAGCGCAGGCAGCAGTCAGGCGAGGGTCACAGGAGGCATCTAGAGAGAACAGGCAGAAGCAGGGTCTGAGGCAGGGCAGGTACAGCAGGGTGCTGCTGGCTCAGGTCGCAGGGGCTCCACGGGGAAGAGAGCTGTAGAGCAGTGCAGCAGGCAGGACGGGTTCGCGAGTTCCCCTGCCTTCTTCTTCTTTCTCCAGGTGCCTGCTGTGGCCACAGGGATCACTGCTCCTATCTGCCCCGATCCTCACGGGCCCCTGTTCTCAGGCACTAGTCACTTCTATCTGTCCGTGCAGGCAAGCACCTCTCAGCCCCTAGGAGTAGGCGGTTGTGTCTCCTCTGAACCGTCTGTGAAGGCAGAGACGTCCCTCGACCACTAAGAGCAGGCAGCGATCTTCACTTTGGAAAGCCTGTCTGCCAAGCCCCCCGTGCAGCAACCCCTCAGTGCAGGCAGAATTCCTTTCACTCTTGAGTGCAGGCAGTGCCTCTTCTTTTTGTCAACTCGCACAGGCAGTCGGTGTCTCCCTGCTTCAGTCTCGCCTGTATGCCTTGCTCCTTCTCAGCCTCCGCGTACAGCACTTCGTGGTCAGCTTGTCACTGCTCTTCCTCGCCTGCCTCCTCTGTGTGCGAGAGGTCCGTGCTCTCACCCTCCTGCGTGCAGACAATAAATGGTCAGTTTGTGTGTGCAGGCAGTCGCTGCCCTCCCTCTCAGCCTCCTCTGTCTATGAGTCTGTGCTCAGTCGGTGTTCTGGCTCCCGGCCGCCCCTCTGTGCAGGCACTCAGTAGTACTCGAGCAGCCGGCGTGCACTCTCTTCTTGCAGCACGTCAGAATCGCGCTCCTTTTTTTGCAATCACATTTTGACAGTTTTCAGATATTTCCCTGCCACACAGGAGCCCCTCTGCGCGCGCTCCTATTGGCCAGTGTGAGAAGGGAGGTACATGTGTAATGAGGGCGGGCGGAACCACGGAAGAAGCCCCCACCTCCTCCCCGAGGGGAGAAGATACAAATTAAATGAGAAGAAAGAATGTGTGTACTGTTAGACAATTATTAATAACACACACGCATGAACACACACTTACAGCTGAACAATATTATATCTGAGACTAGTAATTTGATCACACTAGAAAATGATGTGTCTGAATGGTAAACTGTTCTCTATATACACACAAAACGATAGCACCCTCTCAATATACGTATGTATGTAAACCTTATATATGTATACCTGTGCCAATATAACAAGTTATTCAGCGTAAGTGTGCTAATAGACACATTCTCTCATGTATTACTACAGAGCAAAGATCAAATTCCATGTTATTAACCTTGAACTGTTTGCGTATCTGAGAGTAAGACACAAAGCTTACGATTTCATAAAATGCATGTTAGAACGACTTTACAAAATAACAAAATCGCCAAGGCTTATTCCATGATTTTACCTCCGCGCCTCAATTTAACCCTTTGTATCCTGGTTCTGGATAAATACGTTTGCTTATAACTACTATACATGACACAACAGCATGCCAAAACCCAACATGCCAATTCACATTGAGTAACATTCTATTTACAGTGGCAGCTGGTGACATTTGAAAATGGCGGGTCTTCTAAATTGGGTATTACTTTTATGTAGCAAGGGAAGCAAGCAAGCTTAATTTGACAAACGTGGGGTCCATGGTGGGTCCTCCTCCTGGGAAAAAATTGAAAAAAGATTGGCAAATGATGCATTTTAAAGCAAGTGAATTTAGTGAGAAAGCAAGGTTTATAAAGCAGTGGGAAAGTATAGTCTTGAAATATTAAACACATTAAAAATTTCCCCGTATCTTACTGCATTAATATATTTAACAGTTACTGTAATATGCAATTTGTACAGCGCAACAACTTCAGGCCCTTTAAAGTGTGTACTTGCCCAGTGTATTGCACTGCATGCGGCATCAACTTTGGAAGAAAATGCTCTAACCAGGCTTCGGGATGCACCCACAGCTGCTGGCTGCAATCAGTCATAAAGAAATATGTGGTGACAGGTCTTTAAGTGGGATGAAAAAAGTGGGGGCTCTCTAAAAGGGTGCATGTAAAATACATTACTGTGATTCCCATAGTGTGCCACCTGACCGTTTTTTTTATTTCTCTCTGAGATGTTATTGTATCCAGATATATAACACAACAACTGACATACACCTAAAACCTGTCAGTATGATTGGCTTTGTCAATGGTTGTTAGCTTTTTAAGATAAATGAGCAACAACAATGATTTCTTATAAATAATTAACATTGGAAATGTTTCAGTTCTCAAATTGTGAGTCTCTGAATTAAATATTATTGAGGCTTTGGAAGGAGTATTGGTCTTCATTTATATGTGCTTTATGTTAGATATGTATGCCCTTTTTCTCTGCACATCTCGTCCATCTGCACATCTTCAACCGCCTCTCTTTCCTCTTCAGCACCCTCTTTTCAATCTCCCCCGAATGCACTTCCTTGCATCTTCCTCACTCCACTACCCCCGAACATACATTGCACTCACTCACTCACATTTAAGCACTTAATTTCCTTTTGCTTTTGAGTTGTAAATATTTTGACATCTGTATACCCCCTTCACACACATTTACACAGAATTTCAATTGCAACTGGAATACATGACCATTGTTCTGTGTGCTCTGCAGAGAGGCCAACCCACTCACAGGCACTTTGCTTTGCCTTCAGCATCAGCACTAAAGCTCTCAATCAAAGCCCCTCATGAGCACCTCGCATGACTCAAAGTATGCACTATGCAAGAGTAAAAAGATGCATGAAAAAAATACAGAAACGCAACACAATGAAATAGCTAACACTCTTGGGGACTGCAAGATTAAGTAAAACGTGAATTAAGAGAGGAACGAAATCATTGACATGCATTACCTTAACGTTTTTAACATTAATTGTTCGTATATCAATCCTTGTTTTTGGCATTAATGCTAAGGGCATGAAGGTAGGGCCAGTTTTAACAACATTACAGCATGTAACTGTCTTCGCTATAAGCACTTATTTCTCCCTTTGCACTTGACTCGTATATTCGAATAGGCTCTCCCAATTCGGGAGAGTCGGATGCTATGGCAGGGGTACCGAGGGCAATGTGGGTTCAGTGGCACTTGCCCCAGGTCTGTGTGGTTGGCCCAGGGGGAGGCGTGGCCACTCTTGAGTCACCCCGGAAGGACTGATTTACTTCTGGGGTGAGAGGCGATCGGCGGGTCAAGAGCCCCGCCCCTTAAAAGGGGCGGCGCGCAGGTCTCTTTGTTTCCCGCTCACCACCAAAGCACCATCTCTCCACACGCCCGCCCGAGATGCCCACACCAGCCATCCGCAAGGTCACAGCGCTGCAGACTGCTCTCCTTCCTGCCCTCGAGGAGCAGCACAGGCAGGGTGCTTGTTCCTCGCCTGACCAGGTGTAGTGACTGAGTCCAGACGTGTAGAGGATCTTTAGATGTTTATTTGTAGTAAGTTACAAGTCATCCAGTTCAATCCAATACAAGACCCCACCAGGAGCAGCCAACATGCTGCTCAGCCCTTCTCAACTGACATCTCTGGCTCCCAACATTCTGTAACACATCATTGGATGAACATTCCACTGGCAGAGCAAGAGATTGCATGCATAACAACAAAGCCAGGATTTAACACCAGGGAGTTTGTTGCTTTGAACTCCCGGTGGTGGCTCTGAAGGGCTCTCAGGGGCTGTAGCTGGCCGCAACAGGTATGGTGAGTCGCAAGGAAGGTGTGCAGTAAGGCGCTATATGGGCTAATTGGCTCACTTATCTTGAGAGTGGGGGGAGACAGGGAGCCTGTTTGTTAGAGATTGTTTTGTGTGGGTAGAGTCCAGAGGCAAGGTTTATAAAGCCTCGCTTCTGAGGGTCAAGGGTTGATGCCTCACTAGTTAATATCTGTTTATGCTCAAAGAATTTTTGAGCATGAGGGGCTAATTCCATGCTTGTGGACTAGTGATGAAGTTCACAGTCTTTTATTGTGAAGCTTAAAGGTTCTAATCTTCCTATCTTCATTGCATCCTTGAAGGAGGCTTGCTAATTTCCTGGTTAGATGGATTGCCCACCCCCTTTGTAGCACAGCAGGCAATTTTGTGGCGCTTTTTTTCACTTTAGGAAGCAGTTCTGTCCTGGTGGACCTTTTTACAGAGTTGTGTGTAGCGGCAGGGTCGCTGTGGGGCAAAGTTTTATTCACATTGCGTTTGTAAGTAGCTGGCTATAATTTCAAAGATGCCTGGTGCGGCTAAGAAAGGCGCCATACGCGCATGTACTGGAGTGGATATGGAGGCATTGATGCACAGGATGGACGCAATGGATGAAATATTGTCTCTTTTGCGCCCACAAGCTCCGCGGGGGGGCAGCCACTGGAGCCAGCATCTCTGGCGGAGAGGCCTAGGAGGCCATGGGTTCCTCCAAGGGCGGCATTCCCGCCAGTTAAAAAGCATGGTAGAGAGTAGGGAGAAAGTAGTGATGGTGGACAAGGTGCACATGTAACGTGTGATGTTTTGCCAATGGGCAGTGTAGGTGCTGGTGACGGACAGATTAGTTCACCCACAGTGATAGTACCTGCGGCGACAAAAGCATTGTGCATAATGGCAATTATTGCAGGGTGTTTGGGATCATGCCAGCGGGTGGTGCGGGGCAACTGGATCTAGTCACAAACGTAGCCAGCGTGTTGCCATGGTTATCGAAGGCTGGGATGTTATCTGCTCCACTTATGGGAGTGCGTTGGCAGGAGCAGCAGAGAGCGACAGTGCTGAAAGGGTCAGGAGTCTGGTGGCCCATTTGGACAGTGCAGATTGGCAAAGTATGCAAGGGCAGGCGGGAGGGGTTAGCGCGCCTGCAGCAGCGGCTGGGGACCCCTGTGCGACTCAGGTCACACAGGGGTCAGTGAAGGCTGATACTCCATACACAGGCAGTGTGGTTCAGTCTGTGCAGGCGACAATCAGGGTCCCAACCCTTACCCATGGAGTCTACACCATCAAGTATGGTTCTACACTAGCAGGTACGGTTATACAATTGCCGAGCATTGGTTTGGGAGAATGTGCGTTTGGAGCACGACCAGTTGGGCAGGGACGTGACAACTGAGGTGAAGATTTGGAAGGAAAATTATGTTGACCTATGTGAATGAATTTCACATTAGTCCGATATAGTTTCGCCAGTTTTAACGCCATACATCATGTAACTGTCTTTACTATAAGCACATATTCCTCCCTTGGCATTTGACTCGGATATTTGGATCAACTTCGCAAGGGAACAAAAATACAGTGCTATGGGTTGGCGGGGAAAAATTACACGAGCCACTCCCTTGTGGGATACCGTGAAATTGGACACCCTGGCCACACAAAATGGCTTCCATAAGTGGGCACTAATTGGCCTGTCAAAGGTGGGAGACCTGTGGACACTAGGTGAGATACTTTCATTCGCAGAGTTACGAAGAGAATAATAATAGGCACCCACTGAAACCTACTGATATTTACAAATACGTCACGCCCTACAAAAGATGCTACCAAGGGGTGAAGACCTCCCTGAATCCTCCGCACTTGAAGATAGATTGCTAGACGATTACGTGCCCAGAAAGGCAATTTCGCTTACTTACAGCAAATTGTTACATAACTCCCCTGACACCTTGACCCACTTGCGAGAAAGCTGGGAGCGTGATCTTGAGGGCCTGGAGGATGATGAGTGGCCATCAATCAAGCAGGATTTATAAAGCATGGCAAATCACCCGATAGGGTATCCAGGTGCCGGCAGGCCCCGGAGGCTTATTCGAACAGCCTGATCTTGAGGGCCATCGGGAATTCCGGAAGTGATGTGATGGTCTGGAGGTGTGTGGGGAGTCTCTTCCAGGTCTTTGTTGCGATGTGGGAGAAGGAGCGTCCTCCACTTCTGCTTCGGCAGATGCAGGGAGTATGCACAAGTGAAAGGGAGGCAGAGCGTAGTCTCCTTGATGGTTGGTGGAAGTTCAGGTAGTGGTTAATGTAGACAGGTCTTTGGTTGTGTAGAGCCTTGTGTGCAGGGGTCAGCAGCTTGAATTGGCATCTCTTCTGTACGGGGAGCCAGTGGAGTTTCCTGAGGTGGGATGTGATGTGGGTTCGTCGGGGAAGGCTGAGGATGAGTCTGGCTGCAACTTTCGGTATGGTCTGAGGTCTCTGTAGAAGGTGTGTGGCAATTGTTACGTAGAGGGCATTGCCGTAGTCCAGTCGGCTGGTGATGAGGGCTTGTGTCACGGTGCGTCTCGCGTGTAGGGGCAGCCACTTAAAGATTTTACGTAGCATGCGCAGAATGAGGAGGCAGGCGGAGAAGACGACGTTGATTCGTGATTTCATGGTGAGCTTGTTGTCAATGATGATTCCGAGGTTTCTCGCGTGGTTGGAGGGAGTGGGTGCGGGTCCTAGGTCTGATCGCCACCAAGAGTCGTTCCATGTGTTGCTGCTGTTGCCAAAGATCAGCACTTCTGTCTTGTCTGTGTTCAACTGCAGGCAGTTGTTCTTCATCCAGTCGACGACGTTTGTCATGCATCTGTAGAAGTTGGTTCTGATGGTGGTGGGCTCGTCGGTGAGTGAGAGGATGAGTTGGGTGTCGTCTGCGTAGGAAATTATGTTGAGACCATGGGAATGGGATCTGATGATGTTGGCCAGTGGGGTCATCTATGCGTTGAAGAATGTGGGGCTGAGGGTTCGGCCCTGGGAGACACCGCAGGTGATGTCCTTGGGTTCAGAGGTGAAAGGTGGGAGCTGGATCCTCTGGGTTCTTACGGTGAGGAGGAAGGTGATCCATCTGAACGCCTCCCCTTGGATGCCGATGTGGTGGAGTCTTTCGATCAGTGTGTGGTGGGATACAGTATTGAACGCTGCTGAGAGGTCGAGGAGGATCAAAGCTGCTGTTTCTCCTTGGTCGAGAAGGGTTCAGATGTTGTCAGTGGCTGCAATCAGGGCAGTTTCTGTGCTGTGATTGCTACAGAGACCGTATTGGGAGGCGTTGAGTAGCTAGTTCTGCTCCAGGTGTGTCATGAGTTGATTGTTGATGATCTTTTCCAGTACCTTCGCTGGGAATGGGAGCATGGAGATAGGCCAGTAATTTTTGAGTTTGCTGGGGTTGTCGGAGGGTTTTTTTGAGTACTGGTTTGACTTCGGTGTGTTACCAGGCATCAGCAAATGTTGCAGTGGTGATAGAGGTAGTGAGAAGGGTGGTGAGTTCCTGGCCGATCCTTTGGTTTCTGAGGTTGAAGATGTGGTGCTGGCATGGGTCTGTGGGAGCACCTGAGTGGATGGATTTCATGATGGAGGTGGTGTCCTGAGTGGAGAGTATGTTCCAGGCGGTCAGAGTGTTGTTTGTGTCAGTTACGGTGGTGGCGTATCTGTCGAGGAAGTCTGAATGTGTGGGTTGGGGTATTAAAGTTTCTGTATACGGTTGTGATCTTGTCATGGAAGAAGTGGGCAAGGTTGTCGCGCAACTCCTGTGAAGGTATGATGTTGTTTTCAGTGGCAGCCAGGTTGGAGAATTCCTTAACGATGTTGAAAAGTTCCTTGGTGTTGTTGGCACTGGTTTTGATGGGTGCTGCAAGGGCTGTCTTCTCAGCAGGCGGTGGTAGAGGTTGAGAGAGGTCTTGAAGGCTGCCCTGTCGGAAGTGTCCTTGCTGGTGCACCATCTCCTCTCCAAATGTTTGCTGGCTCGTTTTGCTGTCCTGAGTTCTTGGGTGTACCAGGTGGCCTTTTTGGAGGATTTTCTCTGGATGTTGCTCTTGCTGGGGATCTCGGCATTGAAGTTTTTCACTCCCTGTTAGAGGTTGGTGTCTGTAGCAGGGTTGGAGGTGTTGAGGGTGGTCGCCCAGCTGGTCTCTGAAATTTTGTTCCACCTCCGGTGTGGGGCACTGGTCATCTTGGGGGTGGCGGTGCGGGGGCTGGAGATGCTGAAGTGGACGATGGAGTGATCGGTCCATGTGAGTTCTGTGACATGGCTGTAGTTGACGCGGCTGCTGGAGGTGAAAATTGGGTCCAGCGTGTGTCCTGCGGTGTGTGTAGGGTCGTAGATGATCTGGGTCAATCCAAGGCTGCTCATACTGTTGAGGAGATGTGCAGTGATTTTGTCGTTGGGGTCATCAATGTGGAAATTTAGGTCGCCGAGGAAGATGTAGTGATTGGTGTCTAAGGCTAGGGGTGCAACGAAGTCTGCAATGGTGTTGCAGAAGCTGGAGCGCGGGCCTGGAGGTCGGTATGTGAGGGTGCCTCTGATGGTTGTTTTGTCTGTCTGGAGCTTGAAGTTGAGATTTTCCATGGGGGTGGTGGTACACTGTATGGTCTCTTTGTGGATGATGGCTGTTCCTCCTTCCGGCTTGTTGGTGAGTGATTTTATATCTGTTGGGGATCGCTGTGGCAATGTCTGGGGCGGATGTGGGTTTGAGCCAGTTCTCCGTGAGGAAGCCGATGTCAGGTGCGAGGGTGGCGATGAGGTCCCATAAGTCAGTGAAATGCTTACAAAGTGAGCGTGTGTTGAGAAGGGCACATGCGAGTTTTTTTTTTTTTTGTTCAGGTGTTGCAGGTGAAAGGTCCTACCTTGGAGCGTGGGTCGGGGCAGTGGCAGTGTTTGTTGCTGTGTCGAGGGTGTAGAGCTCAGTGGTGGTGTATCTTCCGGGTGCGGGAGGGCCA
The DNA here is from genome assembly GCA_963921515.1 of Calotriton arnoldi. Lineage (NCBI taxonomy): Eukaryota > Metazoa > Chordata > Amphibia > Caudata > Salamandridae > Calotriton > Calotriton arnoldi. The sequence goes on from CAWUFW010009519.1 coordinate 449,516, forward strand.
GGGGTCGTGGCGCTGGGCGCAGGCGGGCTCTCCTTTGGCGCGCCAGCGGTGCATCCATTGCACGCATCCACTGCACAGTCGCGCTGCGGCCTGCATTAAGTAGGTCCTGGGGTGGGCAGGGCTTCTGTTGGCAGGAAGAACGGTGAGTGGAAAAAACCCCAGCGAGGAAACACAGGCAGCTGCGATGTCACTGGATCATTCTGGAACAAGCAGGAACTGGAGGTTACAGTCAAGTGGCAAGGTAGGTGTCCAGGTGCCTACTGATCCATAAGATCAAAATTTGGCCTGGTGCAACTAAAAATCCTACATAGATGTTACTATGCCTGTGCAACAATGGTCAAAATGGGTAAAGCAGATACTGCATTGTGCCCCAAGAAATGTGGTCAAGAGGGAACATTTTTTCACATGATATGGGCTGCCTGGCACTCCAGCAATATTGGGAGGCTGTGACAGCGTGTCTCACCAGTGTCTGCAGAAGCAACATGATGCTATCAGCGAAATGGTGCCTCCTAAATATCTCTGACAAAACCAACCTAGCCCATATGGACCTCCTCTGGCTGACCCTGGGGTTGATAGCACGAATGTGATGGACTGAATTAGCACTGCACCTGAACGATTGGAAGAGAGACATGGATTGGTCTATGCAGGCTGAGAGCGTGGTCTACAAAAGCAGGGGTTGTCGGAGGGCGCTGTGTGATCCTATCGTGGGTACCAATCAAGATGTTTTGTACCAAGGGCGTATGGACTTTGCTGCTGACCCGTGAATTGCTGGGAGGGAGACTGGGTATCAATGGGTTGCTTAGAACAGATGGGAGTTTGTTTCTGTATGTCTGTGTCTTAACACTACGATATATGATGCTTATTGTCACCGCAACTCGTATCTTGGATCAATTTCACAGGGGTACAAACACAGCAGCTCAATTTCTAAAGGGGCCAGCGTTCCATGTCTTCCCAATTAATAAAACAGAAACCTCACATACCTTTAGTAAAACAAGTAACTCTATCTTTACATGCTAAAATGCATATAGTCATCACACAAAAGTGAAACTGAAAATATAGCAAGCAGTGAGAGAGGTGATGATTTTGGGGTCCTCCTTAACCTAGGGAGAGAACCAAACAGATGCCTTGAACACAAAGAGCACATCATGCTGAACGATTCGGTGGTGGTCCCATCCTCCTAGGACCACCCCAAGCACAGTTATGGGCAAAAACTACAATCCCAACCAAAGGCCCTGCAAAGCATTATGGGACGAGATTCTAGAGTGCAGTGAATATTATAGTATCCAATATCAAAACATTCCTCAAGCCAGCCCTCTCCCAGCTCAGCTGAGAGCTAATACTATAATATTCACTGCACTCTAGAATCTCGCCCCATAATGCTTTGCTGGGCCTTTGGTTGGCATTGTATTTTTGCCCATAACTTTGCTTGGGCTGGTCTTAGGAGGATGGGACCACCACCGAATCGTTCAGCATGATATGCTCTTTGTGTTCAAGGCATCTGCTTGGTACTCCCCCTAGGTTAGGGGGGACCCCAAAATCATCACCTCTCTCATTGCCTGATATTTTTCAAAGCTCACTTTAGAGAATTGGTTATATGCTTTTTAGCATGTAAAGGTAAAGTTGTTTTATCAAAGGGTTGTGGGTGCAGTAGCTAACTCCGCTACGTGTACGTGGCGGAGTTGGAGTTTTTGCATGTGAATGAAGGATGTCTGACTTCACGCAGAGATGCACACTCCGACGTCCAAAACCGGATACCACCATAGACTACAAAGCCCTGCGTTGTGACGCGAGGCGGGGCAGGCAGCCTAGGACAAACAGCCCATACTTAAACACATCGATTTGTTTAGCAATATGATCGTACCTCTAAATAAATCGATCTATTTGATCTTTTTTGGGGAATTTCAGAGGGGTGTGGCCCCAGAGCCCTAATGGAGAAACTGCCCCTGGTATTTATTAGCATTATTGAGGAAGGGGCATCATGACTCTCCTGAGTCACTACCTTTCTCCACAATCAACAATGGTAATAATCAGCATATTACACTCTTTGTCTCTGAATATATACCACATTGTACATGACTGGGTGCTTTTATTGCATAAAACACAGTGGTATGCAAACCCATATTTCCTAGGGACCCATGAAACATGGAAAAAAATGTACCGCCCCCTGTTAGATATATTTCAGTTGTCCCTGTAAAATGTGGGTTCATCACCATAGTGATAGCCCCAAACTACTTTCACAGATTTACCATTGTCCATCTTTTAAGTTATATTTCTCTGGTTGAAAAAAATAAACACTTACACTAACTGCCCAAATTAAAAATATAATCTAGAAAATACACAACAGGTAACGTGTAGTTTGGTCCTATAGTTCCATTGCAGGGTTTTGGTGACATTTACAATTACTCTTCTTTTTGACACATAATATTTTACCAAAAACAGTAGTAATACATTATCTTTGTGGACACCTGACGCATTGGCACACTGACATATTGGCACATGTGCATTGCCTTCACTTAGGCATTAATCGTGTCATTTTTTAGATTTAAAACCAGACATCTGTACATATTTTTTTCATGGCTTCAGATATCTTTTTAGTTCTTCGAATTAGTACATACTTTATTTCTCTAACCATCCTACTTTTATCTCGCTCTCTCTGTCCCTGTGCGTAAAACGATATATGATTATGATATGGTCTAGCCTCCTATGTGGGGCGGTCATGACATCATGTCTGGCTGTATAGTTCTGGTGGGCCTTACATCACATTTGACTGTGCAGTATCTTTAGACCTCTGTGTGAGGTCATTACATCATATCGGTAATACAGTGCGGGTGGGTCTTATGTGAAGGATTGACATCAAACCTGACCATGCAGTGCTGGGGGCCCTGTGCTTGAGCGTGGCATGACGCCGATGGTCCCTGCATAAGGGCATCCCATAAACCCTGGCCGTGCAGTTCTGGTGGGTCCTATGTATGGGGGAAATGTCACATCTGGTTATACAATGCTGGTTGGCCATGCATGAGCGTATGACACCAGATCTGACAATGATCTGCTAGAGGGTCCTGTGTGAGAGTATGACATCAAACCTGGTCATATAGCACTGGTTGGCCCGATGTGAGTGTATGATATTACATCTGGATGTGCACTGCTAGAGAGCCCTGTGTGAGGATGTGACATCAAACCTGGTCATGCAGTTCTGGGGACTCTGCGTGAAGACATGATATCACAGTTTCCCATGCACTGCTAGCGGTTCTTGGGTGACATCACATAACCAAGTCTGGCCAGCAGCATTAGCAGGTGCTGCATGGAGTGGATAGATGCATGTCTTATCAACGGGTGAACTCTTAGATTTTTTTTTTAAAAAGCTAAAGAAATTGATGATGTTGGGGAAAATAGGTCAGCTGATTAATAAGAGCTTTAGTGCAAATGATCAAACGAATGCCAGGTGCCTACCATCGGAAAGGCCTCCGTTTCAAGGGAATGGAGAAAGGGGGAGAAGGTTTACAGAGACTTCATTTTGAAAATGTTTGGAAGAGAGTACAATTGGGACCCTACCCAAGTACAAAGAAGCAAACTCACAAACATCTCTAAAAGTAGGAGATATCCCTATTTATGAAGAATCAGTAATTAGATACTCATATAAAGAACAAATAAGACAAACTACTGACCAAGGAAAACACCCGACATAATAATCCTCCCGATGTATTAGTTTGAAAATAAGAAGTAGGTTAGCCACAGTTGTGGGGGAACCACAGGGGCTTCTGTATTTTCAATCAATTAGACGATTTAATTCAAGACAACTCCTAGAACGTAAAAAATGATATCAAAAGTAATATATTGGCAAAAGAAGTGGCGTTCACAAAGGAGAGATTTTTTATTGAGATGGGTAAAGGTGTACTGTTATATACAGTGTCCTCTCCAAAAAAGGGGTAACTGCTACCATAAAACAACAGGAGAACAAATCAGGAGGAATGAGAGTCGGGACAGAAATGTCCGAAGGGTATTCACAAACCTCGGCCATAACTAACAGGGAAGAGGTTCATATAATCCATAGAGTTCCAGTAGAGGACATCATCAGAATACAAAGCAATATCAAGAACAACGTAAGGCAGTCAATATTGATATAGCAAATGAGAGACGATATAGATGATAGTGTTACCCCTTGGATAAATTACAGGCATTCATTCCTCAGGGTGTATTGATTATATATTTATATAACATAAGGTAGGCATGACATTTTGGATACAGGTTCCATTTTAAGACTCCTGTTGGCTATACCGGCTTCATCTGGGCTCAGAAACTATGACATATTGGCAGTGAAATGTATTCCTTAAAGGAAGGCTCCTACCATTAAAGGGCCAGTTCACAAGAAAAAATAAGGATCACTTTTTGATCCAAAGAGATAAATGACTTAGTGTGGGGACAGAGAGCTCATTTTATTGACAGGGGAACCGATAATTCCTGGGCAATTAAACCCAGCTACCCAGCCATCCAGCGTCACATGGGCCAAGGAAGAGCTTACTACAAAGGCATAAACATACTCAGAAAAGATCAATATTAATTAACTTGTGAGGCTGTATGAATCCACATATATATCAACATGAGAAAAATAAAATCCAACTAATTGAATGTCATTGCATTATATGTAAGATGGTGAATATTAGTTCTATAGTCTGTTTGCAACCCCAGAAGGATTAGTCATGAATAGCTGGCTCTCTTATCTCATGGTACACCTAAAATTGATGTCCCTTCAGATTTGCTGCTAGAAACTCTGACTATCAAATGCCAGTGTGCCCTAGTAAGTGGCGTCAACAATTAATACTAGCCTCTTGGAAACTGGCAGGATTTAAGAAAATGTTGAATAATTTGGAGCGGGTGGTACCAGATCTTGGAACACATGAGAAGGGGAAACCCTTCAGGAGGATTTTATAACTTTCAATATAACTATACGTGATATCAAACTGGAAATATTTGATTCATCCTCAGATAGATCATATGGAAATATTTATATATTGAACCCACTATTGGCAATGATGAGTTAATAGAAGAGTAAGGTCAACAAGAGGTCCTGATGTCCCCCTTTGGAATAGCCAAAGAGGTTGTGACTCTAGAAATTGATTAGCTGAGTCACTCCAAAATTAATTCACATGATTATTACACAGAAAAGGACCACATTTTCATCTAGACACACCAGAGAAAAATACAAAATCGATGTATTCTGTAGACAAAATCCTATTTATATTGTATTATGAAAATAGCAAAGTCAATAAAACATATGAAGGTATATCAAAATAGACGGTCGCTCTAGGAAAGAGTGCAAAGAAGAAGTGCTTATATGTGAAGTGAATAAGAGAAAGGGTAATTTCAAAGAAAAACAGTTGGAGGACACTATCATAATTTTTCACAGTGAACGCTGACTGAACACAGTAAACCAGTGTGTATGGGCTTGTCTACAAAATATTTTATGATCTATTCTTCCATATTTTATTTCAAAAAATGTTGCTGGAATACTCAGAATGCATCATCCAATTTCGGGCTGATAAAACGTAATACAGGCCCTAGGGTGGGAGGTGTTGACGTTTCGACCCGACTTTATTCATAGAGGGAAACTTAAGACCTCCTCTTGCGGGTCTTCATCAGGACAAAGAGGTATATGAGAGACAACTGTTAACAGGTGCCCAATTTAGCAGACCAGGTCATGTGAATTAATTTTGTAGTGACTCAGCTAATCAATTTCTAGAGTCACAACCTCTTTGGCCATTCCAAAGGGGAACGTCAGGACCTCTTGTTGTCCTTAATACATTATATCCAGGGCCTTGGACGCATTTTGGGTTACCCATTAATATGTAATGGAGTTAGTAGAAGAGGCAGAGACCTGTAGGCAGATTCCTTCAATGTGAACAACATATAAAAAAAATAGACAGATAAAGGTTGGTTTTGGGGGAATTGTCAACTTACCCGCTAAAATGTGCAAACAGCTGGTTTGCTTTAGATATTCCTGCCCATACCATGCATTACGTCCGTGATGGAGGTGATCTTTTGGACTTTATTTTTCTTTCAATTGTGCTCATTCAATACATATCCTCATTTACAAAATTTGAGCAGCAAAAAATGAGCAGAGTGCAAGTAATTTTCCATAATTTAGTGATAAAGCAACTTCCACATTCACAGACAGTGGAACCAATATCCAGACAGAGCCTACTTAAGAGACTAAAATGGTCTGTGAAACTTAAGAGGCATTTTAAAATTTGGAAAATCGTGGCAGACCAACAGCTACCATAAGCACTGTAAAATGATGCTAATTAATCTAATGCTGGAAAGACTGGAAAGAGGTAAACTGCTTTTCAACCTTGGTTTACAGCAGTAGCTTAGCCAGTGTGTCATGGGCCCTAGTGCAAGGAAGGAAATGCCCCCCTAGCAGCTGTTTGAAAAGTAAAATACAGCAATAATCAGGGTTCAATGGGTCCCTCAGGCCTCCGGGCCCTAGTGTTACCTGCTGCTCCAATGGAAGCTACGCCCCTGATTTACAGGATCACTGGGAAAAAATGCTTAATTTTCAATATCAGAAATAAATATACAAGATTTGGCTTTAGCTGGTAAGATCTTATTAAGAAACAAAAAATCAACAAAGAGGAAATTATGGTAGCTAAGAAAAAATGTTATGATAATAGTTGGCGGGATATACTAGAACGGGCATACTCACATGATACTAAAAGGCTTGGGATTTAATAAACCATTTGGATGGGAAACAATACTAACATATTGCAGCAGATGTGTAGGTGCTACATGTATCACAGGAGACACCTGTTTGGGAGCCTTTTGGTCTCCAATTACCTTGAACGAGCAGTATAAAATGAAAAAAATTAAAGCAACACCTTTTTTATGTGCCTCTGGGTTGAATGGTTTTCCTAGCTCAACTTTACAATTGAACTTCCCATTTTGAAAACGTCCTTTTAGAATACTGTTTACAGCCTGTCTGCAACTTAGGGTTATTCCACATTCATGGCACGGATCTATCGTCCACTCAATTTTCAAGAAACAACCCCACATATTACAGATGAATCTGGCTTCTGGACAGTGAAGCTACAGCTGATGCAAAAATACTGTTGGAAGAGCTTGAGACATCGGTGGAAGAGACAATCCTCCCGTTCAATCAGGTCCGTTTTTAAAATGTAATGAGACACTGGATAATATATTAGCATTTAATATGGCGGCAAATCAAACTGCTCTGGGAGGAAGGTTTATGTTTGCTTCCTAGATAATCCTGCTGCATTCGACAGAGTAAACCATGACTATTTGTGGAGAAACCCTGCAGATGAGGGGTTGGGGGGGGGTGCCATCTGCCCTATTCAAAGCCATTCAATTACTCCATTGGAACATGGTCAAAATGGAGTACAGCACAAGAGTGACACCATAGATTCCCAGAAATCGTGAACTAAAGCTAGGTTGTGTGCTTGCTCTTCAATCTATGTACAGAGATATAGGAAAGGTCTCACATAGGATATGGAACTTTCCTCAAAAATTGGGTGGCACGTGAATAGATCTGCGGATGATATCATAATTTTAGACTCCTCAATAATTAGTCTATATGAGTAATTTACGAAAATATTTGAATGTAGTATCAAAAATGACCTCAAACCCAGTATAAAAAAAATATATATATGAGGCCCAATTGGACGGTTAGGTGCACTTTAGATGGAGAAAAGATCCTGGGCAAAGGTCTTAAGTGTATTTTCTCTTCCAATGTCATTTAATGCAATTAACATTGAAGCTTGGTTTGATCAAAATGGGGTTGATTTGTACTTCCTTTTTATTAATTACTGTTACAGATTGTGGCCAGCACCACAGCGTACACCGAAGTCCTTTCTCTGGTTGGAATCAAATTAGAAAAACAGTTATACCACACAGTGAGAATGATATTACAATGGAAAGCAACTTTCCCTAACTAGAATAGCGAAAGAAAGTCCTGATTTAATTAAAAACAGAGAGATTAATATTATGCTTTAATGCTACTTTTATTGTAGCAGCCATGAATCCCAAAACCACACTTCCCAGCAACCCTGTGTCCCAAACTAGAGATTAAATGTGGGAGGCACCAATGACCCTGATTCGACTTGGAGCCTTCCTGGACACAACTGGGTAGGATAAAAGGTTTGTGACAGGACATCATGCGAATGGAAAACTATTCTTCCTTTTGAATTCCAGAAAGAGGCAAAGAAATGTAATAAACCTGTACTTTGCTAAAACGGGCTGCAGCCCCACGAAGGAGCTGATGGCCATGAAAGTGACTAAGGCAACTTTTTTATGAGACAGCCTATTTCGTTATTAGGCTTGGATTAACAACAGGCCGGATTGTTAAACCTAACCTGTGGTTAAAACCCGGCCTCCTACTGAAAAAATGGAGAGAAGTAGTGTAGGATATAAACTTGTCTACATTCTTACCCTCTGATTTTTTTTATTTTTAATCCATAGCATCAAAAACGTTATTGAATCAATGACCACTTTGAGATGAGTATAGCAACAAATAAAAGCATTATTGGAGGATGCAACTGGATTTCTGTTGTCAGGTAGACCTCAGCACAATAAAGTTTGATTGAGCACTTTTTACAAACGTCAGTTCTCCAAACAGAACATCAACTGGTTGCTTAGGGCTTGCTGGGAATATACAACAATCAATTATCTTTGACTCGTTGGCATTTTTTAAAGATAGGAGCCATTATTTACTGTTTCAAAAATTAAAGAACTTAGGGAGAGAAACTTTCACAATCATGGCCTGAGTCACTGAGGGTAAATTTCATCCACTTATTCGTTTCTGATGTATTTCAATTACATTAAAAGGTTCTTTGAAGTTCAAATCGGCATAAAGACATTACATTAAGTAATAATGTGATTGGTAAATCTACTCCAAAAATACAATTCCTATAATGTAGAGCTTAGCTCTATTCTCTGTGAACAATCACATCATATCTCGTAGCAGCCACACAGTGCCAAAACTTTCACATGTTGCAGAGGTACGTACAGTGGAAACTATAGCAAGCTATATGCATTTAATAAATGATTGCCCTTTGCATGAACTAAGGCCTATATGAACAAAAGACATCTGATAGCGGGACCATATTTTTGAATGATTGTAAAGTCTGAATGTAAACTACCTTTTTAGGTCGAGCCTAGCGCGGCCTCTTGGAATCACTCCAGACATTCAGAAAGCTTTCAGAAAGCACGTGCGTGTGGTTGTCACATTCTATTGGCCTTTGCGTGTGGCTCTCAAAAAATGAAAACACGCAATTGACCAAAGGCGGGTGCATGTCCCACCTCTTCTTAAAATGTTCACTCCCATGGCGTTTTGCTCTCGGGAGCGAGCAGGGGCGCGCAGGGTGCCATCTGTTGTGGATCAGGTTTCTAATTAGCGCGGTTGCTTTCACTTTCGCCGCCGCACGGCCGCGCTTGTTTACATGTGCGTTCCTGCACTATGTGTACTCACAACGGGTCCCGAACAGTAATGATGATTCTCTTAACCCACATACACATGGCGATTAGTATACCTTTATTTCGCTTTTCCCCTAGGTTAGTCTCCTTTCTATGGCCGTGAAAGCATGGTATTTAAAGCACACAAAAGTGGCGACTAAGTAGAACGCCGACGGAGTTACTTTAGGTGGCTTCAACAATTGTTCTGGTGAGCTATATTTTTTCAGGCAGTTTTTATCTTTTTATTTACCATTCCTAAGAGACTACTTGATCTTGTTGGTTTCACCAATTCATACCGCCATAGAGATATTGATTTGTGTGGACCCTAATCATTTGTGATACATGTGGCCCCAGCAGGCAAACACGTATTTCATATTCACCCTCCCTGCTGGGGATTCATTGCTTCACGGTGGTCCCAACTTCATTTGACTTGCTTCCACTGGGATACACAATTTGGACATTCGCTCACATGGCACGGTTTTCAGTGAGTTTGTATTCTCTCATAAAAGCACAACTTACAGAAACACGGAGGTGGTTCACCGATGCTTGCGCGGCAGTTCTAAACTATTTCTTGAACCAGAACCAATTAGGCAAATGGATAGTTTTTGTATACCCGGGACGAGATGATTGCTCAGTAATTTCCCCAGACTTTCTTGTAAAACATAGCTCCCACAGATGAAGGGCCCCTCCGATCCCCTGGAGTTGATGCTTTTCTCCAAGGTAGACGAAATAAACATCAGTGGGCTCTCTCGAATTGAAACTGACCAGGCACGGGTCCGGCGCAGCGGGGGGTGGCACTTGGGCTTCTCAGGGCTAAGCAATGCTCAGCAGCAGCACAGATACAACTGGCGGCTCAATGCTTATTATAACAGCCGATTGCTTTATGCCTGTGTTGAACTGGTACGGATAAGGTGAACATGTTCAAACTATCAGTGTGTTCAAATGTCAAAATGGATAAATAATGCTATAGTGGAATGCACTGCATACTTTGGTCCTCTTTTCCTGGCTAATTCCAGTGGCTCTGATGACCTGATGCCTTCCAGCTCTAAAGTGCGATTTGCCATCGTCCACTATTGAAGCACTATAAAAATACGTTGTCTGAGTGCACTGCTTGAGAGTTGCAAAGGGTGTATATGTAATGGAACTGGGGCTCAGTAGATGTTGTAGCACCCAGGAAAATGTGCTGCATGACTAAAAACTTAAAAGGTCCCAAAGGCGAGACCTATTGGCTATGCCAATGCTTGTTTTGTATGTCACCCAGTATATTTGGAGCAGTTATAATTACTCAACCATTGACACTGCAACACTGGTTGCTCCTGAGGCTTACTGATTTTATTAATAAAGAACCAGAAATAATTAATTTCTTCAAGGAACAAATCAACTTTCTAGGCCAGACTCTCAAAGCTTTTTTGCTTTATTGAGCACTGTTATGTCAGAATATCGAGCACACAAATACTGTGCCACAAAAATAGCCAGAGTACTAGCCACCAAAACATTGTGAATGTCAGTATTATATAAGTACATATAGATTTACTTATATTAACTCCACATCTTCATACCTTGAAGGTGTATAAATTGCCAAGGATGCAAATCTGAGATATCAATATATATACATTGAGATATATATATATATATGTATATGTGTATATATATATGTGTATATATATATATATATATATATATATACTATAACAATACTTTTGTAGTTGACACTCTAGCATCAATATTTCTGCAGCAGAACACTTAAGACTAAATATTTTGGTACTGTACTTCAATAAGAGCATATCTAGTAGAAAGGATGCCATTGGCCCTGGTGCAAGCGAGGAAATGGGCCCCTTTGACTGCTGTTTTAGTAGTAAATACAGCAATGAACAGGGTTCAATGGGCCCTAGTGCCACTGAACCTGCTGCACTAATGGTAGCTACACCCCCGATATTTATCATGTAAAGTATATCTAAGTCAGAACGGAAAACCGACTACTTACAGAAAAAGCTTTGTGAACTGTGTCCTCTGAGTCAAAGTTTATAAAGAATAGACCTACTAGTCCATGCCTTTTTTTTTCTCTCTTTGTATTGACTATTTTCCAAAAACAGTCTTTTAAACTTGGCATGGCTTCATATACATGACTGTAAATATGCATACAAACAATGAATGAATGCAAGATATTACAAGATTAGTAGTCAGTGGGATTAGGCCCATTACAAGTATTGTATTGTCAACAGGGTTACAACGGGCAAGGAAATGGTATAAATAGCCAAGCTACCAGATATCTTTAGAGTCGCCATCGTCCACAAGAACACCATCAGGGTCTCGACCAGCACCGACAACACTCTCAGCACCGCCGAACACATGCACTTCCAGATCCACACGGACCCCAACACCACCCTCAGAGGCACCCTCGTCTACAGACCCCCTGGGCCCCGACCCCAGTTCAGCGACTCCATCGCCGACTTCATCAGCACGCACGCCCTGACCTCTACCGACTACATCCTCCTCGGAGACCTGAATTTTCACCTGGAGAACAAGAACGACAGCAATTCCACCACCCTGATCGACAACCTCGCCAACCTCGGTCTGAGCCAGCTCGTCACAACACCGACCCATTCCGCCGGCCACACGCTCGACCCCATCTTCTCCTCCAGCTCCCACGTCTCCTTCAGCCACACCACGGAACTCCTCTGGACCGACCACCGCTGCATCCATTTCACCTTCCAGAAACCCACCACACACCACCGCACCCAACAGATCCCACGCCGCTGCTGGAGCAAAGTCACCGAAGACCAACTACGGGCAACCCTCGCTCTCAGCCCTCCCTCCGACCCATCCAACACCGACGACGCTGCCTGCAACCTCAGAAGATGGATGGACGACTGTGCCAACACCCTCGCCCCGCTGAAAAAACCCACCTACGCTGACACCACCAAAAGAGCCAGCTGGTTCACCTCGGAACTCCTAGCTTCCAAGCGCACCTGCCGGAAACTAGAGAAGAAATGGCACAGTGATAAGACACCGGACAGCCACGCAGCCCACAAAGACGCCATCCGTAACCACCACCACCTCATCAAGTCCGCCAAGAGAACCTCCTTCAAAGACCGCCTCGACAACAACGCACACAACAGCAAGGAGCTTTTCAACATCGTGAAGGAACTCTCCAACCCCAGCTCCAACACCAACGACATCCCACCGTCGCAACCCCTGTGCGATTCCCTCGCCACCTTCTTCCACCGCAAGATCGCCGACATCCACGACAGCTTCCAACACCCAGACAGCCTCAACTAAGATCGATGCACCAGACCCGCCGCACACCATCGACCACGATCCCCTGCCAGCCTGGGCCAGCGTGAACATCGAGGACACCATCAAGACCATGAGCACAATACACTCTGGCTCCCCGTCAGACCCTTTCCCGCACCACATCTTCAACAAAGCCAGCAGCTCCATCGCACCCCACCTGTGCAACATCATCAATCTCTCCTTCGAGACCGCGACCTTCCCAGAGAGCTGGAAACACGCAGAGATCAACGCCCTACTCAAAAACCCAAGGCGGACCCGAGAGACCTCAAGAACTTCCGGCCCATCTCCCTGCTTCCGTTCCCAGCCAAGGTCATCGAGAAGATCGTCAACAAGCAGCTAACCCGATACCTCGAAGAAAACAGCATCCTGGACCCATCCCAATCGGGGTTCCGCAGCAACCACAGCACTGAGACTGCCCTCATCGCCGCCACCGACGACATCAGGATCCTGCTGGACAACGGTGAGACCGCAGCCCTCATCCTGCTGGACCTCTCCGCCGCCTTCGACACTGTCTGCCACCGCACTCTACGCACACGCCTCCACGATGCAGGGATCCGAGACAAGGCCCTGGAATGGGCCACCTCCTTCCTCGCCGGCAGAACCCAGAGAGTCCGCCTCCCACCATTCCGATCCGAAGCCTCCGAGATCATCTGCGGCGTACCCCAGGGATCGTCCCTCAGCCGAACTCTGTTCAACATCTACATGGCCCCGCTCACACGCATCGCCAGACAGCACGACCTCAACATAATCTCCTACGCCGACGACACCCAACTGATCCTCTCCCTCACCAAGGACCCCCTCGCCGCCAAATCCAACCTCCATGAAGGGATGAAGGCCGTCGCCGAATGGATGAAGATCAGCCGACTAAAACTGAACACGGAGAAGACAGAGGTCCTCATCCTCGGCTCCAACCCCTCAGCCTGGGATGACTCCTGGTGGCCAACGACGCTGGGAGCAGCCCCGACACCCACCGACCACGCACGCAACCTGGGAGTCATCCTCGACTCAACGCTCTCCATGGCCAAGCAAGTCAACGCAGTCTCATCCTCCTGCTTCAACACCCTCCGCATGCTTCGCAAGATCTACAGGTGGATCCCAACAGACACGAGAAGAACAGTCACCCAGGCCCTCGTCAGCAGCAGACTCGACTATGGGAACGCCCTCTATGCGGGAGCCCCGGCCAAGCTCATCAAGCGACTGCAACGCATACAAAACGCCTCCGCACGCCTGATCCTCGATGTACCACGCCACAGCCACATCACCCCCCACCTGAGGAACCTGCACTGGCTCCCCGTCGACAGGAGAATCTCCTTCAAACTCCTCATCCACGCACACAAGGCACTCCACAAGACTGGCCCAGCCTACCTCAACAGACGACTCCTCTTCTACATCCCCAACCGCCAACTCCGCTCCGCCGACCTCTCCCTCGCCACCGTCCCTCGCATTCGAAGAACCACCACCGGCGGCAGATCCTTCTCCCACCTCGCCGCCAAGACCTGGAACACCCTTCCACTAAGCCTACGACAGACCCAAGACCTGCTGACCTTCAGGAGGCTACTCAAGACCTGGTTGTTCGACCAGTAGCAGCACCCCCCCTTTTTTTTTTTTTCTCCCCAGCGCCTTGAGACCCTCGCGCGGGTAAGTAGTGCGCTTTACAAATTCTGTGATTGATTGATTGAGTCACAGGAGTACAAAAACATTTCTTAAGAAGGACTGGTATACTCCTGCCATTCACAACATAGCCCACAATCACTCGCTGGGCAAAGGAGACACAAGGGACAGGGCCACCACATCCATCACCCATCATCCTCAATGGCATACGTCTCCTCTCCAGAATCCATGGCCTCAACATCAGCCAAATAAGCTTGTTACAGTCCCCATTAGACTTTAGGGCGGCTCTGGGGTGGTAGGAGTTCGCTATACGTGTCTGATTGCGTGTTGCAGTAGGTCATATCGCCATGACAATCTTTTAAAGTCGGGAGAAGGCTGCGAGCCCAGCGCATAGCTACACATCTGCTTGCCAACAACAGACCTGTGGCTACCAATTGCCTGACCATGCCGCTAAACCCTATGATATTATATTATTTGTCTGATTGTTGATGGTTCTGGAATTTCGTTTATGGCAAGGGCTCCAATGCCGTATTCAGTGCCTGACAAGTAGCCTTAGTAAAGGAACTTGCTAGTCTGAAGATACCACTGACAGAAGCAGCTCCGTTGGACTTCACTTCAGACTAATGATACTAACAGTATTATTGCCTTTCAAGACTGCTCTTTCATCAACATGGATATGTATGAATCTATATGTGCATATGTTTGAGGAATTGAACTAGGCAGGACTTCTGCAAATAAACAGAATGTCCTTCCCCAAGGCTGATAGAGATTGGCAGCTGGCAGGGTAAAGTGTGTGCTGGGTTTGCTTGCAAGGTTGCAGGTTAGACCTAAATGGCACAAACATGTTCCCCTTCTTTCTTATAAGGCATCTCTCTTCTTTTTGATACTTGGGAAATGCTTGTCTGTTTGACGGGTAGCTATGTCATTATTAGGTCTGGATTTTGACAGCAGAGCTGTCAAACAGACTCATTACTAACAATATATATAGAGTGAGCTTTGACTCTGTCCCTTTCTGCCATTGCTTTCTTTGAACAGCCACTTTCAGCCATTGGCTTGTGACTGTCAATAACACATTGGCTCTCCCCAATGAAGTATTCATCTCTCACCTAATGCTATTGACTGGTTGAGTGTATCCTTCTGCCTCCATTTGAGTGATTGTACTGAACTGCACGAGGAACTACTTTGGAAGAATAACTGCATGATGCACTTCTTTGGAAGAATAGCACTCTCAGCTCATGCTGGCAAACTCCTGTGTGCCTCGCTCTAATGTGTTAACACTGCATGCTTTAGCACATTAAACTCAGGCCTACTGGTTTTGCAAATGCTTATTAGTTTTGGGGTTGTGATACTTTAGTGTCATCTAGGTCCTCACTGCTACATTGTTTTTTGAAGAAGTATGACAATGAGCAGGAATTTTTGCAATTTCCCTCAGATTTTCTGTATTTACAAAAGAATGCTATACATCGTTTTACAGTGGTCATGTATTTAAGCATAGCATACTGATTTTTTTTGTAATATCTTAGTTGTTGTCATGTGCACTAAAGCCTGGAGGAGCTTAGGTGTCAGGCTAGTTGTATTCTTAAACCTGCACAAACACACACTCCACTGCCTACTCACTACACTGACAATAACTTTTTCTACATACATCCTATAGTGTCTACACGCTAAACCGCCACCTACATCATACACTAATGCCTATATCTCGCACAATGAACCAATCTACCACCAATATCGGCTAACTACTGTATTCCTATGCCATCATAAACTCACATCTCATGGACCTTTGCTCTAACTATTGAGGGAGGTGGGGAGCCCTAACCAGTATCTGTATTTTTTTAAAGTTTCCAATTGCTCAGGGTACACATATCTTTAAAGGCTAGCCAAAACTCCTGTCACTTTCTTGACTTTTCATTGGTAGCTGTGGTTCAGCAATCAAGTCTTAGTCAGGGGAAGTAATTTAGAATTTGGTCTTTGATACAATATTACACAGAAGATATCACTCTCAATAAATATCAACATACAGTCAGAAAATAGCAGCAAATAAAAGCAAAACGGGAAGTGCTTAATGCTTACAACACTTAAGCTCCAGAACACTCTCCAGGCACCAAAATGGATTATTAAGAACTACAAAGAATTCCTGGAAGCAATAAAGACTTTGCTGTTGCTAACACATGATCCATCAGATGCAAATAACAAGATGGAACAGTGTGTCTGCAAAACATGCAGTCTTATTTCTCAATCACTGTCAGGTATAAGTACTGCTACAAGCTAACTGCGACACAATTGGATCACATCGCTGAACCACACTCAACGATACAACATCCTGACCATAGTTTTATACCATAATCCCACCATGTGCAGCAAACTTAGTGCTGCTTAATTGACCATCCAGAAAGGGCTTTGGAGCCTCATCAGGGGTATAAATTGCTATACAAATGCTACAATAGAATATAACGCAAGACAGGACACCATACACAATCCACAATGCACCCAGCACAATCCATCTACCAGGCCAAATACAGTTAGTGTAAGTCTATGGCCCAGGTTGTGAGTAGGTTCTTGACAAGGAATTGATACAAAGTGTCTGTAGGGGCCAGGTAACACAACAGTATGTAGAAGGTCAAGGTAGATCATCTGGGTTCTGCTGATCTCAGGCCAAACAGTTCAGTAAAGTTGACCAAATGTGAAAGAGAATGTTTGTGGAGAAACTGAGATGATTTTTGTGCTGCTTGGTGCAGTGAAAAGGTTCTTTAATATCTGCTGCTGTCCTGGAGCCTTCCTTTTGCTCTCAGTTGTGAGTTGGTACCACCAGGAGGCAAAATTGGACATTACTCACAACTGCTTAGTCTCGGGTCGCTTTTTCACATGCTTTCTGGCTACTGAGTTGTTTACTGACGAGTATCTCAGAAAAGGTTGGCTGCACTCAGAGTTCGCTCTGTCCTGTGGTTGGTCCAAGGAGCCCAGTGGGATAGAATTAGGGCTTCCAGGGACATTTCCATGGTCAATATGTCTGGAACCACGAGTTGTATTGGGGAAATAGTTTCTCCAGTGGGTTCCTCCCAGTTGGAGCCATGTTTTCTAATGTTTAGGAGGCAATGGGGCAGTCAAGCTCATGGTTAAGTGAAAGGAGTTAGTCAGGCGCAGCAGCTAGTGTTGGGCGTTCAATACTTTCCTGGGCAAATGTTATTAGCATGATCAAGGCCTCATCATACATCCTAACAACTTTCCAAGGAGAACTCCCTCACATGGCCCAACATCCACTGGGACAGAAGTGGACATAACTCCACCTCAACCATACAGCCCCTATATTGCCAGCCTATACCGATACATAAACTCTACATCACCACTCATGCCACAATCTACACTGTACACCACTCTTGATACTGGTACTACATACCATATACCTGCACATCACACTACTTACTACACCAATCACACTTACACTAGGAGCATCATCTACCCCCTCACCACTACCTTTGCCTTAAAACATGTACACCACCATACTTCACTCCAGCTGCACATGACCCTGCTTCACTCCCACACCCTCCATCACTATCTGCATCTTACACATCTCCTGAATTCCACATTAAACATCACCTACACTACCTTCTACACCACCAACCACACCTGCATCACCATCTACTCCTTATATCTTAGTCTACCTCTTACAACCTCCAGTACCACCTATATTCAACACAACCTAGACAACCACCTACACAGCATACACCAAAAGGTTGGAGAGCCACCAACTTAACAGGGAGAGTCGGGCCAGAGCAGAGGCAAGGGTCTGACTTGGCTTTTAGAATCTGTGCACAAGCCGAGCCCTGAAAAGTTTTGCTATGTAAACCATAGAAAAAACATTGTTTGAAACTATAATCAAGTCTCTACAAAAATAAATGTATTTCTTTAACATGCAGAAGCATTTCACATTAACCTGTTAACATAATATATCACTGCATTGAGAGGCATTAATAGTTTTTAAACATAAACTTAGAAAAATGTAACCCCACCCGCTTGACAACAATGCCAATAATGAAATAAAAGGCAAGTCTTGTGCCATGTGTGCCTTATATGGGGCCTAGATTCTTGTTATAGAGGGAGCAACATTATAGTCTACTAAAACAAAGAGAGGTTTTTATACAACGCACATCCTGAACTCATGTATTTGAAGGCTCTCTCATACGAGGTAATTAAAAAAGGAGGCTTTGATAAATAAAATGTTCACCTAGTATCACACAATCAAGCAGGAAAGCTGGGATTAATC
This sequence comes from Calotriton arnoldi, assembly GCA_963921515.1. Taxonomy (NCBI): domain Eukaryota; kingdom Metazoa; phylum Chordata; class Amphibia; order Caudata; family Salamandridae; genus Calotriton; species Calotriton arnoldi. Next base: position 468,147 of record CAWUFW010009519.1, read on the forward strand.
CCAGGTTTTTTAATTTCACATTTTGAATTTCAGCCACTAGATCACAATCTCGTTCTCCTGTTTTAAATTAAAGATTAATGCTTTGTCTTTCATTCTTAGCGCTTGAGGTTAGAACTGGGTCGCAGGCAGAAGCCACAAGAAAGCTCGGCCAGTTTTGGGCGTTAGTGTTCACGAGGACCTCGAGCTGAGCCATAGCCAGGCATCTGGCTTGAGCCTGGTTCGAACTTTTAGTGGTTCACTCACCTTTACATATACCTCCTTTAACCACCACTGATACCCTAATAGTGCATTTTTCCTCTTCGTGCCTATGGGCTACTTTTGTGTATTGTGGGACCACAACCATGCTTAAGATTTACCAAGCCATCCACCCTGTTGTCCCCTAGCATTTGTTCTATTCATTTTGCCAAACCACTGCCTACACCCAGCTCCACCACCTAGACCTACACAGCCACTTATACTCGGCACCACCACCTACACATTACACCACGTACACCTCACACTATAATGTAGATCCCCTACACACACCACTACATTAAACCTACACGACCACCTAAACAAAACATTGATAACGCCTAAAAAGCGCACATTACACTCACACGACCTCAGAGCACAACCTACACCACACCATTTACACTATCATCTAGATCTTTCAAACCTATACCCTAGACAACCACCTACATCCAACCCTCCTCCACAAACTACATCTGACCCGACCACTTACACAGCCTACTGCATCTTTACATTCGAAATCACTAGTTACATTCATCACCTACACCCTTACCTCTGAGAGCTGGGTGGGTGGGTAGAGCTTTCAGGGCAGTCAAGGCCTATGGGCTCCGAAGGTAACAAATTGAGTTGTTTACCTCTGTTGTCCTCGGACCTCTTTCCTATTTGAACAAACTGAATACCAAGTACACCCCTTTAGAAGATGCAATACCCGTACGATAGTTATACCAACACGATACAATGAAGTACAAGTTCTAAATAAAATATAGCATGCATTTCCAGCACATTTGGGTACAAAAGTACCCAAAGCTGCGCACATGTAGACTGATACCCAAAGACAGTCCCTATTTTAATGTATGTACAGATATATTTGCGCCACAAGGTTTTATCCCATGGCACACATGTAACCACTACCCCTCAGCTTTTACCATTTAGCAGCACTGTATGCGGGGTCGACATGCACTCACAGCTATTTTCTCAGTTTAGTGTCTAAAGCTGCAAATAGGTAGAACAACACCCAGAGTGCATAGGGGTAGAATTACATCCAAAGTTTCACACTGGTAGTTAACTGAAAGCTGCACATAGTTTGAACCAGACCCAAAGCTGCACACAGGTACAAATACACACAAAGCTGACGATGACCTCAAACTCACATAAAACTTTAGACCCATCACTGGCCTCTCTGACTTGACAAAAATTGTTGAAATATGCTAGGTACGCCAGTTAAATGAATGCAATAACCAATGTCAACTCTTTAGCCCTTTTCAATCAGGTTTTTGATCAGGCATACCTCTTCCAGCTAGCCGATAACACCCTCCAACTAGCTGAAAAAGGAAAACCATGCGTACTAGGTCTACTAAATCTATCACCAGCCTTTAACGTTATGAGCCATGTCATTCTCCTATCCCTCCTACACAAGACATTCCCTTTGAAGGTGGCCCCACCAGTTTTATCTGAGGCCCAATGTGGGACCCCCTAAAATTCGCTTCTAGAGACGCCATTGAGCAGAAGAGGAAGCAGAAGAAAATGAATCCAGAGAAGGAAGGATGTTAAGTTGGTGTTACCTTTAAAATGAGAGCTTCAACGTCTAGACATTTCTGATGTGCCCAGAGCGGCCAGCATTCCTATAAATGGAAAAGGCCTGCTGCTCAGACACCGAGTTATGCGTGTGACGTCACAGACAGACGACGCTGGCTGGATTGCAAGTGTTGTCACGCACGGATACCCCGAAGTTTCATTTGTGATGTTCCTATGTATCGTGTTTTTTTTTTAAAAGCACGCAGCGGGGATTTGTTGAATGTTGCCCAAAGCCCGATTTACAGATGATTCACAAGTTGCCCCAAAAGAACGGTACGTAATGTATTGAGTACCTTTAGCTCTCAGCAGACGAAGAGCCGGGCTCTGTAGTTCATGTAATGGGCTGGGGTCACTAATTGGGCATTTTTTACTTGGCAATCGATGCTACCTTTTCCCTCTTTCTTTTTGTCTTGGCCCTTCTTAGAATCTTATCGTCTTAACTTCCTACATTTATTTTGCTCTTGCCTGTGCGCTTCATTCCCTGTCCTTTCTGCATGACAAGTAGTTGCCATTCCTTTTCGTTTTTACATGGCAGTATATGCTGCTATGATCTCAGGACGTGGTTAAGGATCAGTGTCGGACTGAGACACAAAATAGACATGGCCACCAAAATAAAAATGCCCCCCATTTGTGAATTAAATACCTAAAAACTGGCATATGTTTGCCAAATGGGGCAGTTTTGAACTTGTAAAGACACGCTGTATAGTGTTTTGAGAGGTATTGAACACTGCATGGATTTGAGCTTACTTTCAGGCAACGTTTGTTTTAATCAGTAGCGGCCCGTGGTGGGAGTGCTGCCGGGCGGTGATGCGGGGCGGGGGAGGGGGGTAGTAAACTACGGATTACGGCCGAATAGAGGTAAGTAAACATATAAATAAATAAAACTAATTTCGTTGCGCGCGCTGCATCGCATTTGGCGATGCAGCGCGGGCAACGAATTTCGTTTTATTTATTTATATGTTTACTTACCTTTATTCGGCCGTATTCCGTAGTTTACTACCCCTCACCCTGCCCCTCCCCCACCCCGCGTCACCGCCCGGCAGCGGGCCGCTACTGGTTTTAATATCAGGTAAATCAACAGTAAAAAGTGGCCCACCAGACCATAAACGTGGCCCACAAACAGACAAAAAACTGGCTCACACACTGACCTGTCAGATCAGCCCATCACTGCCTAATAACATTTTAGATGCTGAGATATTTATGCCCCTTCTTATACTGGAAGGTATTAGAAAGCAAGTATCTGAAGGCAAAGTGATGTTCACTAAAAGTACAAGGCAACCTGAGAGTATAATGTGTCACATGTGGCCGTTTGACAGCCCTGGCAAGCAGTCGCAGCTGGCATGACTCGCGGGTGGGGGCGCGAGTGGGGGGTCGTGTGGGTTCGTGGGACGGGATTTTAATCAAATTTTAAAAAACTTACCTTACCGGGTCCCGTGCGCCGCCTCAGCTCCTGGGGTTGTCCCGCGTTTGCCTGCTGCTCTCCTGAACAGGAAGAAGCCACAGGCAGCCTCCGTCCCCTCCCCTCCCCTAAGCCAATCACAACGCTGCAATGTCAGCGTTGTGATTGGTGGGGACGGTGCCTATGGGGAGGCCATTTTCTCTATGTAGGCTGCATGCAGCCTACATAGAGAAAAGGGAGAATGCACATGACTGGTTTGGTCAGCCCCTGAGGGCCAACCAAACAGTCAGGGACCACAGCATTGGGCAAGCCACTCCTCCCCGTCGCACCCACCCGCCCGCCCCAACCAGGCATACCCTTCTGCTTTCTCGCAGTGCGAGAAGAAGAAACATAAAATGGTATTTAAAATGCCATTTTATGTTTCTGCTTCTCGCACTGCGAGAAAGCAGTGAGGCGACACTCCTCCGCCCTAATGGAGGAGCCGCCCCTGATGCCAAGGATAGCAGAACTTTGTCTATGTAAAGATGAACGGTCACACAGGGCGTGATTATAATTAAAGTTTATTCCAATGAAGCTTCCAACACAAATAGAAAATACAGGTCAGTGAAGGAATTCCGGGAGGAGCATCCGGTCACCTCTGTCATCAGCTGTCTTCTGGCAACATTCCAGAACGCACAGCTGATGACTACACAGGGATACAGCTACAGTGGGAAAGGTGGGACAAACTAGTGAGGGAACATAACACATCTTCCTCTTAACGGATGAAGGAGGAAAGGAGGGGGGGGAGAGGGAAGAAACAGGGGAAGTACATGTACCATGGTAAGAGTGGATAAAATGCAGAAAAACGTATTCGCACACATAATCAGTGAGTTTCCTGAGGGGAACCACAGGTCGTCCCACTCTGGTTCTTTGGGGAAGGGATACGTCAGTGCCTGCAGAGTACACCTCAGAACACATGGGGGAATCGTGATGACTGACTTGTGAATGCGCAACTTCATCCTCCTCCTCTCCGTGGTCCAACCATCTTCCCCTTACACAAGGAGGATCGCGCACAGCATTTGTGTGTGCAGAGTTTGAACCATGCATATTTTGGTGATCAATAGATCTGGGAAATGAAGAAATTTCATGTTTGCACACTGATAACCTAGAAAGGTGCCAGACCCTTCCGTCACTCAAAAGGGCGGAGTTGCAAAACACCTTGTTGATGGTAAGGGGTTAGGAAAATTTACTGTGTCCCTTTACTGTAAAACACGTACATCACCACCAGCCTGCAAGTGAACAGATTTGCAGCAATATTTTTAGTCAAAGCAAACCTTACACTTTAATTGAGCTTTCTCCAGCTTACGTCTAACCTGATCAGGTGACCAATCTACTCTTTTGGATACAGCTAACCAACCCACGTTGTCCTTAGACATGGGAGTCCTGCCCCTCATAAGTTCAAAAGGGCTGTGACCTGTGCTGTTGCACGGTGTAATGTGGTACGCCCACAAGGTCTTAAAAATGTTGGATTTCCACACCAAATTGTTGTTATTTGCAAGCTGCACAATACCCTTGATCACCCTGTTGAAGCGTTCTACAGCTCCATTACCAGCGGGGTGATAGACTGATGTGGTTTTGTGGACAATTTTATTCCTGTTAAGATAGTTCGCAAAAATATCAGATGTGAATTGGGGACCATGGTCACTGACAATACACTTGGGTAAACCTTTGCTAAAAACCTCATCCAGAAATTTTACAACGCTGGGGGCATCAGCTCTGGTAACAAAACCAATTTCTGGCCACTTAGAGAAATGATCGATAAGACCAATGGCAAAGACTTGCTCCCAGCGATCCATTACAGGACCCATGATGTCAATTCCAATTTTTTTCCCAAGGCATGGTGGGACAAGCGATGGGATGCAGGGGAGGCCTGAATGTGACCTGGGTTTTATCAGAATTACAACACTGCAGGCAATCTCTGACTGTTCTTTCTATGGCTAAGTTCACATTAGGCCACCAGTACCAGTTCCTAACCTGCACTTGGTCTTACCAATACCCGAGTGTCCCTCGTGACAAATTTCTAGAATTCTACATCTGAGCTTGGACAGAGGAATGATCTTACCACTCCTGAATAAGAGCCCGTTTTCCTGAGATAGCTCATGTTTTATATACCAAAATGGATGAAGCTCTTTCGAAATTAACCTTTTTTCCGGCCAACCACTAGAAAGCATACTAAGTACTTCACCTAGAACTGCATCATTACTCTGCTCCTTTTTCCACTCTTCTAAGGATATACCATGCAAATCCTCCTGTGTGTGGGCAACACTGAATTCATCACCAGAGTCGTCACTGGATTCTTGCAGAAGAACAGGCATACGGCTTAAGAAATCTGCAACCACATTCTTGACCTCTGGCACATACTGAACTTCGTAATTAAAATCAAACAACCGTACAGACATTCTAGCAAGTCTCGGGGATGCAGCATAAAGACTCTTCTTAGTGGTTAGAACTTTGGTCAAAGGCTTGTGGTCACTTCGCAAAATCACCTTGTTACCCCACACAAACTGCCGGAAGTCTTCCAATCCCCAGACACATGCTAATGCTTCCCGCTCAATGACAGAATACTTTTCTTCTGTAGGTGTTAATGAGTGGGAAGCAAAAGCGTTGGTACATTCAATGCCGCGTGCATCTTTCTGCGTGAGCACGGCACCCAGACCTCTTCCACTTGCATCAGTGGTGACGATATTAGTTAAAAAGGGATCAAAACCCTGTAATGCTGGGGTGGAACACATCTCTTTTTTAAGCATGCTGAATGACTTTTGGCACACTTCTGACCTCACAAATTTGTTCTTAATTTTGAGCAGTTGTCTCATTTCATACGTTTTAGCAGAAAAGTTCTCAATGAATTTCGAGTAGAACTCGACAAGGCTGTCAGGGTCTAAATCCCTTTTGCTGTCTGAACCACACAGGAGCAGAATGACGCTAGGTCCCAATACCCTTCTCAGAACCAACCCTGCTAGGTCTTTTAGTATTCCATTGCAGGTAAGTTCTAAGGGGGAAAAGGGGTTGGGGACAGAGAAGAGACTGCTCCAATATTCTGCCTGTTCAGCTACGTCTTCTTCTTCTTACTGGACTGCAACATTAACATGTAAAAAACCTTTATTTATTGTGCCTTTTAACTTACTGTTTTTTCTATGGTGTATAAATAACTTATCTTACCAGAATGTTTACTGAAGCTTACTTCTCTTCTACTTCTCATGTATTGTTTGCTAGGTTGTATGAGAAGTCTTCACTCAGATCTCTTTCCTTTTCGTTCTCAGGTACAATCTGCACTTGATCCTGCTATTCCTTAATGTAAGAAAGATAAGGTAAGTATTTATTTCTGTATTCCTAATTTATGTATTATTTGGGTTTCTCTTTCTTTCTATTAACTCACTGTTAAGAGACTGGAGTGGGCCTTGAACTGGGGTTTCTGTAGTAGGATGACTGGTTTTCTCTCTTTAATTAGTTTTTTAAACAATGCTTCAGAACTTAGGTTAAATGTTAAAAGGAAGCGTTCCTTTTATTCAGGCCTTTGGTTTTAATGTTTGCTGGAAGCACTGCCATACGTGAGGAGAACATTACTGGAGTTCTTTAACACATGGCATGAGAAAGAAACATGCCGGGCCTTTGACCCTGACTTCACCTTTTAATTAATTCTCAGAAGAGTGAACAAGTTTCAGTCTAAGAAGACACTGCGTGTTGAAAGGTCACGCCTGCGTCTGACAGATTCTGGAACAGCTGAAAAAGACAGCTGATTCAAAAAGCTTTTTATTTAATCTTCTCAGCTAAGGAAAGCAATTACTGAAAAAAGTATTTCCAGTTTTCAAACGAAGGAAAATATATTCTGACTTGTTTCCTTTTTTCTCTTTAAATAGAAATTTACCTCTGACACAATAACCTTTTCTCACAGAATGTTTTATATTAGCTACAAGTTTAACACTAACCTGATTAGTGAGGGAATGTAGTTCCGACGAAGCTAACCCCGATTTTATCGCAACTACCCTAACTGACTTCCACGACGCTGGGAAAACAGGTGCTCTTCAAATTATTTCTTCAGTGAAGTGCACAGTGGAATGTTGAAGCACACTTCACCTGATGTCATGAAGCCTAAAAGACTAGACTGCTAACAGTGGTGTGCTGTCGCAGTATGTGCATGTTGGCAGCCATCTTGGAGTTCCATCGGTGCCAACAAGCACTCCAGCTTGAGGGATTATCTGACTTTTGGTAAGTTTGTAGGGGGAAAATGGTAGCCAGCATACAGTTAGAAGGAGGAAACCTCCCGTGAGTCCTGACAGTACCCCTCCCAACGGGGTTTCCTCCGGTCGTGGTTTGGCAGGGAATTTGGCATGAAAGGCTCTAATTAAACGGGGGCATGGACATTAGTACTCTTTTCCCAGGAACGTTCATCAGGTCCATAACCTTGCCAATCAATGAGGTAGAAAATTTCATTGCGGATGAGTTTTGAATCCAAAATTCGTTTAACTCGTACTCCGCCTCACCATTAACCATCAGAGGATCAGGAGGGGAAACCCTACGCAACCCCGGTTGAATTGGTTTAAGGAGAGAAACATGAAATACTGGATGAATTTTGGTAGAACCAGGAAGAGATAGTTGATAAGTGACTGGATTTATGACCTTCTCAATTGGATAAGGACCCATAAAACGAGGCTGAAATTTACGGGGACCTTTGAGTCTGAGATTTTTGTACTCAACCAGACTAAGTCTCCTACATGAAGCTCAGGTTCTTTTTACGTTTTCGGTCAGCGAAGTGTTTGTAACGATCCTTCGCGATCGACAAATTCTGGGTTACTGAGTGATGAATTTTAGTTAACTGTCGGGCAATATCTTGAACAGCAGGAACATTAATATCATCAAAATTAGCATGAGAATTGGGATGTCTGCCTGAGTTTATAAAGAAAGGGAGTGGCCAGTGGATACATTTAGAGCATTATTGTGAGCATACTCCGCAGTCCATAAGTGGTCAGGCCAGTCACCCTCCTCATCTAACAAATAAAGTCTGAGGTGTTGTTCTAGGTCTTGGTTAATGCGTTCAGTCTGACCATCAGTTTCTGGGTGAAAACTGGTGGAATAACGATGGTCAATATTAAGGCCTTTGATGTAAGCCTTCCAAAATCGTGATAGGAACTGAGAGCCCCTGTCTGAAACGAGGACCCTAGGAATCCCATGAAGGCGAATAACATGTTGATTGAAAAGTTGGGACAATTGTTTAGCAGTGGGTGTACCTTTGAAGGGTATATAATGTGCCATCTTACTAAAAGTGTCGACAACTACAAGAATGGTATCATACCCATGGGAAGAAGGTAGATCAACAATCAAATCTAAGGAGACTGTGTGCCAAGGATATGGGGGTTGGCATGGGTTGTAGGAGACCTTTAGGAGCTTGTCTGTCCGATTTTCCCCGTGCACAAATTTCACAGCCTAACACATATTGACGGACGTCTCGGCACATGTATGGCCACCAGAAACGACGTTTGAGTAATTCTTCGGTTTTCACAACACCTTTGTGGCCAGCCAGAGGGTTGTCGTGACATTCCTGCATTGCCTTCAGCTGAAGCTCCTTGGTGGGTAAATACAGGGTGGTACCTAAATAGGGGAGGCCATTGCGAATGAAACGTTGTGGATCTTCTGTGGCCCAGTTCTCCATTTCAAGGTCGGTCATCAAATTTCGAACGTGATGTTCAAAAGGTTCTAAGGAGATAGTTCCAATGAATTTTCCATCAGGTATGATTTGCTGGTTTTCAATGACTGAAGTTTGATTTTCTGTGTCGAGTCTAGAGAGGACATCAGCCTTTCCATTCTTGGATCCGGGACGAAAAGTGATAACAAAATCAAAGTCCGCGAAGTAAAGAGACCAACGCAGCTGACGTGGTGTGAGAGTTCGAGCAGATCGCAAAAATTTTAGGTTGCGGTGGTCCGTAAACACCGTTACAGTGTGTTTTGCCCCCATTAAGTAATGCCTCCAATCTTTGAAGGCATCTTTGATTGCCAAGAGTTCTTTTTCTGTAATCGTATAGTTGCATTCCGCAGGGTTGAGTTTGCGGGACCGATATGCCACCGGGTGTAACTGTCCCGTGTCCTTGTGCCTCTGAGAAAGTATTCCCCGATGGCTAGGTCCGATGCGTCTGTCTCCAAATAAAAAGGCTCAGAGGGATCTGCATGAAGCAGCACCGGTGCTGTGGTGAAACTGTCCTTCATCAACTGAAAAGCTTCTTCTGCTTCTTCTGACCATTGGAACGGAACTCCTTTCTTCAGAAGACGAGTCAGCGGAAGTATCTTATTGGAGAATCCATTAATGAATCGTCTGTAAAAATTAGAGAATCCGATAAAGCTTTGAACCTCTTTGATACTGGTAGGAGATTTCCAGTCTGTTATCGCCTTCACTTTTTGCTCATCCATTCGAACTCCTGCAGGTGATAACACAAAACCTAGGAATTCTACTGTATCTGTGTTGAAGAGGCATTTCTCCAATTTAACGTATAGAGAGTTCTCTCGTAGACGTTGTAAAACTGCTCTGACCTGGTTGTGATGTTCTTCAACCGTGTTGGAATAAATCAGGATGTCATCTATGTATACTATAGCGCATCGGTCAATGAATTCACTTAAAACATCATTGATAAAGTACTGGAAGGCCGCTGGTGCGTTACAGAGACCATATGGCATCACAAGATACTCATAAAGGCCAAATTTGGTCCTGAACGCAGTCTTCCACTCGTCGCCTTCCCGGAGTCTAATCAAGTGGTACGCTCCTCGTAGGTCTAGGCGAGTGTATATCTTTGCTTCCTTCACTTGATCAATTAGTACTGAAATGAGAGGCAATGGATAACGATTCTTCACAGTTATCCTGTTAATCGCTCTAAAGTCAATACAAGTCCTGAGATCTCCCCTTTTTCGGCACGAAAAAAAGTGGGGAAGAGACAGGGGACTGCGACGGTCGGATAAATCCGTTCTCCAGATTCTTAGCTAGGTATTCCTTCAAATGGATGTTTTCCTTCTCCGTTAATGCGTAAACTCTGCTGCATGGTAGATTAGCCCCTGGTTCTAGATCAATTTTGCAGTCATAGGGCCTGTGGGGGGGTAACGTCTCTGCCTTTTTCTCATCAAAGACGTCTGCAAAGTCTTGGTATTCATCTGGTATCATGGTAGTTTGGATCGCACATACCGAACCTCCACCTTCACACAATTGGGTGGCAGCGCAGATTACAGAAGAATGTGTCTGGTCGTCGAAACAATTTTTGGTGCAGTAGTCTGAATTTAATTGAATAGTTCGGGCTCCCCAATCAATTAACGGGTTGTGTTCCGTTAGCCATGGTAGACCTAGAATCAGTTGAAATTGGGGGCGTCTATTAAATTAAATTGCAAGGTCTCTTGGTGTCCTTCGACAGTAGTCATGTGTACCAATTCAGTATGACTGGTTATGGGCCCTGAAGTTAAATCCGTACCATCCACCGCTCTGACCTTCTCACTTTTCTCCTTCTTGATAGCTTGTAAACCGATCAGGCTAGCGAATTTGTGGTCGGAGAAATTACCTGTTGCCCCAGAATCTACCATGACGATGATTCCTGTCAAAACCACATCTCTAAACCTTAAGGTCACAGTCATAACCAAATGGGGAGAGGAGACTTGTAGTGTGTTTGCCAATTGGTGATTTGTTGGAGTCGTTTTTCCATTCGCATCCACAGGTCCAACTCCCTTACCTGTGGTGCCTCTAGTTTTCCTTCTCCTTAGCAGGCAACTTTGGTCTTTTTAAGCAATTCTTGACAAAATGTCCACTTCTTCCACAATATAGGCACAGTTTGTTCAGCCTTCTCTTTCTTTTTCTTCTTTAGAGAGTGGACCTCTGACTACACCGATTTGCATGGGTTCAATTCCCGAAGAACTCTCTACTGTCCGTGTGGATTCTGTTTTGACACGGTCAAAACGAGGAACACTTGGTCTAAGCTCCTTCCGCCGTTCTCCTTTCCGCTCACTTTGCCGATAATCGATCTCTAAGGTTAAATCCACTAAGGCAGAGATGTCGGTGGGTCGATTAGGGATTTGAGATAGAGCGTCCTTCAATTCCTCTCGCAATCCTCTATAGAATACTGCTGCTCTTTTATCCTCGGGCCAGTTGGTCTCGACCACTAGTTTATTAAATTGGGCTAGGTAAGACACGAGTTCTCGGTTTCCTTGCTTTAATTCCAACAGTTCGTTGTCTGAAGCTTGAGATGCTGTTCTTCTATCAAAAATTCGGAGAAATTCCTTCTTGAAGTCATCTAAACTGTACAAAATTGGGTCATCCTTGGTTACTAGTGGCATGGACCATGAGGCGGCGTCCCCACTAAGGTAGGACAAGATAAACGCCACTCGGGATTGAGCATCGGGGAAGATCGTTGGACGGCACATAAAATGCAGAGAGCATTGGGTCAAAAAAATTTGCGCTTTCTGCGGGTCTCCATTAAATCGCTCTGGAGGGGCAAGAGGAATTACTGGGGATAATGAGTGGATTACTTGTGTGGGGGCAAAGGATGAAGTGCTGATGTTAGGACTCTGGGTTTCAAAGGATGCGGTGCTTGGCCTAGATCCCAAAGCTGGTGTTCCCGTTTTAAAGGTTATTATCTCCTGTCTTAGTATTTTATTTTCCTCTCTGACTGCCTCCAAGTCCCTTTGTATATTACTCAAAATCTCGCCCAAATTTTTTAAATCAAGTCCTTCTGCCATTCTGCTCAGGTGCTTGTACCAACGTGGGCACTTCACTCTGTCAGGGTCTAAATCCCTTTTGCTGTCTGAACCACACAGGAGCAGAATGACGCTAGGTCCCAATACCCTTCTCAGAACCAACCCTGCTAGGTCTTTTAGTATTCCATTGCAGGTAAGTTCTAAGGGGGAAAAGGGGTTGGGGACAGAGAAGAGACTGCTCCAATATTCTGCCTGTTCAGCTACGTCTTCTTCTTCTTACTGGACTGCAACATTAACATGTAAAAACCTTTATTTATTGTGCCTTTTAACTTACTGTTTTTTCTATGGTGTATAAATAACTTATCTTACCAGAATGTTTACTGAAGCTTACTTCTCTTCTACTTCTCATGTATTGTTTGCTAGGTTGTATGAGAAGTCTTCACTCAGATCTCTTTCCTTTTCGTTCTCAGGTACAATCTGCACTTGATCCTGCTATTCCTTAATGTAAGAAAGATAAGGTAAGTATTTATTTCTGTATTCCTAATTTATGTATTATTTGGGTTTCTCTTTCTTTCTATTAACTCACTGTTAAGAGACTGGAGTGGGCCTTGAACTGGGGTTTCTGTAGTAGGATGACTGGTTTTCTCTCTTTAATTAGTTTTTTAAACAATGCTTCAGAACTTAGGTTAAATGTTAAAAGGAAGCGTTCCTTTTATTCAGGCCTTTGGTTTTAATGTTTGCTGGAAGCACTGCCATACGTGAGGAGAACATTACTGGAGTTCTTTAACACATGGCATGAGAAAGAAACATGCCGGGCCTTTGACCCTGACTTCACCTTTTAATTAATTCTCAGAAGAGTGAACAAGTTTCAGTCTAAGAAGACACTGCGTGTTGAAAGGTCACGCCTGCGTCTGACAGATTCTGGAACAGCTGAAAAAGACAGCTGATTCAAAAAGCTTTTTATTTAATCTTCTCAGCTAAGGAAAGCAATTACTGAAAAAAGTATTTCCAGTTTTCAAACGAAGGAAAATATATTCTGACTTGTTTCCTTTTTCTCTTTAAATAGAAATTTACCTCTGACACAATAACCTTTTCTCACAGAATGTTTTATATTAGCTACAAGTTTAACACTAACCTGATTAGTGAGGGAATGTAGTTCCGACGAAGCTAACCCCGATTTTATCGCAACTACCCTAACTGACTTCCACGACGCTGGGAAAACAGGTGCTCTTCAAATTATTTCTTCAGTGAAGTGCACAGTGGAATGTTGAAGCACACTTCACCTGATGTCATGAAGCCTAAAAGACTAGACTGCTAACAGTGGTGTGCTGTCGCAGTATGTGCATGTTGGCAGCCATCTTGGAGTTCCATCGGTGCCAACAAGCACTCCAGCTTGAGGGATTATCTGACTTTTGGTAAGTTTGTAGGGGGAAAATGGTAGCCAGCATACAGTTAGAAGGAGGAAACCTCCCGTGAGTCCTGACAAAGGCCTAAAAAGGAACGCAGTTCACCTCTGTTCTTAGGCTCAGGAGCATTCTGAATAGCATCCAAAAGCTCCTTCTTGGGCTTAATACCTTCTGCCGTGATCACATGACCCAAATAAGTTAATTCTGTGCAAGCAAATTTTAATTTGCTGTGCTCAGCAGTTAACCCCTTAGATTCTAGTATGCCCAAAACCTGTTCCAGCTTCTCGTCGTGTTCCTACCTGAATTAACCCATGACTAAGATAACGTCCTGGAACAAAAGAATATTTTCGACTCTCTTGAAACGGTAGCACCCAAAAGGTGTGATGAAAGTGGTCAAACTCTTACTGTCAGAGTGTAGGGGTACTTGGTGATATGCAGCTTTGAGGTCTATGGTGGTAAATCATTTGACACCTTTTGTAAGAGCTAACATTTCACTTATGTGTGGAAGAGGAAACTGATCAATAATGATGTTGTCATTGAGATTGCGCAAATCAACACACAATCTCAAATTCCTGTTAGGTCTCTTGACCACAACTAAGGGAGCGACCCACTCTCAGGACTCCACCTGTTCGATGACATCATCACTGAGTAGTTTCTCCAACTGCGCCTTAACACCCTCCTTGATGGCAAAAGGAATATTTCTTACTTTGTGAATCTTGGGAATGGCACCATCTTTGAAACATATTTTGTGTTTAAAACCTTTTAAAAGACCAATTGCTCCAGAAAAAACCTTAGGAAACTTATGAAGCACATTCTTACAGAATTCCTCATCGGTCTGGACAATGAAGAAAAGGTTCAGCACTGTTGGGATTAAGAACAATACCCAATTTACCTTGGTCCATCCACCCTAACACGGAAGGACCTGACCTGGATACGTACAGTTTGCCCAAAGATTCCCTACCCTTGAAGAAAAATTTGAGTTTCCTATATCCGCAAACCTCAATGGAATCTCCAGTGAACGTTTTGATGGTGATATCTGGCAATTCTAACTGATCCCCCAAGAGTGGACAAAACTTTTCCTTCCATACCGTATTATTGACAATGGTGTAGGGAGAACCCGAGTCCGCAACGATTGAGATATCTACACCACCAATCGACATGTCACACACAGGTTTTTTCTTACTGGTATCTTGAACATCATCTGCCTGCAAAACGCAATCATCCTCTATATTAAGCACACACATGTTAATATCATCCTCATCTGATGAATTATAGATCGCTTCATGTTCAACCTCAACCAATTTAACAGAACCACAGGGTTTCTTTTGGCAAACCTTCTGGAAATGCCCCATGACCCCACAAAACGAACACTTTGCCTTCCTAGGAGGGCATTTCTTATCATTGGCTAAATGGTTGAAGCTTCCTCACTGTAACAGTGTCTTTTAGTACTAAGAAAACTTTTGCCCCTACCAGGTTTACTACTGCTAAGCTTTGCTTGCTTTGGCAGCAGTTTACAATCCCCAATTTTAGCCACAATGTCGTCCTCTTTTTTTTCCTTGTTTTCAGCGATGACAGCTTTGGCGCACCTGCCGGTAAGTTCTGCTCTTCTAGCAATGTCAATTACACTTTGCAAAGGACTTTCACCCTTGGCCCATAGATTCTCCTGTATATTAGTATTGGACCCTTGCATAACAAGACCTTCAAAGCGACACGTGAGAGCTAGATCTTTCAAAGCTGAAACATAGTCATCAATGGATTCTTCCTTGCCTGGCTTCCTGTGGAAAAACGTGTATCTGTCCACTGCAACACAAACCGTGGGCTTGTAGTAACTGTTCAAATCGTCAATAGCATTAGTGTACTCATCACCCTCTGTGGCTGCTCTAGGTTTTTTTTTATGCTATAGAAAACTTTAATAGCACCTGTGCCAAGGCAATGTAAGAGAAATTTGTATTTTTTCTCAGCTGTGAACTCTTCCTCATCATCGAATGTGGAAACATAGTTCGTAAAATATTCTCTCCACTCTTCCCATTTAAGTAGAGGTTCACCTCCAGCTGGAAGGAATGTGTGTGGAGGAGTTAGGTTCAATAAATACCCTGATGCCATGGCAGAACTGAATATAATTTTAAGAAATAGGAAAGCTGATATACTTATTGTGCCATATGAAAGTTCTGCCAAATTTACAACTGAACTCTAAATAAACACACACTTTTTCAACTGAGAGGAGAAAGTAAGAGAAGAGAAACTCTCAAAATCGTCCAGTAAAATGATGGTTAATGAACTTGACAATAGTAGTAAAAGCAGAGGCTGTGCTCATCAGCAAAGTAAGCACATGTGAGGAAATGCTGTGCCAATCAGCGTGAACAGCACAGAAATGCCTCCGTAATCCCTTACTGCATTAACCTTGTAGATTTGGTAAGGATGCGCTTGGGTAACAGTGTCCGATGCGTGAAATGCAGTTAGCAGAATCTTGAAATAGGCGGTTGCAGACTGACAGACTTGCAGTGCCGGGTCGGGACACCCGAAGGAGTTGAATTAAAATGGCGGTGCGCAGCATAATGACGTCACTGCGTGGAAAACTAGACCGCAGGCCAGCAAAAGGTAAGTGCTGCTCCTAAGATGGCCTCCAATGACGTGCTTGACGTCACATGTATCCAAGCAACGATGGGTAGCGTATTAGTCTCATGAAGCGGAGGTGACGGTTGATGACGGTAAACTGGCAAACACCTCAACAGCTGTGATGCCAAAGGAATCTTGGCACGAAGATTCACACAGCTTGAAATTCTACCAAATTCCACGAATTACACTGACCCGGGAGGGTGGGAAGTCCAATGAGTGCTGGTGAAGGAGTACACCGGTCACAAATGTTGAGGGTTGTTTCGAAAAATTTAAAACCGTGTAGCACGCTGGATCCGGATGTGTTGGAAGGTCGTTGGCAATTTTGTAAAGATAAACCCTCACACAGGGCATGATTATAAATAAAGTTTATTCCAATGAAGCTTCCAACACAAGTACAAAATACAGGTCAGTGAAGGAATTCCGGGAGGAGCGTCCGGTCACCTCTGTCATCGTCTGTCGTCTGGCAACATTCCAGAAACGCACAGCTGATGACTAAACAGGGATGCAGCTACGGTGGGAAAGGGGGGACAAACTAGTGAGGGAACATAACAGTCTACCCGTTGATGTTATAAAGGAAGCCACATCAGATGACTTTTGACACTGATTGACTTTTTAGGAAGTTATGGTACATCGCGTTTGCCCATATTAATATCACATTCAGTGGTCCAACTGAAAAAAAATGTAACACGTGTGCACAATTAGTGAAACGGCAAAATAACTACTAAGGAAAATAAAAGTTACTTGAGTTACCAACTATATAGGATGTGGCCATGATATACCAGTAATGCAACCATGACAGGCAATGGGCACAGCCATAATAGGCCATGTGAAGCCACCTATGCTACGTTAGAGTAATACTCCACATTACAGACATAATATGCCAGACGTAGAATTATAAACTCAAACAGAGTCATCACATGCCTAGGCAACTCCTCATGTGTCTGAATACATGCATATGTGCCTAGATATATGTCTACATACCCAGCACAAGCTCATAGTCACAGGTATACCCTCCAAACTCAGGTATGACATAAAATCGCCAGATGGAGCCTCAGTAGTCCAGAATTTGCCTCATTTTCCCAGCACATGCGCACAAAATGGAGTCAAAATACATTATTCCTAGGTTACCCTACATAGGTGTAACCTCATATACCAGCTATTGTCTCATATTATCTGCAAAGAATATGTCTGGGAACATCCTCATGTAGCCTCTTAGGACATGCTCACTTATAAACTCAGTTGGTCATTTATGGCTTCATGTACCTGGATATAACCATATATTACCAGTATAGCCTCGTCAGTCCAGGCATAACTCCATATTCACAGGCATAGACGTATATGTCCAGTCCCATACAGAGGTGAATATCCTTGTATGACTAGGTATAGCCCTATATGTCCATCACATATTGATATGCTCTACCCTTGTGTAAGCAGTTATTGCCTTTTATGCTCAGCTCAGTTTTGTATGGATCCACTCTCCCATTCCTGCTTTTTCCTGTCCTTGTTCCTGCAGAGAGTCAGGGAATGTGACTTCATTTAGAGGAGATGCTGCAGGGGTGGCCATGGGAAGCAGAAAAGCTCCTCCAGGTATATATATCACACCTGCTCTCCTCTGTTTTGCCTCATAATATGAGATGGTTAGGATGTTAGTATATTCCCCTGTGTCTCTCCAAGCGGGAGGGGAGAGACAAGGGGTGAAATTGCACCGAGGTTATAGAAACTCTCTGCAATATCCCCTTTGTGTTGTCGTTCTGCACTTTTCTGCCACTGTTTCATGCCATATCCCAGTGCAAGAGGTACAACTGAAAGGAGATGGACTTGGATTGTAAAGTTAGTTCCTTCACTGAATAGAACACATTCTGTGCAGGTGGTTGCATGGGCCTGGTATGTGAAGGACACACCCTATGAAAATGTACCGTGGTGCAAGCAGTGACCATGCATATTATTTTGTCGCACAGTGCCTGGCAGAATAACAGAGAACAGCATCCAACTCTTGTGTGGGGGGAATATGTACACAGAAATCGATTTAATGTACATTACTTATTAAAACTATCTATGTTATTACTTAGTATTTTAATATTTTGAATAAATAACATACTGATAGAAATATACATTTTTCGGTTTACTTATTTTATTTTTGTCGATCTAATGTTTCACAATATTTTCGAGTCAATATGTTGGCAATTGACATACATTTATGTAAACTCGATATTTTTGTGGATGATATTTTCCACACAATATTCTGGTATGTCGATACTGTTGTTCTCAATATTCTGTCATACAACCAATTGAGAGAGTGAATCACTGTGGCTGGGATCAGCTCAACTGCACATGGTTATCTTGGACAAGGTCTCTTCTCTCTCTCTCTCTCTCTGGGGTGATGATTGCTGTAGGGCAGCTTTTGATATGCGTCACTTTCTTGAGATCTCCTTTCACTGGAAAGAGTATCAATACAAGCACACCAGAACCAGAAAATCACAGACATGGGCATAACTATACGCTTGTAATTGTAGGGAGAGAAATCTGACCCAACACCAAGAGTGTACTCAGAATATACACCATACTCCTCAAACGTCTATGTAGTCTTTAAATAATACTTGCTGATTGAAGGCTCCGACCAGACTGCAACTGTTAAAAAGTAATTTCTTGAATCAATCCAATTCATAACAATGAATCCATGTTAAATATGCATCACTTCATGTTCTCTTTAATGATCCGTTATATGTAGGTGACATGTTTAGCTACTTGATGTTGCTTCCTTTGGGCTACTAGAATACAGACAAACAAAATGCAGTATTAACAAATTGGCATATACTTTCTTTTGTTGATAACATTAATAACCATCACATATTAAAGTCTTTTCTTCAATATACATGCTGCAAATGTATTGGAGAGAAAGAAGAACTATTTACACTAATCAAACTGGTAAATCTTCCAAATAACTAATAAAGACTGTGCGCCACAGAAATCCACCACTATAAATGAGATCTTCAAAAGTCTGAAAAAACATTACAGCAACGACTACATTTTTAATTCATCTACAGGTTGGTTAAAATGTATCATATCATATTTGCTCAATTATTTCATCCTCCTAAACTGTGCCTTATTGAAATTTAAAAACCTGAGCACTAAGAATTTTGCTAAGGTAAACATCAGCAAGGAATGAAACAAAAATTTGCTTTGCATTGAACAAAGCACTTTAGCTAATTTGCACTATGGGGGAATATAATGCTTTAATAGTACAGTTTCCAGACAAAGCCTGCACTGACTGGCTTTCTGCGTACTTTGCACATTTCCATAAGCAGCTTCCTCATTCCTCCTCAATTGACGCCAAGACACCATTTTCTTGAGTTGCCTTTCTAGTTGTAGAGTAGCCACCCACTATATGAAGCATATGTGACCACGCATGCGCAGTTGGTGCGCCGCTGGAGCCCATCTGTGCCCATCCATGTCTGGATCGCAGCCAGCCATGCTATCGGTAAGCCCAGCCGTATCGTACCACATTTTATTTACACTAGTGCAGAATTATTAGCATTAGGCACTTTATCCTATGGTCATGCAAATAAATGCACCATTGGTAACCCAGGAGTAGGTTTCAATTGCCCTGGGTGTAGCTTCTCCCTTGTAGCCTCTATACATAAGAGACACCTATACTCAACAAGGCCAACGGTCCTTGGCCACAGGCTGGGCCAGATGTACCTACTTCACTCACACCAGGAGCCTCCTTTTTGACAGGCCTTATAAATTGTTGCTCCCTACCCAGACATACGCTAGATATTTTCAACTTGTTAACGGAAAACCACTGGGATTTGTTGTTTCTTACCGAAACCTGGTTAAACGATATTTTGGCCGCCGATATTGCATTGGCAAGGCCCCCAGACTTTTCTGTCAAAAACTCGGATAGAGATGACAAAAATGGGGGCCAGGTGACTATTATACATCGTTCCGCCTCCTTTTGTACTGCATCGAAACTAGTCAACTTTAATAACATTGAAGGAATGTCCTTTACCATTATTTACCTTCTCATTATCAGATGCACTTATCTATCGCCCCTTTGATACTTCGGCTGCCTCCCTACAGCTTCTGATTGACACCTTAGGTCAGCTAGCCCCTCTCCATGTCAACTACTTGGTATTAGGCGATTTTAACCTCCTGTGGATGACCCCAACAATAAACCTGCACAGCAATTTCTGTGTTCTTTGGAAGGTTTTAATCTAGAACAATTTGTTAAGGTGCCAATTAACAAAGCAGGACACTCTCTGGATCTTATCCTAGCTAACCCTTTGACAGTTATGGTAAAGCCATTCCATAAACTCAATTGGTCTGACCATGTTCTGATCCCATTCAATGTTATTTTCCTGACACCTTGTGGCCCGCATAGTCTGACTAAGAAGGTGTCCAGGCTTTGGCATAAAATCTCTGACTCCCTTTTTATGGAGTTGCTTCAATCCATTCCCTATCATGGGTCAGGTGACTTAGAACAGGAGGCCGTGGGTTTCAACAGCTGGTTGACGAAGGCTATTGACACCATAACGCCTCTGAAACCCCACTCCTCAAAGAGACTTAAACCCTCTGCGCCATGGTTCTTTGACACCCTTAAGTCAGAGAAATCAACATGTAAAAGGTTAGAAAGGCAGTGGAGGTCTAAATACGGTATAGGCGTTAAAGCAATTTACCAGGCTGCTTTCAGGAAATAGCATGCAGCTATTCGGTCCGCCCAAAAAACATATATTACCACGCCTATCTCCAAGGTTACAAACAAACTGCGAGAGCTGTTTAAAATATCAGCTCTTTTCTCTCTCCCATGGCAACAAAAGATTCCCTATCTCCTACTATGGAGCTATGCGATGGCCTCTCCAACTGTTTCTTTAAAAAAAATCAAGCCATCTGCGATCAATTCCTGATGCGAAGTCCTGCTTATCAGTAATGGGCCGCAATAGAAGTGGATCCGTCCATTTCTATTGCGGCCCATTACTGACCAGATTTGCCTCTACTACCTTAGAGGAATCAGCAGCAAAACTCGCAAGTTGCAAGTCTGGTTCTCCTTTAGATCCCTGCCCCCATACCATCCTCAAGCTGGCTGCCCCGGTGGTGAATCCCATCATGAACAGACTTATAAATGAATCCCTCGACCGGGCACTGGTTCCTTCCAGCTGGAAACAAGCTCTGCTGCTCCCCCTGCTTAAGAAGCCGTCAGCCGACCCTAAGGTTCTTAGCAACTTTAGACCAATTTCACTCCTTCCTTTTTTTAACCAGTTTTTATTAAGTTCCATCTTAGCATCACATAGACATATGATAATAATTTGGATCTGTGATACATATTCACATTTCGTAATCCCATACTGGGTCCTGTACATACATTACAATACATCTGGTCTGGCAGGAGTAATTGGTCCAAAGTATAAACAAACAAACATGAGTAACTTTAGGTCATAACAGTTATGTTCTCATATAAAAAGATACAAAAGCAATGCCATTGTCGCCCCCTCAATTGACTCTTCTTCTGGTGTCCCCACTGCTGGATACAGAGATGATGTTATATGCATGACAACAAACACTACCCCACATCGTCTCAACTGCTAGGATCGGGTAGGAGGGGTATCGACAGGCCAGTGAATCAAGGTGTCAATTTATGATCTGGCACTGTCACATCGCAGCCTGCGAGGCCCTCTTTGAATTCCTGTAACTCATGTAGCAGATTGTTCCAGTGCCATGGGAACCCTTCGCAGACCCTGGGCCTCCTCCTGCCTAAGCGTCACTAATTCGGCTTTATCAAACTTAAGAGTCACTCCGCACCAGTGTTTTAATCCAGGTTGTGTGATAACATTTCAGTGCATGGCAATGGACCTACAGGTTATAAGTAGTGCTAGTTCTATGAAACGGTTTGTTGCTCGTCCTGCTTTCTTGCGCTGAAACAGGCCCATGAATGCTCTCTTCATGAAGTATAGGATATCGCGACCCGTGGTTGCTGAAAATGGGGTCGTGACCTCCTACCACAGAGCTGCTGCCACCGGACACCCCCTGAACATATGGCCATATTAGCATCCGGTGCTTGGCACTCAAGCCATTCGAGGCAGACCCAAATACCCTGTGTAGCCTTGCTGGTGTGAGATAGGCTCTGTGTAAAATATTATGTTGCATGTATTGAAACTTAGCATTACTGGAACGCTTATGCAGATATAGAAGGATCCTTTCCAATTCCTTTTGTGTCAGTTCTCAGACGATGTTTCTTTCCCAACACCTGTGGGTCGGTAGTAAGGGGTCTTGCAAAGTATATGCCAGAACCCGCGGGAGCCAGGCAATGAGTTGGTGGCCCTCACCAATGGTATGAAGTGTGTGCATCAGTGGGTGTTGTTCCAGCTGCGTGTCGACGATTTGCAACACTCGGGCCATCTCGGCCAACAGTCGGACCATCTCGGCCAACAGTCGGCCATGCGTCAAGAAATGCCCCACCGGTAAGTCACAGTCAACTTGCAACTGCTCAAAGGGTATGAGTACGCTATTGTGGAATAGGGTGTCCACTCCGGCAGCCTCCCATGATGCCAGTCCCTTCCTCCTAATTAAATCTTGAAAAGGCTTGATGGAACTGAAACAGATCATAGAGGAGTATTGTGCGATAGGCAGCATTAGTCGTAGACTCCTGCGAAAGTTATCATGTGCAACACACAGCAGATTGTTGGCTTCTCGGGGGAACCTCGCATATGGCAATTAGGTCTCTCATATCACACATTGCACGTGATTGGTAGTAGACAGACCCAGTTCATCTGGTAGACACCAAGCCAGCCAGCGGGCAGGCCATTGTAGCTGTGCCATTAGGTAATAATGTTCAAAATGTTGTCTACTGGTAGCTGCAGCTTATACAGAGCGACTCAACGCCTGCCTTTATTCCAGATGAAACTCCCTAGCCTAGTGTAAAGGCCGCGAAATGTGTGGGGTATGTGCACTGAAAGATTGTGAAAGAAATATAGTAGACGTAGGAGCAGCACCATCTTAGACGGGGATACCTTCCCTTGGACAGTGAGTGGGAGCGTGCTCCAGAACGTCAGTTGAGGGTGAAAGGAGGCGATGGCCCTAGTGAGGTTGCTGTCTATGAGGTCTTGTGTGGTATGGTAAATATTGATGCCTAGATAGCAGGAGGTGCAGAGTTCCCAACGAAGAAGATGCAAGTCCACCATCAAATGCTGAGGCAGACAATTTGGGTAGATCGGGAACAGACATGACTTGGCCCAATTCACTCCCAAACCCGAGGCGGTCTGGAACTCCATCAGGATATCTCTAATCTCGGATATGCCATTTTGGATATCCGGACACATATTAAAACATCATCAGCATACAGGGAGACAATATGTGTCTCTCCTAATGGTATGCCCCATGCCTGACCCTGCTGTTGGAGCCTCTGCACCAGTGGGTCCATCACTAAGACAAAGAGGATTGGAGACAAGGAGCAGCCCTGTTTCATTCCTCTACTCACTGAGAAGTGGGGAGAAATGCAATGCCCTATTTTCACTCGGGCAGTAGGCTCTGTGTAAAAGAGTCTAATAAGACTGTATTCCCAGTCCACCGTATCAAATCCCTTCTCCAGGACTAACACTATGCAGGCTGCTTGGGGCCAGTGGGTAGGGGCCAGCTCCATCACTCTGTGGAGCCTGCGGGCATTGAGTGTCGTGGACCTACTACGGACAAAGTCATTCTGGTCTGGATGTACCTGGGGTGGTAGGCGCTCAAGGAGTCGAACTGGATCTTGTAATCCATCCCGAGTATAGAAAATGGACGGTATGAAGTGACCTCTAATGAGTCTTTGTCTGGTTTAGGGAGGGATGCAAGTAGCGACTCTTTGAGTGACAGCAGAAGCCGACCTTCCGTTAGCGCGGCCTGATATAGTTCCAGTAGCTTAGGAGCCAGTAGGTCCTCATTGGCTTTGTAGAACTTCATTGGAAGTCCGTCGAGTCCTGGAGTCTTATTTGTAGCTGCGCCCCTAATGGCTCCCCGGATTTCCTGTACAATGACAGGCAATATGACCTTGTCAAGGAAATCATGGATGTGGGACTGGCGGTCTGCAGGAAGGGGATCATAGAGAGTTTGATAATGAGCAGTGAATGCTGTATGTATGACCTCTTGGCTAGTCACCAGGCGTGTCAGAGTTATTCTAAGCATGATGATAGGAGTGACAGGTGTTACGCTCCGCAGGAGTCATGCTAACAGGTGGCTAGACTTGTCTCTTTCTGCATGCATTTATGCCTGATAGGCCCGGAAGTACAGGCAGTGCAGCTGTTCGGCCAGTTGGCTTTGACGCTCCATGGCCGTCGTCAGTGTTGGCCATGCTAGGGAGTCTGCACGAGCTGCCACCTCTAAGGCCCCTAACTATGTTTCTGTCTGGACCAAGTCCCTGTGCAGGTCTGCTGTAGCACCTACACCCACGTGGATACACTGGCCCGCAATCACACTCCTTTCTACGGTTGCAGACTGTCTTGAGAAAAATGTAAACAGGCAGAAATCACACTTCCTGGAGTCGAATAATCTGCTCCATGACTCCCATTTGGGATTCCGTGCTGGCTACAGCCCTGAGACTGCTCTACATCAAGTCTCAGAATACATCAAACAAATCAAGTACCCCAGTCATTGTAATGCTTCTGGATCTCTCCTCTGCATTCAACATCGTCTCTCACACTATTTTGCTGGATAGACTCAAAAAGATCGGCATTCGAGACCCAGCTCTGTTATGGCTGAAATCCTTCAACAGTGAGTGCTCCTACACTGTGTATCTTCCTCCGTTCACCTCTGCTTCCAAACCATTAAAGTGCAGAGTCCCACAGGGCTCAGCTCTCAGCCCCACACTTTTTAATATATAGCTGGAGCCACTGGTGAAATTTGTCAAGTCCTGGGGAGTGAGAGTTGTATCCTACGTGGATGACACTCAACTCCTCATTGCCTTTCAGGAAAAAGTGCCCACGTCCTTGAGCTCCTTCAAACTCTGCCTTATGTCTGTGGTGGATTGGATGAATACAAGCTGTTTAAAGCTTAACTCAGATAAGACTGCGATTATTTTCTTTGGCCTTAGGTCCACCCTCGAATCTAGCCTCTGGTGGCCGACGGAAATGGGTTCCCCCTTCCATCACCTGTGGTAAGAAACCTCGGGGTAAAATGTGACTCCGGCCTTAACTTTGACTCTCAAATCAAGGCCTCATCTGCCACTTGGTCTTCACTCTTAGATCCCTGAGAAGGATGCTACACCTTATCCCCGTAGATTTTCGCAAGACATTTGTCCATGCCCTGATTATCTCCAGGTTGGATTACGCCAACAGCTTGTATCTGGGGCTCCCGGCTTTTCTAATCCATCGCCTCCAAATCATTCACAATGCAGCTGCCCAGCTAATTCTCAAGATTTCCCCCGGGTAGCAGTGTCGGGACACGTCATCTACACTGACTTCCAGTGAGTAAAAGAATACAGTTCAAGGCTCTCATCCTTGCCTTCAGGGCCTACAACCAAAAGGGCCCTCTCTATCAGGCCCCACTTTAAACCTCACATTCATGAGAGATTGCTGAGATCCAACATCCAAACTTTTTTTTGACATCTCTATATCCACAAGGCGAGAAGAGGAGGGAGATTTTTCAGTTTCCTAACAGCAAAGTTGTGGAATTCGCTTCCGCTTGACCTAAGAAGCAGTCCGTCTGAAGCTGTTTTTAGAATAAGCCTAAAAATTGTTCTTTGACTCCTGCATAAACGTCACTTAGTCCCACTGCTGTTAGGTTGCTTGTGGCTGATCCTTCTGCTAGCACCGGGACACCTCCTTGGAGGTAGCTGTGCGCTCTACAAATGCATTGTATTGTATTCACCTTAATGTGCATTGTTTTCCAACACATGAACAGTAAAGCTATATCAACCTAATTTCAAAAATAGTGTCTGATGAAGAATGACATATCAGCTTTACTTTCACTCTTGTATCAGGTATTGTACATTTTTTTCCAGAAGTTTTTGATAGTAAAAACCAGCCCATTATAGGCTTCTGACATGAAAAATACTGATTGCCCTTGGTTGAAATAGTTCTTGAATTCACCACATTTAAGCCAAGGATTCAATATTGTCATTGGGTGTCTATCGGATGTATCGCACATACTTTTTTTTTTTTAAACTGTTTTTATTTAGTTTTTGGGGTTTTGATATACAAACAAAGAAATCATGGATACACGATACATATTGGATATCAGACATTATCAATTGGTTTAGGGCAAAGGATACAACATTGAGTCTCCTAAAAGAAAGCATGAGGTTAGGTTCAAGTGTCGCATATGTACAATTGATGAGGGTCACACATGAGTGATCTACTCCCATCGACGGTGGGTCAGGGACAACAATTTTCAAGGCCCTTTTCCTGATCTCCCCATTATCAAGTCCGATCTCTCCTCCTCCTCCTCTTCCATTTATAAGCCATAGTATTTTATCCAGGGAGCCCAGATCTTTCGGAATTTTCGGGGGCATCCCCTTGCTTTATATGTTATTTTTTCCGCCACCATATATAGATCTAGGCATGCTCTCCATTCCTTGAGTGTAGGGAGTTGATGGACACCCCAGTATCGAGCTATGCCCCTCTTGGCCACCACCAACCCCAGATTAGCCAACGTGAGTTTATGGCGTGGCAAGTCTACCTCTGTAGGGATTCCCAATAGGACATACCTGGCTTCCAATTCGAGTTGAGCTTCCAATATATTGTTTAGTTCCCTCAGTATCTTGACCCAATATGTTTTAATCCGGGTGCACTCCCAGAGGGTGTGTATAAATGTACCGCACTCTGTGCGGCATCTAAGACACTCCGGGGTGTCTGTTCTCCCCATGTTGTGTAGTCTAGCTCTGTCAAAATAAGTCCTGTGTAGGATTTTATATTGAATGAGTCGTAGTCTTTGTTTTATCGCCACTTCGCGTGGGTGCATGAGGGCGGCCTCCTAGTCGATGTCTTCCATTGGGCCAGTAGTGAGTTCCCATTTAGCCCTAAGTGGAGCTAGTTTGTCGGGCATGTTGTTAATTAGTGTTCTGTATGTTAATGAGATGGCCTTGGTAGGAATCTCCTCTTGCAAAAGTCTACCCTCTAGGGGGGTATATTCCAGGAGCGTCGCAGCATCTAGTCCCTCCGCCTCCCAGGCATGTTGTAGTCTAAGATAGGCATAGGCTTGAGTGTCATTGAGCTGGTACCTGGCTTGAAGCGTGTTGAATGGCGCCAGAGTGCCTTTCTCCATGACATCTCCTATTGTCGAGATCCCTATTAAATCCCATTGTCTAAAGCCTCTCAGCTTACCGATCTCAGCTAGTCTCGCTCCCTCCCACAGGGGTCTCCCTCGTAGGCTTCATGTCCCATTTCATTTGCTTTTCAGCACTTTTCCACGCTTCCAGCACCCTCTGGGTGGCTGGCAAGAGCCGGCTACTGCCCTTGCCTCCGTAGATGTAGTGCAATTGTGTGCGGTCTCGAAATTGAAGTCTTTCCAGCATATATGTGGGGTGATCCCTTGCTATGTGGTTCCATTAATTAATTACAATGAGATGGGCCGCTGTATAGTAGGCTCTAATATCTGGTAAGGCCAAACCCCAATTATATGGGTTCCGCTGCAGTGTTTGCAACGCTATTCTTGGATGGGCCCCTTCCCACAGAAGTAGACGTAGCTTGTTGTTAAGGGTTGCAAAAACGGTCTCTGGTATTTTACAGTAGGTGTTCTGCAACACGTAAAGCAAATGCGGGAGTGTAATCATTTTGTACATAGCGGCCCTCCCCATAATCGTCAGAGGGAGTTTCCTCCACCTCCTGACATCTTCTTGAAAATTTAAGAGGACCCGTCTTATGTTATGTTCTAAGTTGGTTGCTACCTCAGTGGTGATATAAAGCCCAAGGTAATTGAACCACTCTGTTGAGAGTTTCAGGCAGCTCGGGTAGGTCCGGGGCTCTATGATACCTCCCACTGGGTATAAGGTGGATTTACTCCAATTAATCTTGTACCCCGCATGACGGCCATATTCCTCAAATATTTGTAACATTTTTGGGAGTGTCTCGGCTGGGTCCGTAATGTATAATAAAATATTGTCCGCATATAGGGATATGCGTTCCTCCTCTAGAAGTCGGGACTCATCTATGAAGCCACCCAGCCCCTGGTAGGATCTGACGACACAAGCTAAAGGTTCCAGTATCAAAGCAAACAGTACGGGAGACAAGGGACAACCTTGTCTAGTGCCCCTTTGAACAGGCCAGCTCGCCGAGATGGCCCCGTTAACCCGGACTTTAGCCTCTGGAGCGGTATACAGAAGTGCCAACCATTCCCGAAATACTGGACCAAATCCAAATTTTTCTAAAGTATGTCTCATGAAAGGCCAATGTATGGTGTCTAATGCCTTTTCGGCGTCGAGTGAGAGGAGCAAATGGGGGCTATCCCTATTCTGAACCGTATCCATCCAATTAGCCAGCCATCGTAAGTTTAAAACGTGTGGCTCGTTTCGGCACAAAGCCCAATTGGTCTCTATGTATTAGGGGGGCGATAACCGCTAAAAGGCGCATCGCAAGAATAGAAGCCAGTATCTTTGTTTCAATATTGAGCAGTGATATGGGTCGGTAGGACCCGCACTCCTCTGGAGGTTTCCCCGCTTTAGGAATCACCACTACCGTTGCCGTTCGGAGATCTTTTGGAAGAATCCCTTGCTCTTTCGACGTTTCGAACATATTTAATAAGTATGGGGCCAGCAGGCTACTGTTTAGTTAAAAAAATTCCCCCGGAAGCCCATTTGGGCCCAGGGTTTTCCCCGACTTTTGCCGGCCAATGGCCTCCGTCACTTCTTCAAGAGTTAAGTCTTCATCTAACCTATTATCGCACATACTTTTGAACATCAATGTGTAGATTCCACAAAAGATCTTGATGATGTTTAACCCCTTCCGTGCTTCTGTCGGCCAACGGCCGTCACGAGCACTACCTCGCTAGTGCTGCGCACGTCCGTTGGCCGACGCGGCCCCGCCCACTCTTTTAAACCGCCGCACCGCGGCGGAATTCGCACCGCGGTTAAGCGGTTATAACAAATGTCTGCCTTTACTCAATCCAACAGAGGATCCCATTATGGCATTCACAACATGTCTATGTGGAGGCAACCACAAGCAGAACTATATAATTTTGTATTTATTCCACAAAAGGGTAGTCTTTTGGATCACTTCAGAATGACAATACTGCAACATACAATACTATTCATGATTTCAATTACATTTGTTGCATTATTTCACATTTACTGTTCCTTAAAATGTCATGTTTCCACATTTTTAATAAAACGTACTGCATCCGAGCTATGGTATCTAATACAAAAGTTCATCACTGTTAAAGGAGAGAAAATAGTTACAATTTAAAGAAATTAAATGAATACCTTTGCTAAAAAAGTACTAATGTAAACTATTAGTAAAATTTCAACCCTTTGTTCCTCAATCATCTCATACACTTCCACAACATGATTTTTCCAATAAAGTATTCAAAGTAGATACAGTTGCCCCACAATTTTGTTATCTTGTAGTAATGAATCTCAGACGTAACCGTTTTTGACGGTGAGATATAATAGGAGACAACTTCAGAATGACAGATACCTCATTGGAGTGACTACACAGTTGACAGTATCTAAGTAAAAGGATCATCCCAAATGTGGATGCATGTTTTTTTTATTTAAAATGTCTGAAGCTCCCCAACTGAATTCATTGGTTACTATTTGTAGTTCATGAATCCAAAATATTAAAATGTTCTCAATTTGAATTTGCAATCACCCCATCTTCTGGTAGGACTTATAGATTCAAAACCTATGCATCTAATATTTCATCAAACGTGTTTCTCAAAAATGTGCCTACATGGGTTATTTTGTGTCTCCAGCTCTAATTGCTTGAGTATGTACTCTTCATCTTTCTCAAAGTGGTCTAATAGTTGAATCTATATATTGTTTGAGACAGGTACATGTAATGAGGTAAACACAAACCTTTATATTAAAGTAATGATTTGATAGCATTTCGGAATGAGGGGATACTGAATGCCCCATCTTTGGTTTATTTACAACAATGAATATTGTCTACAAGTATGAAACCCTGTTGATTTAGCAGGTGGTCAACTGATATTAGTGTTTTCTTTTTTATATAACCCATTGTTTCACAAGGACTAAATATTGTGTAAGTATTTTCACATTTATTTAAAGTTACTTGTGGTTATGAGAAGATCGAACTTGACAAGTCTAAATTCAATTGTAGTTCCAGCCAATATCGATTAGAATTTCAAAAATGTGTTTCCTTTCCATACACTATTGTGTTAAAATGTTAATAGCCATTGATTTCTCAACACAAAAATAAAAAAAAGGCGCACTAAAAATCAAAATGTGTTTGTATCATTAGAGTAATGAAAATTCGAAGTGGAGGTTTTTCATCCAAAAAGTTTCAAATATCAATCATTAAATCAGATTCAGTCCATCATTGAGTGAGGGGCCGTATATTGATATCCAAATCCAATTTTATTCATTCCTTTATCAAATGTGATTCACCCCAGCCAACGCATTTTGTCCATGAGGACTTCATCGGGGTTGGTATCTCTGTGTCTCCGTGGGATCTTCACTAAAGCGGGTCGCATTTGGTGCGTTATCCACAACAGTGAAGATCCCATTTGGGTAGAATAAAACTACTAGGAATTTGGATAGTTTCCCAACATATCTGTCCATGAGAGGAATTGCACATCATACAGTGACACTATGCTCACGGAGATACCGACCATGATACAAACAAATTTTGATTTTTTTGCGCTCCTTTTTCATTTTTGTGTTGAAAAGTTTGGATATCAGTGTGATTCCCAAGCAGTGGTGTCACTAAAAGTTTAGGGCAACAAGATGAATTCACTAAATAGGAAATAAATATACACTAGTGCGATCCCAGACGGCCTACACTGCTTTTGTGGTTGTTTTTTTTTAATAATAAATTGAGTCAATGGACTTATGCTTCTCTTTTGTAATTTTTTTTCTTGATAACCTCTCGCAGTATATCTTTCTGTTGCCTTTCTCCTCTGTATATTAAAAAATTATCTTTGCTATGATTTCTCTGACTTCTTAATAATTCTCCATAGGGGATATTTGTTACCTACCTCAATGGGTGTCCTGAGGTACTATGTAATATGCTATTTGGTACATTTGTCTTGCAATAAAGTTTACAATTTAAAATATTCCCAGTGATATAACATTGTACATCCAAAAATGCTATGTTAGGGGAAATATATTTAAGAGTTAACTCTATATTGTGATCATTCTTGCTTAAATATGCAAAATATTCTAACAGTTCAATGTGAGAACATTTCAAAATTATCAGGACATTGTCTGCATAGTCACCAGATAATGATAATATTATTGTGATAAATAACCATGTCATTCTAAGGATACAGTCTCTCATACCAGCCCTTAAATAAGCCAATAAAATAGGGAGCAACCCTATTACTTATGGCTATCCCCTATTCTTCATGGTAGATGTTTACATGATCCAGAAAATAGTTATCATATAGAACAGGGATACCTTTAATTGCGGCCCCCTGGTGAACAACAGCACTGGGCTGTTGTTCACTTGACTAAGTAGAAACATTGAGAAAGCTATGAAACGGCCATACTTTATTTGCACGTTAACTCAATTAAAGGTAAAGAAGCAAAGCATGTTTCCTAGACAACCCACTTTTAGCATGCACCTGCTTTGCATCCCCCTACACCCACCTTTCAACACCCCGACCCTCGCCCTGCTGGCATCGGTGCGGCCCTCGGGAAGCCACAGACAGTACTTTGTGGCCCCCAGGGAAAGGTTTGCGAGTACCCATGATATAGAACATACGGGGTAAACTCCAAAAGCCATGTTTCAGATCACTTATAGACTACATAAACAGATACTGTTCCAACGTTTGATAAAGAGAGCAGAAAGAAAGAAAACAGACCAATAACAATAACATACACAAAAGTGTGATAATTAAGGGTGCACAGTGTGGTGGCTTCCACTAAAGAAACCCAAATAAGAAGTCCTCCATCATGCAGGGCCTTATGGCAGCACGCCCTCCACCCAACAAATCCTAAAAAAAAGATATGGGGGGCCCAATTAGTCTGGGCAGGCAGAGGGAGGCCCTATGTCCCTGTATGTTCAGTTCAGGGTGTGCATTACCTAGAGTGTCCAGCTCCCATGCTCTCACTTTGTGAGGGGTTTACCTTGGCATATTCCAATTGGAGCAGGGGGACCCAGAAACACGCCATCAGGACCACATTGATTGTGGTCCTTAGGGGGTCTGTGGGGCTATAGAGACATGTCACCCTCCTTACCTGTTCCTCAGACGCTTCCAGGACCTGACAGCTGCTGCAAAAGGCATTTTGCTAGGAGTTTTACGATGGAAGGATGTTATACTGGGCCCAGATCAGATGTGGGTCCATCTTAGGCAGTCAAAAACTGGCCAGACAGGTAGTGGCCACTGGGTTACACTTGGGGCAGAGCCTTGTGTGCACCGTTGGAGCCCTCAAGACTTTCAACTAAATATGTCTTACTGTGCATTCTCAGCCCCATTTCCAGACAAATCAATGTTTAAAAAATGCTTTAAAAATACTTATTTTAGGTTCTATAATCAGTTACTCTTCCATGTATCCAAATTTAAAAACAAGCTATCATCTAGGACCCAAACTAGAATCCATGTCAACTGGAGAGTCACTCCCTTGTCAAGAGAGCTCTCAAGTTGTTTCTGTTCTTCTGAAACCCAGTCCTGTCTGATCCTCGGCAGGATCTACAAAGGTTGTTGTCTTTAGTGCCATGATGCTCCGTGGCTGGATGCATGCTTTGTAAATAGATAAAAACACCAACTAATCACCCCTAGTCTGCTGGCCCAGGGAATGATGCTGCTGAATAGAAGCATACGTCCAGTCCCCTCTTGTGCTCCAACCAGATGTTCCCTATTGAGGGTCATGGAGACTGCACACTGTGGCACTGGAAGCAGTTCTAAGTAGATGTCCCCTTTAATGCCGGCCTGCATGCCACATGGCAAACTTTTTGTCCACTCCACAGGCTAAGGGTGGGAGTGACTGGCTTTTCCCAGTTTTCCAATTCCTAGCCCCCTTGGATTTCTCAAGTTTCCAGTTTGTTGGTGTATTGTATAAATGACACAAACCCATACAGCAATACAACAATCCCATGTATAAGTAAGACGAATAATTGAGCCATAAAACATAAATATATTTGCAACCAGATAGAATAAGCCACAGGTTACATAAAAATTGTCAGCTAATAGCCTAAAACATTTCCCTTTTTACCATGTAAGGAATTTCAATCTGATCTGCCAGACAGAAATTACAAACGTGGAAATCGCAAAAGGATAAGAAGAAGGTTCCTTACCATTAAGGGTCTTAAACAGAGGAAAGAGCCATTTCCTCCTGGTGTTAACATAAAGAGAGCAGAATAATAAAAATTGTAAACTGGTTTTGATAACGTTATTCTAGCAAAAAAACAGGCTTCAGATCAGGATGTAACAGTGCTCCATGTCCTTGTCACAGAACTGATTGCCAGCCTGAAATTGACCTACAGAGATGGGATGCAAATTATGATAAAGGCACCGGAGCACACACTTGTCATTCAATAAATTCCTTAATAAGAAGAACGGTTGAGTAGCCTTTTGATGGTTCAACGTAGTGTCTCCATTTATTGAGCCATATACATTGTGATGTGGCCAGTGGATTTCACAAGCAGCCAACATGTGTTTTGTCCAACGGACTTCTTCAAGGCTGCGAAATCACAATATTAGATGAGCTCAGCAGAGCTGATATTGTAACAATCCCAGTGATTGTGATTGACATGCTATGTAGTGAGGAGGAGGTGCAAAAATAGACCCGTTGAGAGTTATCGAATTATCTACTGCTTAGAGGGATGCGAAACAAGTAACATGTTGTTCACCAACATGGAAAGTGAATGGGTACTCAAAAGAGGCAGATAGATAGTTGTACAACACCACAAAGGTTGATCGTGTAATTACAATAAGAAGAAAATGAGGATTTGTGAAGGATACAACCCAATGCAGGTAGCATGCTGGATAGAATAACTTGTTTCTAAAATATCTACCGATATTCTTCTGTCAGACGTGACTACATGATAGCATTGTCAGTTTAAGAAGTATCAAACCGATGTCACGATGTATGCAGAAAAACCGTATCAATGAATGTATTTTAACAGATGAACCAAGGGGGCTTGTCCGTCAAAGGGCCCCGGGACTGGCCCAAGGTGCTGTGGACAAAAATGGTGGGATGCAAGAATGGTATGTACTCTCCAGATACGGTTCGCAGCACCTGACTTGCTGATTTGCATGGTTGCATCTAAATAAAAGGGACTCTAGATTTAGGAACTGATCCATTCACAGATGCTGATCTCAACTCAACTAGATGCCTATCTCTAGCATGTATAGTGTCAGAAGTGAGCAAAATCTTAGGAATTTTTAGATTATAACATAGACTTTTTATATGTTTGAACCATTGGAACAAATCAGCACATTCGCTAGAGAGAAGGGCTCTCATGGTATCTGGTAATACTGCTCCATCAGGAATAGGCCAAACAAGGATTTCTCACAAACATTCATCTGTCTTCACCTACACACTCGAGTCCACTTTTACGCATGTGTCCCTTCTTGTATGGCCAATAGTGACTTATGCTTATTACTGCTCTATTCTTTCTTCAAGTGTTAATGGTGCCTTATGCATATTACTGCCTTGGTCTACCTTCAAACAAAAATGGTGCCTTATGCATATTACTGCCGTAGAGTATCTTCAACTGTTAATAGTGTTGTATTCATATTGCTGCCTTAGTCTATCAGCAAACGTTTTTGGTGCCTTTGCATATTACTGCCTTAGTCGAACTTCAAACATTAATGGTGCCTTCAGAATATAAATGCCTTAGACTAACTTAAAACGTTAATGGTGTCTTATTTATATTACCGCCTTAGTCTGTCTTCAAACGTTAATGGTGCCTACTGCATGTTACTGCCTTAGTCTATCTTCATATGTTAATTGTGCATTGTGTATATTACTGCCTCACACTAACTTAAACTCTCTCTTCCCTCCTTTCTTCCAGTTCCTCTGGGGACAGGCCACGGAGGAGACAATGCTACCTCCCCGGCAGGAAGCTCCAATTCAGGGATCTCACCCTTCTCCTCCACTGCAGGTGGTTGCTCAGAAGAGCCATCCTCCAGCCCATCATGCTCAGCTGTGGTTTCAGTCAAAAAGGAGCGGAGTTCTGCCCAGGCCCTCAGTGCCTTTGCAAACTCCTCCTTCTTGGTGGTGCTCTTGGCAGGAAGTCCAAACTCCTTGCAGACGTCTCTGAACTGGGCCACAGTGTATTCTTCTATGTTGGCCAACTCAAATTCCATGCTTGTGGTTGTAGATTCACAGCAGGAGCTCAGCAAAGCAGCAGTCCAGCAGAGTGGCAGTCCTTTCAGGAGCACAGCGGTCCTTCTTCCTGGCAGAGTCTTTGCAGGTCCAGATGTGTACTCAAGTGGTGGTGTCTGAGGTCCAGTACTTAAACCCAGTGGTGCATTTGAAGTGGGGGAGACTTCAAAGACAGGTCTTTGAAGTGCACAGAGGTCCTGCCCTTCCTGCCCTGGCTCCAGGCTCATGATAGGGGAGTATGCAGTCCTGTGTGTGGAGACAGGACACAGCCTATTCAGGTATAAGTGAGGCTGGGTCCAGCTCCTCCCTCCCATCCTGTCAGATGGTCCATCAGGTCACACCTAAGCTCCCATTGTGTGTGGATGCTAGTGGGGAATACACAAAGCCCAGCTGTCACCCACCCCAAACATGTGATCAGAGACAGGCAGCAAACACCAAATAGCTAAAGTAACAAAATGCCAACTTTCTAAAAGTGGGATTTTCAGAATTGTAATTTAAAATTCAACCTCACCATAAGTTACGATTTTAAATTAGGATTCCAGAGACACCAACCATGAAGGAGTTATATCTTCCCATTTGGTAACCATGCTTATAAAATGCAATAAGGTAATCCCAATGTTATACTATGGGCGTTATAGGCCTTGCAGTAATGAAAAACAAATTTAAGAGTTTTTCACTACTAGGTCATGTAAAACTTAAAAGTACATGTTCTGCCCTTTAATTACATGGCACCCAGCCCTCTGTGTTGTCCAGGGCCTACCTTAGAGGTGACTTATATGTATTAAAAGGGATGGTCTGGGCCTAGCAAAAGGTTTATCATGCCAGGCCGAAGTGGCAGTGCTCTGCAATGGAAGGCCTGAGACATGGTTAAAGGGCTAAAGTGGGTGGCATAATCAGTACTGTAAGCCCACTAGTGGCATTTAATTTACAGGCCCTTGGCACATGTAGTGCACTTTACTGGGGATTTACAAGCAAATTAAATATGCCAATTGTGTATGTGCCAATGTTACCATGTTTTAGGGAGAGAGCACAAGCACTTTAGTACTGGTTAGCAGTGGTAAGGTGCACAGAGTCATAAGGCCAACAAAAACGAATTCAGCAAGAAGTGGAGGAAGAAGGCCAAAAATTTGGGGGTGATCTTGCAGAAAGGGCCATTTCCAACAATAAACATTAACCTTTGATGTAAAACATGAGAGAGAAAGAGCTACTCATCTAGACAACAGTAAAACTGGGATCAATCCTTCCCCAAATTGTTTGATCCTAGGTAAATATTATCTATACAAAAACCTCTTGTGTTTGAACAAAGTGCACCAGTATTAGGGAGGTGTGATGTTAGGCCTAGGGACTCATGTGGATTCCTACTCCTCCCCCTCTCTCATGACTCTTTGGCCTGAAGCGGGGGATATGGAGGGGTCACACAGGTAGACTGTGTGTAATTTCTGCCTCCTGCCCCACGCAAGATGTTGTGGGGCAAATGGCAGGAAGCGGGTGATGCAACCTTTGCATCCCTACTGGTCTGGGTTTTGAAGGAGTATTCAGGGCTGAGCCACTTGTGCTCCCTCTCGTTTGCTCCTGTGATTCTTGGACCAGATATTTGGAGGACTTTTTGCTGCGCAAATACCCACCTACTCATTCCCTAAGATCTCGAGAGAGTAGTGGGGTTTTCCCCTTGTGGGTTCTGCCTTCCAAATGAGGTCTAGCAGTTGTGGTTGGGCAGGCCACAGTATCAGCTCATTTTAAGGGGAGTTGTCCTCTTCACCATTGCCTTTTAGGACAGTACTGGAGTTGGCAATGTCATTTTTCAATGACATGCACACCGGGTTGGGGTGCTGACATACAGTTCACACAGAACTGTAGTAGAGCATGGGGTCATAGCTCCTAGTCTCATAGCATGGGGTAGCCCCATGTTGCTTGGTGGTATGGAGGAGCAGGACCATGGCACATGTCCAGTGCTCCAGAGGTCAGGGCCCACCACTCAAAGATGAAGTTTGTTTCACCTGTGTGGTCCGGGTACAATGAAAATTAATACTAGAGTTGAGCACTGTTGTAACTCAACATGCAATCAACGTATTGGAACTGGATGTAATCTTCTTGGCTCATTTTGGATGATGGGTCTGGTGGCTCAGTGGACTAATGCGTCCACTGCAGGGGCCTCTGTTTGACCTCATGGTCTCAGGTTTAAATCCCGGCAGGTCCACACAGCCTTTCATCCATCTGAGGTCGATAAAATGAGTACCATTGAGTTGGGTAACAATAAACATCTGTTATTGAGCGCCAAGATGCCTACGGGTGAACGTGCACTTTACAAATACACGTTATGTTATGTTATTTTAGGAAGACAAGGTGTGTCAAGATTTTGTAGGAATTTCCAATTTGTTGTTGACATGGGTGCGGTTTTGGGATAATTGTTCTCTTTCTGTTATTTTTGTGATGTAAATAAGCATACCTGTGTGCACCCATAAATGTCGGCATTGCTATTCAATCATTGATTCGGTTGAGTTGGGGGGCTGGGAATCCAGACTGGGAGCCTCCGCCTGTGATGTAATGGGGTATAATGTAGCTCCATGTATAATAAGAATTTGGGTAACATGTACAGTGCACGTGACAACTGACTTACCCTTAATTCAGTGATGGCATGGGCGTCATTTTGGGAAGGTATTAATGTTTCTAAGTTCATGTTTAAAAACTATCACATTTGATAAATGCCTCTCAATGTAGTGATATATTCTGATGTGTTATGGTTAAACGCTTCCCTGTGTTAATGAAATACACATTTTTTTTAATTTTGAAGAGATTTTATCTTATTTTTACATGATGTTTGTTGTACGAGTTACATATGAAAAAACATTCATGTCTCAGCTCTTGCCTGGGCTCATAGAGCCCATCCAGATCCTTGGCGCAGCTTTCCTTGTTCATTTGTTGGCTCGCCCACCTTTTGCTTTCCTCGTATAAGCAGCCAGGCTGTACTCACAATTTACTATTAGAGGGTCAAGAGAGACACCCCCCCTTGTGGACTACATGCTGAGGCACCCTTTAATGTTCCCATTTATTTTTCCTGCAGCCTACGACCCCATTGTGGAAAACTCAAGTTGGTGCTCAGGTTGAACCCTTAAAATAGGGACAACCAACATCCCATTACTGGGGAAATTTAGGATAAAAAAACCCACACTGTAGAATGGGATAGTTGGTAAGAACAGCTGCAGAATTTCTAAGGGAACGGCCTCTCACACAGTCCCACTTCACTGAGGCTCGGACAGCCTTCAGCTTTGAGAGGAGCGTGACTGCGCAGCTACAAACTACAGCCAGGCCTCTTAATGTGCGTCCTTTCACCAAAATGTCAGGGGTAGTGGAAGTGGCATCACAGGAAGTGACATCATATGACCCTTGACCCACATTTCAATTTTTTCATGAAAGTCATGTCACATGATTCTAACATCACACTCACACTCTCTTACACCCAACACTCATTCGTGTTCATTCTAATAGAGGCTCTCCCCACCTCTGGAGAGCCGGCGATATGGTGGGGAGCCGGGGGCCATCCCTGCGAATGGGGCGTGATCGCCCCGTCCGGCTGGGAAAGGGGTTCTGGTATTGGCTAGTGGCGGACGCTGCCCTATAAGCACTAAAGTGCTTCCGGGGCAGCGGAGGTTGATCCCGCCCCTATTTAAGCGGCCGCGCGACCGCAAGCATGTCTCTTGTTTGCTGCTTGCGGCTGGAGAAGACGCAGTCGCCGCCTTAGGACTCCACACCCCCTTCCTACAGCAACCACGCGCTGCCTGCCGTTTGTGGACCCGCTCCTCTGCATTGCCCTGCCAGGAGCCGCGCAGGCTCGAGTTTATCGCCTGACCTGAGAAGTCCTCAGTAAGTTGGGACTCTCGGTGGCGGCTCTGGAGGGTGAGAGGGGGCCACGTGTGTAAAGAGGGTCGCAGCGGTGATTAAAGGATTGGGTAGGCGTGTGGTTTTTTGTTTGGGCTACCCCTGCTTGTGCAAGCAATGTGAGGTTAGCGCACAGGCAAGTGAAAGGGGATTTTTGTTAGTTAAAGTTGTCTCTTGATACCCCCGTGTGAGCCTATCTCACGGTGCAAAGTTCTGTTTGTGGCTTAGTGCACAAACTAGATAAAGAGGCTTTTTGTTTTTTCTGTGTCTCCTTTGGTGTGTCTTAGGGAGGGGGGAGAAGTGATTTTGGAGAGTGTGGTTTTGTGTGGTGAGTGAAGCGTTCTTTCATAGGCTGATTGGTTCACTTTTACTCAGGCCTGAGTGGTTAGAGTTCTTGGGGGTGCAGGCAGTGTTTTATCACCAGTATTGCCAATAGTTTCAGACGCTTCCAAGCCTGCCTGGGGGAGCAAAGAAGGGTGCCAAGGGGGCACGCCCGGTTAATAGGATGGAGGAAATTATGCTCAAGATGGAGGCAATGGACAAGAGGTTGGCTTTGCTGCAGGCACAGGTCCCTCAGGGAGGGCAGCCAGTAGAGCAAGCAGTGCCTGACAGGCCTCGAAGCCTGGGGGTGGCACCCCGGGCAGCATTTCCCCCAGTTAGGAGGCGTGGCAGGGGGCAAATGGGGAAGGGGTTGGGGGCCGCAGGCCACCCATGAGGCTATGCCAGTTGGTGGTATAAGTGGGGGACTGGGCTGTGCTACCGCAGAGGTGGTGCCAGTGGGCAGAAGGAGCGGTACTGAAGGGCAGGTCAGCTCCCCTACAGTGGTGGTGTCGCCAGCGAACGGCAGCGGCGGACAGACTGGGAATAATAGTGCAGCAGCTCCAGTGGGCCCGGCTGGGCAGCCAGAATTGGTGGCACGTTTTGCTAGTGTGTTGCCTTGTCTTTTAAGGGCAGGCTTGTGGTCCGCACCATTGTTGCGGAGTGCATTGGCAGGGGTAGCGGAGGGTGACCATGTCAAAAGGCCTAAGAGGTTCGTGGCGCATGTGGATGACATTGGTATGCTGCCAGGTGTTCAAGGCCAGGCAGGGGTAACAGGTGGGTCAGCAGTGCAGGGAACAGTAGTGGCTGGGACCTCGAAAACATGTAGTGGGCTGCAGACAGTGTCAGCAGCAGCCAGGCCCCTACCTTCCCTCAAAGAAGCTTTGCCATCAGGTATGTTGCAGCCATTGCCAAGCCTGGGTCTGGGGGACGTGCGTTCAGAGCCTGATCAGTTGGGCAGGCACGTGCATCCAGAAGTTAAAGAGAAGATCTGGAAAGGAGCTTATGTGGATATATGTGAGTTAATTGTAGATACGCCTAACAGGGAGGAGGGCAAGCGGTACAAGGAGTGCTCACATTCCAGGGAATGCGGGCATTGGCCATATAAGAAAAGGGTGGAGGAGCCCATCATGAATTGGGTCAGAGGTTTCACGATTTTCCAGGCAATCATGACAGAGAGGTTCCCAACATTGGGGGGGCAGTTGGCGTGCTACCAAAATAGGATAGCTTGTGCGCATGACGAATTTGGAGGCACGGCCTGGAGGGAATATGATAAGGAATTCAGGCGTATAAAGGCTACTAGACCCACTTTGGGGTGGGATCGGATAGGTGTGAACGCATAGTTGTGTTACATGTATCCGCAAAGGGCGATGGCCAGCCCAAGCCAGCCCTTTCGGGCGGGCGCTGGGGCAAACAGTAATGCAGGGGGAAGGGCGAGAAAGGGGGCATGCAGGGACTTCAATAGAAAAACTTGCTCCAGGAACGTGCAAGTTCAAGCACTGTTGTTCTTTCCGCGGCCTACCTTCACACCCAAAGTCAAAGTGTTTCAAGAAGTCAAAGGATAGGGACCCCAGAAAACATGAGTGAACACCCGTCAATGGCCAAGGCCCCCTCCCTGGTTAACTGGCAAGCAATTGTGTCATAGTTGAACATCTACAGCGACACAACGGCAGCTCAGTCTTTATATGAGGGATTTAAGAACGGTTTCAGGATTCCCGCTAAAGGTTGTGTAGGCGTGGCCTAGTGCAGAAATCAGCAGTCATTAAGGGCTAACCCTAGCATTGCCAGGAATAAGATTGTGAAAGAGAAGTACTTGGGGATGGTGGCAGGTCCTTTTGAATCCCCCCTTTTGAGAATTTTGTGTGTTCCCCTTTGGGCATAGTTCCAAAAAAAGACCCTGGGCAGTACTGTCTGATTCATAACCTTTCAGCATCTAAGGGGAAGTCAGTCAATGAGGCTATCAATGGGGCATTATGCTCCGTTAAGTAAGCCTCGCTTGATCAAGCAATCGCAATGCTCCAGAAGCTGGAACCTGGGACTCTGTTGGCAAAAGCAGGCATAGAATCCGCTTTTCGGCTGCTACCGGTTCACCCAGAGGATTTTCATCTGTTGGGCTTCCAGTTTGACGGTGCATTTTATTTCTAAAAATGTATGCCCATGGGCTGCTCAGTCTCCTGTGCTTACTTTGAGAGGTGTAGTACTTTCTTAGAATGGGTATTTAGAAAGAGATCAGGAAACCATTGGGCACTTCATTATTTGGATGACTTCCTGTTCTTGGGCGTGCCTGGCACAGATGACTGTGGGAGGGCCTTGCAGTGCCTCCAGGAACTGATGGGGGGATTTGGGTTGCCACTGGCACAAGCAAAGACCTGTAGACCAGCAACCACAATAGAATTCCTGGGCATAGAATTGGATTCCAGGGCAGGGGTATCTAGGCTCCCACAGGAGAAGATCAGAGCGTTCACAAAGGCATTGGAAGAATGCCTGAAGGCACAGAAGGTGACGCTGCATCAGCTAAAGGTGGTAGTGGGGCAGCTGAATTTTGCACTCCGCATTATACCCATGGGCCACCCATTTTCTATGTCTATTGCGCAGGCCATGTGTGGTCTGAAGTCAAAGCACCATCATACCAGGCTGACAAGTGAGGTCCGCCAAGACATGAGAATATGGGAAGCTTTTTTGAGGGACTTTAATGGGACAGTGGTGTAGCCAAGCCCTGCCAAGACCAATGAGGAGTTGGGTCTATTTACAGATGCGGCAGGCAGCACAGGCTTTGGGGCCATTTTGGGGTCAGCTTGGTGCGCAAACAAATGGCCAAGAGAGTGATTTGATTCGGGCTGGTGGCGAACATTGGTTACCTTGAGCTTTTTCCCATTTTGGTGGCCCTCATGATATGGCCTGAACAGTTCTGCAACCAGTCAGTGGTATTCTGGTCGGATAACATGACGGTGGTGGATTGCATTAATCAACAAGCTGCCAGGTGTAAAATGATCTTGTGATTATTGAAAGAGATCATACTGCTATGCTTGAGATTAAATGTGGATTTCAGATCGAAACATGTCCCTGGTGTACTGAACAATGCAGCGGATGCTTTATCTCATTTCAAGATGCAGATATTTAGGTATCACCAACCAGAAGCACCGGAGTTTCCCTCACCATTCCCAGAACATCTATGGCAGCTTGGTGCCCCAGTCTACCAGACCTCGTTACGCCCAGCTTAGCGCCTAGGACAAGGCACGCCTATGAGGGGGCATATTGTGCATGCATATCGCAGGTTTCAGGAAGTACAAGGAGTGGGGGGATGGTTTTCCCATGAGTCAGTAATATCATTCCTGGGGTACTTGAGAGGG
The DNA here is from genome assembly GCA_963921515.1 of Calotriton arnoldi. Taxonomy (NCBI): domain Eukaryota; kingdom Metazoa; phylum Chordata; class Amphibia; order Caudata; family Salamandridae; genus Calotriton; species Calotriton arnoldi. The sequence continues at coordinate 511,026 of CAWUFW010009519.1, forward strand.
GAAGGGAGACCTGTCTCCTATGCCAAGCATCATATTGTGGCAATTTCATTTTTTGCATATATGCTCGGTTACACGGACGGGACAAAAACATTCCTAGTGCAAAGGGCTTTGAGGGGCTGGCAGCGCTTGGAGGGGTGTAGACCAGACTCCAGGCGCCCCATAGACACAGCGAGAATGGCAAAGATCATGGCCTCTCTTGATGTAGTGTGTAGATCATCAGATGAAGTTCGCGTTTTCAGGGCGGCGTTCTCCCTGGCATTCTATGGGGCATTGAGGGTGAGCGACCTGGTAGCAAAGAACAAACAAGCATTGAAAATGCAATCGGTCTCGCCTTTGATTAAGTTAAAGCCTTTTGCTTTGCTAATGGTATTGTATAGCAAAGCAAATGGCTTTAAGTTAATAAAATGCGAGACCTATTGCATTTTTAATGCTTGTTCATACAGTATTCTGTCTCTGACCATTTGTGTCGGCAGGTGTGGGGTGACTCACTCTTCTGATAATCAGCCTGCAGCTACACTGGCGACGTTAAGTAGATAGCTTTAACTACTTGTCAAAGGCCTATTGTGGACAATACAAATACTGACAGTGGGCTTTAGGCCAGCTCAATGCTAGCCAATGTATTGCTTTCTTGTTAGTCTCATTTGCTCACTTCTAATTCAAAGGCTTTCCTTCTTCTTCATGTGTTTGTCGCTCCCTTGGAGCATAGCTTCTTTACCACATGTTTGATTGGATGACTTGCACCCTTCCACTATTATGTTTCGGGAAGCATTTTTTTCTTTTCATTTCAGCACTCCATGGAATGAATGTGTGTTCTTACTCTCTTCCTCGTGTGCTGCTTCCTGTCCTTAAATCCCTACCTCTTTGTTTTCTGTGTTATTCTTCTGCCCTAGCTAGTGCATTGCATTCTCCACATCTGTGCGTTCGTGTTTTTTAATTAGTTTTAACCCCTTCACCCTCAAGTTCAGCCAGGTCACCCTCTTCCCAGCTGTGGCATTGACTGCTCGCCACTATCCTCCATCGGCTCCTCCTTTGTTTTCCCTAATCCACTACATTTTTTTTTTTTTTTTTTTAAAGTTTTTTTTTTGGGAGGGCCCAGCAGCTGCAATGTGCTGTAGGGCCAGCCCTTTGTAACATAAATAAATATTTAATTAAATAAATGCTGTTTGGTGCACTTTTTAATTGTTTTAAATTTACCACTTCGAGATGGGCATCCACTGTCTTGGGACATTACACAAAAAAAAAAAATCAAAATGCCCGCTCCAGCATTACACAGATGCACGCATGCATGGTGATGCTGGGCCGCTGTAGCATTATGAAGCATAAGTGCATGTGCGTGGTGATACATATGTGCTTCTGCATCATGACTTTTTTTAAATTTATTTTGCTGGTGCTGTTCAACATTGGCAATAATATTTTTTTTGTATCTGCCGATACGGCACAAGGTTAGTAAAAACCACTGCCAAAGTTAATACGTTTGCTTTGGAGGGGGCAGGAAGCAAGAACGTGTGGCTTTTACAATGCTTGTTTTTATATAGCGCTTACTGTTTGGTAGCGCTTTAAGCAACATATGTTACAGTTACCCAGTACCTAACCCAATGTTACTCATTTTGCAAATCTCCACATAGGCGTTAAAAGTGAGTCTAAATACGCATCTTCTATGACCATATTAATGTGATTGTTCACCTTTCGTGTATGGTTTCCACAACTCATCACAATGCGACAACCATCCGTGATGCTGTGCGATTTATACACAATGCTAGGTTTTTGAGCGAGCTGTTAGATTAGAGCTCCGAACAAAAACAATGTCATCGAGGCGCTGCAAAGCAGAGTGTCTTGTTCAAAGAACATCAAATAACATTACTGCACTGACGTGTTGGCAATTTCCTTGCTCTTAAGGTGGAAGGAATTGTTATTTTAATTAATGTGTCCTTCCATAATAAAAGTCTGGCATTTTGCAACTCTGGAATAATTTCGGCGATTTAACTAAGCCTTTTTCATAGCTGCTTACTAATATTTAAATTTATAACTGTACAGTTTGTACAAACTCGGAAGAAACACATACTGAATGGAGTGTGGGCAGGCCTTTAAGTGGGCCGGGTCCTGCCAGTGCTCAGCACTGGCTGTTGTGAAAAGCAGGGGCTGAAACGGGTCCGTATCGGGCTCTTCATTTTTGCCCTCACCCACAGGGTAAAAAAAAAAAAATCTCCACTCTGCATCAGTGCCACCCTTCCCTGCATTCGATTTAAGTTCAAAGAGACTCACTGTAGTTCTTTCACAGTCTCATCATTTCTAAACTGAAGCATTTTCAGTGTTATATACAGCGAAGCCGTAGTTGTTGCTAATTTATCTTATGTAACTAACAACCATTGACAAAGCAAATAGTCCTGGCTTGTTGTAGGTGTAATGTTAGTTGTATTATATATCTGGATGCAGTGACAGAAGCAGCAAAACACCAGTCAGGCGGTATACTATGCTTAGCAGAGATTTTCAGTTTACGTATTTATAAGCCACACCTTATATCGGCCACGCCCCTCTAAGAGACCCCCCCACCAGTTTTTTCACCCCACTTAAAGACCTGAGTGTGGGGTCGAATTTGCAACTCACACAATGCAGACAGATCTCAACAACGTGCCGCCAACTCACTGAGCTATCTTAGCAGGCAAGAAAATAACCAGTAAAGACTCTGTCGGCTCCTCACCACAGCCAGCATGGGCAAACTCGCCTCAACAAAAAGTGAAGTAATGTGGCCCCCAAACACACACAGAAATGACCGTATTTGAAAACTATGGCTTTGTGGGCAGCACGAACCTGATTGTTTCTAAATGTGGCCATTTTGTACTTGCCTTTCATTTGCCCTCGGATGGAATGTGCATCAGGAAGTGATCCCTTGTGTAGACCGCACAACGCGCAGGGCTGCGTGCCTGTTTATGGAAGAAATGGGTGAACCCCGTCTGAGCAACAAGGCAGGGGCAAATGAAGTCACTAGCAGGACCCAGAACACCGTCGTGAAAGAAACAACCTCCCTAAAATAATCTTCACCCCCAAAAGCTGCGCAGAAGCAAGAAGGTAGTTGCAAAGTAGACAATGGCAAACTTTTTATTTTGAAATGAATATGCGAGTCTCAATTTTCCAGCTTTCACAGTTTCTGCCCAGAATAAATATTGCATACATTAGAAATAATAAGAAGCGCGGTCCCGAAAGTGAAAGAGGACCGCGCTGCAGCCGGAGCATGGGGATCTCTTGTCTTTATGGGGCCATGTGTTTAAACACATGGCCCCATAAAGATAAGAAAGTGCTTCACGAATGCCCTGAAGCAGGCGACCCAGTCCGGATCGCAAGCCAAAGGGCGGCAACCAAAAACCCTCATTCCCAATGGCAGGCCACCGTTTAGCATAAACGATGACGCCGGCCAATGGGAATGAGGGGCGGGGCTTAAAGCCCTTTTCTAAAAGTACTCATCAGCAATAAATCTCGCCGAGCGAGCTGCGCATGTGCGCAGCAACGCTAGGCGAGACCTAAAAAGATATGACGGGTGGCCTACAGTGAGCTACATACAATGGCCAAATGGCTCCCTGACGATCGCCATTACCCGTTCTAAGACCGACCAAATGGGTAGAGGGGATCACATACTGCTGCACCGATCCCCAGGGAATGACTGTTGTCCGCTGGGGAATCTGGAAGCCTTTATGGCTCACCGGGGGCAAGGGAAGGGAGGCCCGCTTTTGGCACATGAGGATGGGACACCACTCACAAGGTTCCAATTCACCAGGGTGCTCAACAGGGTACTGGGGGCGGTAAGTTTGGATCCCACAGAATATGGTTCCCGTTAATTTCGTATTGGCGCAGCGGCCACTGCCGCAAGTATGAGGTTGGCGACACAGCCGGTTCAAAGGATAGGCCGATTGAAAACTGATTGCTACAAGTGCTATGTGAATTGAACATGTTGTGAATACCCCGTTTGTTTCTAGTTCCTTACCTTATTATCCTATCAACACAGGTGGTGGAGAGGTTAGGGGATCCAGCCGCTGGATACTTCATTGCCTCCTGTGTACGCTGGAGCAAGAGACGTTACAGACATGCTGGTGTTGGGCCACTCCTATGTGAGGCGCGCAGAGTTTTTATTCTGCAGGCGACTATGCATAACGAGCAAGGAAAGATGGATATCAGCTGACTTTCTATGGTCAGGCGGGGCTTCGCTTGGCCCACTGGAGAACTGCATTGGACAGAATGTTGCCCCAGAGGCTTACGCTTCCAGGGGTGATAATTGTCAATATGGAAGGCAATGATTTGACGAAGCTAGGTCGAAGAGACTTGTTTGAATTGACTGTTTCTGAAATGTGTTGGCTGGCAAAGAAATTCCGGAGAAACATGAAAAAAGAAAACCTGGGCAAGGTTGATTACAATAGTTACGGGCAACACAATTTCAATGTGACTAAGCCATTAACTGTCACTCTTCACATATTATATTCAAAAATAGATATTTATTTAGTAAATAGACATATAAAAAACTTTTTTTCACCATACAAATATATGTTTTTTTGTTATTATTTCACTTTTAAGTATTCATTTGTTGTAAGACTTAATAATTTTGACAAAAATGATTTTTGGGGGGAAAAAAGACATTCAGTGAGTAAACATATAGGACAATTTCATAAATAATACATAAATGAAATATACATTCTCAATTATAAAACACATTGGTTACAGATAGACGCAATGATCAGGAACTGACGGTGTGTACTTGAACTATGCGCGTTTCGGCATAGCCTACATCAGGGTTCCGTCTCAACGAGTCACTGAATGAAAACACATAGTCACATTATTAAACTTTAAAATTGGGTGCCCGTAGGTTATAATAATGAATTAGAGATCAATGCATGATCTAAATTAGCAAAGGAGGTGTTTAGAAAAACCCGTTGTGTATAATGCTATTGACGCTTGTGAAAAAGTATAAATGGATAGCAGAGTATAGTCCCCAAAAAAATTCACCCAAATGTGTGCACTCAACATACCATTCGTGAAAGTGATATAAAACTGCGGCTTACAACGCGGGGTTCACCATTATGGAGGGACACGACTAAAACACGACCTAGAAGGTATGTCTGTTGCGCGACCCTATATATTAGATAAGGCGCTCATGAGAATCTATTTTTAACTGTTTGATACCTTTGTTACCTATAGGATTGCCTTGAATATGTTTTAACCAAGAGGGGATAGCTGTCGACAACGTAGCATTGTGCTACTATCGTCATAACCTATAGGTAATATTGCCTAATATTTGTCTAATACGCGGGCACTACTTTTTTATATATCCTGAGTCTAGATGTATTCTATTTTTTGCCCTTCCGTACACAGGATGGCTCAACTCATTTCCGGTTTTTTAATAGACGAACCGAATCTTTATACATGGCAAGGGGGCAGCCTGCAAAGCTTTCGTAAAGCTGAAAGGTTAGAAGAAGGGTCAGCTCATACTGGGTTTTTCTAAATTAAATATATTTCTTCATAATATAACCTCATTACGCTAATCTCTACATATACCCCTTTGTGACTATAGGATACAGACTTTCCATATCAAGCCACCAAATTGGTCTCTCTTTAATCATATTCACATCGTGGGACTCACGTATTTAGGATACAACAGGTAATTGAACCAACATTTAATACTGTCTTCTCTTTTCCTTCCCCAATGTCGCTACCTGTATATATGCTAAAACTAGCCAGGTGGTCTGCCCTTGATTGAAAGAGTATCCTCTATTTTGTCTACATTCTAAGATCATTATATATACGCCAGGATTTTGGGGTCATATAAAGTCCAGGATATAATACATCAACACTGCCTAGCTGGGATATATGTTGGAAAACTTCTTTGGTCGCAACATTTCGTCCAAAAAGGTACTTTTCTATACCCTTAACTAGCATGCCATGAACAAAGAGTAGGTTAACTGTCTAAGCCTAATTAGCAGTGACTTGCGATACCGTTATAATAAACTGAATTTATTTTTATTAAAATCGAAGATATAAATAATAGTCTCTTACCGCATGTCACAGAAAAGGACATGATCACCTTACTTTTTGGTTAAATAAACTGAAGTAGGACAGTCACGGCCCAATGAAGGGTTTCAAGATTTATAAGATGAAGAGGTCCATTCATATAGACCCTAAAAATTCTTATAGCGCATTTATAAGTCTTCTTTTACTTTTCCATTTTTAGGATATGAAACTCAGGGGACATCAATAGCATTTTAACATTGCCGCCCCTTCTACTTTTTTAATGTGAAAAAATCTGGAAGCTTACTCAGAAGAGATTTAAAAGAAAGATACCCTTCATTTATAGTATATAACATCGGCTATACAGACTGGTAAGAGAATATTATCTTCAAACAGATTTTGTAGAAGTTTAATTACAATCTATAAACAAAATTGACGCATTGACAAATGCTGTCGATAAATACCAGTTTTTATTCTATTCAGCACAATGCATATAAAGTCTGTATTCTCTTGCTTCTTGTTCCTGTATAAAAAGATCACTTTCACGAATGGTATGTTGAGTGCACACATTTGGGTGAATTTTTTTGGGGACTATACTCTGCTATCCATTTATACTTTTTCACAAGCGTCAATAGCATTATACACGACGGGTTTTTCTAAACACCTCCTTTGCTAATTTTGATCATGCATTGATCTCTAATTCATCATTATAACCTAAGGGCACCCAATTTTAAAGTTTAATAATGTGACTATGTGTTTTCATTCAGTGACTCGTTGAGACGGAACCCTGATGAAGGCTATGCCGAAAAGCGCGTAGTTCAAGTGCACACCGTCAGTTCCTGATCATTGCGTCTATCTGTTACAGATAGAAGCAATGTGTTTATAATGTGTTTTATAATTGAGAATGTATATTTCATTTATGTATTATTTATGAAATTGTCCTATATGTTTACTCACTGAATGTCTTTTTTTTCCCCAAAAACTTTTTTGTCAAAATTATTAAGTCTTATAACAAATGAATACTTAAAAGTGAAATAATAACAAAAAATATATATTTGTATGGTGAAAAAAAGTTTTTTATATGTCTATTTACTAAATACATATCTATTTTTGAATATAATATGTGAAGAGTGACAGTTAATGGCTTAGTCACATTGAAATTGTGTTGCCCGTAACTATTGTAATCAACCTTGCCCAGGTTTTCTTTTTTCATGTTTGTCTATTCCCTGTCAGGGCATAACTATCCTGCATACAGGGGCCCCAGCTCTTTCCCAAATAAAGAAATTCCGGACGCCATAATTGCATGGTCCAATATTGTCCCGAGGTTGAGTTGGAGAGGTGGTAAGTCAGTAAGAGCTATAAATGAGTCTGTAAAACTGTTGAACTGGAAGGTGGGTAAGTTGTTCAGGACAGCTCGGCTGTCAACAATTCCTCATGGGTGCATCAGGGGGGAATGTTTTCTATTACAGGATGGAGTGCACCTGTCTAAAGAAGGTAATGCAGTGTTTCTGCAAAATTTGCTGGCCTGGCCAGGCCAGCGTGCAACGTCTATCGGGGGGCAGATAGTCAGTGAACTATGCTGGCCTGTGGCGGGTGAGGTCAAGATTGGGGGGACACTTCAGGCCCTTTACGGCATCCTGTTTACCAAATTTAACATCTGCGTCCCTGGATCCTCCAAGGGGTGCTGCCACCAGGTCGAAAGAAGGTGGCAGGAGTGCGGGGGATTCTGAGTGGTCGCTGACACAAGGTCCTTACCTGTCAACCACCCGCGCATTTGGGCACAACCTAGCACTGGCTTTGGGGGAACGACAAAGCTGGGTGTAGGGGGTGCCTGCAATAGGTATCCTAAGGGCAGCCGGGCCCCCTGCACAAGAATTTTCCAAGGTTGGAGACCACCCAGTAGGGAGGGGAGAGGGAAGGTGGGCCGCTCCCATAAGGAGGGCCCCCGTCTTTTGGGACTTAGGAAAAAGAAGGGGCAGAGCCAGTCTTGATCTCACTCGGAACGGTTATGGAATATTTTTGTTGGTTGCACAGGAACAGACTAATTATGGTTAGGTGATTCCCATGTACTAGAGTCTCTGTTAAGGCTAGGTCACATTTGTAAACAAAAATGTAACTAATTTGGTTACTGTGTAAAATGTTATAAAATGTTTTTTATTGTGAAAAAATGATAATAAATACGGCCAGTGTTCCTACAGCCCCTATCCCAATGAAATAAGAAATGGGTTCATTGCATTGTTGTGACATGGGGGTGTTTAGGTAAGGCGATAATGGTAAGTATTCATGGGACATCCCTGGCCATATCAATCACTCACTTGCAATCGCTCTTAATCGCACTTATACTTACACATACTTACGGATACTCAGGCCCTGGTTTACTAAAGCTTTGAATATTATTCACTATTATTATACAGAAAACAGGAGTGTCTCGTATCGGGGGAAGAGGCGGGGTGGTGGGGGGTGACAGGGACGACAGAGACAAACAGAAGAAGAAAAAATGTACTTAACCTGCTGCCCTCCAGCATCTTGTCGCGCTTTTCTGGTCCTCTTCACTGCAGGCAGGCACAGGCTCCCAGCCTGCCCTGCGGCCAATCCTGAAGTTGCTCTAATAGGAGAGCAGCTTTAGGATTGGCCTGAGTGCCGATAATTTGCTCTCCAGGCCAGACTGGGAGTCTGTGCCTGCTCTCTCTCTAACCCAGCAATGCAGCTGGGTTAGAGAGCTTCACTGCGCATGTGGGTTTGGCCGGCCTGAGATGGCTGGTCAAACCTACATATGCAGTGAAGGCAGTGCAAAACACTCCCCTTCCAGCCTGTCACCACCCTGGCGCTGGCCTGAAGCTGCTGCACAAGCTAAATAAAATGATAATAAAACGTGTTTAAAAACATTTTATTATTGTTTAATTTTGCACATTTTTGATAGAGCTGTCGGGGGGGGGGGGGCGACGCTCCTCCGACATAGCAGAGGAGCTGCCGCTGAAAGAAAAAAGTGCAGAAACTAAGGAATGCGCAGCAGTCCTGCTTTCTTCCCGCTGATTTTGCCACCTCTGAGGCCAGTGGTCGCAAAGACAGTGCCAGGGGTCGCAAGGAGCAAGCCAGGGGTTGCAGCTGTAACCCCTGGCGACCCCCTAAATGACGTCCATGCAGGTCTCTTAGGAAAGACCCTGCCACTTTGATGCCTTCTCTTGAGATAATCTCAGAGGCACTCGCTCTCCTGGCAGGGGCGTAAAACAGGTCCCTGCAGCCCCTGTGGTACAGAGACCCCCAACACTTCAGGGGGCCCCATTCAGCCAAAGGCTAATGAATATTTGTGAGATATGAGAGACTCAGGAGGCCTCTTCACGACCCCTGCAGTATTCTAACACCCACGAAAGGTGGTGCTCTACTGGATGGATGGATGGATGGATGGATGGATGGACGGACGGACGGACGAACGGATGGACGGACGAACGGATGGACGGACGAACGGATGGACGGACGAACGGATGGATGGACGAACGGATGGATGGATGAATGGATGGATGGAAAGACTCAATGATGGATAGATGGATGGAAGAGTGTGAAGGAAGGGATGAATGCAAGACCGGAGAGGGGGAGACAATGAGGGTTAGAGGTCAGGAGTAATGGATGGTGGAATGATGGAATGATGGAGGGAAGAAAAGGCGAATATTTAAGGAAGGACATAACGGGAAGGTACTATGTTTAGCCTGCTAAAAACATAAAATATAAAATAGTTGTGTGAGTAAATTGGTTGATAAATGGGAGTGTGGTAATGGGAGGACCGGATGGTTGTATGCATGGATAGACGGATGAATGGAAATGGAAGAGAATGAGTGTGAGGAGGTTGTGACTGATGGGCGGGGAAAGGCTGGATGGCCGTAACTGCAAGATAAATAATTGGGTTAATGTGACTGGATGGCTGAATGAATTTACAGATGGATGGATAACATGGATGGATGGATGGATGGAGTGTGAGTGGTGTGAGTAACGCAAAAATGGAGTGGGAGACAATGGGGGTGAGAAGGATGGATGGATGGAAATTGGGTGGATGGATGGAGAGCAAGAGAAGTTGAGAGGGAGGTTGATTTTATAGATGTGAATGTATATGTATATGTATATATATATATACATATATATATATATATATATTTATGGATGAACATGGATGGTTCAATGGAGGGAGAAATATTCCTTTTAGGTTGGATAACAATTATCGAAATTACACAGCATCTGTGCAGAAAGGGTGGCTTCTGCTGGGCTCCTCCGGTGGCACACTGATTGCACTTCTCGCGTGACAGGAGTCTCTTTAGTTCTTTAGTTTCACGGACACTCATTGATTGATCGATGCTGCTGGCAGTGATTAAGGAAATAGGCTGGGGTGACACTGTGGTGTTTTTATTTGGGGGGCTGGGCAGTGTGTCTTGACACCCCTCTCGCCCGAAATAGGGCCACGGATGAGCTCAGAAAGCGCCCTTGTCAGCACAAAAACACAAATTCGCCCCATCAGACACACCAATTTGCAAGAAGGGGAAAAAACGCCGAAACCTCGTCTTTTTTCCATCCATTTTATTCATGCCCTTTTCTAGCACTGGCTGAAAGGCTCTCAAACAGACGCCATGTGGTTCCAAGTGGAGAGGGCCCTTTGAAGGTTCCCCCTGCAATTATGTAAAATAGCCATTCAGGCAGCTGATAGAATTGGAAGGGGTTCTGCCCCCAGGCCCCTCCCTGCAGCCCCCCTCACTGGGCCCAGCCTCCCCTGTTTGGCTTTTCAAAGCAAACCTAACAGGATGTCTTTCTTCAGGACAAAGGGAGCCGAGAAGAAGTGAAGAATAAAAAAGTGCCCAAACTTGTACATTGAAAGTCAAGGGAAGCCTCGGCAGTTTAGAAGCCATAAATACCGCTGAAAGGGAGGCGGCAGCAAAAGGCCAAGCCCGTTCAATTAAGAGTTTCCCAAGCAAACGAGCGAGGCCTTTTTGTGCCCAAGTAAAAGTCATAGCCCTCTGTTCTCATCACAGCGAGGCTTTCAGAAAGTTGGTGGCCTGGCAGCCCCAGCCTATATTTTACTCGGTCTTCCTTGATTGCTGCAAACCGCTATTATTTGTTTACATTGTAAGCGAGAGCGAACGAATTGCAGGAAAATACCCATTTTAGTATGCGGTAAATGAACACTTTACAGAAAAAAACTGGGGGAGGAGCTGGGCGAGAAATGTAAAAGCGCAAAATACAAAAACGTGTCACCGGAGCGTGAATGAAAGAGAATGCGTAATGGAAAGGATGTAGGGAACAGAAAGACAGATTTGAGAAAGAAATTATGGAATTATTAGGGAAGAAATTAAAAGGGGAGAAGAAAAGATAATGAGAATTAAAGAAATGGATGAGAAAGAAAAGGACTAAAGGGAAAAAGTAATTAAAATGTCAAAGTAAAAAAAGTGATTGAACGAGCACATTATATTTTATAGGAAAGTAGTAGTTGTAAGCAAGTAAGTTTGCTTCAAAAGCTATAAAATTGTTAAAAAGAGCAAAGGAAGGGGAAAAAAATCAAAAGACTGAATGAAGAAAATAAGAATTAGTGGGGTGTTGTGAGGGAAGAAGAAAGAAAGAAGTAAAAGAAAAAACGAGAACGAAAAACAAGTAAGGAAAAAAGAGCTCGAGACAGAGATAAAAAGAGCACTTGAAGAAAACAAGAAATAAACGCCCGCAACAGTAAAGGAAACCAAACACAAGCACAGGAATAGATTGGGGGAAAGAGGCAATGCGGGAATGGGGGCGAACAAAGCAGGCTAATGGTGGAATAAAAAAAGGCATATTCAAGAGTCAGGAAAAAAAAGAAGGGGCGAAAAATAGAAAGAAAGGATGCGCCCATTTCCCCCTCCCCAGCCACCCCACAAACACGCACGCACGTCCGCGTGCATTAGCTGCAGACTGGGGCTCGGTGGCTGCTCACAGCACCACAGCACTGGCTGGGAAGATTCCCTCGTGTGGTACCGCTGCAGGGGCACTCTGCAAACTCTCTAGGGCTCGCATACCCTCTGAAGGGAGGGGTCGTCAGCCGTGCCCTTCTGGCATGTCCATGAGCCGGGTCAGTGATTCTCTGATCTCCATGAAGATTGCTCATTTTAGGTGTCACCCTTTAAATGATGGCCCTGGGCGCGCTCTCCTCTGGCTTACACCTGCCAGGGTTTGAGGTGTTGCTCCCTAACAGGCGGGGTTTGGCTGAATGCACATATCATGGGCCTCTGCGAAGGGAAGCCCTGCCGGCCTTGTTTACCCCCGAGGTGTTATTTTATGTTCCTTAATATCGGCGTCATGCTATCCGTGTGAATGCTTTCAGAGTAAGAGGGCTGTCAGGGACATTCACGCCCCCACACCTTCAAATCACACAGAGAGATGCAATAAACATTATAACGTTTACGCGGACGCCCTGGCCAGGGGTAGAGGTGTTGGGGTTTCTCCTTCCAGGCCCACATCCCACAATATCTTTGAAGGTTAATGTTCGCGATAACATCAGTTCTGCGCTTTACACAAAGCCCAGTTACAGCCATAAAAGGACTCCCAAACCTGCTTAGTTTAGAGATGACGGGACATACAGGAGACCGCATTCAAAACACTACCGAATTTCTCATTCTTACTTAAACGTTTTTTTCTTTCTCTCTCTTTTGGTCCCTTTTCTCTTTCTTTATTCAGTTCCTCTTCATTTCAAGTATTCTCTATACTTTATTTTGTTCTTTCACTTTTTCACTACTCACTTTTCATAACTTTTTTCGTTTGTTCCTGCCTACATTTTTTCTCCATGTATTGGTTCCTTCTTCCGTACCTTTTGCATTTCTCAATTTCTTTGTCATTTCTTTCTTCTCTTTCTTATCTATTTATCATTTCATCTTACTTTATGTTTTCAGTTTCTCTTCCTTTCTTTTATTTCTTCCTTCGTTTAACCGTTTTCTTCGTGTCTTGCATAGTTGGTGTTTTATTTTTTCTTATGGTTTATTTTTCACATTTGGATACATTTGTCTTTATTCTCAATCTCTTTTTTATCAATCTTTCTCGTTCCGTTCCCTTACTTCGCCTTCCCCCGGCCTTTCCTCGCCCTTCCTTTCTTCATTTTTCCCCTTCCTGCCTTCTCCCTTCCTTTGCTATTCTGTTATCTGACGGGCTTGTCGGGGGTTCTGCTAGACAGGAAGTTTTGGAATAGTGGGGCAGGCTGGGAGGGGGTGTGCTTCCAGGAGTGGGGTGAGAAGGTGAAGTAGGGATCAGTATCTCCCAAAGCCAGGGAGCTCTTTATCTGCTGCATAATCTGCATTCTTCCTTTCCCTGACTTCAAACGCCCCCTCCCTGGACACAGAAGCCGGGCCTTTATCTGCTTGCAGGCCATTGTTGGGCTGATTGCAGATATGCTAATCCGTGTACCTGTGCACACAGGGCTGGGGTGAAAGGGTGACTGCGCGATGAGAGGAGGCGCACAGTGTGCAAATCCCAACATCCACTCCAGGGGCGCCCTTTCGACCCGCCTCCCACTCCCCCTAGTGAATATTGATCATGACTGACACCATTTACGAGACGAGCGGCACACACTGAATTGTCTCTTGTCGTTTAAGTAGCAACCCCTTCACGTAACCCCAAGACCCACCCCAGCAATAACCATCACCTTCAGTGCCCAGCACGGGAACAACGGGCAACCACAGTGTCCATCTCCAGGACTAGCGTTCATTTCTAAAGTCCATCCTAGGCACAAGCAAGCCTCAGCCCCACTGCACTGCACTCCAGCAACAGCGCTCACAAGTGCCCACCACAGCAACAGACCACATCTCCACCCCCAGCAACAAACCTCACCGCCTAACCCCAGAAACAACCCTCACCTCACCCAAACACGTATCGCAGCAACAAATCCCATCTGCACCCATTCAACAACCCTCACTGTTTAATCCAGCAACAACCCTCACCCAAACAAGTACCACAGTTGCAAACCTCACTCTACACCAGCAACAGACTTCGCTCACTAATCCCGGCAAGAAACGTCACCAATATACCAATATAAACAAACTTCGTCCAACTTCCGGACTCCAGCCCTCGCATACATTGTGTGCACCAGGAACAACATTCATCCATACTGCAGAACTCCAGTGATAGTCTTTGCCACCAAACCCACCTAGTAGCAACCCCCCGCCCTGCATTGCTCCTGCAATAATCCCATCCCTGCAAAACCCATCCTGCAACAAACAACCCACTGTACAACTCTAGGAACAACCATCACTCAATAATCCACCCTGACTAACATCACCCCACTGCATAAGTCAAGCAACAGTCCTCACCCAAATGTCACCCCAGCAATAACCCTCATCCATGGCACCTATCTCAAGTAACGACATCTCCACCAATGCCCATCCGAGGACAATCCTTGCCCTCAGTGTGAACCCCATAAACAATCTTCATGCATAGAACCCTCCCAGCAACAGCACTCAACCACCGGTGAACATCTGCACCATCAACCCTTATCAATGCCCACTTCCATCCCAACCCATGTGTCAATGTCCTCTCAATGTGCAACTCTTGCCATCAATATCAACCTTTGCTGTATCCCTTTCCATCAATAACTACAAATGTTCACCTTACGAGACAGACCTAACAACAGTTCTTTCAAATACCCATTCATGGACAAACCTCATCCCAAAAGGCCAGCATCAGAGACACCACTGACTCCAAAAACTCATCTCAAAACCACTTCGTGCCTCACCAATCACCCCCAGATCTACACTTACCCCACTTCACACCAGTATTCTACCCAGGAAAACCCTCTTCCAAAAAGACCACCAGCAAAGCCAATGCTTTGACTGGGGTTTAGGACCCGGACCCCCCAGGTTGTTCCCGGCCCGCCCCCATCAGAACCCACAAATCAAGACTTGAAGACCAGAGCTGTGGGTAAAAGAGGCCATGTTTATTATAAACCATCACATATAAACATGACAATATATCATCAATAAGATTCAAATTTCATACAACATAGATTTATCAACTTTGATCACTGAACGATATTTTCATTTATGTTGATCATAACTTCATAATCTATCAGCAGAAAATGACAGAACTTAATTTATCGACAAAGACTGTTCGCTCCAGCACAAAGGGGCCTTCTGGCTCGCGTCCCCCAACTGAGAACCACGCAAGGCGCAACCCACCTGCGTCCTTGAGAGGTGAGCCCCTGCCATCTGGTCCTTGTCCGCCACCTGAGGGGCCCACCCCTCCACCACCAGGCTGCACATCGGGGCTCGTAGGGAATAACCAGGGGCGGATGCCCCATGCCCTAGATTGTAAACTGGCGCCTTTGCCCCCAGCCGGTGTCTCCATTCTTTCTGGGGTGAGCTTACCGTATCTTCCCCTCAGTGCTGGCCTAGGGAGTATGCAGGAGGACTCCCCTTAACAATGTAAGGCAATTTATGTGGCCTCCTTACCACCACAAGGGTGACCAGGGCCAACCGCCCTTCGCCCTCCCCACCACCAGACCATTCCTGAACCACCAAGTTCCAACGATCCACAGGCACGGAGCCATGTCCGATTCCACTGCCCGGATCCACCGGTCTGGGTCCCCGGTAGACATGTGCCCACCATTGCAGTGACCATACGATCCCCACGCCTAATCTGTGGGCGTATTCCCAAGTAGGCCCCTGCCCCGGGCACCGCCAGGCCATTCCGGCCTTCATGGCACTTGGCCGAAACAGTAAATGGCACTTGACCGTAGTCCTGGGCCCCAATTTCGCCATGGCACTGTGAGACCACGCTTATCCTGGGAATATCCGATCCCAATTGGGCGAATCCAGACAGGCCCTCCGTCGGGGCCCCGTGTCCCAGCCCCAATTATATCATTACTTCGTAAACGTATGATAACCAACTCTGGGAACTGTAGTCCCCCATGGCATAAGGAGTCTTCCACCCACTGGCGAATGTGTGTGCTCTGAAGGCCCTCTTCCTCCATCAAACAGAAGGGAGACACTCTGAGCCCCCTAGCTTCAGCCCACGCTGCTGCTGCCATCATGCGTGGCCCCATCGCACGGGCAAGCGACTCACACAACTTTGAAAGACATACTATCCTATTCTCGCCTAGAGAAAATCGGGCCCGCTGCTCATGTTGCAGCCCCAACTCTGTATTGAGTCAGCGCCTAGAACCATCCCCCAGCTGCGAAAGGTAGTCCTAACTATGCTATGCACCACCATGTCAGTGTTTGAACCTGAGGATGGATGGGCGTGTACTCCACCATGAGCCTCGACCGGCCTACTCTATCCCTTTATGCCGATTCGTGCTCCATAACCATCCCCCTTCCAGTATGGCCAGGTACAGCCTATACCCCCTCGCTCCTCCTTTAATGATACCCAGATAACCACATGGACTACCAATAGAAGTTTTTGGAGTAGGGGGTCGTAAACCCCCGGCCGTATTTATTAAACAATTTTAATAAAACATTTTTTAATAAACATTTTATACCTTATTTAACACAAAATACGCAGAATAAATTGCATTCCATTGTTACAATGATATGTACAGATGTCAGATGGCTAACCTTAACATAAATCTAATACAAAGGTATTCCTATCTTAATCTAGCATACCACAGCAATTACTTCTGCGCATTCCCTATGAGCCCACGGCAAGGTCACGTCTGGGTTCAGATCCTCCCCCAATTAAGCCCCACGCCCTCGTACCGGAGTGCGCATGCGCGGGGGCCCAGTCACCGTGAGGGTACTTACCCCTCCCGGTCACCCCCATACGCCCTGTATATTATCTCCAAGGGGCCCATTGCACCCGTGTGCCCGTGCGGGGTGGCCAACCAGCCTACTGGAAAGCGTCACTCCCCATCCCCCGCACCCCTCCAGCCTACCGGCTGTAACCGCCCCTGGAGTACCGTGAGAGACCGCTTGTCCCTCCCATTGGGCGACCCCATTCCAGAATGGCGCCGCCCCTAAGGACCTTAAGTTACTGCTCCCCAATCATGACCTTACCGCCGACCAAGGAAACGCCAAATACGACAATTATATACTTATCAAAGAAAATCATAAAGCTGTCCATCAAAGAAAACGGGACAATAATTAAGCAAAATACAACACAATTTTGACTAAAACATCTCTATTTTAAACGATTCCCCCTACGATGCCAGAACAACTTGCTTTAGGGGATGGTGGGTGGGCAAATTAAGGGCAGCCTCCTAGCGAGGCTGGTGCGTAATCCGGCTGGGAAGCGGCGAAGAGATCCAACTCGCCGCTCCCGAGCCTTATCAGGGGTCTCCTGATGACGTCACAAAGACGCGTGCCCCGGAAGCGCGTTTCGCTTCCGGGGCACGCTCCCTCCCCAATCATTCTGTAAGGCGGGCCCACCGCGCTCTCAGGGCGCGATGGGCCCGCCCCCAGTGTGGGCAGCATCGGGGCCGGCTCGACCGCCATACCTTTGGCGTGGCCGAGTCCGGCCCCGCCTCTATATGGCCAGGTACAGCCTATACCCCCTCGCTCCTCCTTTAATGATACCCAGATAACCACATGGACTACCAATAGAAGTTTTTGGAGTAGGGGGTCGTAAACCCCCGGCCGTATTTATTAAACAATTTTAATAAAACATTTTTTAATAAACATTTTATACCTTATTTAACACAAAATACGCAGAATAAATTGCATTCCATTGTTACAATGATATGTACAGATGTCAGATGGCTAACCTTAACATAAATCTAATACAAAGGTATTCCTATCTTAATCTAGCATACCACAGCAATTACTTCTGCGCATTCCCCTTGAGCCCACGGCAAGGTCACGTCTGGGTTCAGATCCTCCCCCAATTAAGCCCCACGCCCTCGTACCGGAGTGCGCATGCGCGGGGGCCCAGTCACCGTGAGGGTACTTACCCCTCCCGGTCACCCCCATACGCCCTGTATATTATCTCCAAGGGGCCCATTGCACCCGTGTGCCCGTGCGGGGGTGGCCAACCAGCCTACTGGAAAGCGTCACTCCCCATCCCCGCACCCCTCCAGCCTACCGGCTGTAACCGCCCCTGGAGTACCGTGAGAGACCACTTGTCCCTCCCATTGGGCGACCCCATTCCAGAATGGCGCCGCCCCTAAGGACCTTAAGTTACTGCTCCCCAATCATGACCTTACCGCCACAGGCCAGATGGTTGACCGACTGTCTGGCCCCCCCATCGCTCCCAGAAAGGTCAAAGCCTAGCTCTGAACCCCTCCATCCAAGCCAACAAGCTCCCCATGAAAATCCTATTACCCAATTGAGATAAATGGACGCCGTCTTGTAGGAAGCACGACTCCCCTCGTATGCACCCATGGGAAATCGTCTGTAAATGTGGGGACCTGAATAATCTCTCCAATTTTGTGTTGATCCTCCGAACTGAATTATTTAACGCCTTCACTGATTCGCCCCCGCCATTGCATCCTTGGGACCATGTGTGACCAAACTATGGTGCACCCTGGGCAAGTCCGAGCCAACCAACCCACTTCCGTCAGTACAGTCTCCACTAGACCCCTCCTGCCCAAGTGCACCAAATCATTCCCACCCACGTGTAGGATAATGGCGCTGGGTAGAACCCCATTTTTCTTTAATAAATCTGACACCAGGTCCCTGAGTTGTGTGATGAGGAGACCCCTCTCCCATGGAAAGACACTGTAAGGCCTGCCAGTTCAGTTTTTGACTCAAATTTTCCTGCAAGAAAAAAGGCATGCAACCGTTTTACGTAAGAATGGCCGATGATCCAAACCACTTGCTGTCTTCGCTGGCTGGCGTGACCCTGTCCCAGCGCCGACTGCTGTTGCCGCTGTGTCGCCATCAGTTTCCCTCCTGCGTGACAGGTTCGAGAAACTGCAAATCAACAAAAGGAGAAAGACATCAGAACCCAAGCTCCCGCACTCCTTATAACAAATGCATACGCACATAGCGCTTGTAACAATTGGATGACCATCTACCAATCCTCTGGACGTCCCCCTGGCAGACCCCTAGCCGTCGCCTCAGTTGCAGCTCCTATTCTGAATGAATGCGTCCCAAAGCTACTTGGTTCCAAACCTGCTTTCAACACCGCCATGTCCAAGACTCTTTTGAATTGGAATTTTGTGAGCGGGGTGCCATCTGCATGAATTAATAAAGGGCCACCCGCCCCATCGGCCCTACTGCCCAAAAATTCCTCCAAGTTAGCAATAGGGCAACAAGGATTTGAGGGTGCACGGTGTAGTACAACTCCTTCTCCCCGGGCAAACTGGTCCGTCTTTGACTTCTTGATAGATATCAGCACAGAATCCCCTTGTACTTTAACCCGATCAAATTGTAGGCCACCCTGCACATCCCGCTTGTTGCTGGACACCAGTTCACTGATCCTAAATGCCCCATAAAATGCCAAAGAAAATGCCGCGCGGAATAACAACACTTCAGCCGTGGAGCTGCACACTAAACCGAGAGACCCAAGCAAAGCTGTTAACAACTCCATCCCTATAGGCCGCCTAGTGTCCGGCACTGATCCCTGTATGCGCTGCCACCCCTTCAAAGCCTTCCTGACTGTGAAATTGTTTGCGGGATCCCTTAACCCTCTTGCTTGCGCAAAAAGGAAATTGCTGCCATATGTCGCCTGGCGGCCGCCACTGAACGCCCCTCCCTCTGCAAAAAGGCTAGGTAGGTCAGGATCCTCCCCGCATCATGCCAATGTTCCTCCCACTCCCTTCCCAAAAAGGTACAGTAAGCCCAAAACGCCCCTTCGTATGCCTTCCTAGTCCTTGGAGCTAGACTAGCCGCCACGAGGTCCGGTAATTGGGGGCACCAATCTGCCAAAGAGATTCTGGGAAGGCCGTCGGGCGCACTGCCGCCTCTGGGAGATGTGTCCTGAACACCTGCATCTTGAAGCGAGAGAGGGCGTCAGCAGCATGATTCAATATTCCGGGCACATGCTTAGCCCTAAATTGTAAATTCAATCGCATGCATAACAGTACAATCTCTTTCACTAGGCGCAATATCCATTTGCAATGTGCAGTTTGATGATTAATGCATTCGACCACAGACATATTGTCAGACCAGAAAATGACCGAGCGGTCGCGTAGTTGACCCGGCCAAACAGTCAAAGCCACCCAAATGGGGAATAATTCCAGGAAACCAATATTTTTTGTGAGGCCACTCAGCCTCCACCATGTCGGCCACCGTTGAGCCACCCACTCAGTGCCCAGTATGGCGCCAAATCCCTCACTGCCAGCAGAGTCCGTCATTAGTCCCAACTCTGGGGAGGCAATGAGTGGACCGGGCCACACCAACCTGCCATTGAAGTCCCTCAGAAATGCCAACCAAATGCGCATGTCCTGACGTACCTCAGCAGATAGCCTGGTGTGATGGCGTTGTTCCTGAAGTCCGGACATAGCCTGTGCAATAGAGCGTGAGAATGGTCGCGCCATAGGTATTACACGCAAAGCAAAATTCAACTGCCCCACTGTCTGCTGCAACTGATGTAATGTGACCTTTTCCTTCTCCAAGCACTGTTGCAGGCCTAACTGAAACTTTCTAATTTTTTCTTTGGGTAACCTGAAACATCCCTGTATGGAGTCCAATTCTATCCCCAGGAATTCAATGCTAGTGGATGGCCCTACTGTCTTCCTGGTGCCAATGGTACCCCAAAAGTCTGCATGAGTGTGCAAAATTCACGCAGCGCCCATCCACACTCCGGGAACCAGGGGAGCCTAGAACCAAGAAATCATCAAGGTAATGTAGGACATGCGTGTGCCCAGTAACCTGCCCAAAAACCCATTCCAGAAAAGAGCTGAATTTCTCAAAATAAGAACATGACACAGAGCAACCCATGGGCATACACATATCCATGTAATACTTTCCTAGAAACTGGAAACCCAACAAATGAAAATCCGCAGGATGGACTGGCAATAAGCGAAATGCAGACTCAATATCTGTTTTTGCCATCAGCGCACCAGGGCCCAGGACCCGGAGCATTTCCACCGCTTGGTCAAAAGATGCATATTTTACCCTGCACAACTCTTCACTAATAGCGTCATTCACTGACAACCCCTTAGGTGCCGATAAATTGTGAATCAGCCTGAACTCTCCCGCTTCTTTCTTTGGCACCACCCCTAGCGGAGAGCAAACAAAATTCTTTACCGGGATGGTGTCATATGGGCCTGCTATTCTACCTAGCCGTAGCTCCTTGTCAATCTTATTGGCTGCCACCCGTGGGTTAGCTCGTACTGAAGCCTGATTCTTACAGACCGACTTACCAATATAATCTGGGGCGGGTATCCTAAAGCCACAGGTAAAGCCTTCCAACAGCATCTGGGCAGATGAAGGACATGGGTACTTATTCAGCCAAGGGGTCAAAACCGATATCTTAATAGGGGAACGTGAATGGATAGCTGGCGCACCCTCAATCCTGTTTCTTTCTCCCTGCATCTTTACCTTTCTTGGAACATCTAGACTCAGGGTGTGATGTGTTGGCGCAGAAGGAACACGCGTGCCTGAATTTACACGTTCCAGGGGCCTGCTACATGTCCGCCTATTGAAATCCCAGCACGCTCCCTTCTTCCCGTTCCCCCCGCCACTCCTGTAAGTGGAGGGGGAATTCTGCCGAAAGGGCTGAGCAGGCTGACTTCTTGCTCCCTCCTGCACTACCCCGCCAACATGGTCAATCCAAGATATCAAGTCCACTTGATCCCAGGCCAGTGCAGGATCAGAAGCTCTTGCTCTCCTAAAACTTTTATCATAATCCTTCCATCCATTACCCCCGTATTTATCGTGCGCCATAGTGATCCGATTCTGATAACATGCCATCGCTGCCTGCATATTGGGAGATTGCTCCGCCATCACGGCCATATACACTGAAAAACCCCTAATCCAATTAATGAGGGACTCTTCCAACCTATATTTCTGCAGTTCGTTAGCCCATTCCCGAGGAAGCATCCACTCCTTATTTTTCTTAGCTTCCTCCCGCTCAGCTTCATCAAGTAACAAAGAAAACATGTTCACATAACTCCCTTTCCATATTTTTTCTTTCGTTTCTGTTGTCACATGTCTGGCCAAGTTCTCCCTGGCAGTGCGGGCCTCACCCACCCCCAACAACGGCAGAGTCACTTGCTTACCTGGTGTCTTGCACCCCGCCGGCTCCTGGACCTTCTCCTTGGATGTATCGCCCACCGGGCAGGGCCCCGGTAGGTCCTTGTTGCCCCCGCTGGGGTTGCGTTGCCCTTTGGAGCGGGGGAACTGGTAACACCTGCCCCTTACCCGGGGCATCCCCGGCGTACCATTAAACTGGGACATGATTTGCCTTGCCTTTTCCATTAAATCTTCCCCTTCTACCGTGGCTCCCGCTGCCGGTGACCAGTTAGCCACCTTCCCCAACCAAGGGAGCAGTGCTGCTAGATTGGAAATTAAATCCTGTGGTACCGAACTCCCCGGGGGTAACCGGGGCCCCGGGCCCCCCTAGTGGATCCACTGGGACCTGAGCTGGCTGTGGTGCTGGCGCGTTAATTGGCACGGGCGGAGTGAGAGCGGGCACCGGCAGTACAGGGGCCGGCACAGGTGGTATATTGGCAGGGACGGGAGGGATGGGCGGCGGAACAGGCATTGGGGTGGGTATTGGGCATGGCACTGGTGTCTCGGGCACCCTCTCCCCACCCTTCTTGGCTCTATTCCTCTTTGGGAGGGGTGGAAAAGCCTCTTTGGGTGCCACATGCTTGCGCCGGGGTCTCTCCCTGGCGCCTCCTCCCCATCTACTCTCTCTTTTAATTCCGCTACAGCCTGCCCAATCTCATCTATCTGCTTCATCCTATCCTCCATTGCCACCATTTTTTCCATCATGCCCTGCAAAAGGCCTTCCATACGGGACTGTTTGTCCCCCGCTTGGACTTACTTGCCATCTTAAATCTCCACCCGATCACAAAATGCCCGTTACAAATGGGCCTTCTGAGTGAGTCCTACGCTGGCGCACTCCCCCACACAGACTGGGCTGGGACGTGTCCCGAGCCCTTTACCTGATAGCGCTGGAGGTACACAACCGGCCGTAAGCACCCAGGCAACCAGAGCCACGCCACACCAGCTAGTCCAGTGGGTCAGGTGAGTAATCTCGAACCCGCGTGGCTCCCAGAAGCTCTGAAAATGCAGGCCTGTCCGTGCCCTCTTCCTTGATCCTGTTGCTGTTGTCCTTTGCTTATGTCCGCTCTTGTCCACTGTCCACTCTTGTGACGATACTGCTTGCTTGCTGCTTAGACACAAAGTACAGATCAAGTGACACCTCCAGCTTTAGATGAGAAAACTCTTCAATAGCTGTCCCTCTGTGCAATCAGCCGTAATATAGCTCACTGACTAACTGGCACCCTCACAATGGCAGCACACAAATACCTGCCCAACCCTGCTTAAGCAATTACCACCATCGGTAGATTTATCCAGAAAGTTTACCGCAAGTATGACTAATCCCGCCGGGATGAGTAAAACACTCAGGTGCGGCTCGAACTCACAACCCCAGCATGGCTCAGTGCAAGTACTGCTATATAAATACCGCACGCTAACCAATTGCGCCTTTGGAGCTCACTAACAGAGCAGACCGGCGGACCGCAGCCTCGAACTCTGCCCACTCAAGGCAGCGGTGCAACAGCGGCGGTACCACGCCGACCCGCCCCACAACCGGCTACCCGCTCACCTTTACTCACTGTTACCTCTGGGAGATCCCTCCCGACTCACGAGGCCCGCCGCACCACCCTACAAGTAAGAGGCAGCTCGAGACTGTCCGAATCGACCCGGCACTGTCCTCCTGCTCATCCGATCTTGGTCCGACGATCCCGGAAGACGAGAACCTGCAAGAGAAAAACAAACAAATTAAGGGCAGCCTCCTAGCGAGGCTGGTGCGTAGTCCGGCTGGGAAGCGGCGAAGAGGTCCAACTCGCCGCTCCCGAGCCTTATCAGGGGTCTCCTGATGACGTCACAAAGACGCGTGCCCCGGAAGCGCGTTTCGCTTCCGGGGCACGCTCCCTCCCCAATCATTCTGTAAGGCGGGCCCACCGCGCTCTCAGGGCGCGATGGGCCCGCCCCCCAGTGTGGGCAGCATCGGGGCCGGCTCGACCGCCATACCTTTGGCGTGGCCGAGTCCGGCCCCGCCTCTCTATAAGGTCAGGTTTGAGCCTCGCCCTGGGAGTGAGCCTGTCCGCCTATATCCCAGTGTCCCTGCACTGCGGATCTCTCCCGCGCCCTGAGTCGCGATGCCCCTTCCAATTTGATCCTTCTGTAGGCCCCCAACAAGCCCACACACCTGCTGCGGGAATTAAGGTAGGGAGGTTAATGTATCCCGCTAAGGTCTCACTCCCCCAGAAGGAATTGCCCTCATTTTGCCTCTCAGCCCTTTTGGCATAACCTCTGAGTACGCTCATAGAGCGAGGCCTCTTTCAACTGTGATAGGGCCAGACTCCACCCCCGCTGAATGGATGTCGGGAACCTGGCCATCTGAGTCGCTGCTTAAAAGGTGGGCTGATGGCCCCTGATTTCAGCCTATGTGAAGGGCGCAGCTGGAACCAGCCAAGCCTCTCCCCCTGCTGACATTGCTGCTCTGAACAAGAACAGAAAACGTCCGGTGCCGCTGAAAGCATCCTAATGTCCGAAACTTACCCCAAGACACGTATGTTCAACATATTCCTGTGAGGCCCCCCCTCTTGGCCGAGTGGACATCTTCCCCCCTTTGAACATCATGGGTCGGTGCCATCTACCCGCGTGCACCATCGGCTTGTGCCCTGCGACTGCTAGCCACCGCAAATCTCTCATTTGCTGAAAAACAGACTAAAACCCTACGATGGGCGGGCTACCCAAGAGTGTATAAGCGCACTGTTAACTGAAGGGAGGAATTCTAGCCAGGCCACAGGGGTTGAATCAAGCAATGACCCTAGTAAGCCCTGCTAATGCCGAGGCTACTCTGAGCAGTACATATACTGTCAACATCGCCTGTACTGAGAAGAAAGCTGACTTCCGCTAACCATCATGAAAAAATTCTGTTAGCCCCTAGTAATAACTCCACTGCTAAAACTAATCTCGCCTCCAGCCGTAAGCGCTGATAATATCGGCGGCGCTGAGCAGTAACTACCTACTGTGACACTGCAAATACTAGTAGAAATGAGCAATAAACAGCATGGCCCATGGCCACCCATGGACACTCACTACAGAGCACATACCGCTCGCCCCCAGCCCTAAACACACCGCTAATGCGGTTACTGGCACTACTGATGCTGTAGGAAGGCGGGGCCGGCATCGGACACGCCGCATGTATGACGGTTGTGCCGGCCCCCGATGACCACACAGGGGCGGGCCTGTCGCGCGCAATGGTGACGCGACAGGCGCGCCCCGCCAATGGTTGGTCTCCGGGTTGGTGCGTGCCCCGGAAGTGATTGTAATCACTTCCGGGGCACGCGTCGCATCAATGCTTGGCCGGTTAGATCCGGCCTGGCCTGATTAGGTTTAGGATAAAAGGCTGGGGAGTGGTGGAGTCTATCTCTTTGCTCGCCGCTCCCACAGCCTGCCCTTAAGGACAACAGCCTCGCTAGGAGGCTGTATTTTAATTTCTTATTGTTTTTCAGGTGCCGACGTCGTGCGGTGTTTGTTTGGACGTCCGGAGCAGCGAATGAATTCCTGAGGGCATCGGAATCGGGTTTCGGATTCATCGTACCCAGTGTGGCAGAGCGGCGTTGGTGCATCGATGTCCCTGCGGGAGCAGCAAAGGAATTACAGGGACAGAGCGGCGTTGGTGCGCGCGGGACACAGCGCGATTGGTATGTCCCCATCGTCGTTAAGTGATAATTGCTGCCGTGGAGGCCCATGTTCGGTGGAGTTGGGCAGTATTTCAGCCCTGGCTAAGCTTAACAGGCAGAGTTAAAATTAAGCAGACTGGGCCCGGGCTTGGCGCGCCTGGCACGAGCATGCAAGGCGCTTCTCATCAGAGACACGTCTAATGGAGCCGCGGTAGCTAGTTTGAGCTTGGAGGCAGGCCAGGACAAATGGAATATTTGCAACTGAACCTCTTCGTAATACACTGGTGCTCAGATTGATCAGTTGCCGTTTTTGGAACCCCTGGAACAACAACGCTTGCTTAAGGTGAATTGAGGTCGTTGTTGGTTTTAAAAACAGCTGTGGGAGGTGCGCGATCTGGTGCAATCAGCTGAGGGAAGCGCGCGCTCTTTTGAAATGCGGCGGGGGCGGGTTTCTCCATCGTGTACTCTCCTTGTGTGTGCGCTGAAAACAGGGGTGCAGGGAGATTGTGGAGGGCGCGTGTGTAGCGCAAAATGTGCAGCGGGATAAGCGCTTTCAAAGCGTGGTTGAGGCTGCCTAAGAAGAGCTCTTAGTATCGTAATGGGGGTTAAAACTCGGGACACCAGCACGGACGAATTGTTTATTGTTGCAAAAGGTAATGCGTTCGTTTTTAGCGTTTTCTAGAGTTTAAGGCAGTGCTCAATTGTTTAGTGAGAAAGTGGGAGCCATACAAGGGACATTTGATGAGCTGCAGCCTGTGTTGTGCAACTGCTGCTTTTTTATACGGACAAGTTAAAGGCAACCTTGACTGCAGTGGCGGCGGCACAGTGGGCTGCAAGCTGCGTGTATTATTTTAGACGTGACCTAATTAATAATTGAGTAAATAGTTCAGTTCTCCTTCAAGATGTTGACGTAGGCCCCTAATGCATGCGTACATACCTCAAATAATGTAAGCTGAAACTCTGTTCCTTCTGTCAGAGGCTGCAACAAAAATAGAAGTCAGTTTCCTCATTGAAATGGGCATCTGTGTCAGCTTCGCGCGCAGCGCACTTCCTCGGCAGACTTCCATGATGCCGACATTGAGGAAGTCGTGCCGTGGGACAAAGGAGAGGTGTCTTTTCCCAACCTGTGAAACCCAACATTATGTTAATACACCAACACGGGTACTTTGTCTAGTGGTCACAAATGCAACAATGCACCTGTGTTTCTGTTTCGCTATCACGATGTTAGTTTTCACCTCCTGAGTTAGTGCTAAAGGGCGAGAGGTCGGGCTCGAAGCTTCATGTGGACCGCGAGCTGAGCCAAAACCTGGCATCTGGCTTGAGCCAGGCTCATTCACCTCTAATAACTTTGTATGCTCAGTAGTACCCAAGGTAATGTCCCAGTGTCTGACTGTGGGGCACGGCAATCGGAGGCTGGAGACGCCCCTATAATAGTTGCCAGCGTTTCATTTTATTGTATTGTATTGTATTGTAATTATATAGCGCTTACTATCAGTGAGTAGCACACTACCCCCGGAACCCATAAAGGATTAGGGTTGAATTAGTATAGTGAAATATGAAAGTAATTTGAGTGGTGGTAGGAAAGCATGCACTATGTAACCCATCATTTGTGTGGATGCTGCCTGGTGTTGACCAAACGCTTTTAGCTTCAGCATTCTTTAAGTATTATTAAGTGCTATTACGCTCAACTCTGCACTCCAGGAAAATTCTTTCGGGATTCTGCTTTGAGTTTGACCAAACATTTTTAGCTTCAGCATTTCTTATGTAACCTTGAATGTGCTATTACGCTCAACATGGCACTCCAGGTCCATTCTTTAATTAGTGGTGCACGTGCACATTTGGTGTACACCTGCAGGGGAGCCGGAGACATGGTATGCAGGGAAATATTAGCCCGTTCTATAACGGAATTGTGGATTGCATTCCCCTCTCATCGGTAAGAGGAAGGCTAACCATGGGCATTTCACTTTGATTGCAGCTTTTCTCATGGGGATCCCAGATGGGAGATGGCACTTGTGCTTCCCTTTCTAAGGTTTCATTGAACGAGTCATATCAATGACCTAGAACGCAGGTGAGGTTGGGCAAACCTCTTGCAGCTATGTATGAAGGGGTCCCCAAGTAATGCAGCTGGTGCTATACTAAGCATTTTCACTGTAAGCCTAATGTCTATGTTTCTCAAGTCATACGACTGGTGCGATGCTAAGCATTCTCAGTTGAGTCTGAGGGTAATCTGAAGGTAATGCAACAGGTACTAGGCTAGTTGCTCTCATTGAAAGCCTGATTTCAGTGCTATGCATGTTATACAAACTGGGGCTTTGCGGGACTCTCACGATAAAACCAGCAAGCCAGTTATACAAACTGAGGCTTTGCTGGACATTCACGATAAACCAGCGAACCAGTTAATCTCCTGTGGAAAACTAGATGAATGGGTCCCCATCTAATGCAACCGTTGCTGTGCTAAGCACGCTCACTGTGAGCCTAATTTCACTGTTCCTCTTGTAATACAACCGGTGCGATGCTAAAGCGCTCACAGTTGAAAGTCAGATGGTAAGGCAAGTGGTTCTATGCTAAGCGCTCTCATCGAAAGTGATTTCAGTGTTTTTTTGTGATACAACTTATGCTATGCGGGACTCTCACAAGGAAATGTCTGATTCGACTAAGTTTTAAAAGCCCAGTTTCGGGTCTGCCAGCCATTGCAGGCCGCGGACCATTCACAGTTCAATTGATTTTGGGCCGGTTCACAAGGTACACATGTTATATATCCAGCATATTACTGGTTACTCTTACGGTTGCTCCATGACTCAATCCTTGCAGAAGCGGACATCTCCTCACTTGCTAAAGAGCTAGGACAACAGGATTTGGCTTGCTCGAATTTTCATTCCACATTTGGTGGTACGACTTACTGAAGGAGTTACGCTTAGCATGTCACAGCAATTTATTCCACGGTTTCAAGGTCTCCTAGCGAGGCTGTTGCCCTCGCTAGGTCTGCTGGACTCTCGAACTAAAGCGTCTGATGCCAATGTAAGTTTAAAAAAAACCAAAAAAAAACGCCCAGCCCCGGGTTAGCCTGCCATCGCAGGCTGCAGAACTCAGGATCAGTGTAGTTTCTCACGGGAACTATAGAGCTGATGCGATGGGTTCGATCCTTTGATGTCCATTTAATACGTCCCAGGCCTTGGTGTCACACCTTCAAGAGTACCTCTGCACGCGTGTGAGGTTACACATATGAATCTAGGCACTCATTGCAGGTACACCTATGCTTCAGAAGCGTGTTATGGCACGCAGTGCCTCTACACTGGTCCGGTCATACATGTAGGCATTCTATGCCGGTGGTTTGTCACATGGTGCATGTGCACCCTCGTGCTCATACAAGTATGCACAATAATGTATGGGTGTATGCACATGTATGGGTGCAGTATCTCTGCACCCATGTGCCCGAGTGCTTGTGCATGAAATGTCCGGGGGGCGTCACACGGTACTAGAGCACCCCTGTGTTTGTACAATGCAGCATTAGAGGCCTGCGGTTTGTCACGCGGTATCTTTTGCAACCTTGTGCCTGAGCGCTCGTGCGGTGAGATGTCTTTGGGCATGTACAATTCAGCATTCTACTCCTGTGTTGTGTCACACTGTACCTATTCCCCTTGGGGCTTGTGCACATTTGGTGCATTCGGATGCCCATGTTGTCAGACAGTACCTGTGAACAATTGGGCGCGTACAATTGCACTGGGTACAGGTGTAGTATCGCGCAGTATCGGTGCATCTGGTTGCCGACACATTACATGTCCGTGTTGTGTCGCACAGTACCTATGCACCCTAGGCTGGGGTGTGGGTGGAAAGAAGGGGGGACACTGTCACGAAGTAGGGCTGGCATGTGCACTGTATCTGTTGTTCAATGGCACAAGCACTAATCATTTGTGTTTTATTTTTCATTTATGTACGGCGGGACCCATGACGGTGATACCTGGGGAAGTGCTCCACACCACAATCACTGCAAAAGTGGACAGCCAAGGGGTCCAAAAGATCCGGAACGCGAGTGGCAGGTGACGGCATCAAGCGTGATGGGCGATCAAGTCAAGGGCTCAAGAGGTGCCAGCATGCATGGGTGTGATGGTGCGGCCCATGCACTGTATTGGTAGGGTAATGGGTCTGACAATCATATCTTGCGTCTGCTAGGTAATTTAGCGATACACTGCTTTACGGGTAATGGGCAGATGCAACACCCCAACACCCTTGTCTTGGAAATGTATTCTCCTACTACGGCGCTTGTGCTCGCAGGTGCCACTTTTGCGGACACTGCACGGTGTTTGGATGCTCCGCAGTAGGGGGAGAAGCCTGTTCCAGAACATAGTGGCCTAGGGTAGGTTTAGGTTGTTCGCGCATGCCTGATTGTTTATGGGAGATCTTGGGGCCGCTGGGGCACTCCCTGTGTAGCCTTCCAAAGGTTACAATTTTGGGAGTCAGTCGATCATGTCAATATGGCTTCCACTCTCTTGAGATGGGTGCAGTTGCACCAGGAATGAGTATCATCGTCTGGGGCAACGTGCCACTTAGGGGCTCCGGGAGGGTATGTCAATCTCCCCTTAGTCAGCCAGCCCTAGCATTAGTATACCACACTTAGGTGGGGGAACGACTTGGTACGCCTGCGTAGAAGGGGGGGGCGGGTCGAAACACCCATTACTGAAGTAGGGATGGTTGCCACGTCTATGCCCCGGGGTACACCCTGGTCTAGTAACAGGTGGTGCAGAGATTACAGTGCTGGGAGGGGAGTTTATGAGGGCATGGATAGCACTCGCTAAAGGATTTATGGACACCATTTTGTGACTATCTAGGCCTCTACATTTGTAGACTATAGCCCCTGGGTGCATCTGGGGGCAGTCGGGCTTCTTAAAAAGACGACGCCTATCTGTCCAAATGAGCCTAGGGGGTTGTTTCCTCGAGGATGAAATCTTCAGAAAGGTTCTTCTGGCCTGGTTAGTAGTGTATAGGGATAGGGCATGACCTTTCAGTGAGCGTTTTGGGGGGGGCCTGATAGTCGGGCAACTATGCAGGCCTGTGGCGGTAAGGTCATGATTGGTGAGCAGTAAATTTAAGGTCCTTAGAGGGCGGCGCCATTCTTGAATGGGGTCGCCCAAGGGGGACGGACAAGTGGTCTCTCATAGAACTCCAGGGGCATTTACAGCCGTTTGGCTGGATGGGTGCGGGGGAGGGGGAGTCACGCTTTTCCAGTAGGCTGCTTGGCCACCCCGCACGTGCACAATGGCACAAGTAAATGGCGCATAACTGCAAGGGCCCCTTATGGAGATAATTTACAGGGCGTACGGGGGTGACCTGGGGGGGAAGTACCCTCACGGTAAACGGGCCCCCTGCGCATGCGCGCTCCGGTTGGAGGGCGGGCATAAGGGCGTACGGGGCGACCTGGGGGAAGTACCCTCACGGTAAACGGGCCCCCAGCGCATGCAGCATCCGTTGGAGTGCGGGCATAATTTGATAAGGATCTGGCGCCAGTTAATGACCTTGCCGTAGGCTCAAAATAGGGATACGCAGAAAATGAAATGTTATTGTTATGATTATTGATTATGGAATGTTTAGATTCCGATAGGAATATATGTGTATTAGAGATATGTTAAGGTTAGCAAAATTACATCTGTACCTATCCAAGTAATCAATGTAATGGTTTTTCTGCGTATTGTTTAAATATTATAATTAAATTGTTGATTTAATTTTATGTTAATAAATACGGCCGGGGGTTTAACGACTCCCTAATCCAAAAATTCCTTGTGCTAAGCGTGTTACTGTCTTAGTATTGATAAGGGAGGAGGGGGTCTAGGCCGTACCTGGCCATATAGGAAGGCGGGGCCGGCATCGGACATGCCGCATGTATGGCGGTTGTGCCGGCCCCCGATGACCACACAGGGGCGGGCCTGTCGCGTGCAATGGTGACGCGACAGGCGCGCCCCGCCAATGGTTGGTCTCCGGGTTGGTGCGTGCCCCGGAAGTGATTGTAATCACTTCCGGGGCACGTGTCGCATCAACGCTAGGCCGGTTAGATCCGGCCTGGCCTGATTAGGTTTAGGATAAAAGGCTGGGGAGTGGTGGAGTCTACCTCTTTGCTCGCCGCTCCCACAGCCTGCCCTTAAGGACAACATCCTCGCTAGGAGGCTGTATTTTAATTTCCCCACCCACCGTCCCCTAAAAGCAGGGTTTACAGGGTATATTGTTAGGAAGTTAATTTTCAGGTTGACATGGTTATGTTTATCATATGTGTGATGATTTTCTTTCCCATGGTTTTAGGAGATTGTTTCCTTGAACAGGTCATGTTTATTGTTGTATTTTAGTGCTATTCCTTCAAGTTGACAGGGTTATGTCTATTCATATGTGTGATAGTTTTCTTTCCCATTATTTTAGGAGATTGTTTTCTTGAACAGGTTATGTTTATTGTTGTATTTTAGTGCTATTCCTTGGTCAGGTGGTAAGGTCATGATTGGTGAGCAGTAAATTTAAGGTCCTTAGAGGGCGGCGCCATTCTTGAATGGGTTTGCCCAAGGGGGAGGGACAAGTGGTCTCTCATAGAACTCCAGGGGCAGTTACAGCCGGTTGGCTGGATGGGTGCGGGGGAGGGGGAGTCACGCTTTTCCAGTAGGCTGCTTGGCCACCCCGCACGTGCACAATGGCGCAAGTAAATGGCGCATAACTGCAAGGGCCCCTTATGGAGATAATTTACAGGGCGTACGGGGGTGACCTGGGGGGGGAAGTACCCTCACGGTAAACGGGCCCCCTGCGCATGCGCGCTCCGGTTGGAGGGCGGGCATAAGGGCGTACGGGGGCGACCTGGGGGGGAAGTACCCTCACGGTAAACGGGCCCCCTGCGCATGCGCATTCCGTTGGAGTGCGGGCATAATTTGATAAGGATCTGGCGCCAGTTAATGAACTTGCCGTAGGCTCAAAATAGGGATACGCAGAAAATGAAATGTTATTGTTATGATTATTGATTATGGAATGTTTAGATTCGGATAGGAATATATGTGTATTAGAGATTTGTTAAGGTTAGCAAAATTACATCTGTACCTATCCAAGTAGTCAATGTAATGGTTTTTCTGCGTATTGTTTAAATATTATAATTAAATTGTTGATTTAATTTTATGTTAATAAATAAGGCCGGGGGTTTAACGACTCCCTAATCCAAAAATTCCTTGTGCTAAGCGTGTTACTGTCTTAGTATTGATAAGGGAGGAGGGGGTCTAGGCCGTACCTGGCCATACTATCTCTGAGCCGTAATATACTGCTATTACAGCCTGCCCTATGGAGTAACAACACTGATAATACTTCTAGCCTTGCTCCGTAAAACACTGTTAACCCTGTGAGCAAAAATTCCAAAGACTTCTAATGTAGCGCGCCGAGCAAACCAACACATTGTGAATACTACTAGCTCTAAGTAGTCAATATACTGCTAATACTGGCAGTAAAAACAGACTCTCAACACTGTCAGCGCCTACCGGCAAGCGTAACACTTCCACTCCGCAGTCTGTTCCGTAAACACATTAACGAGCTACAGCACCTCCCGCGGTACACTGCCGGCATCGAGCAGTTCACGTATTGCTGATAAAGCACCCAGCCGTAACACCCTGTTAGTACTGCATGTTTTGGGCTGTAAGCACACTGCCTGCGCTGACAGTAAACCTGCTGCCCCTACGGTCGGCCCTGAGCAACAAACATAATACGAATTTTGATGGAACTGAGCAGTAACCATGCTGCTGATACTGTCACCAACGAGCAGCAAACACATCCAGATCCTACTGTCAGCACTGAGCAATAAACATCCTGCTGATGCTGACCGTATCACTCAAACCGCTCCTGATGCTGTCGGCACCAAGCCGAAAAACCCCACTAGCACTACTGCGAGGACCAAGCAGTACCCAGGCGAATTTAGCCCTCTTAACACTGTCAAATTATTACCAACCACCCACCCAATTAGCAATGGGGTATCGGAGCGCTTTACGCAAGCCAATTTTGTCCCAACGAACACATACCCTGCGAACCAAAGTGATTTGCCGCCAAATCCTAAAAAGTTGAGTGCCCCTGCCGAAACTCGCACCCAATCACAGGAATCCTTTACACCAGTCCATCAAACAGTATCGAAGTGCAGCCACGCTACTCCGCCCCAAATGCCCTGTGCTTTGAGTGTCTTACTGGAGTACGATCTCTTCGAAGTGACCACCCGACCAGCAACTCTGTCCCCTTATTCAAACCCCATACCTGAATTGCAATAGGGGAATTAGAGCCCTTCGCGTGAGCACCACTCATACAACAGAGGGACAACCACCCTGTGAATGGAGCGATGCGCCCCGTAATGCAAATTGTTGAGCCTCGTACCGACACTCGTACCTGGATCCCCGGCTTCGTGGGCGACCGCCCTAGCAGTAAGGCCAGATCCTCCGCCCAAGTGGCTGAAACAGCCCTTCGCACCCCCGCTAATGACTCCCCACGCCTACACACCTCCCGAACAGCCACAAATTGTGTGTCGAGATCCAAGGGATCAGCACGCTACTGGTTCTTGACTGCCGCCGTCAATACCACCCATTGGTATACTTCCAAAAGCTACCGGCGCCCGCAACCCACCGTGAGGTTGCTGCG
Organism: Calotriton arnoldi; assembly: GCA_963921515.1. Taxonomy (NCBI): domain Eukaryota; kingdom Metazoa; phylum Chordata; class Amphibia; order Caudata; family Salamandridae; genus Calotriton; species Calotriton arnoldi. The sequence continues at coordinate 545,377 of CAWUFW010009519.1, forward strand.
GGTACCCATCCCCCTCCAAGAGCCCGTTGGCGCTACAACCAGAACCGGCAGCGCCTCAGAGACGTGGACAGCCCCCCTCCCGGCTCAACGGCATGGGCACGAGGCGGTGCTGCCTGAGCCAGCGATCCCAACGAGCGCCCAAACGAGTCAACCTGACCCCGCACATAACTAGCGGCAGACCCCCACGCTTTGCGTGTGGTGCGCATGCCCCAGAACATCCCCACACCGTGGCGGATAGACTGCCCCCCTACCGGGTATAGCTGAAAATGACCATCAGATATCTGCACATGATACCAAAACCTTATCTGATCCCTGCGACATCTGCCCAGCCCCCACTGGTTGCAACCAGGACGATCGCCATTGCGACAGGAACGAGATCCCTTGTCACAGGCACCCCCATTCTCATCAAAGACTGCTCGCCAATTATCACAGGAGACCTCCGAGTACTGTATAAATTACAGTTTTGTATATTTATTAGGCACGCGGGACGCGTGTGTTTATATGCTTTAAAAAGAACACCGGATGCAAATACACCCCTTGTATGGGTTTACTACCAGGGAAGAGCTCATGTTCAGCCACTGCCCCACAAAATGTTCCGGTAACTGCACCCTGTGCTATCCACTACATCACCACTGCAGCATTCACTCACGTGCCGAATCCGGCGCCACCAGACGACAGAACTGACTCCGGCCTCCTCTGCAATGCTCGGGGTGCCATGCCGCGATAGGAGAGTTCACATGCCTAAGGCAAGGCCTGCGCTGCACCCCCAAGCTCGGGTAATACTAGCTGGGAGCCGAGCCCCCTCCATTTTTTACACATTGCTGGTGCTAACATTGCCACGAGATCTCTCTCTCTGCAGAAGCCATATGCCCCGCACCCTGACTTCCCACAGATCCCGACGAAGTGATGCTACCATCAAAGCACATTTCAAACGCTGGTGTGATCAACGCACCAATTATGCTGCAAGTGTCGCTTACGGTAGAGTGCGCGGACAACAAACACTACGTGCCAGAGCTAAGCATACAGTGCCCTGAGATCGCCTGCTGTCCCAGCATTCCCCGGAGACCAGTGCCTACCACTGCGCCATTGCCCCAATCCACGAACTGTAGGGCCAGCATCCCCCCAAACTCAGCCATACACATGTTAAATCGCCGCCCTGCACATGCCGCGCGCAGCAAATTTACCCCTCACAACGACTAACCGGGCCAACCTGCCCCCGCACGAAGCCGCCACCGAGCCTTTCCTTCACGCTGGGCGAGTAACACTCCAGCCCGTGCCACTCCCGGTCCTCAGGTGATGCGACTCTCCCCTTCGGATTCTGGCAGCGGTGCGCCCATTGTCCCGATGCTTCTTGCCCTGCAAGAAAGAAAAGGAAAGAGAGAGGGAAAAAACCGTCCGCCGTCTCCTTTCGCGTCTGCATGACTCCTCTGCTCCAGCGCCGGCGATTCACGAGATTCAAGCAGTCCACAGCACACGGGGCCGGCGCTGTAAGGAAGAGAGGACGAGGGCCTGGGCGATGTGCCCTAAATAGGTCCCCCGCCCTCCCGCCCCCCATTACCGGCCCCGGCAGGAAGTGACGTTGGTCTCGCCCCGGAAGTACTTCTTGCCGTTCGTGGCGGCCAATCCCTCAGCCAGGAGCCACGAGGGCGTGGCCGGGATCCCGGGGGCCCTCGTCCTAATGGCGCGCTGCCTTATAGTACGCGCTTTCCATTGTTGCAGTCCACTCAGCAATAAATCTTCTCTTCACTTTTAACTGCAGAGGCAATCCCTCACCACACAACTGCCCATCCTGTGATGTACAGAACCGCAGGCACGCCACCAGAGGCTCACCCAGAAGTGGTGTTCAGTCCCTGTAGATTCTGGTTTGCCCTGTCGAATCTAGCACAAATAAGGTTTCTTGACTGAGTCTCGCCTATGTGATGGTTTCCATCAGAAACTGAACATGGTGTTTTCTGACATTCTTCAGAACAAAAAGAAAATTTTTTCTGTTGATTTCATAGCTACCTGAAACTGCTGTGGGTTGATTCTCACCACACTGACTCGCTATGTGAATATCCAATATTGTAATCATTAATGCATACTGAGCAACTGTTTAATAAAAAGATTAATTAAAAAAAAACATTTTTGGTGTACCTGCTCATGGCGTTTCTCAAACATGGATGTAGCTTTTAACAGCAAAAGTTTAACCAATCACTGGCACAGTCAATAGGTCTAGGCTTAGCAAGTCTCCATTTTTTTTTGCATACATATGCAGTAAACATTAAAAGTGTAAAAGTAATACAAAATTAAAATGCCCCTGTCTAAGGTTCTTAATACGACCTTCTTATTCCGATGGGGCTGGTAACAGCAGTTACTGGGTGAATCAAACCTGAAATTCTGCATTTGCCCGGTATTTATGGTCTGGTACTGTCTAAATCCCCCTCCTCTTTACCAAGAACCCTTGGGGCGGGGACCCTCCCGGCTCCCATGGGGCGCACCGCCCCCTTCTCCCCCAAGGCAAACAACTCAAACACCACACTGTTTGGATTAGGGGTCGTAAACCCCGGCCGTATTTTATTACATAAAATAATCAAACATTCAAATTAATATTATTTACATTATGTACACAATACGCAGAAAGTCCAATACATTGATAGGTACAAGATGTCAATTGGCTAACCTTAACATGTTTCTAATACATAGCCATTCCTATCGTAAGCTAAGCAATGAAGATATTCTCTTTCTGCGTATCCCTGTTAGAGCCTACGGCAAGGTCAATGACTAGCAGCCCCAGATCCAGATCAAGCTAGGTCCCAACCTCCTACCGGAGTGACCTTGCGCAGGGGGCCCAGCTTACCGGATGGATACCTCCCCCGGGCCCCCCCTACGCCCTCAGCATTAACTCCAAAAAGGGGCCGCTGCAATAATGCATCCTTGCGCCCTTGAGCGCATGCGCGTGCGGGATTGGCCAACCAGCCTACTGGAAGCGAGACTTCCCTTCCCCCTGCACCCTTCCAGCCTACCGGCTGTAACTGCCCCTGGAGTTCCATGAGAGACCCTCTGTCTCCCCCTCGGGCGTCCCCATTTGACAATGGTGATGCCCGCTAAGGACCGAAAACTATGCTCACCAATCATGACCTTACCGCCACAGGCCAGTATAGTTGCCCGACTATCTGGGCTCCCCCCTCTGCCTACCAGAAGGTCATGTCCTGCGCCTTGCCCCTTCTAACCATGCCAGTATATTCTCCATGAATACCTGATTACCTTGATTTGAGAGGTGCACACCATCCTGCAGAAAAAACTGCTCCCCTCGGATGTACCCGCGTCCTATTGACCTAAGCTTCGGGGTCCTGAATAACTTCTCCATCTTGTTGTTAATCCTTTTTACCGAATGATTCAAGGCCCACACAGACTCACCCCCTCTCCACTGGAATCTAAGAATCATGTGGGACCACACTATCATTGCCCCGGAGCATCTTTTTGCCAACCACTCCACTTCAGTAAGCAGGGTCTCTATGACACCCCTCCGCCCCAGGTGCACCAGGTCGTTACCCCCTAAATGCAAAATACAAACCGCAGGGGGTCCCTGATTTTTTGCTCAGCGCGCGTCACCAGATCCCTGAATTGACTAAAACGCAGACCACCCTGCCCGTAGAAAGAGATTTTTGCACCTGCCTGCCGTGCCCTAGCCTTGTAGGTACCTGTAAGAAAGAATTTTTCCAGCATCTTCACGTATGAGTGACCTATTATCCACACATCCTGTTCTGCGTGTTCCCAGGCGTGAACCCGGTCCGTAACGTGCGCTGTGTGGTGATGAATTGCTGGCTGTTGTCCTCCTGCCTGACACGGTGTCGTAACCTTTGAAGGATGTTGAACCGATGCCAGCTGCCCCCCTGCGTGACAGGGTGTAGAAACTGCAAATCAAACCATGAAAGAAAACCAACCGTCAGTGCATCTTCCTTGCAATGTCTAGAGCATGTGTAGGCACACATAGCGTTTATAACAATCTGAGGACCACCTACCAATCCTTTGCACCTCACTTCCAGTAAACCCCCTGGCCACCGCTTCAGTGGCGGCCCCTATCCTAAAGGTGTGGGTCCCAAAACTGCCAGAATCGAAACCGGCTTTCTGCATGGCTAAGCCCATGACTCTCTTGAACTGGAAGATAGTGAGCGGGGTCCCGTCCGCGTGAACCAGTAATGGCCCTCCCGCGCCCTTTGAACGGTGCACCAGGAATGTTTCCAACCTGGCAATGGGACAGCAAGAACTTCCTTCTGCCCTACGCAAGACCACCCCTTCCCATCTGCCTTTCTGATCAGTTTTGGACCTGGGTATTGATATCAATAGGGAGTCCCCCCTAATCTGTACATGCGCCAACTGAAGCCCCCCCTGCCAGTCCATTTTGTTTTTTGCCACCAGTTCCCCTATCCTGAAAGCGCTGTAGAAAGCTAAACAGAAAGCAGCTTGAAACAAGAGTGTTTCCCCCGCAGAATTACGCACCTGGTGCAGAGCATCGATCAGTGTGGCCAATGTCTGTATTCCTATAGGTCTCCTCCCATCCGGCTGCAACCCTGTAGGCGTTGCCACCCTTTTAGAGCTTTGCGCACTATAAAAGTGCCGGTAGGATCCCCCTTACCCCTAGCTTTCGCAAAAAAGGAAATGGCTGCAATATGTCGTCTTGCTGATGCAACTGAGTGCCCCTCATCTCTCATAGTTCTCAAATAGGAGACAACTGAACCAGTGTCGTGCCATAATTCCTCCCAACTGTCCCCCAAGAAATAGCAGTAAGCCCCAAACGCCCCTTTGTATGCCCTCCTGGTCCTGGGTGCTTGGCTAGCTGCCACGAGGTCCGATAACTGGGGGCACCAAGCTGCCAAAGCGGTTCTGGGAAAGGCGTTGGGTTCTCTGCCGCTTCTGGGTGATGGGACCTGAATACCTGCATCTTAAAGCGAGAGAGCACATCAGCGGCATGATTCAATACTCCTGGCACATGTTTGGCTCTAAACAGCAGATTCATCTTCATGCATAACAGTATTATCTCTTTTAGGAGCCGCAAGATCATGTTACATTTTGCAGTCTGATTATTGATACATTCCACAACAGCCATGTTGTCTGACCAGAAGACCACTGATTGGTTCCTCAGTTGCCCTGGCCAGATGGACAATGCTACCAAAATGGGGAAAAGCTCAAGGAAGCTTATGTTGCTTGTGAGCCCTGTGTCCTCCCACCATGCTGGCCACCGTTGGGCAACACATGCTGGACCCAAAATGGTGCCAAAACCCTTGCTACCTGCTGCATCAGTCATCAACCCTACCTCTGGGCTGGACCTGGGGGGACTGGGCCACACCACCCTACCGTTGAAGTCGCGCAGGAATGCCTTCCATATTCGCATGTCCTGCCTGACCTCACTGGACAGTCTGGTGTGGTGGTGCTTCTCCCTGAGCCCTGACATAGCCTGTGCGATGGTGCGCGAAAAAGGCCGTGCCATTGGAATTATCCTCAATGCAAAGTTTAATTGCCCCACAACCTGCTGTAACTGGTGCAATGTAACTTTCTCCCTCATCAAGCAATGCTGTAAGGCAGTGCCAAAAGCCGTGATTTTTTCTGGAGGCAGTCGTGACACGCCCTGCACTGAATCCAACTCTATCCCTAGGAATTCAATCTCAGTGCTTGGCCCCACCATCTTGCCTTGTGCCAAAGGCACACCAAAGTCTCGCATGAGTGCACAGAAATTCTGCAATGCCCACCCGAAATCCTGAGATCCTGGTGCTCCCAAGAAAAGGAAGTCATCTAGGTAGTGTAATACCCATTGGTGCCCCGTTGCTCGCCTGAAAACCCATTCCAAGAAAGAGCTGAACCTCTCGAAATAGGCGCAAGAAACTGAACATCCCATAGGCATACACTTGTCCACGTAATACCTTCCCTTGAACTGGAAACCCAACAGATGAAAATCCAGCGGGTGTACTGGCAGTAGGCGGAAAGCTGACTCAATATCTGATTTGGCCAACAATGCGCCCTGTCCCAGCATCCTGAGCATCTCAACTGTTTGATCGAAAGAAGCGTACCTGACACTGCATAACTCATCATCAATGGCATCATTCAGAGACTGGCTTCTGGGGGCCGAAAGATTATGAATCAATCGGAATTCCCCTGGCTCTTTTTTGGGAACCACCCCCAATGGGGAGCAGACAAAATCATGCATTGGGAGATCGACGAATGGGCCTGCTACTCTGCCCAACCTAACCTCCTTTCCAATTTTTTCTGCCACAACCCCTTCATTGGCCCTGACAGATAGCTGGTTCTGGCAATGAGACACCCCTGTGTAGCCAGGTGCGGGGATCCTGAAGCCATCCCTGAAACCTTCCAGTAAAATTCTAGCAGACTTGGGACAATTGTATCTGTTTAACCATGGAATCAAAGCACTTGTTATAATGGGAGACCTGGCCTTACCGAGGGACACACTCTCAATCCTGCTTCTTGCCTCGCCTGTCCTTTGTTTTCTTAAAGCATTTGGACTCCGGATGGGAGGAGTTGCCACAGAATGAACATGCGTGTTTGAATTTACATGTGCCTGCTGCACTGGTACACGAGCGCCTATTGAAATCCCAACACGCCCCTTTACTTTTTCCCCCACCCCCCGAATTTCCTGGGGGGCCTGAACGAGAGGACTGACCCCGAGAGGTGTCTTGAGACTGACCCTGAGAATGGTCCAGGGGCCCCTCCCTCAGATGTGTTAGGTGAATGATCATGTCGACCTGATTCCAGCCGAGGGCCGGATCAGATGCCTTAGCTCTCCTAAATTCTTTGTCATATTCCTTCCACCCATTACCACCATATGTGTCGTGTGCACAAGTAATTCTATTTTGATAACAAGCCATCTCTGAGCCAAGACCTGGGAAACGCTCACACATGATTGACATGAAAATAGTAAAACTTTTGATCCAGTTCACCAAATTCTCCTCGACTCTATACTTCAACAACATATTAGCCCACTCTCTTGGATGAGTCCATTCCTTGTTCTTCTTGACCTCCTCCCTTTCTGCCTCATCTATTAACAGGGAGAACATATTGACATAACTGCCCTTCCAAATTTTTTCTTTTGTTTCCTGAGACAAATGCCACCCTAATTGTCCCCTGGGCGAGCGTATCTCCCCTAAACCCAAAGGTGGCAAGGTCAGTGGCATACCTGATGCTGCTGGCTCCGTCGGTTTCGTCGCTCCTGCATCCAACGGTGGTGTTACTGGGGGTGGAACTCCTACACCCCCCGATGGCACCGTACTCCCCGGCATTGCACCCCCTGCCGGTACTGCCGGCCCGTCGCTAGGCGTAACCCCATCCAGTTTTGCCACTATCCGTCTGGCTTTTTCCAGTGAGTTCCCACCGCTACCCGACACTCCAGCCGCTGGGGACCAGTTCCCCACTTTCTCCAACCAGGGGAGTACTGCCGCCAGACTAGCTACCAAGTCAGGCTGGGCTGGCATGGTTCCTGATGGTCCCCCCATCAGAGGGACAGGTGGGGCCTGTGGGGTGCCTTCCGGCGCTCCTGGCTGCCCGTTAGTGGGGAGAGTGGGACCCGGTGCACCTGGCTGACCCCCTGCTGGACCCCCTACCCCCTCATTTGCTCTTGGGGCCGGTACGGGCTCCACCGCCTGAGGCACCACCCCCTTCAGGTGCTGGTGCTGTAGCCCCTCCCGACCCGTCCGCTCCATGAGGTGTCAGTGCCCCACCTTTCCTGGGTCTACTTCTCTTGGTCACGGGGGAAAGGCTGCCTTAGGGGCTACCCCAGCTCGCCTAGGCCTATCTTCTGCCCCCTCTTGCCCATCCACCTTATCCCTCAACTCTGCCAAAGCATGGCCCATGTCCTCAACTTTTTTCATCATGGACTCCATTGCCCCCATCTTTTGCATAATCGTCTCCATGAACGTATCCATGCGTGAATGCTGCTCGTTCCGCTTAACATTTCTAGAACACACACCAATGCCCCTGCTCCCAACTGCGCAGGTACCCCGAATACACCTGCTGCACAAGCCCCTCAGTGCCCTGTACACCCTGCAGTATTACTACAATAAAACAACCGGCTAATAAAGGGGCAACAAAAGATGGTTCCCACTATGTCCCACTGTGCTCTGGTCTGGGGCACTGCCCAGGCCCTTACCTTGCGATGTAGCAGCCCCCGGCCGGCCACCAGCACCCACGCAACCAGAGTCACGCCCACCAGCTAGTCTAGTGGGTCGGTGAGTAATCTCTAACCCGCGTGGCTCCCAGAAGCGGTGGAAATGCAGGCCTGCCGGTGCTGCCCCAACGTCCTGCGTCCTGTGCAGCCGAAATGCCCACAGAATGTAGCGCTGCCCCTTCACCAAAGGCGCGACCAGAAAGTGTCCTTGTCCACACCACCTGCAGCTGAACAAAGGCTGCAGCAAAAAAGCTGCTCCTGGAATCCTCCCCATTTTCTGATGCCTGAGTGCAGCACCTGCAGGGAGACAATAGAGGAAAAACAAGAAAACTCGCCCCCCGGCGCCTGTATCTGCCGATCCTCGATGTGCACCTGTAAGTCGACAAAAGTAGAAAGAAGGTGCTATGCCCACGCTCCTCCGCCGCTCCTGTAAGCTTGGAACAGCTGATTCCCCCGTGCGCCTGCCGCACGTTCAACCCTGCAGTAAAAAGAAGAGAAAAGAAAAAGAATAGTTGGAGCCTCCGACTGAGGCCCTGACCCGACATTCAGGACTGCAGGCTGGGGAGCGGCGAAAAGAGAGACCGTCTGCTCCGCTCCCCAGCCTTTTATATGCTTTGCGGCAAGCAGGCCGGTTCCTACCGGCTTGCCCGACGTTGCCCGCTCGTGTGAACCGGAAGCACTAGGAAGTGCTTCCTGTTCACGCGGGCAATCACCAATCACCATTGGGCTAGGGGGGGGGGGGGCGGGGCGCCACGTCACTATTGTGCGCGGCGTGCCCAACCTCCCACCGATGCGGGGGATCGGTGCGACCGACATACTGGCGGCGGGCCCGAGTCCGTGCCAGCCTCTCATTTCTCACTACTAAATGGACACTCAGAGTCCCACTTGAAATCCCCTGGTAGCTCCGAAACTCCCAGAGTTACTGGTACCCTCAGAATCGGTAACTCTAAGGGGATGAAGTTACCAGGAGGGTTAACAAGCCACTCGTATTGAGGGCCCAAAGAGGGGTGCATATGTTTGCAAACAATTAAGTAGAAAATGACTTATTGAAAAAATGGGTTAAAAAACACATAAAATGAAAGCTGAGATTGGCTCACTATCCCTGGCACTGAAATGGATTTCATTTTAGGTGGATATGGATATGCATATGTGCACAAGGAAGACAAGCCTTTGCAAAGGCAATAGCTCTTGCCTTTAGGACCTATTGGCTTTGCCAGTGGTTTTTAGTGACGCTGTACAGCATCTAAGATGCTGTGCAATATAGCTAGAGAATTTTAAAAAAAACTATGACACGGGTGCTTTTTTTCTTTTTATTTACCGATCTGAGTTGGATAGGTAAATAATAAGAAAAAAAACATGCAAAAGCATTTATTTTTAAACCAAGTTGGGGAAGCATTATGGCGGGGGGGTGGCGTAAGTATCAGGGGGAGTCGAAGCAACACAGGTGTGTGGGTGATGGGAAGCAACACGGGGTGAAGGTAGAGGGAAGCAACACAGAGGGCGCAGGTGGGGGGGTAGAAAAGCAAACAGGTGAGAGAGAGCAATTTGGAGCACGTGGGGGAGAAAAGCAAACATGCGAGAGAGAAAGAGACTAATACAGAGCTGTGGATGAGAAGCATACGGGCGATAAAGCAATAGGAGGGGTGGGGACAGAAGCACACAAGGACCAAGGACATGTGCATCATGGAGGGGGTGGGGAGAAGCACACAGGAGAGAGGGAGCACCACACTAGAGAGACTGCTAGAAAACCCATGCACTTGTGTGGATTGCTCATGACAGAAGAAAAAGTAGTTCTTAAAAGTGAGCAGTGGAAGGACACAAGTACATTTTGGAAATGCTCCTGGGAAGGACAGACACAAAATGGGCAAGGCAAGCAATTGAATAAGAAACAGGCAAATGAGAGTGACAAGAAAGCAAACCAATGGTAAGTAGTGGGCAAACTACAAGCCTCTCTATGTTCTGGTAGGCCACAATATGTCTTTCGCAGCCAGACAGCTGCACTGCCTGGTGGTCTCGACCTAATAAGGTAATTATAAGTGTAGAGCCATTGGCTGTAATGTGCTCACCTATTGACACATGCTGTATGCTGAGTGTTGTAATATATATATCATATGTGATCAAGGCCTGTCCAGGCCGAAACGCATTATGGCGGATTAACGGCAATAAACACATTGCACCAGCGATTTTGGGTCCGTGTCCGTCTTTTTCAACACAGGAAATGGAACGAGCAGAGAATCCTGATATGCTCTTCATCAGGAATAAAATCACCAAACACATTCAACAGAGGAACCTCCGCTCTAAAGGAGCATCTCGCCTCAAGATCCCAAGATACAAGAAAAAAACCATGGGTGGCACATCCTTCTCTGTTCAAGCAGCCAAACTATGGAACTCTTTACCCCCCAACATAAGATCCACCGACAACCACCTTATCTTCAGAAAACTACTCAAGAATTGGCTCTTCCCCACATAAGCACCATACGCAAACAGAAATTTACAGCATATCCCTCTGTATATAAGCATTTGTTTTCACTATAGACATGTACCTATCTTTGTGTATTGCTTTGTATAAACATGTAGAATAATTATGTTGAGAGAAAAAAATAATAATAATAAATAAATAAATATCATCTTTGGTCTACATGTACTTACTTCCATTGTGCATCTATGTACCTTCCATGTACTTAGATCTGTGTCTCTGTTACTTTTCTCCTGAAAAAGCATATCCAATGCACTACCCTATTTCTCATCCTGTGCCTCTATCAATATCTTAAATCTACATATACTTACCTCCTTTATGTATCTATATACTTTCAATGTACTTATGGATCTATATATTTATCACTTTCTTCTAATTTAGCATTTCCAAGGCACTACCCTAGTTCTCAGCCTATACTTATCTCAATATATCTTCTAGCCCAACCTTCTGACTCATCTCAAACTTCTTTCTACAACTCTTTCCAATGCACCACCCTATCTCTCATCCTATACATTTATCAATATATCCTCTACATCCACACTCATTTATCCCAAACCCCATACCACTACTATGATCCCCAAAATAACCCTTTCTAGACTCTCTCCTACTCTACCCTCCTTGCATCATCTGACACCTCTTTTACTATACCGATCCCCTAAAACAAACCTTCCCTGACTCCTCCCCTCCAAAACCCCCTTTTACTCATCCAAAAGCCTCCTCCTACTGCTAAGACCTAAAAAAAAAAATCCTTCACTCTTTTATCCCTCCACTATCCTTTCCAATCAAAATTAACAGACTAACATGTTCAATTCGCAAATTCCATTTTCAACTATACTAATTCACCACTAATCCTTTATGGGTTCCAGAGTAGCGTGCTACTCGCCAATAAAGCGTCTCAACACCCCATCAGGGTTACAAGCGCTATATAAATGCAAACCTTTTCCCTTTCTACCCTCCCCAACCCTTCTCAATCCAAATAACTGACTAACATATCCACCACTAAAATTACTTTCATGTTTCACCATACTAATTCAACACTAATACTTATGGGTTCCAGAGTAGCGTAGTACTTGCGCTTCAAAACCCCATCAGGGTTAGCAAGCGCTATATAAATACAAACCTCTTTCCCTCTTCTATCCCGCCACCTACCCTTCTCTACCCAAATAACTGAATAACATATCCACTACTCAAATTACTTCATTTTTTACTATACTAATTTTCAACACTAATCCTTAATGGGTTCCGGAGTGGCGTGCTACTCGCCAGAAAAGCGCTTCAACACCCATCAGGGGTAACAAGTGCTATATGAATGCAAACCTTTCTTCCCTTTTTATCCCTCCGCTATCCTTCTCACTCCAAATAACTGACTAATATCCACCACTGAAACTACTTTCATATTTCACCATATTAATTCACCACTAATCCTTTATGGGCTTCCGGAGTAGCGTGCTTCAACACCCCATCAGGGGTAACAAGCGCTATATAAATACAAACCTTTTTTTCCTCCTCTATCCTTCTGCTATCATTCCAAATCCAAATAACTGACTAACCTATCCACCACTTAAAATGTACTTGCATGTTTCACTATACTAATTCAACACTAATCCTCTATGGGTCCCGGAGTAGCGTGCTACTCGCCGAAAAGCGCTTCGACGCCTCGTCAGGGGTAGTAAGCGCTATATAAATGCAATTACAATACAATACAATATATATATATATATATATATATATATATATATATATATATACACCACAGAACAGTCTCCTCAGCTTCCTTTCGGCGACGAGTGAGAGACGGTCTCCAGTCTGAGTGGCAAATCAGGTAATTTATTTCATGTAAAGCCAAATACGACGCGTTTCGGACAACGCAGTGTCAGTATATATATATATTTTAAAAAACGTTTTGGGGAAACATGATGGACGGAGAGGTAAAGCTGTCTTAGGCTACACCTGCATACCTGAAAATTGACATTAGCGAAGTGCAGGCACATCACAGAGACAGATGATTTTAGGAAACTACCAGAGCCTGCACTGTACCGTTGGACTTCGTATTGCAAATATGAAAACCATAAGAATGTTTATACCCTCACAAGACTCTGAGCAATTTACAAGGAGCAGGAAGTTCTTCCTTAGGACCCGGAAGCCCCCAGACTGGACTGGACCCACGCACCACCCAAACGAGGTACCAACAGTATTACAGACAGGCTTAGTTTTGTAGATACGTTTTATTCAAAATTGACATATTCATAAAAATTAAATGTGAAAATACACTTGGAACACTTAACAGTCACCAAACCGTGAAGAAAATGCATGTGAGAAACGTATACATGAATTCCAAAGTGTCAATAAAACATGTGCAACATACCAACAAAATACATTTGGGGAGAAGAACATTCATCAAGATCCTGAAGTAAACCCTCCCCCCCAAGGGCCATCTCGCAGTCCTGAACACCATTGGACCACACAGGTGCAACCACCTGCATCCGCAAGGGGTGGTCCCATGCCTCTGACCCTTGTCCTCTCCATGGGCACCGCCCCCCGAACACCAAGCTCCCCATGGGCTGCGATGAGGTCGGCAGGAGCAGGGCACCCCGTGCTGACCCCCAATGATCTAACTGTGCGCCCTAGCCCACAAGCTGGTGTACATCCTCTGGTTGGCAAAGGACTGCAGAACCTTACCCCTTGGTGCTGTCATGGGAGGGGGAGCACTGCTTCTGGAGGACCCCACCCTGCTAACTAGGGGTGACTTTTTGGATTCTAGACCCCCGCCCTGCCGAAAAATTAGGGCCGGGTGGGAGGGTGAAATTTCTGCCGCTCCTCTGCTCCTCTTCGCGTCACCGCCGGGATGGCCAGGTAGGGAAAGAGACCAAGGCCAAAGGGCTGGGGTCTTTATACACCCCCGGCCAGCCCGGCAACGTCGCGCGGTGTTGACATGCTTCCAGCCGCCCGCCTATAGTCAGATGCGGTGACCGGAAGACAGGAGCCCAGGAACCGGCTTGCGCCGCCCATACCCAGCACTTCGCTGGATCGTGAGGGGCCCGGGCCACGGAGGCCCTGAGTCCTAAGTTTCGCGCCCTTCCCCCCATGCAGGGGGGGGGGCTCTGTCCATTAGCTGACGGGTCTCAAGAGTATGAGATGGGTGAAGCCCAATTACTGCAAGCTCTAGAAATTCAAGGAATTCTAGCGGCTACGAGCATTGTCAGTCCAAAGTAATATTCACGGGGTGCAAAATGCTACCAAAATATTAATCTTAATCACTCCTTGGCCATTTGATGCAATCTGGGTGCAATAGCATTTTAAAGGAATAACTAAATTCAATAGGCAATGCTTTAAATGGGCAGGTACTGTCCGGTACTGAATATCTACACTTCTTTCATTTGAAAGTTCTAGTAGTGTAATTCTTTACTACTATTCAACTTCTGGTCTGATGTATTTCCTGCTTATGAGTGTGCTCAGATGGCATGGATGTGGTGTAATCATTTGTAGATGTCAACTAAAAGCTTGGTGTTGTGTGGTCCATAAGTGCTGAGTGCTGTTGTATGTGGTTCTTGTTGTCAGAGGAGTTGCTGCATAGGCTGTTTGTGCTAGGGTTCTGATTGGCTACTAGGGCTAGGGTTTCATATTGGACTTATGGATTATGGCTGTGATTGGTTAATCGGGCCAGGTCTCCCATAGGCTCTAGGGTTTAGGGTTAGGGTTCTGATTGGTTAGGGTTCCATTGGCCAATATGGCAATTTTTAGCTTTGGGTTCAGGGCTTCTCAGCCCGGGCGTAGAGGGTAAGGGCTGAGAGGACAAAGTCAGTTGCCTGTTTGGACTGGGCGGAGAGGACAAGGGCAGTTGCCTGTTTGGGCTGGGCGGAGAGGACAAGGGCAGTTGCCTGTTTCGGCCTGTTCGGGATCGGCCTAAGGCCAGAGATGCTGTCCAATTTCTTTTTTTTTTTAAATGTTTTTATTGATTTTGCACCATAATATAATAATAATAATAACCCCCCTCCCCTCCACCACACAAGCAGACACTTTCCCTAGCTATTAACAATTTCATCAAATAGGTTACACAAAAAAAATGCATCAGGTACATACAAATATATGCAGCTTCAACCATCTTGGAAAAAAGATAAAAATAGAAAAAAGAAAAGAAAACCCCACAAGGGAGAAGCATGGAAACAACAGAAAAAGAAGAGCCAAACCAAACGTCTCAGCTCCACATCATTAGGTGGGAGTTCAACTACTACCTCAAATCATAAAATAGTTTCCAAGTTACAAAGAGGAAGCCATACTCTTGAAATTTTTTCTTTTGTCTTCTTACTTTTCCGAGAATAGATAGCCCTTTCCAGATGATAAATTGACAGTAAGCGGGCAAACCACTGCTGAAACACTGGAGGAGAGGGGTCAAGCCAGACTGTTGTCAAGCAGATCCGATAGACGGCCATAGCAACAAACATAAAAGGTTGGACATTAGCTAAGGCTATCTCATCATCAACCCCTAGCAAAATCCATTGAGAGGATAAAACAATATTGATCCCCAGTTTTTCTACCAAAAATGTATTAATCTCTGATTTCAGGCAAGTAGCCAGCATATGAACCAGATCTACGGCAAAATCTTTACACCTGGGGCATCTTGTACCAGTGACCCCTCTCCACTTAGCAATCTTTCCCGGAGTTATATAAAGATTAAAACAGGTTTTAAAATGTTGAGCCTGTAAATTGGCTGACATTAATGACCTATGAGCATCTTCCAAAGACCTTAATAGGTCATCAGGTTGAGCATTAATTTTATCCTCCCACCCCTTTGAATGCTTAACTAAATCATCTTGCATTGTATTATTTAGGGCTTTAACAAGGGCCCCTATCCTGATGTTGTCTGCCATAATCAACTCCATAACCTCTATCTTTTCGAATCCCTTCATCCCACCACCTTTCATCATTAGAAAATCCCCGATTTGTTGGTATTTAAAGAAATCCTTATGGTCAAGGTTACATTTTTTTTTAATAATATCAAAAGTTTTAAATGAATCTTGTATAAAAAAAATCTCTTAATGTTTGAACTCAATGTGTCATCCATTTACACACATATGAATCTTGTAAAATCTCTGGCAGCCATGGATTATCTTGTATCGGGGTAAAATAATTAAATCTTCCAAGGCCTATTCTTTTACTCACTTTCCCCATATACGATAAGCCGCTATTACAACCTTAAATCGTACTCTTTTATAGTATCCAAATTTGATTTATCGCAGAAGACATCCCCTGCTTGTTTCCCCCAGTATAAGCTCGTATATAGACGGGGTCACCCCACACTGTCCTATGTCGTCCCCTTTCTTACCCAAAAGGGTAGCCAGCTGTTGTAATGCAGCGGCCCAATAGTACAATTTAAAATTGGGCACCGCCAGCCTTCCCCGTTCTTTTGGGAGAGTCAAAAATCTTAACGCTCTCCTGGGTTTGGCATATGCCTACAGAAATTTTGTCACTATCTGATGAATTAACTTAAACCAATTATTACCTATCTCCAGCGGGATAGCCCGGAAAAGATATAAGACCTTAGGTAAAAATATCATTTTGATCAGATTGGTCCACCCGATTACTGTCAATCTCTGGTTATTCCATCTTCAAAAATCTTGTTTCACTTTGAAAATTAAGGGCGTCAGGTTAGCTTCCACAATCTTTCCTACCTCTGCTTTGATAATCACCCCAAGATATACTGCTTCCTCGGTAACCCCCCCAACAACCAGGAGTTCATCTTTATTAATAATAACCTGAGTTTTTTCCCTATTCAAAAGGTAACCAGAGTACTGGCCAAATCTTTTGGCTTCCCTTTCAATCTCTAATAACGCGCCGCTGGGTTCAGGAGTAACGATAGCAAGATCATCGTCGTACGCCAAAATTTTTGCCTCCTCCCCATGTGACTTAATCGGCTGGATTGCCCGGTTATATTGAATTTGTCTGATCAGGGGGTCAGTATAGAGGGCAAATAAAAGTGGGGAACAAGGGCATCCTTGCGTAGTACCTCATTCTAGAATTACTTCTTCGGATAGGCCTCCCATTATAGAGATCCTAGCCCTGGGGTTATAATAAAGGGCTTTCACCGATCTAATAAATCCCTGTCCGATCCCCTTATGACCCATCACCTCCAAAAGATACGGCCAAGAGACCCGATCAAAAGCTTTTTCGGCATCTAACAAAATTAGAGCCATAGGATCTTTAGTAACCCGAGCGGTATCAAAGAGGGTGATGACTCGTCGGATATGATCTGTTGTCCCCTTGCTGGGGATAAAGCCATGTTGTACGGGAGATGTAATGCGGCTAATAACCGTGGCTAGACGCGTAGCTAAGATTTTTGCATAAATCTTAGAGTCACTATTAATAAGTGTAATAGGATGAAATGAGCCTAGCTCTTTAGCTGGTTTATTCTTTTTTAGAAAAACTGCAATCCTAGCTGTAGCCCAGCTATCCGGGGGGGTATTCCCTTTCTGTACTTCCTGCATCAATTTAGCTAGATGTCCTTTAAGTGACCCGGCAAATATTTTATAGAATTCTCCAGGGATAGAATCCATGCCGGTTGCTTTCCCGGATTTTAAACTCTTGATAGCTACTTCTATCGCTTCTGATTAAATAGGCTGATCTATTCTCTGCCTGTCGCATTCTTCAAGAATCTCCTCACATGAGGCGGAAAGATATCCCCCCATGGTATTTTAGAAGCTTCGCTTGCCTTGGAATACAATTGTTGGTAGAACCGCTGAAATGCAGCCCTAAACTCTGCCGGATCAGATTTCTCCCCAAGCACCGGATCTCTTATTTCCCTTATTTATCCGCCCACAGTTATTAATCTTGCTCTAAGAGCGAGATTTTGGCCTACCTTTTCATTATACTCGTATACTTTCTCCCGCCATACCAAATACTTATCTGCAGCCTTTTTTACAGATATATTTACTATCCTAGCTTTAGTGTTTTCCAGTTCCAGAAGGGCCATATCAGACTCATCTCCAGAAGAGATTTTATCAATGAGTTTTAATTCTGCATTAGTTAATTCTGAATAAAGTCCCTCAATTAGCGTTTTTTCCCGTTTTTGTCGTTCAACGCTATGCCTCAATGTCTCCCCCCTTAGGCAGGCCTTAAACGTATCCCATACAACACTGATCTGAGCACTGCCCTGATTGTCTGAAAAAACTGGGGAATCCATGTTTCGATATAACTCACATATTGTGGGTCTAAGAGAAGTGCCCTTTCAAAAGACCACGAGCGCTCCACTCTCGGCAGCCTGGTCATTTGGAGCTCTAAAACAAGAGGATTGTGATCCGACATGACCCTAGGGAATTTCGAAATATGTGCGTGCCTAATCAAAATTTTTCAGATAAAAAATAGTCAAGTCTGACATGCATCTTATGTGGGGTCAAAAAATATGTAAAGCCAGGATCCGCTTTCATTGTCTCCTTCCATACATCTGCCAGCCCATGACTACTTTGTAGATCGGCCAGCGCATGGTATACTTTTGGTTTCCTACCAACATAATTCTTACACCCAAGTCCATTTGCTAAGCAGGGTAAATTAATATTAAAATCCCCACAAAGTATAAGAGGTAAGGGCCAGGACACCAACTCGCTATTAAGCCATCCTAGCAGTGTTGGATCATCTAAAATGGAGCCATAAATAGAGCATAGTGTAAAGGAATCCAAACCAAAATGGCATTCTGTAATAGCCCATCGGCCCAGACTATCTGAGCGGGACCAAGGAAAATCACAGATACCCCTTTTAGAGAGAATGGCAACCCCCTTGGTGCGGGTTCCCTGCTTGGTACAGCACACTATCTGAAAGCCAAAGCCACTAAGTAGATTTCTACAGGAGTTCTCAATATGCGTCTCTTGGAGACACACTATATCCGGTTTCAACATCTTTAGATCAAAGGCGATCCTTTGCCTCTTCCGGCTGTCATTGAGCCCACATATGCTAACAGAAACAATATGAAGTTTATTAATTTAAATCAAAAGAAAGATCAAGAACCCCAGCAATAGACCTTGACCAAAACATATCGCTAGGCTGATACACAAAAATAATCTCTTCATCTCCATCCCCTTCTTTCCTTCATACTTGCATCTTTTTCTGCTTGACCGCCCCCCTCAAGGATCCCACACAAAACCCCTCCCATCTCCCTAGGCCCGGAATCCCACCCCCCAACCTCAGCCCCCATATGGAGCAGCGGGTCAGACAAGACCCTAATGATGGCTCCTACTAAGGTGCCACCCCCACCCCACTCAAGCTCCGGTGAAAAAGAAAGACCAAAAAGAGGGACCAGAGACAAGCAATGAAGCATAGAAATCAAGAAAAAGAAGGAAAAAGGACACCAGAGAAGAAGAGAGAACATTTTTCTTCTATATCTTCTATATCCTCAGGGGAAATATCCCTACGGGAGACCCGGATCCCAGTCCAAGTCCAAGGGGACCATCAAGGAGGAATCAAATTAGTTACACGTCTTTAGCCGATGTTTCCTTCTTTAGAGTCCTTTCGAGCAGGATGAATCTCGTTTAGAAATTCTTGAGCTTTTATTTCTGAAGTGAAAGTTCGGGTTTTGCCGTTAAAAAAGACCTGGCAGCCAGCACCTTGCAGAGGGGAAAACATCTGTCATAAACGCCACCTCCTCTCCACTGTGGCGTGGCAAAAATCAGGTCTCACAAAGAATGAGTGGCCATCAAACGAGCGCCGCCTAGCGTCTGGTCTCGCTTTTTCAAAAATGGCTTGCCGCAACAAAAAAATTCCAAAAAAAGACTAATATTGCTCTCTCCTTCTCAGGCTGGCCTCCCTGCCCGGTTTTCTGTTGGACCAGGGGAAATCTGTGTGCCCGTTGTATTTCTGTGTCCCAGTTCCAGTTAGGCAGCTCAGGGCAGGCACCTCTAAGCAGGTTGATAATAAAGGCTCCAACGTCGTTGCCCTCGACATTCGCTGCTATTCCCAAAAACCGCAAATTGTCCTGCCGCTGGCGGTTTTCAAAATCCTCCAGCTTCCAATGGACATCTATAAGCTGGGCATCATGACTATCCACTCTCGCCTGTAAGGCACAGGTAGACTCTTCAATAGCTATAAACACTACTAGGTCTGACCTCCAAGAGCAGTCAGTCACAAGCTTTTGAGACTTCTGGGAGTTACTAAAACCTTTAGAAAAAACCTTCCCAGTACAGTTCCGTTAAACAATCCACAAACTGATTAGTCCTTGCTGCTCCAACTTTAAAAGGAATTGTCAATAACCACATCACATACAAAAACCACAGTGGTAAAAAACCTTCACATCAATGTGTATGCCAAACTCAACAAATGAGAAAGTGAAAAAAAAGTAAATGTAAAAAATGTGAGAAAGGCTAGAAAGCACCTCACGTGCGCAAACCCACAGGGCTGCTGGATGGTACTCGACAGTATGCCCACGTTATCATCATTGGTTGCTTTCGTAGCCTTAACAAAGAAAAGAAAAAGAGGTGTGTGTTAGAATTCCACAGAGGTGGAAAATCAAACAACATAAAAAGTGTGTGACAGACAACACTGAGACTCCGTGGTTCACTCAGTGTTCATTCGTCCCCAACCGTGCAAGGAGAACAAAGTTCTTAACAAATTAAAAATGAGGTATCACTCACATACAGCACAACCTTTATTCAATGTTGTGAGCATCCCCAGTTTAAAAAGCAGGCATGTATCTGGCCACTTTCATTTGCGAAAGGCCAACATGTTTTGTTGCCAAACAATCTAGGCAACTTCGTCAGGGCTGTTGGGTAACCAATCTTCACCTCAGTCCTTTTTCACACCAAATTCTCCAGGGATAGAATCCATGCCGGTTGCTTTCCCGGATTTTAAACTCTTGATAGCTACTTCTATCGCTTCTGATTAAATAGGCTGATCTATTCTCTGCCTGTCGCATTCTTCAAGAATCTCCTCACATGAGGCGGAAAGATATCCCCCCATGGTATTTTAGAAGCTTCGCTTGCCTTGGAATACAATTGTTGGTAGAACCGCTGAAATGCAGCCCTAAACTCTGCCGGATCAGATTTCTCCCCAAGCACCGGATCTCTTATTTCCCTTATTTATCCGCCCACAGTTATTAATCTTGCTCTAAGAGCGAGATTTTGGCCTACCTTTTCATTATACTCGTATACTTTCTCCCGCCATACCAAATACTTATCTGCAGCCTTTTTTACAGATATATTTACTATCCTAGCTTTAGTGTTTTCCAGTTCCAGAAGGGCCATATCAGACTCATCTCCAGAAGAGATTTTATCAATGAGTTTTAATTCTGCATTAGTTAATTCTGAATAAAGTCCCTCAATTAGCGTTTTTCCCGTTTTTGTCGTTCAACGCTATGCCTCAATGTCTCCCCCTTAGGCAGGCCTTAAACGTATCCCATACAACACTGATCTGAGCACTGCCCTGATTGTCTGAAAAACTGGGGAATCCATGTTTCGATATAACTCACATATTGTGGGTCTAAGAGAAGTGCCCTTTCAAAAGACCACGAGCGCTCCACTCTCGGCAGCCTGGTCATTTGGAGCTCTAAAACAAGAGGATTGTGATCCGACATGACCCTAGGAATTTCGAAATATGTGCGTGCCTAATCAAAATTTTTCAGATAAAAATAGTCAAGTCTGACATGCATCTTATGTGGGGTCAAAAAATATGTAAAGCCAGGATCCGCTTTCATTGTCTCCTTCCATACATCTGCCAGCCCATGACTACTTTGTAGATCGGCCAGCGCATGGTATACTTTTGGTTTCCTACCAACATAATTCTTACACCCAAGTCCATTTGCTAAGCAGGGTAAATTAATATTAAAATCCCCACAAAGTATAAGAGGTAAGGGCCAGGACACCAACTCGCTATTAAGCCATCCTAGCAGTGTTGGATCATCTAAAATGGAGCCATAAATAGAGCATAGTGTAAAGGAATCCAAACCAAAATGGCATTCTGTAATAGCCCATCGGCCCAGACTATCTGAGCGGGACCAAGGAAAATCACAGATACCCCTTTTAGAGAGAATGGCAACCCCCTTGGTGCGGGTTCCCTGCTTGGTACAGCACACTATCTGAAAGCCAAAGCCACTAAGTAGATTTCTACAGGAGTTCTCAATATGCGTCTCTTGGAGACACACTATATCCGGTTTCAACATCTTTAGATCAAAGGCGATCCTTTGCCTCTTCCGGCTGTCATTGAGCCCACATATGCTAACAGAAACAATATGAAGTTTATTAATTTAAATCAAAAGAAAGATCAAGAACCCCAGCAATAGACCTTGACCAAAACATATCGCTAGGCTGATACACAAAAATAATCTCTTCATCTCCATCCCCTTCTTTCCTTCATACTTGCATCTTTTTCTGCTTGACCGCCCCCCTCAAGGATCCCACACAAAACCCCTCCCATCTCCCTAGGCCCGGAATCCCACCCCCCAACCTCAGCCCCCATATGGAGCAGCGGGTCAGACAAGACCCTAATGATGGCTCCTACTAAGGTGCCACCCCCACCCCACTCAAGCTCCGGTGAAAAAGAAAGACCAAAAAGAGGGACCAGAGACAAGCAATGAAGCATAGAAATCAAGAAAAAGAAGGAAAAAGGACACCAGAGAAGAAGAGAGAACATTTTTCTTCTATATCTTCTATATCCTCAGGGGAAATATCCCTACGGGAGACCCGGATCCCAGTCCAAGTCCAAGGGGACCATCAAGGAGGAATCAAATTAGTTACACGTCTTTAGCCGATGTTTCCTTCTTTAGAGTCCTTTCGAGCAGGATGAATCTCGTTTAGAAATTCTTGAGCTTTTATTTCTGAAGTGAAAGTTCGGGTTTTGCCGTTAAAAAGACCTGGCAGCCAGCACCTTGCAGAGGGGAAAACATCTGTCATAAACGCCACCTCCTCTCCACTGTGGCGTGGCAAAAATCAGGTCTCACAAAGAATGAGTGGCCATCAAACGAGCGCCGCCTAGCGTCTGGTCTCGCTTTTCAAAAATGGCTTGCCGCAACAAAAAAATTCCAAAAAAGACTAATATTGCTCTCTCCTTCTCAGGCTGGCCTCCCTGCCCGGTTTTCTGTTGGACCAGGGGAAATCTGTGTGCCCGTTGTATTTCTGTGTCCCAGTTCCAGTTAGGCAGCTCAGGGCAGGCACCTCTAAGCAGGTTGATAATAAAGGCTCCAACGTCGTTGCCCTCGACATTCGCTGCTATTCCCAAAAACCGCAAATTGTCCTGCCGCTGGCGGTTTTCAAAATCCTCCAGCTTCCAATGGACATCTATAAGCTGGGCATCATGACTATCCACTCTCGCCTGTAAGGCACAGGTAGACTCTTCAATAGCTATAAACACTACTAGGTCTGACCTCCAAGAGCAGTCAGTCACAAGCTTTTGAGACTTCTGGGAGTTACTAAAACCTTTAGAAAAAACCTTCCCAGTACAGTTCCGTTAAACAATCCACAAACTGATTAGTCCTTGCTGCTCCAACTTTAAAAGGAATTGTCAATAACCACATCACATACAAAAACCACAGTGGTAAAAACCTTCACATCAATGTGTATGCCAAACTCAACAAATGAGAAAGTGAAAAAAAGTAAATGTAAAAATGTGAGAAAGGCTAGAAAGCACCTCACGTGCGCAAACCCACAGGGCTGCTGGATGGTACTCGACAGTATGCCCACGTTATCATCATTGGTTGCTTTCGTAGCCTTAACAAAGAAAAGAAAAAGAGGTGTGTGTTAGAATTCCACAGAGGTGGAAAATCAAACAACATAAAAGTGTGTGACAGACAACACTGAGACTCCGTGGTTCACTCAGTGTTCATTCGTCCCCAACCGTGCAAGGAGAACAAAGTTCTTAACAAATTAAAAATGAGGTATCACTCACATACAGCACAACCTTTATTCAATGTTGTGAGCATCCCCAGTTTAAAAGCAGGCATGTATCTGGCCACTTTCATTTGCGAAAGGCCAACATGTTTTGTTGCCAAACAATCTAGGCAACTTCGTCAGGGCTGTTGGGTAACCAATCTTCACCTCAGTCCTTTTTCACACCAAATCTGTGGTTATTGACAAATTAAAAAGAAGAACGTGCCAGTCACAAACAACCTTATGTACAATAGAAATTCACAACCCCTTTCTACCAAGCATATAGTTACCAAGTGGTTGCTTGTGTCCAGCGTACCTGCAACCACCTTCAGTAAAGGAACCTGCGCCAAATGGTCGCGTTCCACTCTAAAGACTGCGATTGTCAGTCTCCATCTGAAATCACACATACAATGTATTATTCATAAAAGGCCACGTGCCTTCACACAGTCGCATTGCATATGTACTACACTGTTCCTTATGCCTACTGCCCATTATTAATGGCGGGACCCTCAAATGGTGAAAACAGCCGCTTTCACTGGTGTCATATTGGTATGTTAATATAACGGCTGAAAGTCTCCTTAGGCATCCCCTCATGAGGCACGAGTGCCACTATTCCACACCTATTGCTGCACTGTCATCTTAATGTAGCAAGTTTCGAGTAACGCTTTAACCAACTTTTAAGCGTGAGGGCCATGTAGCAATCATCCACCCCTTAAAAAGCCACCCGCATCAGGCAGCACTGAATGAGGGCCAATTCACGTGAGCCCCTCTATCTGAACCCCCTTACCCTTAGATAGGTTAATCTTTTATGTGTGAGGAAGGTACACGCACTGATACGTGTAAGGAAGCCAGTATTCTTTGATTTGTCATCAGGTGAATCATTTAGAAACTGGTGTGTGATTCCACGCATTAAAATATCCCTCTTCTAGAAAGTACAATTAAGCTGTGTTTTCTTCCCTTGTACTGCAGATTGTAATCCATTAATTGGCGCCATACCATTATCTAGGCGTGGGGTACTGAAATTGAGGAACATGAGCACAAGTACACCACTTCAAACTGGCCGCCGGTTTGGCAATAGGTTACTGATTGCATATCTGCATGCCGTGGTTCTGGGTACCATCAAAACTACACATACAACAACTAAATAATCGATGTTTAAATGTATTTCAGGTCTTAGAAATAGTTTTTAGGGCATTTGAAACACAGAATATGACCATCTGCATGCACGCATACTCCGTTTTAAGATGGCTGCCGCACAGACTTTAGTCTGTGGGTTATACGTCCGCATCACGTGGTCCCGGGCGCCATTAAAATAACACCAGCGCCGGGGACGGGTGTTCGGGGAGGACGAGAGAATGTGAAGAGAGCTCACGAGTGCGGTAAGGGGGTTCCGATAGAGGGGCTCACGTGAATTGGCCCTCATTCAGTGCTGCCTGATGCGGGTGGCTTTTTAAGGGTGGATGATTGCTACATGACCCTCACGCTTAAAAGTTGGTTAAAGCGTTACTCGAAACTTGCTACATTAAGATGACAGTGCAGCAATAGGTGTGGAATAGTGGCACTCGTGCCTCATGAGGGGATGCCTAACGAGACTTTCGGCCGTTATATTAACATACCAATATGTCACCAGAGAAAGCGGCTGTTTTTACCATTTGAGGGTCCCGCCATTAATAATGGGCAGTAGGCATAAGGAACAGTGTAGTACATATGCAATGCGAGTGTGTGAAGGCACGTGGCCTTTTATGAATAATAAATTGTATGTGTGATTTCAGATGGAAACTGACAATCGCAGTCTTTAGAGTGGAACGCGACCATTTGGCGCAGGTTCCTTTACTGAAGGTGGTTGCAGGTACGCTGGACACAAGCAACCACTCGGTAACTATGTGCTCGGTAGAAAGGGGTTGTGAATTTCTATTGTACATAGGGTTGTTTGTGACTGGCACGTTCTTCTTTTTAATTTGTCAATAACCACAGATTTGGTGTGAAAAAGGACTGAGGTGAAGATTGGTTCCCCAACAGCCCTGACGAAGTTGCCTAGATGGTTTGGCAACGAAACATGTTGGCCTTTGGCAAATGAAAGTGTCCAGATACATGCCTGCTTTTTAAACTGGGGACGCTCACAACATTGAATAAAGGTTGTGCTGTATGTGAGTGATACCTCATTTTTAATTTGTTGACTTTGTTCTCCTTGCACGGTTGCGGACGAATGAACACTGAGTGAACCACGGAGTCTCAGTGTTGTCTGTCACACAATTTTTATGTTGTTTGATTTTCCACCTCTGTGGAATTCTAACACACACCTCTTTTTCTTTTCTTTGTTAAGGCTACGAAAGCAACCAATGATGATAACGTGGGCATACTGGCGAGTACCATCCAGCAGCCCTGTGGGTTTGCGCACGTGAGGTGCTTTCTAGCCTTTCTCACATTTTTTACATTTACTTTTTTTTCACTTTATCATTTGTTGAGCTTGGCATACACATTGATGTGAAGGTTTTTTACCACTGTGGTTTGTGTATGTGATGTGGTTATCGACAATTCCTTTTAAAATTGGAGCAGCAAGGACTAATCAGTTTGTGGATTGTTTAACGGAACTCTACTGGGAAGGTTTTTTCTAAAGGTTTTAGTAACTCCCAGAAGTCTCAAAAGCTTGTGACTGACTGCTCTTGGAGGTCAGACCTAGTAGTGTTTATAACTGTTGGAGTGAGGGGCGGTCGGACTTCTTGATCCCCCTGTTGCTCCTATTGTTGACGAGACTCTTCAATAGCAACTGTCCGGGCTTCAATCGTCGTCATGCTGTCAGCCATATCTATACAGCATTTATTGACATTGCGAATTGCTCCCTGGATTTTCTTTGCGGCTTGGTGAGCTTTTCGAGTCTTTGCTCTGGCTTCTCCTTGTACTTGCTTCAGTGTATTATATATTAAATCCATTGTAGGAATCTCTGAGGCCATGCTAGCTTGTTCAGCTGGTTGTCCCCTCTCGTCTTCGTAGACCTGTTCGGTTGCGGAATAATCCCAGACTAGCTGAGATGGTGCGGCCAAGGCTATGGGCTTATTATTGCAGGTTGAGATATCCTTACTAGCTGAGCTATTTTTGATCTTCCTCTTTTTAACAAGGCGTTTTTGCGTACTCAGGGGTTTAGCTCCTTCAGAGGTAGTACTATCGGAGCCACCGGAATCCAGATCTCCTTCGTCAGAGAGATCCTCAGTTAAGTTCGAGCCGCCTGAATCATCCGTTAGGGAATTTTTTTTATCTCCTTGGTCAGGTGAGTTCAAATTCCCTGCATCAAGACTGTCCGATGGTAGGTTAGGTTCCACATCAAGTATATTGAGAGGAATTGCCTGGTTAATAAAAAATTCTGGGGATATGGAGGGAGTAATACCACAGGCACCCCCCTCTACCTCCTCCACTAGCCCTTCTTGCCCATATACCAGGACCCCTGGAATAAGACCTGGAGCAGCTCCCTCCTCAGCCCCCACCTTAGCCGCTTTGTCAGTACTTACAATTAGGTCTGTTACTGGGAGCCAGGGTCCTCCATTCTCCCCCTTGTCCAGTTCAGGCGGGCCAGTGCGCCGTGTAAACCTATTGAAAATTGAGGGGATTACAGGTTGTTTGGACTCTGCCAGTAAGGATCTGCCACTTGTGGCCCGGAAGTCCTTCGGCGACCTCGGATTCGCTAGCACGTTGTCCGTGGTGTTTCCTGCTTTCACTTTCCGTTTTGGGTCCGCGTCTCCCCCGTCATTGCCTTTTCTCAGATCCGCAGTTCTGCAAACTGGAGGAGCTGTGGGCAAAGGCTCCCTCCGGTCTTTCTCTTTTTCCTTTTCCTTTGCGGCTTGCTGGTGCTTGCTAATATGAGGCGGCATCACAGTAGTTGAACTGCCGATCCCTGGCGTATGCCTACAGCCGCCCTCCATCAGCCTCGTCAGGATCCTCTTAACCACTCGTCGCACTCCCCTGGAGTGAACAAGAAACTCCAAGAGTGCATACAGCCTACACAGGGGGGACCGTCGCATGCCTGGCAGCTCCCCAGAGCATAGCGGTAAGTCCAGAGTCAAAAGCCCTCCTTAGCGACCATCTGAAAACACCATATCACCGGAGCTGTGTGAGGCGGCTAGTGTGGCATTCTAGGCAGCCACCATCTTGTTCCTAGCTGGTGAATGCTGTCCAATTTCCACTTACAAGCTACTACCTTAAGCCCTCCACTTCCGCCAACATCCAAACACGATATCAGCAAAGGCATTCTACTCATGCACCACAAACAAACCTCATATTTCAATGTGTGTTGAATCACTAAACAACCACTACGACACCCCACAACCCACACCTACACACAATTCTACTCCAACTACAACACTATGGCACCTGCATTCTCACTTCACACAAAACACAACTCTGTCCTATACCACTAACACATCCACACATCACCAACACAACACAAAGCCACATTATACATAACTTTAATAAATCCAGACACACACTCCATGTTCAAACAAAACACCAGCCTATCCTCTGCTTGCTCCTAACAGAATCCCTTTTATCATGACAAAATCTATACTCAGCCTTTCATCACACTATCCACCAACACCGCTTCCTATTTTTAACTATTACACACATTCATACAATCCTTACACACCACTCCACCACACACATAACCTATTCCAGCGATCAAATCAAACACAAACACTCATAACTCTTGTCCATCCCCTCTTACACACCACATACTGTTCTCCAAAACACATCACCACCCCTGTACTATTCAAATACCACTCACCAGCAGTACTGCACATACAAATATTTCACAGAAAACCACTATATCAATATGTCCTCTCACTCCTCCTCAAAAACAAAACACACACATCTCAATATATTATATTCGTTACACATATATTCCCTTACTATGTAATCATTTATCAATATATTTATTATTTTAGTCTTATTGTATAAGAAAATAAAACTCTTGAAAGCTTTACTCTGTCCGACCATCACCCTACACCTCTATCAATTTATCCTTTATCTTCACTCTCTCTCATCCCAAACCCTTTCTACTACTAAGATCTCCAAAATAACCCTTACTAGACTGCTTCCTGCTCTACACCTCCTGGCTCACCCCAAACATCAGTTTACTACTATGATCTCCCAAACAACCCTACTAAATTCTCCCTCCTGTTATCTCTCCTTTGACTCATCCCAAACCTCATTTTTCTACTCTGATTCTCTTTCTCCCTAATCCCTTTCTATAGGCTCTTCCCTCCTCCATCTCTACTTTACTCACCCCAGACCTCAACTTACTACTATGATCTCCCAATTAACACTTTTGGTTTTCTTCCCTCTTCTATCCCTCCGTTACTCTATTCAATCCAACTAACAGACACACTTGTCCTCAACTCAAATTAACTTGAACCTCCCTATACTAATACTATACTCATATTTCCCTATACTAATCCACCACTAATCCTTTTGTGTTCCGGAGAAGCTTGCTCCTCGACGAAAAGTGCTTTGCTGCCTCATCAGGGGTAGTAAGCTCTATATAAATACAATTACATTTAAAGAAAGAGTACCGGCAATTCTCAGGAGCAAACAAGACCTCTAAGGAGTGAATACTAGCACTTTTGTATTTTCATTTAAAGCACTGACAATGTGTCCTGTAGGGAGCTTTCCTTAACAATCACAGTCTGCGCGCACTCACTTGTGTGCTTAAACCCAATTTTCAGCCTGCTTCTAAGGGCTTTTATTTTTGAAAGATATGGGAAGTTAATGCCATGACAAAAAAAAAAAGTTTTGTAGAAAACGTTGTAGATTAATGGAAAAACTGCAAACAGAGCTCCAGTCTCGTTCATCGAAACCTACTGGCCCCACCCTTTATGCTGGCCTGTCCATCTGTCTAGCACATTTGTACTTATGGACAAAGGGGCCGCACCCCCCCTCGCAGGGCCCTGGAGACAGGTGCGGGCTGTTATGGACTGGTTGATGGCGGCAGCCCAATGGTGGCCGCAGGTTCAAATTTTCATGAGTAGGTTTCCCGCGGGGGACAACGATTGGTTGCTTGGGGGGGGCAGCGGGGCTACCTGGGCAGCTTGCAGGGGCGGCAGGGCAGCTTAAAAGTCTGTATATCAGCCTGATGAGCACCTTGCTGCCTGCCTGCCCCTGAGGATTCCCGGTGCACGCTGCCCCCACCGCAATGGAGACTTCTAGTGTTATAACATTTTCAGAATGGAGTGATGCTGCCATTAATGTTATAGAAGTCATAGGGATTGTGAAAACCCCAAGAGTCACACAAAAACCAAGTGTGGCAAATATGCCATGCCCATTCAGCAGGAGAGTGGTAAGGGTGTGCTATGTAGCCGGTGGTGCATTTCGGATCAGTGGTGAGGGGGTTACACTGTCATTACAGACAGCACATTTTTTGTTTGAATGGCCATTAAAATTGCATAGACATGCAGCTTTACTGATAAAACTAAATAGCGTTCAAAGGATAATGTGTGGAAATCGAGTTTCAGAGAATATTTATCAATTGACATCACCAAGTAAAGTGTCTTGATTTGTTTTGACCCTATTCAAATCTTTGCTTCTGTCACACTTTAGGATTACAAAAAAATGTGCTTTATTTGTTCTTTCCTAATTGCTGATATATTTTGAAAGTGTATATTTAATTTATAGGCATTTAAATGTTGTTGAGAGGTAGAAGAAAGTGGCATTTTACAGTCCTTTCTTTCACTTCCTGTACGCCAGCAAGGTTGTCATCTAGGTGACTTTTATAAAAATCCTCTCACTTTGCAGTCAGAGAAATAAAAGTAAACACCAATTTCCAGATAACCAGGAATTTGTCAGAAGATATAGTCTGACATCAGACCTCTCTCTTTGAACGCACATCAAATGTGATGACAAGATAAAAACAAAATCTAAAGGCATCTTTACTCCAGCATGGTTATTTGTAGGGGTGCTGAAGCAACCCCCTCCCCCCCCACACTCCCCTATTTCCAGCGCCTATGCCCCCAAGTGTAATTGTTCCTGTGTTATCCATTCGTGGTGACGCGACTCTCAGTGACGCAGCGGTGCAGGTGAAGACTGCGTTGATACTCGGGGGCTTATTTACAAGCCCCTTGCCAGCCGGAGACTCACTTTGTATGTGATAAAAAGTGACGCACAGGCCGCGCAAGGGGCTTGTAAATATAAAAAGCGAGGCACCGGCAGCGCAAGGGGCTTGTAAATAAGCCCCCGAGTTTCTATCCAGACTGTACGTGTGCTCGGTGCTGTGCTGCCAGGACACTTCATAGCAGAGCTCTTGAATAGCGCCTCTGGTGGCCTGTCTGGCCTTTGAGGGGATTGATGAAAAATCAACATTGTATTGAAACTCAAGAACGCCCTCGCGGTAACTATCCAGAGGAGGGAACGAACAAATGAGCTCAGGGCAGGCCCCGAACTGCCAGGTGGGGGCGCTGGACAGGGAGCCCTGTGGCGTCACTAATGTGTTTATCATCGTACGGCCTAGGTCCCCAAACAAACTTAAAATTGGGAACGTCCCCGCCAATCAAGGCCCTATAATCAACCTCCGTTCAGTCCTCGTCTTTCACTTCTCTCTTTTTTTTTCTTTCCTTCCTTCTCCCTGTTCTCTCCTTCCTGCATTCCTTTTTTATCCCTTCGTTTTCCTTTCTTCATTCCATTTGTCTCTTTCTCTCCTCCCCTCCTGCCCTTGTTTCTTCCTTCACTCGCTGTTTTATTACTATATCTCCACACCTCTTCCTTCCTGTCACTCTCATTCCTCCATTACTTCCTACAGTCATCAGATTATCTCTCGCCTTCCTTCCCCTTCTCCCTTCCTCCTTTCTTATTTTCTCTTTTTTCTTCCTTCTTTCTCGGCGCGTGCTCACGTAGCTCTGTCTTTTATCCTGTTCTCTTTCTCGCCGCTAGTTCTCTTTTCACTCTTACTACCCTTTCCCACGATCTGATTTTGTTTCCTTTCCTTCCTTCCTCTTGTCCTTTCTTCCTTTCATCCTCTTTTCACGTCTCTTCTCGCTCTCCTTCATTTGTCAGGTGCTCCAGGAAGGAACCCATTGTATTTTAAAATACATATTTTACAAAATTTTATTTTTCTTGGGCGATTTCCCAAGTTTCGCAAACATCGCAGCCCTATACATCCAGAAGAAAGACTTCTGGGGCCAGCGAGTCGCCACACTCGCACCTGCACGTCGAATATTGTTTCAAGACTTGAATTAAGATCGGGCTCCGAGGACGGGAGGTGAGCTTCTCACCACAACAGCAATTCTCGGCAGCCTTGTATTTATTCTCTCTCTGCTTTTTACCCGCCTATTTATCTATTGAAAGAGTAACCGTTGTAAAATAAATTATTCTCGTGTATAGACATGTATATTTTATGAATATATATATATATATTTTTTTTTTACACTTATTTTATTGTGCGCATTACACACTCCGTGGCACCACCCATTGGGCAGTGAATTGGTACGTATTTTTGTGTGTGTGTTTTTGTGTACGCGGCATTGAGTGTGCGCGCGCATTCCCGCCACTCTGCTGAGACTAAACACCCATCAGTAGGATAAAATTAACAGGAAAACGTGTGGTGGTAAATGCAGCCGTCATCACTTTATTGCCGTTTAGACAAAACTCGCGTGCCTGATTTGTGCATCAGTAGCCGGGTAGAACCACGTCTTTTGCGCTCAAGAGTGAGTGTAAAGATTCGGACCCCAAGCACTGTCCGCCCCTCTGTGCTCCCTCCTTGCCTAGAGGTGCTGGTCATCGGCCAACCGAGGTGTGACACGCGAGTGATATTACACGATGGTCTGCACATTTATACCTATAAACTATACGTTTATTTTTGCCACGACGTACAGCGTGAATCGCCTCTCAGCACACGCAATTACCATCAGATCATATCTATAGCGTGAATAGCATGTAAATATCGCTTACTCTTTAGTATGTTGTGTATAAAGATACCATCTATGGAACGAATATATTAATTATTTTGTTCAGTGCACACACACACACACACACTCTACAAGCACATGCGGCGTCGCACACTCTATGTATGTTGCATTTCAAATGTGACTAGGAGAGAAGATTTGTCTAAATATGTAGACACTTGCAGTTTCGCCTCACAATCACGGCACACACAGGGCGCGAACTAAGGCACTCTGTGATCTTGGACACAATTACTGCTCTGGTTTGTGACAGTTCAGGTCATGTGAAGCTCGTGTTCTGCATTGTTTACGTTTTCACCCCTTCCCTGTGAGTCAATCGGGGAAAACCGTGTGCGTTAAAAGTCGAAGCCAGCCTGAATTCTGCGGGTCAGGGGCCGTCTCATTAAAAGCACTCCAGCAATGAACTGCAATGCAGACATTAAAGAGCAGTATTTTTCAATTAGAGCTGACGAATTCAATCAAAATTCCATAGATTAGGAAGAAATGAGGCGTGGGTCATTTACAGGGGATTTAATTGCACAGCCATTAGACAAATAGTATATGTGCCAGTCTCCGCGAATTCATCATCTCAGACATCAATACAGGCACAGCGGCCCCAGCTCTGCAGCACTCCGAGCCCTCACCCTCCCAGCACTTCTCCGGCGCTGCAGCACTCCGAGCCCTCACCCTCCCAGCACCTCTCCGGCGCTGCAGCACTCCGAGCCCTCACCCTCCCAGCACCTCTCCGGCGCTGCAGCACTCCGAGCCCTCACCCTCCCAGCACCTCTCTGGCTCCGCAGCACTCCGAGCCCTCACCCTCCCAGCACCTCTCGGGCTCTGCAGCACTCCGAGCCCTCACCTTCCCAGCACCTCTCCGGCGCTGCAGCACTCCGAGCCCTCACCCTCCCAGCACTTCTCCGGCGCTGCAGCACTCCGAGCCCTCACCCTCCCAGCACCTCTCCGGCGCTGCAGCACTCCGAGCCCTCACCCTCCCAGCACCTCTCCGGCGCTGCAGCACTCCGAGCCCTCACCCTCCCAGCACCTCTCTGGCTCCGCAGCACTCCGAGCCCTCACCCTCCCAGCACCTCTCGTGCTCTGCAGCACTCCGAGCCCTCACCCTCCCAGCACCTCTCCGGCGCTGCAGCACTCCGAGCCCTCACCCTCCCAGCACCTCTCTGGCTCCGCAGCACTCCGAGCCCTCACCCTCCCAGCACCTCTCCGGCTCTGCAGCACTCCGAGCCCACACCCTCCCAGCACCTCTCCGGCGCTGCAGCACTCCGAGCCCTCACCCTCCCAGCACCTCTCTGGCTCCGCAGCACTCCGAGCCCTCACCCTCCCAGCACCTCTCGGGCTCTGCAGCACTCCAAGCCGTCACCCACCCAGCACCTCTCCGGCGCTGCAGCACTCCGAGCCCTCACCCTCCCAGCACCTCTCGGGCTCAGCAGCACTCCGAGCCCTCACCGTCCCAGCACCTCTCTGCAGCACTCCGGGCCCTCACCCACCCAGCACCTCTCTGCAGCACTCTGAGCCCTCACCCTCCCAGCACCTCTCCGGCGCTGCAGCACTCCGAGCCCTCACCCTCCCAGCACCTCTTGGGCTCAGCAGCACTCCGAGCCCTCACCCTCCCAGCACCTCTCTGCAGCACTCCGAGCCCTCACCCACCCAGCACCTCTCTGCAGCACTCCGAGCCCTCATCCACCCTGCACCTCTCCGTCGCTGCAGCACTCCGAGCCCTCACCCACCCAGCACCTCTCTGGCGCTGCAGCACTCCGAGCCCTCACCCACCCAGCACCTCTCTGGCTCCGCAGCACTCCGAGCCCTCACCCTCCCAGCACCTCTCGGGCTCTGCAGCACTCCAAGCCGTCACCCACCCAGCACCTCTCCGGCGCTGCAGCACTCCGAGCCCTCACCCTCCCAGCACCTCTCCGGCGCTGCAGCACTCCGAGCCCTCACCCGCCCAGCACCTCTCCAGCTCTGCAGCACTCCGAGCCCTCGCCCACTCAGCACCTCTCGGGCTCTGCAGCACTCCGAGCCCTCACCCTCCTAGCACCTCTCCAGCGCTGCAGCACTCCGAGCCCTCACCCTCCCAGCACCTCTCTGGCACCGCAGCACTCCGAGCCCTCACCCTCCCAGCACCTCTCGGGCTCTGCAGCACTCCGAGCCCTCACCCTCCCAGCACCTCTCCGGCGCTGCAGCACTCCGAGCCCTCACCCTCCCAGCACCTCTCTGGCTCCGCAGCACTCCGAGCCCTCACCCTCCCAGCACCTCTCGGGCTCTGCAGCACTCCAAGCCGTCACCCACCCAGCACCTCTCCGGCGCTGCAGCACTCCGAGCCCTCACCCTCGCAGCACCTCTCGGGCTCAGCAGCACTCCGAGCCCTCACCGTCCCAGCACCTCTCTGCAGCACTCCGGGCCCTCACCCACCCAGCACCTCTCTGCAGCACTCTGAGCCCTCACCCTCCCAGCACCTCTCCGGCGCTGCAGCACTCCGAGCCCTCACCCTCCCAGCACCTCTTGGGCTCAGCAGCACTCCGAGCCCTCACCCTCCCAGCACCTCTCTGCAGCACTCCGAGCCCTCACCCACCTAGCACCTCTCTGCAGCACTCCGAGCCCTCACCCACCCAGCACCTCTCCGGCTCTGCAGCACTCCGAGCCCTCGCCCACTCAGCACCTCTCGGGCTCTGCCGCACTCCGAGCCCTCACCCACCCAGCACCTCTCCAGCGCTGCAGCACTCCGAGCCCTCACCCTCCCAGCACCTCTCTGGCTCCGCAGCACTCCGAGCCCTCACCCTCCCAGCACCTCTCTGGCTCCGCAGCACTCCGAGCCCTCACCCTCCCAGCACCTCTCGGGCTCTGCAGCACTCCAAGCCCTCCCCCACCCAGCACCTCTCCGGCGCTGCAGCACTCCGAGCCCTCACCCTCCCAGCACCTCTCGGGCTCAGCAGCACTCCGAGCCCTCACCGTCCCAGCACCTCTCTGCAGCACTACGGGCCCTCACCCACCCAGCACCTCTCTGCAGCACTCCGAGCCCTCACCCTCCCAGCACCTCTCCGGCGCTGCAGCACTCCGAGCCCTCACCCTCCCAGCACCTCTTGGGCTCAGCAGCACTCCGAGCCCTCACCCTCCCAGCACCTCTCTGCAGCACTCCGAGCCCTCACCCACCCAGCACCTCTCTGCAGCACTCCGAGCCCTCATCCACCCTGCACCTCTCCGTCGCTGCAGCACTCCGAGCCCTCACCCACCCAGCACCTCTCTGGCGCTGCAGCACTCCGAGCCCTCACCCACCCAGCACCTCTCCGGCGCTGCAGCACTCCGAGCCCTCACCCACCCAGCACCTCTCCGGCTCTGCAGCACTCCGAGCCCTCGCCCTCACCCACCCAGCACCTCTCTGGCTCAGCAGCACTCCGAGCCCTCATCCACCCTGCACCTCTCCGGCTCTGCAGCACTCCGAGCCCTCACCCTCTCAGCACTTCCCCGACTCTGCAGCACTCCGAGCCCTCACCCACCCAGCACCTCTCTGCAGCACTCCGAGCCCTCACCCTCCCAGCACCTCCCGGCTCTGCATCACTCCGAGCCCTCGCCCACCCAGCACCTCTCTGCAGCACTCCGAGCCGTCACCCTCCCAGCACCTCTCGGGCTCTGCAGCACTCCGAGCCCTCACCCACCCTGCACCTCTCTGCAGCACTCCGAGCCCTCACCCTCCCAGCACCTTTCGGGCTCTGCAGCACTCCGAGCCCTCACCCTCACCCACCCAGCACCTCTCTGGCTCAGCAGCACTCCGAGCCCTCATCCACCCTGCACCTCTCCGGCTCTGCAGCACTCCGAGCCCTCACCCTCACCCTCCCAGCACCTCTCTGGCGCTGCAGCACTCCGAGCCCTCACCCACCCAGCACCTCTCTGGCTCTGCAGCACTCCGAGCCCTCACACACCCTGCACCTCTCTGGCTCAGCAGCACTCCGAGCCCTCATCCACCCTGCACCTCTCCGGCTCTGCAGCACTCCGAGCCCTCACCCTCCCAGCACCTCTCCGGCACTGCAGCACTCCGAGCCCTCACCCATCAGCACCTCTCTGGCTCAGCAGCACTCCGAGCCCTCACCTACCAGCACCTCTCCGGCACTGCAGCACTCCGAGCCCTCACCCATCAGCACCTCTCTGTCTCAGCAGCTCTCCGAGCCCTCACCCATCAGCACCTCTCCGGCACTGCAGCACTCCGAGCCCTCCCCTACCAGCACCTCTCTGGCTCAGCAGCACTCCGAGCCCTCACCTACCAGCACCTCTCCGGCACTGCAGCACTCCGAGCCCTCACCCATCAGCACCTCTCTGGCTCAGCAGCACTACGAGCCCTCACCCATCAGCACCTCTCCGGCACTGCAGCACTCCGAGCCCTCACCTACCAGCACCTCTCTGGCTCAGCAGCACTCCGAGCCCTCACCTACCAGCACCTCTCTGGCTCAGCAGCACTCCGAGCCCTCACCTACCAGCACCTCTCCGGCACTGCAGCCCTCCGAGCCCTCACCCACCCTGCACCTCTCTGGCTCTGCAGCACTCCGAGCCCTCACCCATCAGCACCTCTCTGGCTCTGCAGCACTCCGAGCTCTCACCCACCCTGCACCTCTCTGGCTCTGCAGCACTCCGAGCCCTCATCCTCCATGCACCTTTCTGCAGCACTCCGAGCCCTCACCCTCCCAGCACCTCTCTGGCTCTGCAGCACTCCGAGCTCTCACCCACCCTGCACCTCTCGGACTCTGCAGCACTCCAAGCCCTCATCCACCCTGCACCTCTCTGGCCCAGCAGCACTTCGAGCCCTCACCCACGCAACACCTCTCTAGCTCTGCAGCTCTCCGAGCCCTCGACTCGGGCGGCACTGGTCTGACGCTATGGCACCCCTAGCTCTCACCCCGGCCGCCATCTCTCTACCGCTGGAGAACCAGACCCAAAACCGGGCCCTCAACATCTCTAGCGCTGCAGCCCCCCTAGAAATCATCTTGTGCGGCACCTCTCTGGCACTGCAGCACCCTGAACTTTCATCCAAGCCAGCACCTCCCTATATCACTTTAGCAACCCCAATCATCAGCTTATCCGGCTCCTCTCTAGCGCTGCAGAACCCCTAACCCTCACCCAGGTCGGCACATCTCTGGCACTGCAGCACCCAAAACCCTCAACTAAGCCTGCACTGCTCTACAGCCGCAGCATTCTGAGGTCCCACCTAATCCAGCACAGCAGAACCTCCCTAGCGTTGCAGCAGCCATGGCCACCATCAAGGGTGGCACCTCTCTGGCACTGCAGTATCCTGAGCTCTCGCCATCTAGCACCCCTCTAGTGCCGCAGCACCTCTGGCTACCACCTAGGCTGTTACCTGTCTGGCACTGCATTATCCTGAGCTTTCGCCCAGACCAGCACCTTCGCACACTGCAGCGTCCTCACACACCACCCAACACAGCCACTTCTTGCAGCAGGGTACCCTGACACATCACCCAGCCTTCCCAGAATGAATCTTACAATAAAACAACCTGAGTGATCACCACCTAGTGTGGATAGACGCCCCTTTTATACTGCAGCAGCATTAGAGAGATAGCTCATCTCTGGAACTGCCTCACCTTGAGCCAGAGGAGTGTGCATGTCTGTTTCTGTGTGTGTCAGTCAAGGGAGCAATGGTCACCCAAAGAGAACAGAGATCACATATAGCAACCAGAAGAAGCAATGGTCAACAACAGGTCCCCAAAATGAACAAATACCACCAAAAGAAACTAGAGCCCACCCTAAGGGCACAATGACCACCAAAACAGAACAACCATCAACCAAATGGAACATTGATCACCAAATGAGAACGATGACCACAAATAGAGGACAGTGATAACCCAAAGGCAATGGAGATCACCAAAAGAACACAATTATAAGCCAAAACGAGCAATGATCAAAGAGATAAATGACCACTTAAACAGAAGAACAACCAAAGACAAAAAAATGATCACCCAGGCACAACAGAGATCACTCAAAGGGTACAATTGTCATTCAAAAATAGCAATTATTACCCTGATAAAAGCAATGAAAACCAAAAGAAACCAGTAATCCCCCAAAGTGCAGAATTAACACATAATTAGAAGAATAATCATTCAAACACAGTAGAAATCACCCAAAGAGAACATTGATTACTCAGAGAGAAGACAGATCACCCAAACCGAGGGCCTGCAGAAGAAAACAGAGTTCTCTGAAAAATAGGATATGTTATTCTTTGTAAAGACAAGAGAATGACGTAGAGGTATGCATCAAAGCAAAGTAAGACTGACCAAAGAGAACAGAGAGAGAATCAGAAGAAAGAACAGTATTTTGAAAAGAGCAGTGATTAGCGTGGCCATTAACCGGAGTCTTTAGGTTATCCAATGTGAAAAGAGTTCATCAAACAGCTGGGGGGCAAAAATGAGCTATTAGAACCTACATCAAATATCCAAAGAGAATAGATATTAACCGATAGTTTACATGAAAACGAGGCACATGGAAGAGAACATTCAGTTGTCAGAGACAAAACAAATACAGGGAGGAGAGACTGTTAAAAGTAAGTTAACATGTTTCAGGATCTTTCATAAACAGAGTTCAAAGTCAAGCATGAGTGCCTGATGAAAAATGCTATGGCTGAAAGATAAGCAAGACCTTCAAAAGTGAAGACGGCGCCCAAGGAGAAGCCATATTAAGCAAAGAAGAAAGAGTTCTTCAGAAAATAGAGAACACATAAAGAGCAGAGTTCTTCCTATTACAGGCAGAATTGCCCATGCAGAACAGGCATTGCCGAAGCAGAAGAGAGACCCCAGGAAACACAATGCACAAAAAGGCAGTCCTAG
The DNA here is from genome assembly GCA_963921515.1 of Calotriton arnoldi. Classification (NCBI taxonomy): domain Eukaryota; kingdom Metazoa; phylum Chordata; class Amphibia; order Caudata; family Salamandridae; genus Calotriton; species Calotriton arnoldi. Next base: position 584,595 of record CAWUFW010009519.1, read on the forward strand.
GATTGGTGTGAAAGATTGTTCGAAGAACAGAGAAGTTTCTAAATCTACAGAAATGAGCACAGACCGCTAGCAAGGTGATGATCAACACAGAACAAGAAGAACACTTTAAAAATGATGAGATGATTTATCCAAACAGAATGTTTATATCCAAAAAGAGGTACGATTGTCCCAAGAGGAACAAGCATTAGAAAAGTCAATATTTGGTCTGGTCTTTGCAAGCTCATGATGGCTGTTTTTTTATTGCAGGCATATACCACAAAAATAATAGGAATAAAAAAACATGCACTGCCTAATTGTGGGGGCCATATGCTTGCAAATAAAACCTTAATTAAAAATACATTTACCAACACACATAATTTAATAAAATATTACCGTGCTTCTTAGCAGGCAGGTGTACTTAAAACAGGTACAGCAACCCATTTAGTCTGAATCCACATCACAGGAGCAGTGGCGGCTCCTCCGCTAAGGCGGAGGAGCGTCGCCCCACTGCTTCAACTGCAAGCTGAACACAAAAAATAAAATGAAAATAACGTTTGTTATTATCATTTTGTTTTTTGTACTCAGCTTGCAGCAGAAGCCAGGCGGGCAGGGCTGGGCTCCCCGCCTTACAGAGGGAGGAGTGATGGCAGCACCTAAAGTGCGCATGACGCTTTGACCAGACGTCTCGGGCCGGCCAAAGCGTCATGCGGACTCTGCATGTTCTCCACGCAGGCTGTATTACAACCTGGGTGGAGAACATGCACAGCCTGCTAACCCCTGTCTGATCACCGAACCACGGCGCTCAGACCAATCACAGCGCTGCTGAGGCAGCGTTGTGATTGGTCAGGGGATTCTAGGAGGCTGTGTGCTTCCTGCCGAGAGGAAGATGGAAAAAGAAGAGGCGGCGGTCGACGGTAAAGAGGTAAGTGTATTTTTTTTATTGTTCCCCCCCTCCCTCGTTCCCCCAAACACCCCGGTCCACTATTCCTGGTCGGTAGCAGCCGCTACTGGACAGGAAAATATTAATCTTATTGGCACAAAGAAAAGGCACTGTTAGCCTTTAATTACTGTAATTGAGAGGTATAGTTTAAACACACAAGGGTGCCAAAAATTAAAATAAAGGTAACAAATGGAAAGAAAAAACACAGGCAAAGTAAGGTGTTAGGCACCTTACCCTGTCACTGAAGTGCTCTTCTTTTTAGGTGAATGTGCATATGTGATCTGAAAAAAATGCTGTCAAACAGAGTGCAAGACAGCCAATGACTAAAGTGGGCTGACCCATTGCCCCATGTCTTATGTTGTGGTGGGTGGAAGCAACATGTAAAAGACAGTTGAACAGACCAATGCATTAAGAGGGCCGACACAAAGCCCCTCTATGAATGTATGTATGTAAATGCCTTTATAGGTGTGTGTGAGTGTGTATTTATTAATTTATTATGTTTTTGTTTGATAACATGAGACTGGCAAGCCTGCTAAGGTTGTTCCATGCCAGTCTTAAAATTATTTTGTTTGGAAAGGGGAGGGTTTTACAATAATATAATTGGAAATAGATGTTTTATACAATGTCTTCTCATTGAAACAATATATAAACAATACAAGGAAAAGGTACAGTGGCATAAAAATGAACAAAATGGGAAGACGATGCCTGACAGGATACATTTTTAGACAATGAGAATTTGCTAAGGAAAAATTAGGCAAAGTGGAAGACAGAACTAAAACTAAAAAGTAAAACGACTGTCAAAATATGAAGAAGTGTTTAAAAAAGAAGTGAGTACATTGTAAGTAAAGGTTGAACATAAAATGGAAACAGATATCACCCTGAGTAAATACAATGAAAGGAAATATATGACTGAACATCCAAATAGAATATATTGCCAAAACGAAAGATTGATTTTCCTAAGAAAATTAAAGACCAGGAGAAAACAAAGAAGACACAGAAACAACACGATAAATTATATAAGGGTGAATATATATTTAAAAAAAAAAAACATAATCACTCTTAAGTGATGATCCTATCCGTATAGGTACACCATCTTAAAGGAAGAAAATGTATTCAAAGAAGAAATGCAAAGTCCAAAGAAAATTAGTTATTTTAGCAAAAATATGTTACACAAAGACAAAAAGGTCATTCAAAAAGAGTAAAGATTTTTTTAATAAAAAGGTAGACCTTCCACAAAAAATAGAATAACAGCATGACAACCAGACCTTTCAAAGCGTCGACTGATCATACAAACCTTCATGTGACTTCAGAATGAAAATAGAATGCCTAAAAAGAGATTTAAACATATTAAGAAAAGGGACTAAAGAAAACTAGATAAAATAGTTAGGACGCAAAGTCAAAACTGATTTTCCAAACATAACCAATATTGTAAAAAGACAAGGGCTATTTCCCAAACAGAAGTCAGTGAAAGAGAAGGGGGATCCTTTAAAGAAACGAGAGGCCATACAATTGACAAATAGAATATTTTAACAGCTCTACTTTTGTATAAAAGGAAAAATGATACAGTTGGGTAATGCAGAGCGTGTACTCAGAAAAGAATGCTAACGGGAAGGATAGATTGTCGAAAGGTTATCAAAAGAGAAGCTTTGTTTTCTGTATAAAAGCTGACCATTCAAAAAAGATAGATTTTCAATGGTAAGACAATCTGTTCAAAGACGGTGGTGCTTACATACAGAGAAGATCTTACGGAGACAAGGCCCAATTCAAAGACAAAGGCGTATATTTAAGAAAAAACAAACATTTTTTCTAAGGTGGCAGATCATCCAAAGAGAACATATATTAACCAAAGAGAAGTGATCACCCCAACACAAGCATGATCATGCTTCCAAGGAAATCATAAGGACTGAAACCACTCCGAGCACTGATTTGGAAAGCAACGAATGGTTAGCTCGTTTTTGGAGAGGGTAGAGCGCCACCAGAAAAGAGACATCACCGAAGACAAGATTTGCATCCTATACTAGTATAGATTGTTCTCCAGAAGTGACACTGTCCAATGAAAAGTGGTGTCATTTCAAAAGAGTCGTGTAAACAGAGAGGGTGCTGGCCAAAGAAGGGAAAGCAATAGAGGCTGTCAATGTAAAATGGAGTTTTTGACTAGGACGGCGTTTTCTTTCCAGGTATAGAAGAGTTCTCAAAAAAGAGCAAAAATATCACAAATATTTCATAAGTGGACAAAAAAGAAATTAAACCATTTCCTACGGAAATGTTGTTTCCGAGGAGAAGCAGGATCACAAAAGGAGAATGTAGAGCAATCGGAGGTATCATAGATTATCTGGCAAAGAAATACTAACTAATTGGAAAATGGAGTCAATGGAGGGATGCTGACTGTCTTTCATGAGGGGGTTAGTGCACATGAATACAGCTTGTCAATGTCACCGGGTTGCAACAAACAGGATTTGCCTTTGACTCCACTGCAGCACGGCCATTAAGGGGGCCTCATTAGGATGGGTTCAGTTTGGAGTTACAACTATTTTTCTGAGAAACTTGTTATGTAACTGCACTGCAAGTCCTTATGCTCACACAGGATCTGTCTACATGTGCACAAGACATCACAGTACTGTAATGCTGACATTGCCCCATTGTGCCACATCACAAAACACTACAGCTTGTACATTTACCAGTACTGGACCTTGCATGGATATGTTAACAAAGACACTGTGGATTATAGGAGGAGACATATCACCCATATATAAAACCAATCTCCGTGAGAGAATATGGATTATTCAATGAGGAAACAAAGTGTCAGGGCAGAGAGTAATTGGGCACATGGAAGAGAGATTGGCCAGAGAAAAGGAAATTATCCAAAGAGAAAACCAGTGACTAAGAGAGAATATATACTTATTTGATTTGTAAAGCTCTGGAGTGTGACAGAAAACGTTTTCGTAACACTATAAAAGTTATCCGAAGAGAATCCAAAGCAGACCACCCAATAGAAGCTGGTCACCCAAGGAACTGATCCTCTGGTAAAATCTTGATTTACCCTGAGCATGGAAGGAAATGTCCTTAGGGTCTCCCCAAGTGGAAAGAACTGACAATTATGGAGGGCACGGTGGGACCGGGCACTCTGCAACGTGGCGGGTCTGCCAAACAATGCCTCCATGTTGGGCATGACCCGGCATAATGCCGATACTCCTGCGCCTTTCTGAAACTGGGGGAGTTCTCGCAGCGATGGGAGGTGGTGGTGAGTGTGGCCAATGGGCCACAAGAACACAAGGCATGGTAAGTTTGGGCTCGAACTCCTTGTTCCTGCCATCACCGCTGCAAGCACTGCTGTCTCTTGTCATTGCCAGACCGAAGACCCACAGTGGATATCAGGAGCGCTGCCGGCGGGATCAAAACATGGCCCAGTTGCCCAGAGTGGCTCTCCGGCGAGTGTTGGGGATGCCCCAGGTACGGTGGCTCTAAGGTGCGTGGCCTCCTGCAAGAAAGAGTTCTTCAGGAAGCAGGATTTCGCCTAAGAGCGTTAGACTGGTTTGAACTCCAGGGAGGGGCCTTTAGAGGACCCTGCAAGGGTCCAAAAGTGCCAAGGGGACCGGGTTGAAGGGCAAGCTGTGAGCTCACAGAATGTTTGCCGATGCACTTGGAGGTATTGGGTTGCTGGTGACTCGATTTCTACCGTACTCTATACTACAGGAAAAATGGTGTTACTACCTTGAAAATAGGAATGATATATTGCTTTTAGTGCAAACCTTTTTTCCTGAATTCTTGCTTACTGAATAATTACTGCCAGAGTTTGTGATATCTCTATCCAAAAACAAGACTTATGGTCTCAGGCTGACATTCGTAGGAGGGGTTGGCTTGCAGGGGGTGGATTCACTCGTAGCTTAGACTGAGGGCATCAGTTTGTCCCCCTTCATAATCTCTGATCCATAAACAGATCTTACAAATAAGATATTGAATTAAATGGTTCAGAACTATAGGTTTTTAATAAACCCTGAAAAGAGTATCGGGGTGTCTAAGTAATCGCTGGTGGGGACACACAACAAACTCTGCAAGCAGGCCTGACTGCAAGTAAATCCCAGCAATAACCATCATCGGTATATCCATGAAAATCCAGCTCAGTTTTTTTCTAAGAACCAAATAATGGCATCAAAGTCTGATGTGCAGTGACCATTTGTGCAATGACCATGTGTATTTACACAACATTGAAAAGCAAATCAACTGGATTTTAATTTGGTGCTCAATAATTCAGCCCAAATTAATCCACCATGTCTTCAATCTAACAGATGTAGAAAATGCAAACATTTCGTAACAGAATCGCTTTTCCACGATCATGTTGTCATCGTCCATGCCTCTTTATTTTTTTTTAAAATGACAATTTATTTTGCACATTCTGTTTTCAGGCCTCATAAAATAAATCTGTTGGCGAAGGTCACAAGTATATTTGCTCTGAACGCATTTTTCCTCTTATATTATTTTGGTCTGAAGGATTTTGCATTTCTGTCCATCCTTTGCACTGATCAGTCAAACAGAACTCAGTTGAAAAGACGGGAAATTTGACGTCATTTTAAATGGAGGTATTGGAGTGACAATAAAATCCTAGTACCCTCACACAATGCACCATGGCCGTATATATAAATAATTATGTGTTAGATTATTTTAATTTGTCAGCAGTAAAACCTGCAGGAGGTATTTTACTTTGTGGAGTACATTGTTGTTTAGTAAAATGCTACTGACAATCGAAAACACATTATGTGATGAAATCTAGTGCTAACATCATGCACTGTGCATTTTACTGCTGATAAAATACCGCCAATAGCTTTTACTGCAGGCAAAATCAACACAAATCTGTTTACATGATATGGCCATTACTACAAACCTCTGGCAAAAACTATTTAGTGCTCGCTTGTTCAATTTCTTAAATTGTTTGGGGCGAGAACCTAGTGTGCTCATTAAATCTGCAATTAGTTTAATTATCTGTTAATTTGGGAAAATGCTAACCCTCTGGGAATTCAAAGTGTAGCGATCCTGAAATCTATGTTTACAGTAAATTTAGGAGATCCAAAAAGAGGATTTTAGAACTTTCCTAAAATCATTTATTAGAAAAGCACATTTTCAGGTTGCACATACATTATAACAGAGAAAGGGCCTGTTCTTGAGAAATATCTGTCTCCCATCATTTTGCACTTTATGAGCTCCTCATCAATTTCTTTTGTGAACTTCACTTCATAAGTAAGTTTTAACCGGAGAAAAAAAACACCAAATCCTACTTAGTGCCTTAATATGAGTTTGTTGGTCCTCCTTTCGTCCCACCACCACCGTGCCGACAGGAGGACCGCTAAGCCAGCTGTGCACCTGCCCACCGGATTACAAGTGTAATCCAGGGCAGGCAAGCGAGCCTTAACAGCAGACCGCTGCAGTGACAGTGACTGCAGCACGTTCCTGCGCTGTGTGGCATGCATGCCACACCATGCAGGAATGGGACTGCAATTCTAGGTGGGCACAACATGTGCCCCCTCGCATTTATGCCCAGGCTCAGATCTGGCCGGCGGCCTGTTAGGGCCCCTGGGGTTGCCTCTCCACCACCCTTTTCATGGCTGGCTCACTGCCATGAAAAGGGCAGTGGAAAGCCAACTCGTAATATGCTTGGCGGTGCGGGCATCAGCACCGCCAGCATATTGAGGCTGGTTGCAGATTGCCGGGGCAGCGGGATCCTTGATCCTGGCGGAGCCGGCGGTCTCGTGGCGGTTTGACCGCCACACTCAGAATACTGCGGGCGGACCCGCAGTGATGGCGGTGGTCGGACTGCCACCGCGAGCACGGCAGTCCTGAGGACCACCGTACAATTTTTTATGGGAAGTTTTGTCCCCGGGCAAAGTTGTGTCTGGTTGGGGAGATCTTCACATTGTAATGAAAAGGAAACAGGATCTACTTTGTATGGGGAAACTAATTGCGCACACACTTATTCAGTGACATCCAGCACAGTACCATTGGTACGGTAGAGTTGACCATGCTGCAACCCGATCAAAGAGGGTTTGTCATTATTTGGGTGGCTTGACATCAGTACTGGCCACTGTCTTTCAGTAGTTCTATTCAGAAATGTTCTTGGTAGTATAATTTGCTAAAACACATCAGTATTACAACAATAAAAATGTGACAAGTATCCACTGCAATGTGACAGATCCTTTCGCAGCCTCCTACCCCCATCCTTTTAGAGATGTGCAGGATCAGGCGAGCAGTTCACTCCCAACCATGCCAACCTTTCAGCGGAAGGCGACTGAAATGTGACTGACCCTGCCCCAGCTTTTCAGGAGCAGATTCCTGAGATGTGGCTCGCCCTTCCCCAGCCTTACCTGCTTTTTAAAAGGACAAGGAAGACATACTTCCCGGGCCCTCACAATTCTAATAATTGAATGAATGGATTAGTTAAACTTTCATAAAGGTCGCTGGTACCTAGCAAGAATAATCCACTCTCCCTCGGCACTATAGGCTTTGCAGGGACACAGGCCTAACAGGTAACTCACACTTCTTCACATTTACTGGCATTTCAGAGGCCTCCTGGGACATCTCTCAATTTTGGTATGAGTCAATCCAACCGGGTTTAGAATAGGCAGAAGAGTCTCATGCAACAAAGTATTCTGCATGTATTAGGCCAGATTCGAAATATGAAAGCACAGAAAGCTCCCTGAAGGGGTCACGCAAATGCTGATGAGAGAGGGGTCCAACCCCCCCTTTGCATTTCTTTCTGCTTGCATCTTGGATCAGGAGATCTCTGTATTACCCCACACCCCACCGCCGCCCCTCCGCTGTGCGGACAACCTCGCTAATTTAATTGGATGGAGATATGCAGGAGAGTGTCAGTTTCCGCATAACTTCCTGGGAAGCTCATTGCGCTAACGAGGACGTCGTCCTTGCGCTCTTAGCTCATCACAGATATAATCATGTCTTAATAACTGGCACACGGTGTCCTTCCTCTCTGTCTCTGGCGGACAGAAACATGGGCTATGTTCATCCAATTAGGTGCTTGCCGTTGTAGGTGCCTTTTGGCGTTTTGTTGTGGTTGTGCTTGCCGCCAATTGCGTAGTGAGAGTTTCCTGCCCTCTTCTGCAAGAAAGGAAAATCTTTTCATGCCACAAGTGATGTAATATGTGAGGTCTTAAGCAGTGCATTATGGGGGCGTAGGTTATAGTTAGCTCAGGTAACTATAACTGCTGGATTTCTAAGGTTTTGTATGTGTGAAATCTGAACGTAACTATAACGTCTCTGTAACCTTTGTTTTTTTCTGTGATTTTCTTTACTGTATTTCATACCTATAACGTCCCTGAAACCTTTGGTTTTTTAAGTGAATTTCTAAGGTTTTTAAAATTCTATTTCCTAACTACAACGTCCCTGTAACCTTTGGTTTTTTAAGTGATTTTCTATGTTTTGTTTAACTACTAGGCGTGTTTGCAGAGTGGTGGAGAAAGGGGACGGCGCCTCCGACCAGCTCTCAGCAATCCTTCTGTGTGGGACGTACTGCTGGTAACAGAGGGCTTTGTTACCCCAAAGGACCCTCAGCATCCATAGTGACTTCATCCCCCAACCAGTAGTTCTCCAGGAGGCACGTTTGCAGAGTGGTGGAGAAAGAGGCAGGTCCTCAGACGAGTTCTCAGCAATCCTGCTGTGTTGGACATACTGGAGGTATTAAGATATAATGGGGTAACCCATAGAAGTCAATGGACCTGGGTACTAATTGGTATAGGAAAACAATGGTCCTAGACTTATATTAAAGCTTAGTTGTCTGAAGCATTCATAAGCAGCATACGGTACATGTATAGTTTAAATCAATAATGTACCATTAATTCATTTAAAGGGCATTCAAATATATATATCCTCAGAATCCAAAAAAGGGCACACACTATTGCTTTATATGTGACTCTTATTTTATTCGGTCACTTTTCATAACATATTATCATATTCAATGTTCAAGATAAAAGGTGGTTGCTCCAAGGGAGAATGTGAAGAAAGAAAGTGCTCGTGAAGTAAGATAGAATATACAAGAGGGGGATCCAATCAAGCAAAACAATGGTTCATCATTTTATATACATTACAATCTCATTAGCAAAACTGGTCGTGATTCATGATGACACCAGTTCTACATCGGGGCCTGTCCATTAGTTAATTCATGGTTGTTCTTTCTGTTCTTTTTCAAAAGTTAACAAACAATATTTGTCTGTAAGCGGGTAGGACTGGGATAATATCAAGTACAGGCCCCGAGCGGGGGAGAGTGTCGACGTTTCGACCCTAGTGCAATGAGGGCAGTTTGTATCCTCTGCAAGCGGGTCTTCCTCAGGACAGAAAGGAGGGATGGGGGGAGCAACTAATCATGGGTGATGCACAGTTAAGGTGCCGCCCCTAGGCATGGATATAAAGGTCCGCCATAGAATTGCGGCTTGATATCAGCAGTTTGTCTTCAATCAATGGGTGAGAAAAATCGCCCACGGCGTCTCAATGAATCATCTTCGCACAGCCCGGGGGAATCCAGCTGGTCTGCTCGAGTGGAGGACATACTGGAGGTAACAGGAAGGGTTATTGGCCCCCAAGGACTCTTAGCATCCAAGTGGACTTCATCCCCCAACCAGTAGTGCACCAGGAGGCGTGTTTGCAGAGTGGTGGAGAAAGGGAGTGGGGCCTCTGACCAGCACTTAGCAATCCCTCTATATGGGACTTTCCTGCGGTATCAGGATGTGTTCTTGCCCTTCAAGGACTCTCAGGGGGATATGTACAATGAAGTGGCGGAGTGTGTCGTTAGCCTCCTGGGCTTAACGACACGCTCCGCTACTTCGGAAACGCAAGGCTGCACCATATTTACAAGACTGTGGTGCAGCCTTGCGTTTCTCTGCGATGGCGCTAAGTTTAACAACTTAGCGCCAACGCAGGCACCCTTGCACCAGAGTGCAAGGGTGTCTGCGTGCAGGGGAGGATTTGTTATGTGTAGGAAGGTGTCCCTTCCTGCACATAAACAATCCTAAAATGCCATTTTGTAACTTTCATGTGTGCTGCTTCATGCAGCACATATGAAAGTTACAAAATGGCATTTTAAAAATATTTGTTTATGTACAGGAAGGGACACCTTCCTGTACATAAACAAACAATGGCATTTTGCTTTTTCCATGTGTGCTGCACAAGGCAGCACACATGGAAAAAGCAAAAACGAAGAGAAATAATGCATTTCTCCTCGTTTCGCCAACTTAAGACCAGGATTTTCCTGGTCTTAATTTTGGCGCTGCCTCCTATGTACGCCACCCTTGTACATAGGGGGCAGCGTCAAATACAATGGGTGTTGTGGTGGAACGCCCACCGCAACACCCACTGCACTCCCCTTTCACGCTAAACATATCGTGAAAGGGTGCCTTATGTACAAGGCAGCTTAAGCCACGTTAAGTGGCTTAACGCTGCCTTGTACATAAGGCAAAGCCCGTATCGCCACGGGAACGTCACAAAAAGTGACGTTCCCTTGGCGATAGGGGCTTGTACATATGCTCCTCAGTATCCAAGGGCACTTCATCCCCCAACCAGTAGTGTGCCACAAGGTGCATTTGCAGAGTGGTGGACAAACGGGGCGGGGCATCTGACGAGCTTTCAGCAATCCCGCTCTGTGGGACTTACTGGAGTAATAGGAGGGGTTCTTGGCCCACAAGGACCCTCAGTATCCATGGGGACTTTATCCCCCAACCAGTAGTGCTCGATGAGGCGTGTTTGCAGAGTGGTGGAGAAAGGGGTGGGGCCTCCCACGAGCTCTCAGCTATCCTGTTGTGTGAGACATACTGCAGGTAACAGGAAGGGTTCTTGGCTCCCAAGGATCCTCAGCATCCAAGGGGACTTTATCCCCCAACTAGTAGTGCACCAGGAGGCACGTTTGTAGAATGGTGGAGAAAGGGGTGGGTCCTCTGAGGAGCTCTCAGCACTCCCACTGTGTGGGACTTACTGAAGGTAACAGGAGGGTTTCTTGTTCTCCAAGGTCCCTCAGCATCCAAGGGAACTTCATCCCCTAACCAGTAGTGTGAGTAGTGGACCGTTTCCCTGGGCCAAATTCGGCCCCAGGGACCCCACTCCCCGGGGCCAAGCTTTTTCATTTATTTTTAATTGGGGAGGGGGGGCAGCATGGCACCCCAACTCAGACAGATTTCGGTACCCGGGGACCCCATCCTCTGGGACCGGATTTGAATTTATTTATGTATAATAGGGAAGTGGGGCCTTGTGGCCCCCTCCCAGGGTTGATTTTGACTCCAGAGACCCCATGCCGGGCTGTAAAATGGCAAAGCTTTTTTACCACACCAGGCACAGTATTAAATACTTTGCTGTGGAAATGGTAAAAGACTTTGGGGCATATTAGCAAGACCGGCGATAAAATTATCGCCGTTTTAGCGGCAGGAAACTGCCGCTAAAACAGCGATAATGGGCTTGCTAATATGCGTATGTAGAATTCCAATAGAAGCCCAGGTTAGATGTGCAGGACATCTAACCTGGGCTTCTATTGAATTCTATAACGCATATTAGCAAGCCCATTATCGCCGCTTTAGCGGCAGTTTCCTGCCGCTAAAACGGCGATAATTTTATCGCCGGTCTTGCTAATATGCCCCACAGTCCCTTTCTATCTCGGCGTGGATGGCACTGTGCTAATCCTACGCTTAAAGACTTTGATAGAAAAGCAGACATTTGAGGTGAGCAAATTTAGAGTGTTGCTGGTGTTGAGAGTGCTCTATAATGGAGCTGCTTTCCACCTAAACTTGGGAACTACCCAGAGTTCTCTGCTTCTTTTTTGCATAATTTATTCGTCACTCTATGCCTCAAAGGGTATTCGTTTGACTTAGACTGGGTGCTCCCTTGTGTCTGGACAAAGTAATACCTCTCTGAAGAGCTCTAATGAGAGCGAAACACATGTCAGGGGTTGCTTTTATTCATTTCAGGTTGGCTTGGATGGTATTTTACCAATCCAAAGCTGTAATACTGTGCCTGGAGTTGTAAAAGACTTTGGCCATTTTATAGCTCGGCATGGATAGCGCTGTGCTAATCCTATGCTTAAATACTTTGCAGTGGAAATGGTAAAACACTTTGTCCCTTTCTATCTCGGAATGGATGGCACTGTGCTAATCCTATGCTTAAAGACTTTGATAGAAAAGCAGACACTTGAGGTGAGCAAATTTAGACTTTGATAGAAAAGCAGACATTTGAGGTGAGCAAATTTAGAGTGTCGCTGGTGTTGAGAGTGCTCTATAATGGAGCTGCTTTCCACCTAAACTTTGGAACTACCCAGAGTTCTCTGCTTCTTTTTTGCATAATTTATTTGTCACTCTATGCCTGAAAGGGTATTCTTTTGACTTAGACTGGGTGCTCCCTTGTGTCTGGACAAAGCTATACCTCTCTGAAGAGCTCTAATGAGAGCGAAACACTGTCAGGGGTTGCTTTTATTAATTTTAGGTTGGCTTGGATGGTACTTTACCAATCCAAAGCTGTAATACTGTGCCTGGAGTGGTAAGTGGCTTTTGTCATTTTACAGCTCGGCAGGGATAGCACTGTGCTAATCCTATGCTTAAATACTTTGCTGTGGAAATGGTAAAAGACTTTGTCCCTTTCTATCTCGGTGTGGATGGCACTGTGCTAATCCTACGCTTAAAGACTTTGATAGAAAAGCAGGCATTTGAGGTGAGCAAATTTAGAGTGTCGCTGGTGTTGAGAGTGCTCTATAATGGAGCTGCTTTCCACCTAAACTTGGGAACTACCCAGAGTTGTCTGCTTCTTTTTTGCATAAATTATGAGTCACTCTATGCCTGAAAGGGTATTCTTTTGACTTAGACTGGGTCCTCCCTTGTGTCTGGACAAAGCTATACCTCTCTGAAGAGCTCTAATGAGAGCGAAACACGTGTCAGGGGTTGCTTTTATTAATTTCAGGTTGGCTTGGATGGTGTTTTACCAATCCAAAGCTGTAATACTGTGCCTGGAGTGGTAAAAGGCTTTGGCCATTTCATAGCTCGGCATGGATAGCTCTGTGCTAATCCTATGCTTAAATACTTTGCTGTGGAAATGGTAAAAGACTTTGTCCCTTTCTATCTCGGCCTGGATGGCACTGTGCTAATCCTACGATTAAAGACTTTGATAGAAAAGCAGACATTTGAGGTGACCAAATTTAGAGTGTCGCTGGTTTTGAGAGTGCTCTATAATGGAGCTGCTTTCCACCTAAACTTGGGAACTACCCAGAGTTCCCTGCTTCTTTTTGCATAATTTATTTATCACTCTATGCCTGAAAAGGTATTCTTTTGAGAGATATATATATATATATATATATATATATATATATATATATACACATATACTAATCTAGATAGATAAGTATACACGCACATTTTTAGGCTTATAAATCATTACACCCGTGTAATAGAGAATTTGACTAATGTAACTTTATTTTAAGTCGAGCAATCTCATGTTTCACTATTTTCATTTTTCACTCTATTGGCTACTTATGTAACAGTAGTGCCTGCTGTTCTTAGCTTTGATAGAACCCTTATCTGGGACGTGGTCAGCAGCACACACCTCATTAGCTGTGATAAGCTGTCTGTGACGTCATCAGAGGTGAGGGGAAAGTGTATCTTTCACCATTAGTCGAGATACGCTATGTTTGCGACGTCATCAGCAGTGAGAAGTGTAATTTGTCTTAGACGCACTGTTCGGCTATTTGGTACCCAAGTGCAGTTGAAGAGCCATCACTTCCGAATTCTCTTAATTAAGTTGACAGCTTTGTTTACAGCTGTTAGTTGAGCTCTTCAAGCAAAGTAGTTCAAAATATAATCTGTTACTTGTTATTAGCGTCGAGAAAAGTGTGCAAGGGCAGTGATGCAGGTCATTATGTGACTTCGTCAGTAGCAACATTGAGAAAGGCCCATGTATGTTCGCATGTCATACGTGGACGTCAAATGTTGATGTCAGTTTATCAGTTGGAGAATATTTTTCCTTTCTACTCATTGAAGAGTCTGGAAGAGCAAAATAATTAACCGACGAATACTTGTGGTCTGACAGTATGTACAACGTTTTATGCTTTCTTTTTAAATTTAAATAAGATAGTGTAAATGACGACTGTAACTCTGTTATATTTATAAACGCACATGGAATAACACCACGTGCAGAATAGTTAACACCCGTCGTTGTGTTGTAAGCACTTCGCAGAATCTTTTAAACTCATTGACCCCTTCAAAGATGCCAATAATTGACCTGAACAGAGGTTTTCTGCTCTAAACCAAGGACGACACTAACATAACTTTTGTGCGTGTAGCGCCACCTGCTGGCCACAAGCAAATTGTATTTAAAAATAGAGCTGGCTTGAAATAAAAAGAAAAAGCTTTTCACTAGTTGTGTTATGCATGCTAAGTGGGGCGTCCGAGCATTTTATCAGAGAGCTCTGACTGACCTAAACCACAACTTCAAGAAGGACAGACAATCGAGGCATGCGAGGGAGCACCAGCCATAACAGGCGAAGGAACTACTCACTACAGGTGGAAAAGCCTGAGGACTGACGGTGTCTAAGAGGTGAACCAAAGCATGAGCCGACAGCCAAGCCATCAAAAATTGCGGGCCTCATTTATGAGGCCCCTTGGGCCGCCGGAACATCACTTTTTGTGACGTTCCGTGGCGCAGGACCCTGCTCCATATTTACGTGGGAGCACTAGGCCACTTTTTTTGGCTTAATGCTGCCTCATAAATATGGCTCCCTTTAACGCAGTTTTCTGTGTTAAAGGGGCGTGCAATGGGTGTTGATGGGGGCGTTTCCAGCATCATCCATGGTTTTTTGACACTGCTCCAGATTTAGGCGTAAGGGAGGCACAACGAGGAGAAATATATTTATTTCTCCTCGTTTTTCCTTTGCAGCACACATAGAAAGGGGAAAAAGCCTCTTCTGATTGTTTCTGTGCAGGAAGGTTTCCCTCCTTGCACAGAAATAATCATCCCCGCAACGCAGGCACCCTTGCACCATGGTGCAAAAGTGCCTGCGTTGGCGCACGGCAGCCCATTGTGCGACAGGGTAACAGGACAGGAATGCGCCGTATCTGATAGATACCGCACATTCCTGCCCTTTTACCGTAGGGCAGCGCAGCAGGAAGGCCTGCAGCGCTGCCCTACGGTAAAACCTCATAAATGAGGCCCTGACATGTAGATCAGGGAACAGATTTCATGAATAAATATGTTAAAGACTTTAAAATTATAAAATATATATTTTCAGCATTTCTGTGTTTCAACTTAAGTACATG
Organism: Calotriton arnoldi; assembly: GCA_963921515.1. Classification (NCBI taxonomy): domain Eukaryota; kingdom Metazoa; phylum Chordata; class Amphibia; order Caudata; family Salamandridae; genus Calotriton; species Calotriton arnoldi. The sequence continues at coordinate 599,793 of CAWUFW010009519.1, forward strand.
CAATTATATGACTGCATTGTGCGACATTTATTGAAAATAATATTTTTTAAAGATGAAACATTTAAAAAATACCCCCATGTCCTGATAACTTTGCCACGAGTTACCAGAAACGTGTCAGTTTGTCATGTTCTCTATTGTTATTAAATGTGATGTAGGATTAGAGTATATTAACCGTACAGAACTGAGGGGCATATTAGAAAGGGCTTTA